>CM024755.1:60339649-61539649 GCA_014218235.1 Colocasia esculenta | reverse complement strand
AATCAACCTCTTCTGACTCCCGGTGACTTTTTAGATGCCAATTCTCTTCACCTTGTCCGGGACTCCTTCATGAAATGAGAAGGACGATACAGGGTCTTTCTAGACTTGAAGAAGGAACTTCGGCAGCATCAGATCTTCTATCCCTTTAAAATTAATCAGTTTCTTCAGTTTGCCAATTTTGGTTCCTTCACCTATTACAAGGCAGCTCTTGGCACCGACAAATATTGGGATTTCATATCGGATCAGAGATAGCTTCACATCAAGAGGATGGCTCCCACCATGGGACCCTCCTATTGCATTGAGCTTGGAGCATTTCAAGCCTATTTTGAAGAGCAGGAACGCCAAGTGCTACCTGTCATTCGGTGCTTTGCATCTCTCTTGTCTCCTGCCTTCTATCTCTCTGAACCCTCCAATGCTCAATAAATATCTTTGTTTCTCTATATGTGCTCACTTTTCTCTTCTTCTTTGTCTCAGCAGTTTGTCTTTTTGCTTAATGACAAAAAGGGGGAGAAATATAACATTCTGAAAACACATCTATGCTTATGCCTCATTTTTTTTCTTAGTTTTATTCAGAACATCTATGCTTATTGTTAAGTTTTGTCATCACCAAAAAGGGGAGATTGATGATCAGTTTATCCCCATGTAATTTAAATAAATTACATATCCATTTGGTGATTAACAAAACTCAGATATTGGTAAAATCTAACTTTCTTTCTACAAGATTTAAGCACAGGAGATAAACCAAGGGAAAACAAGCCATTCAAGTAAGTATTCATCACACTGTAGCTATTTCAAAATTCAAGCATGAAATTTCTCTAAGTACAGATCGACTCCCTTCTTGCTCATAACGATTTCACTTATGTCATAATGATTTCAAAAAGCTACAACGATTTGCCCTCACAACGATTCGGTAAGTGATCATAATGATTTGCCCTCACAATGATTCGGTAAGTGATCGCTGTAGACACCCGGTTCCGACTAATAGGTTGAACCACATTTTGTGTTATCCTAGTTAGCCCCTAGTTGGTCACTCACCTTGAGCCCATCATTAGCCTTGATTGAGCCCATTAACCATTTAGAATTGCCTTGAAATCCCGTCCATTATCATTTTGGAGAGTCTTTATCTAATTGTAGCTCATATCTGTTGTGTGATTGGCTGATAAATCCAAAAATAATTCGATTTTCGAGTCGCGACATATGGTAGCGCCGCGACTCTAGTTGCGACGGCCCTGGACGTCGCGACAGTCCATGCATGATATCCATGCACGTGGGCTTACTGTCGCGACACCCCGATCCACCACGTCTCTAGTTGCGTCCCCACGATACGCCGCGACAACGCCTGAGTGCACCAGACTCTGCAACAACCTCCCATTTATCCTCCTACTGACCCAGCTTTATCCCTAGGAGATATCTCAACCCCTTGGGGCGAGATTCTGGCCCTAGGGACTCTTGTGAGGATCCCTTAGACTCTCCCTTATAGTTTTAAAAGGCCATTATCTCTCAGTCCGAATTTTGACCCATTTTTAAGAGATAATATCACCCATTTCTCTCTCATGGCTCTATAAAAGAAAGGCACCTCCTGAAGGACGGGAGAGCCTCATTTGTTACCCCGAAGGGCTGCCGAAATTTCCTTTGACAGATACTTAGCCACGCAGCCACCCATCTCTTCCATTTCCCTCATATCCCTCTCCACTAAAGCAACCCATTTCATCATCTATGAAGCACGGGACGTGAGAAGGGCGACTTTAGCACCCTCTCCTGAAGCTTTTGGACGATCCTTCGAGCTGCCATCACACCAAGGAGTCGCCCTAATCGGGCTCACTCTATCTTTTTCCCGTTCCCCTTCTTCTGCATGCATCTTCCATGTTATTCTTAGATAGAACATGTTCAGCACACACCCACATTTTCCTACACTCAAAGGGGTTTAAAAAACCACCCCCAGGTCCGTTCTCTTCATGCTTCACATTGTTCTTTCATTTAAGAATGGTTACTACACTTAACATAGTCTAACAGGGTTCATTTCTAGTTTTCGTTGTTTTGGCAGGCACCCAAGTTAAGATCCATGAGGAGCTTTCATCCTCTAGCTAGCTGGAGGACGGGAAGAAGGTCCCATCCATCATCTCCCGCACAGAAGAGAACGCGATGGTAGAGGGCGACGCGACAAGGAGACGCGTCCACCAAGGGTGACGCGTTATCATGTTGTCACGACCGCTAAGGCCACCGCGACATCAGGTTCGCCCTAGTTCTCTCTCCTTTTCCTAGTTAAGTTAGCCATCTTCACTTTCATTCATAAGGCAGCTTGCTAGGTGGCGATCACATTCCATGTTCACACACCACTAGTTATAGTACTTGTTCGTGTCGAGGGGGGGCGTCAATCCCCGTGATTACACCTTTTGGCGATCACGGTGGGACCTTCACTGCCACCCTCGTGGGTTTTGACTACTTGCTTGCCATGTTTTCTTCTTTGTTTCTCATGTTAGTGCCCTGTTAGTCTTTTTTCCTTGTTCCCCGTGTTTTTTCGTGTTCTATTCTTGTCGCGACCTATCGCGGCGACGCGATCAGGTCGCATCATTTGTCGAGGACGCGTTAACAGGTTAGCCTCCTCCTCCTTCTATCTACCTTGTCTTGTTTCTATCAAATCATGTATCCTTGTGATATTTGTCTGTATCATATGTTGTCGCGTTCCTGAATGTTAAAATCCTGCTAGGGACCGGATTTTCCTTTTATTTTTACTTGTAAGTTTTCGGTTCAAGTCGCGGCGTACAGAGAGGACGCGACAAGGTCGCGTCGTGGAGGGGTGTCGCGTTATCAGGTATGCTTTTTATGTTACTGTTTTGACTTATGAGTCGGTCCCTGTGTACTTCTTGGTCCATGTAGTATTGATTCGCCGTTTTTGTGTCTGTTCTCATTTAATAGGGTAGTCTGTTTGAGTTAGTTGAGGACCCCTTGGTGTTTCAGGCCTCTGTTCCTATCGTGGCAGGTCGCACTGTCGCGATAAGGTCGCGGTGTATACGGCTGTTGCGACTCTGCCCGAGGACCATTTGGTCACCCTGTTTGGTTCTCATCTATCATATGTGCATACATTTCGGGCACTTAGGCCCATTGCATACGCTTTTGAAACCCATTTATTTAGGTTCCCCCTTGATGAGTGAGTCCTCTCACCTACGAGCACTCGTAGGCTGACTCGGGCCCACCTTCCGAGGACTTCCGTAAGAGCCCGTGACCGTACGCACGTTGCGGTTCTCCGGGCTGGTTGTACCAGTTGCACCCCTTAGTTTGAGCCACTCCTTTGCGTGTGAGTATACCATTCCTTAGCTTCACCGGAAGGACTTGAGTCCATACCCATTAAGATCCACTTGATCGAGTGACATCCTCTTAATTAATTCATCTAAAGGTCAAGTTCAAACCTTAAGAAATTTGCGCTTTAAACATGACAACTTGAGTGTTCATCCCTCCTCCTCTCAGACTTTCTTGCTGTGATTGAGTCTAGGTTTTGTCTGTGTCCCCCCTATTAGTCTGGGGGGGGGGGGGGTGTATGCGTCATTATTTAGGGAGATCGAGTCAATCCCCTTCTTTCTTTGTATCGTATCATAATCCCCTCTTCGACATAGACCAATTTTGGGTCCTTGCCGACGATGCTTTTCCTCTCGGGTTGCTCAAAGAGGTGGCCCAACCCTCTCTGGCCACGCTTCAGGGGCATATCCAGCCTCCCTCCATCACTAAGATTCATTCCTGTCTTGCCTCTCCTCCTGGGGATGATGACCCCCACTCGCAATTCTGCCAGCTTCTTCCACACCTCACTCCGGACCAAGTCCGAGAGTTTATAGTTTCCGCCAAGGGGAAACAACCTTTATCTCCCCAGGATCAGAGTTCAGTCCGACCGGCGTATGCCTCCGCCCATGTCGCTTCAGCACCTCACCTTCCTTCATCAGGGGCAGGTCCTACACCCCTCCGCCCTCGGGCCATCCATTTTTCAGAACCAAGCTACCTTCCTCTGCGAGAGGTCCGGCCTCGATCTCCCCCAACTACCTACTATTCGGCCGAACCAGCTCCCCTTTCCCGTGAGAGGTCTCACTCATTCGAGCAACCTCGCTCCCTTATTTCTGCGCATCAAGTCCAGTCTCCCTCTGACTTCCTTGCGGAGTGGATGAGCATGAAGAAGGAGCTTCATGACCTCCGGAGGCAAATCGATCCTCGGAAGGTAGCTGATATTGCCCTCCCATCCTTCCAATACCTCTGGGTGCCACCCCAGTCAGAGCTCCCTATTTACCGACGATACTCTAGGGTAGGGGACCCTTATGTTTATCTGAAGGACTTTGTCTACGAGTCAGCACCACACAAGTATGACTGCCACCTCATGGCATACTTGTTCAGAAAATCCCTGGATGGTCCGGCTTTGGAATGGTTCTACTCATTGCCCCCGGAGGAAGCCGAGGATTTCCAAGTTGTTCAAGAGAGATTTCTGCAACAATTCCAAGATCGGGTGGGACCCGAATATTCTTTTGTAGATCTGGTAGCTGAGAAAATGAAGCCAGAGGAGGAATTCTCCACTTATGCTGACCGGTGGCACTCTTTGGCCGCCAAGGTCCGCTGCCCCATGCCTGAAGAGGAGAAGGTGAAGTTGTTGATTTCCAATGCCACTCCAACCTACCGAGCTATTTTGGCCATGAACGATATTTCTACCATGCACCAACTATATAGCCGAGCCCGTTTCATCCAGACCCAACTTAAGGACTCGCCCATACACTCTATGTTTGAGACTCCCAAGGCCCGTTACACCAAGAAGCCGTAGGGCCCAGTCACCGAGGGGATCCAAACCAATGAACAAGTAGGTGCAGTTAGCAATCCCCAAGGCCCGGTAGGTAGGTCTCCCTACACCCAGCAAGCCCAGCAGCCATAGAACAACAACAACAATAGACAGCCACCTCCCCAAGGACAAAATCCTCCACAAGATCAGCGCCAGTACTCCCAGGTCCCTCCACCTCAAAATGGCTATGCCCCTAGGAAGCCCAATGGACCCAAAAGAGCCCAATACCCTCCTTTGCCCGAGTCCCTGGCCGACATCTTTGCCGCCCTCATGTCCTTGAATGCCCTGAGACTCCCTCCCAAGAAGGGAAACTGGAATATGGCGGCCGATCAAACAAAGTACTGTGTTTACCACCGCCATCCGGGCCATAATGTGTCGGATTGCTTTCAGTTCCGGGACATGATATATGATCTTCATGAGAAAAATCAAATTGATTGGGCAGAGATAAGAAGATTAATCCAGATTCTGAGGGACTAGTAGGGTCAGAGGCAACAACAACAACAGCACAGGCGACAGCAGCCGTAGCAACAACAGCAACAACAACAACCGCAGCAATACCAACCCTTCCAACAACAATACCAGCAACAGCAGCAACAACAGCAGCCGCAACAGCCGGCGAATGACCTAGGCATAATTCGCAACCCCATGCCACAACATCAGCCCGCTCCAAACCCCCAGCCAGCTCCACCACCTCCTCCACCCGCACAGGTTAACCCTGTCGTCCACCATCCACCACCGGAAGCTCAGTGGGCCTTCGATGACGAACATTAAGTGGGCCAGCTCCTGGTTATCTCCCACATCATACCCACTACCCCCGCGCTTACATCCACCGCACCTCCCTCATTCACACCCCACATTGCTACCATCACCTCACCATCCTATCCCCCCGTCATGTCACCTATTATCCCTCCACCCAGCAACATCCCTTTCTCCCCTACGCCAGCACCCTTACTACCCAACCCTTCCATCCTTGACACCACGACCCCTCCACTCCACCATAATCTTGCCCTCCAGAGCGGGCGAATGTTCCATCGGATGTACCCTAACATATCCATGCCAGGTCAACCGGCCCAACAAACCAACAGCCAGTAGTAGCAAGATATGGAAGAAATCGATCCAGCTCTGGGGACTCAATATGATATCCTAAAGCATTTGGATCAAACCCCCGCCAAAATTTCCATACTAGAGTTAATCAAAAGATCACAGACTCATCAAGAAGCCCTAAGGGCCTTCCTGCAAAGGGTCATGGTCAGTGAAGACATGAACCCAGATAATCTACCTTCAGTGCTCTCGATTGTAAAAAAAGGACCCACTATTACCTTTTCTGATGGTGAATTGGCTACCCCAAAAGCCCGAAAAATGCCCTTATGTGTGACGCTCACCATAAACAAAGTGGCCATCGATGCAGCTCTAGTGGACACGGGAGCCTCTATCAATGTTTGTCCATTAAGCACCCTTAGAGCATGCAATATATCGAAACGTCAACTGCAGCCCACCCCAACCACAATCACTGCTTATGACAATTCATGACGTGCCTACCATGGAGTCATCACGTTACAAGCAGAATTGGGGCCACTAGTCATGTCAGTGGAGTTCTATGTATTGAACATTGATCATACTTACAAGGCCATCTTAGGGCGCCCATGGATTGAATCATTAGGGGCAGTGCCATCTACACCGCATCAGTGTTTGAAGTTCCCCTTCCAAGGGCGAATAGTCAAGGTGAAGAGCGTGGCAACGACACATACAGTAGAGGCAGTAGAGAGGGTGCTGCCATCAGTATGGACATCCAATAAGCCCGTTATCTCTGTGCTTGATGTCAACTATGCTTGGGCCTATACTTTCTCTTCTAACCGCCCAATTCGATCTCCCCCTATAATGGCAGCCAGGAGAGATGTGAGCACAAACCTGAAGGGGTGGGATATCATGTTTAGACAAGGTTATCAGTCAGGAAAAGGCCTGGGTGCTCATCTCCAAGGGCGAACCAAGACTGTGGCCAGCACTAAGAAATTCACAAAACATAGTCTGGGATACTCAGAATGGGCTGCTTTCCCATTTCCTTCACAGTCAAACCATGGCCCACTTACCTGGTCTTTGTATGAACACTTCGTCAGAGGGCCCGTGCAGCCCAGATACAACACAACTACAGAGGCGCTAAAATCAGCTTATCAGTCCTTAGAAGAGAAGCGGCCCAATAAGAAGAAGAGAGCCGAGGCAGGTACAGAGGACCCAGATCAGGAAGATGTCATCTCATCAGTTGATCTGCTGTTTGAAGAACCAAAAGCTATGGCAGAAGAGTCAGAATTAGAAGACCTTGTTTCTGCAGTCAATCGCCTGTTCAGCAAAGAAGATGTGCCGCAAGTAGCAGTACGGTCAGCATCAGCAACCACCACCAAGCGACAGTTGCTTGGATTTGGTGAGGAGAGTCAGCCAACCAATTCAACCATTTCAGCAAGGGAGCTCTGGCCAGGGTTTTCCTGGCCTCCCATTCATCTTATTTCATCCATGCTTGTTTATAATTTTGATATTATTCCCATGTCTCCCCCTTTTATTATTCAACTCTCTCCCAACGCCGTTGAGGCGTTAATTCGCCCTTCACCCCTCTTCACCATTTTCTTTGATGGCTCAGTCTTGTCTTTCTCCCGGAGCTTCTTAATGTAATGTAGTTTCTTCCATAAAAAAAAACAAAACAAAAATATTAGAAAATAAAAAAATCCAAAAAATAGAAAATAAAAAAAATCCAAAAATATGTGTGTTCCCCCCATTCGTCTTTTCTCCTCTTTTTTCAGACGGCGATCCCTGCCTTCCTCCTCCCCTTTCTTCGAACGGCGATCCCCGTTCTCTCCTTTCCTATTCATCAGATGGCGATCCCCGTCTTTCCACTCTTTTCTCCCTGCTTTCTGCCTCCAGCTGTTGATTTCCCCAACTCCCTTGACGGCGATCCCCGTCATCCTTGCATTCTCCTCTGCTCCAATGGCAATCCCTGTCACCCCGCACTTCTGCTCTCCTACTTCGACGGTGATCCCCGTCACCCCACACTCCTCCTCTCCTCTCAGGCTGCGATCCCCGCCTTTCTCCTCTTTCTGTGCAACCGTGCCTTCGTCTGACTGACCGACATGGTCACCTTGGGCATTCTGGGCAAGGGACCTTCTGTTCCCCTGCGTCCCGTTCCTGCGGCCGGCACCCTGAGCTTGGGTGGCCCGCCTCTTCCTCCAGCCCCATCGGAGGACCCTCGCGGCCCTGCCGTACCTTTTCCTGTTCATTCCAATAAACCTCTAGACACTTCTCTAGAATCCCCTATAAATATTAGGCTTAGTTTAGAATTGGGGGTAGAATCTAGCAAGTCCTCATCCCCATCTAGGAAGAAGAAGGGTAATGGCATACCCCAAAGATATCTGCTTGACATAGTTCAAAGGTGTGGCGCTCTTCTAGCTGTCGAAGAGTTCGTCCAAGAAGCAGTGGTTTTGAACTTAAAGGATCTGCATATAGAGGAAGGGCTAGATGATGGTTGCGGAGTTTTTGAAATCGTAGCCGAAGGAGACCCTTTAGATGAGGATGATTGTGAGATAGAGGATGCTGCTGAGGCGTATGATAGGGGTATGAGGAGATTCGATGAACCTACCTCAGCAGTCGATGAGCCCACTAAGGAGGTAAACGTGGGGACTGAAGAGGACCCCAGACTTTTAACCATAGCTTCCAGCCTCCCTCCCGAAGAAGAAGAAGCACTCATAGAAATGTTGAGGGAGTTTAAGGATTCCTTTTCCTGGTCCTACGATGACATGCCCCGCATTGACCCTAATTTGGTGGAACACAGGCTGATCTTGAAGCCAGGGGCAGTTGCCGTCAAACAAAAGTTGAGGAGGTTCCTCCCCCACATCGCTTTGAAAATGAAAGAGGAAATTGATAAACTACACAAGGCTAAGTTCATCCGTGTAGTCCTCTATCCATTGTGGGTGGCGAACATCGTCCCGGTCATGAAAAAGGATGGAAGGGTGCGAATCTGCATAGACTTCTGGGACATAAACAACGCATGTCCTAAAGACGATTTCCCCCTACCTCACTTGGATGTTCTGATTGATAATACAGCAGGGTTTGAAACTCTATCATTTATGGATGGGTATTCAGGCTACAATCAAATTCGTCTAGCCCCGGAGGATCAAGAGAAAACCTCCTTCACCACCCCATGGGGAACATATTGCTCTGTGGTCATGCCGTTTGGGCTAAAGAATGCCGGCGCCACTTATCAAAGAGCCATGTTAGCTATCTTCCACGGCATGATTCATATTGATGTCGAAGTCTACGTGGATGATATCGTGGTGAAGTCTCGGACCAGAAGAGAACACTCCTCCGTGCTTGCCAGGGTATTTCTCCGTGCACAAGAGTATCAATTGAAGATGAATCTGAAGAAGTGCGTATTTGGGGTTTCCTCAGGAAAATTGCTAGGCTTCATAGTCAGTAAGCGGGGGATTCAAATAGACCCACATAAAGCCAAGGCGATAAATGAAATGCCTCCTCCCAAGAACATATCTGAGCTTCGAGGTTTGATTGGTCGGCTCCAGTTCATAAGGAGATTCATATCTCAGCACTCCCAAAGATGTCGTCCCTTCTATGAACTGTTGAGAGGAGGAGTCATCTTTGAGTGGAATGCTAAGTGCCAAGAGGCCTTTGATGAGCTCAAGAGTTACCTTATGAATCCTCCCGTGCTTCAGGCACCCGTCATTGGGAAACCCTTGATCTTGTATCTGTCAACCATTGAGGACTCCCTAGGAGCTGTCCTTGCTCAGCCTGATGAATCCGGCAAAGAAAGGGCAGTCTATTACCTATCTAGGCTCTTCAATCCCTCTGAGCTCAAACTCACCACAATGGAGAAAACATGTGCAACGCTAGTTTGGGTAGTGCAGAAATTGAAACACTACTTCGAATGGATCCTATTAGGTATCTCATTGAGAAGCTAGTCCTCGCCGACATATTGGCACGTTGGCAAAGCTTCCTCTCCCAATTTGATATTTCCTTCATAGTTCAGAAAGCCATAAAAGGGTATGCCATTGCTGAGCATCTTGCTCACCTTCCTCTTCCCCATAGTGACACGGTTCAAGAGAAATTCCCCGATGAAAACCTGTCACTCATTTCTCGCGATCCCTTCTGGTCACTCCACTTCGATGGGGCCCTCAATTCTAGGGGACGGGGCATAAGAGCTATCTTGCTCACCCCAGAAGGGATCACCATTCCTCTAGCCTATCAGCTTCAATTCCATGCCACCAATAACATCTCCGAGTATGAGGCTCTCCTTGCTGGTCTTAAGCTCGCCTACCTCTTAGGCGCACGTCATCTCAAGATTATAGGAGACTCTCATCTCATTCTTCGGCAAGTCCTTTCTACCTATCGCACTCGTGACCCTAAACTCAAGCCCTATCAAGATCTGGTCACTCTCCTAGCCAAGCAATTATGTCAACTCATCTACATTCATACTCCTCGTTCTCAAAATATCCTGGCCGATGCCCTCGCATCCCTGGCCTCCTCTCTCTCCTTCCCTCTCAGCCGTAGCGTTGAGACAATCACCGTTCAAAGGTTAGAGGCTCCCTCCACTCAGGACCATTGGTTCGTTAACCTCAGGAGTTCTCTAGTTTTGAAGGCCGAGAGAAAAGAGGTGAAGGAGTTATTGCTTGTTGAGCTAGGAGAAATGATGTTGGAAGAAAGACTGTGGTACCATGAGATTGAGCAATATTGCAGAGACAGTACCTTTCCCGAAGAAGCTGAAGTGGAGGACAGGCTAGCCATCCGTAGAACGACGTTAAAGTACACCCTCATTGGTGAAGTTCTTTACAGACGCGCTCTAAATGGAATGCTCCTTAGATGTGTGATAGATGAAGAGGCTCGGAAAGTAATGGAAGGATCCCACTCTGGTGAGTGCGGAGGGCATGTCAATGGCCAAATGTTGGCCAAGAAAATTCTTAGGCAGGGCTACTACTGGCCAACCTTAGAAGAAGACTGTGCCACCTACGTTCGTAGGTGTGTCAAGTGCCAAATCTATGCCGACAAAATCCATGCCCCCTCCTCCTCTTTACAACCACTATCCTCCCCTTGGCCTTTCTCCATGTGGGCCTTTGATATCATCGGGCCCCTTGGTGATCCTAATGCTCAGATAAAACAAAAATCTTTCATTCTCACTGTACTGAGTATTTCAACAAATGGGCCGAAGCTGAAGCATTTACATAAATCAAAGGTACGACCGTGTGCAAATTCATCATGAGGAACATCATCGCGCGGTTCGGAGTGCCAAGCAGCCTTGTCACCGACAATGGACCACAATTCATATCTCAAGAGCTTCAGGACCTATGTAAGAAATTCAACATTTCCTTGCATCATTCGTCTCCGTACTATCCACAGGGCAACGGCCAAGCCGAAGCCACAAACAAAACGCTCTTAAAAATTCTAAAGAAAACTTGTGAGTCTAATAAATTTGCTGATTGGCCAGAAAAGTTAGTTGAGGCTCTGTGGGCCTACCGCACCTTCGTCCGTACGCCCACCGGGCAAACTCCATTCTCACTTACTTATGGGATGGAAGCGGTATGTCCACACGAGATCCTCATTCCTTCGCTATGAGTCCAGCTAGACAAGGAACTCAATCCCGATCAACATCGGGAGGCGTTACTAGTACAACTAGAACTCTTAGACGAACGGCGTCTGGCCTCGGCCAATCATGTGCTCGCATATCAAAACAGACTCTCAAGGTCTTTTCAAAAGAAAGTGATTGAGTGTAAATTTCAAGAAGGAGACATGGTTTTGAAGTGCATTTTTGTAAAACCTGGAGTTCCAAGGTCAAAATTGTCAGTAAATTGGGAAGGGCCGTACGTTGTTAAGGAAATGTACCCCGGAAATGCGTATAGGCTAGTTAATGCCGAAGGTGAGGAGCTCTCTCACCCATGGAATGGGCTGTACCTTAAAAGATTCTACCCCTAACATTGATAACAACACCAAATTGCAAATGGGAATGTTGTTGGCTATGTGCCTAGTTTCCCCTCATTGTGGTGAATGGTCTCTATGTCTGGTCACACACACACACAACACGACGGCTTAAGGCCAATTCCCCTTTGTTTATGATGTTTTCACCCAACCCTCATGTAGGGAACCTGAGGTTGATTCTCTTCTCGCTCGGACAAGGTCTAGGGGCAAAGGGAAAGCTAGCATGTAGACCAGCAAGCGGTATGAATCATGTGTATGAAGTCTCAAAGAGGGACGGTCAGTTCAAAGGAAAAGCAAAAAGAGGGAAAGGAAACAAAGTGAAATAAAAAAAATGCTAAAAAATAGGGGCATGTCAAAGAGTGGCAATACAGTTCCCCGCGGGACGCCCTTGAGCCCGGTCGTACACATGCCCCCCAATCCAAAGAAGAGCAATGGCCCTTAAAGTCCCTAGACAACAGACAGGCTGCACATGTGACATACCCATTGTAAATCTTACAAGCCAGTAAACCCCAACCCCCAAGACCAAGTCTTGTCTCATTACTAATCTTCCTATTCTCCCTAGAAGACCAAAGGACTCTTACATCTGGTCTGTGTTAGAACATCAATATTCAAAGGGCAAGAAGCCTTAGTGAGCCAAGGACAAATGCACGCCGCGCATAGACTTTATCCATCAGACAAGGGATGGGGACGAGATCCATGGCCGATTACTCAAAAAAATGCAAGAAGTGTTGTTATCAAAATTTCAAAAAATCCAAAAAAAATCAAAAATTTCAAAAATACAAAATCAGAAATAAAAAATCCAAAAAAAATTAGAAATCTCAAAATTCAAAAAAATCAGAAAATCCCAAAATTCCAAAAAAAAAAGTGTGTACATATCGCTTTCCTTTAGCATGCATTGTTTATTTTCCTTTCCGCCTATTTAATAAGGCTCAGCCTCTTGACAATTGCGAAGTTAAATTCATGATTATTTAAGCGCAAGGGGCTGAGCCAAAGAGCAGATCTAACCTGTTCTCCTTTTACTAAGTGTGCAGGGACAAGTAATTCTAAGTGACGTACAGCGTCGTACTCAATGTTCTCTGTCTCTCTCTCTCTCCCGTATTCAAATCTCATCTCACACTCGTGTCAATAAGCAAACCACTCATTCCATAAATAATTGACATAAAAAAGAAGTTCCACTGAGATATGAACAACATGTACAAAAGATGGGGAGGTGGCTCACAAGGCTCCTCAGTGTCCACCGCCACTCTCCCCAGATCTCTCCTGCCGGTCTGGTGGTGGCGGCATCTCGCCGCCACCCCTACCGCTCTGGGCACTCCCATCACCCTAGAGGTGCCTCTCCTCCTCCTCGTTCCTCCGCCGACTGGAGGAACCCGCCAAATACTATCCTACAGAGCCTCCGGTCGCCCTGCTGGCACTCACCCCGTTCCGGCTCCGGCTGCGTGAACGGCCTATGTCCGTCACGATCTGCTGAAGGCTCCGCGCCACCATCTGCTGCCCCAGCAGCTTCGCGCGCAGTCGGGTGACGTCCTCCTGGTCTCCGGGCGACCTCTGCACCCGCAGCGCCACCAGCTCCTTCGTCGCCTCCGCGACCTGCACCTCAGCTACGTCTGCCCGGATGCGCAGCTAGTCCCTCTCGCTCCGAGTGGTCTGGACCTCCCCCCGGAGCCGGTCCCTCTCACCCTGGAGCTCCATGGCATGCTCCGCGGTGAGCTGCAAATCAATCATAAGTTCTTTTGTGCTTACCCGCTCCTCCAGGTGTCTCTGGGCCTCCTCAACCCTCAGCACAGCTCCCGCCAGCTGGGCCTCCAGGAGCGATGGAGAGCCCTCCGCACCTCGTGAAGAGGAAGCACCACATGCTCCGGTGCCCCTCACTCTCTCCAGCTCCCGCCGCTGTGCACAAAGGCATGTCAAATTCCAAAATTTGCCTAAATTAGATTAAGTGCTGAAGTTGGACAGGGTACTTACCAGCTCCACTGTCTGCCTCTGCGTTGCCTCCCGATCTTGCACTGCCGAGTAAAGCAGGGCTCGGAGCGATGCAATCTCACCAGTTACATCCACCTGCAATGCATTGTCAAATCATCAGCTCAATTCCATAAATCCAAATTCACTAAGTCTTGGTTTAGGAGTTTTACCTGGTGCCGGGAGCTCTTGTACACTTTTCCCCCATACTTCAAGGCATACGCCTGAAGGTATGCATCGTCGGTAGTCGCAGTGGATTTGACTGCCTTTCCCTTGTGCTCCTAGTTGTTGATTTGTTCCTTCGCCCGCTCACGCCAATCGGTAGTGTCGTGGAGTCCCCGGAAACTCCGACCCGGCCTGCGAAAGCGGTCTCAGATGGGAGCTCCACTGCACTCTGCCGAAGCCTGAGTGAGCGCTGGCAAAGGAACAAGTGAAGAGGTAGCACAAGGTTGAGTGCATGCAACCACACCGACCTACCGAAGTAGGGGCGGGCCTGCACTAACCAAGGCTGTCCCTCATCACCTTCCCCCAGGTATGGCTGCCAAACCACCTACAAAACAATTCTGATCAGTCACCGAGCAATAAAGTCAAGCAATCAATCAAAAGGAAAGGTTAGGAGTACCTACATCCAGGTAGGGGTAGCTGTCAATAGCTTCCTGCAGACGCTCGAGATGGTCCCCTAGACTGTGAGAATCCCGGATAGGATCCCAACGGCGTGCTAGGGGTACCAGACCCGGCCGTGTGAGCTCACCTCTCCCCAGGGCCGGGAGGTGAAGGTAAGACCAGACCTACAAGGTGAAAAGCAAGTTAGATGGTAGTTTAGAAGGAATTCAATTCAATTTAAAAGGGTCAAATAGAAGGTGTGTACCTGGAGGAAGGGGAAGAACCCGCTCGTCGACGTCTGTCGCTCCGAGGCACCCAGGCTGTCAAATTGATGTGCTAGGAAGGCTGCTCCCTAGGCATACCCCCCCTACCTCACCTAGGTCGGCCAGCAGAGGCAGGAAGCGGCAGTGGACCGCATTGCCCCTCATAGCAAACAACAGTCTGCCAAGAAAAAGCACGAGGAAGTGGCGCAAATCCAAATCCGCCTATGCCCCAGGCTCACTCGCTAGCTCCCTTCGGCTAACCCGAGTCAACCTATCTATGTGCTCCTGGTCGCTCTCTCCTGCTACCTTCCCCACATCGAACAACCCGAGGCTCTCCTGGAGGGGTACCCTGGGCACTAGGGAAGACCTGCGCTCTACGGGTAGCTCTAGTAGTCGCTGGGCGAGGTCGTGGTAGAAAGGATAGGTATACCCACTCACTGGCCACCCATAGGTCCTGAGCCCGGTGATCCAGCTCACGTCCTCGAGGCTAGGGATCATATGTCCCCATGGGAATGCGAAGGCGGTTGCCTCCGGGTCCCACTTGCTCCGCAGAGCCTGAGTGAGGGCCGGATCCGCCCTCATCCTCTCCATCCCCAAGATCTCTCCGAACCCCATCTCCTCTACCCTCTCTCTCTGGAAGGGGGGATACGCAAGGTATACAGCCAGCACAATCAGCCAAGACACTCGGGCCCTCATCTCACCCTGCAACATTTTCATTTTTTTAAAATCAGTCAGTTTTAATGTTCGGTCGAAGTCGTGGTAGCCGTGGCGACCGCGACCCTGTCGCGACGACGCGGGGCACCGCGACCTTTTCGCATCACCTTCTGAGGCTGCGATAAGGTCGCGTCTACCTGGGTCGCCGTGACAGAGTTGCGACGCCCCGCCCCGTCGCGACACCATGTCGTGGCGGGTCGAGCTGACGCGTTATCAGGGTCGGACCGGCCGGAGCCCCCTTTGTTTGATCCTCTTTTTTTTGGGCTTCTTGCCCTACATTTTCCCTCTAGGGGCTCCGTTTGCTAATCCTACACATCCATACAAGGTCCTAAGGTTGATTTACTTACCGATTTCATCGCCTTGGCGCGTTTCCTCCGTTCTTCCTCCACGTTCACGATCGGAGCTTCTTCTTCTTCTTCCACCACCATCTCCTCGACGTCCACCTCCTCCTCGACCGGAGGCACCTCCATTTGGCGCTGGGAGCTCCGCCTGGCATTTCCTTCGCGAGGAACCCTCACCCGAGTTCTTTCCTCCCTCCATGTGGATCGACGTTGAAGTGAGCAAGCTTGTGGACAAGTCAGGATGTGGAGAAGAGCAAGAATGCGAAGGATGCAAGATGGCTCAAGGATTTTTGAGTTTGAAAACCCGGAAGGGAGGAAGAAAGGGCCATTTACATTTTGAATCGGTTGGTTTGAGTCGCGTCAGGACGGTGGGCCGCGACTAAGCCGCGTCAGCTTGGTTGACCACGACTATGTCGCGGCCAGCCGCCCTGACGCATTATGAAGGTGGTCGCCAGGGGTGTCACGTCATAAACCGAGTCATCTGAACTTTCAGAAAATTTAGTTTTGTTTATTCCAATTCAAATCGTTACATTCACTAATTCTTTCTATCAAATAGAAATGCTCCAATTCCTTTCCTATCTACCATCTAATTCCTCACCTACAATCAAATGAATTGAATTTCAAACAATCCCCGCCGCTGGCTGAATTTTCTTTAAAGCTTCAACATATTCTTTGATCACATCATCGTCTTCCTCTACCTCGGCTTGAACAACGCTCCTCGCACATCCTTCCCAATGGACGACAGCGCTGCGCACGTCGCGCTCGTCCTGCTCATCACCCCTCTTCCTCCCTTGGATAGGTAGGTAATGCGATAGGATGGGGACCACCGTGCGTGCCGCGCCGCATTGGAGGTAGCACCGGTCTGGGTGGTAGGCAACCAATGCTTCATTGCCCAAGAGTCGTAAGGCAAGCCCGGTGCGCTGGGGTAGATGAATCATCCGACCGTGCATGAAACGGGGGCGCATGCCAAATTCTGCCACGGTCATCCTTTTAAAGTAATTGCGCCATGCTTTCCGTCCTCTCAGCTGCGCCGTCTTACACCACGCCATGGTGCTCATGCGTAGAGGGCCGCCCACGAAACCCAGTGGATGGTTGAGCATCATCTTGCACTCCGTGGACAACTCCTCCATTACCCGGAACTGGATCTGAACACCCATCCACAGCTCGAGGGCGATAATGGAGCCGAAGATGGCACCTCCCGTAGCTGCGGAAGATAGACCAGCATAGAGGAATCCCAAAACAGCTTGTCCAATGCTCATACCTTGTGAGAGGGAGTCCACGATGCTGAGGTTTGCAAAGGAGATAGCCCCATCCGTCGTGGGGAAAAGGATGATCCCGCATATGCAGATCGCGGCCGCTTTGGCAATGGCCCGATAATTGTGTGTCTTACGCTTGCATTGAGACATGATCCATTGTGAAATAGGGATAAGGTGGACATGCATCCCACTTGTCATGGAGTGCAAGTCTGTTTTCCTCATCGTGATCTCCGCAAGGATACTCCAAGAGTTGATCGGCTCCACGGTATATGAAACCGCAAGTTCCTCTCCCCGTTGATACCGTGGGAGGCCGAGCATCACCTCCAACTCCTCCAGAAGAATCGTGGCTTCAAACGTCGGGAAGAGAAACGTGTGGGTCTGCGGATGCCATAACTCCGCTAGCGCTGTAATGCTATCCCACATGTGTACGATTTTATCGTACTTCTTAGCGAGAACCAGAATAGTGGCCAGACCCCACTCCTTTAAGTGGCCAATGGAAGCATGGGGAAGCATTTCCAAGCATAGGGGAGAGCCATGGTAGCTTGGAGAACCTCCTCTGACCAGGCAAAATCTGAAGGGGAGAAGAAGAGGAGAGTTTAAGAACGGGGAAGAACAAAACAGAGCAGAACATAAGTACAGAAGGTTCAGAAATTGAGAAAAGCCACTTACTTGGAGATCCGGGCGCATGTAGATGTGCCCCGGGATGTCGGAGAGATGCTGGAGATTGGCATATGACTCCCTAGCAGCCTTTGGACCGGAGTAGGGAGGGATCTCCTCTTAGAAAGCTGAGTAGTTTCTCTTCATGGTGGCAAAAAGAGAAAAAACAAGGGAAGAAATTTGAAAAGAAGAGAGGCTAAGGGTTAGCTGCGCGATTAGCCCCTAAATCCTCCTATTTATAGAGTTTAAGAGGTCCACTCCTACTCTAATCCCGAAACTAGGTGTTAGGAAAGCATTACAAGAGGTTTGGGAGTCCTAGTGTAAGTCTAGATGTCTTAGGATGACGATAAGCTCCGATTTCCTGGTCTTTCTGGGTTCGGTCCAAGTCGTGACGGCGCGATCTGACGCGATTAGGTCGCGACAGGGCTGGCTGACGCGGCTATGTCGCGGTCATCCATAGTGTCACCTCTCTACCCGAGGGTCTATTTTCATGTCTTTGCCTTTGGTGTATGTTTGTTTGTTTGTTTATAATTGTGAATATATATTGTCAGTTTTTGATCATTGTGTTTGTTTCTTATCCAAAAAAAAACATCAGAAATTCCAAAAATAAAAAAAAGGGGAACTTCGGCACAGGTAAGTCAGGTAAGTATTTCTATCCCCACTCCTCGCATTACTATATGGTACTCTAGCTATTATATCACTTCAAGGACCGGTTGGTTATCAATGTGCTCTAGGATTTGAGTTCCCCTTTACCAAAAACAGTGATAATTTAAGTGCACATTGTTAATCGTTGGATAGGTCGTTAAGTTGTTTAAGTTCAGGAACGATGGATTCAAGCCTGCACTGCGGTTGCAGGTAGTCTCTTGACCCATTCTTATTTGGCTTAACAATATTATCCTTGATATATTTTCTATTTTCTCCCTTTATTTGCATTTGTTTTGATGATTTCTTTTATTTTAGCCCAACATGCATCATGTAGGACTTTGAGTTTTCCTGACTCATTCTTGACTTTTAATGATCCCTTGTTGAGTGCCCAATCATCCTCCAGTTTCCAAACATGAAATCCAATTCCATTCCGAATCAGAAGGTTTGCCTTTGAGTGAGTTGTTCCCATCAGTTTGATAAGAATTTCCCTGTTTGGATTCTCTACCAAAGTTTTCATCCTATTCCTTTGATCCGTTTTGGTTGCGAACCGCTCCCAGGACAGAGTCATGAGTTACCTGCCTGGCACGCACAAGTCCCTCCAAGGCGTAACCTGCAGGCCAATCAGCTAGGGTACCTCTCAATCGAGGGGTTGATCGTCCTCCTCTTTTCTCCTTCTCGTCCAGACTCGTTCTTCTTGGCATCCTGCACGAGCAGCTAACTCGGAGCTTTCACGAAGATTCCAGTTGCCCGTTAGTTAGACCGGGTGTCTCTTTACCTTGACTACCACTTTTCATTCCACTCCGCGTAATTTCCGCTTCGACATCACTTCGTGACATCTCCACTCCACTTCCGCTTCGCTACCCTGCAAAGAGGAAGCCAAGGAGGGGCAATCTGTAGACACCTGGTTCCGACTAATAGGTTGAACCACATTTCGCGTTATCCTAGTTAGCCCCTAGTTGGTCACTCACCTTGAGCCCATCATTAGCCTTGATTGAGCCCATTAACCATTTAGAATCGCCTTGAAATCCCGCCCATTATCATTTTGGAGAGTCTTTATCCAATTGTAACTCATATCTATTGTGTGATTGGCCAATAAATCCAAAAATAACTCGATTTCCTAGTCGTGACATATGGTAGCGCCGCAACTCTAGTCGCGACGGCCCTGGACGCCGCGACAGCCCATGCATGATATCCATGCACGTGGGCTTACTGTCGCGACACCCCGATCTGCCACGTCTCTAGTCGCGTCCCCACGATACGCCGCGACAACGCCTGAGCACACCAGACTCCGCAACAACCTCCCATTAATCCTCCTATTGACCCAGCTTTATCATTAGGAGATATCTCAACCCCTTGGGGCGAGATTCTGGCCCTAGGGACTCTTGTGAGGATCCCTTGGACTCTCCTATACAGTTTTAAAAGGCCATTATCTCTCAGTCCGAATTTTGACCCATTTTTAAGATATAATATCACCCATTTCTTTCTCATGGCTCTATAAAAGAAAGGCACCTCCTGAAGGATGGGAGAGCCTCATTTGTTACCCCGAAGGGCTGCCGAAATTTCCTTTGACAGATACTTAGCCACGTAGCCACCCATCGCTTCCATTTCCCTCACATCCCTCTCCACTAAAGCAACCCATTTCATCATCTATGGAGCACGGGATGTGAGAAGGGCGACTTCAGCACCCTCTCCTGAAGCTTTTGGACGATCCTTCGAGCTGCCATCACACCAAGGAGTCGCCCTAATGGGGCTCACTATCTCCTTTTCCCTTTCCCCTTCTTCTGCATGCATCTTCCATGTTATTCTTAGATAGAACATGTTCAGCACACACCCACGTTTTCCTACATCCAAAGGGGTTTAAAAAACCACCCCCAGGTCCGTTCCCTTCATGCTTCACATTGTTCTTTCATTTAAGAATGGTTACTACACTTAACATAGTCTAACAAGGTTCATTTCTTGTTTTCGTTGTTTTGGAAGGCACCCAAGTGAAGATCCACGAGGAGCTCTCATCCTCTAGCCAGCTGGAGGACGGGAAGAAGGTCCCATCCATCATCTCCCGCATAGAAGAGAACGCGACGGTAGAGGGCGACGCGACAAGGAGACGCGTCCACCAAGGGCGACGCGTTATCATGTTGTTGCGACCGCTATGGCCGCCGCGACATCAGGTTTGCCCTAGTTCTCTCTCCTTTTCCTAGTTAAGCTAGTCATCTTCACTTTCATTCATAAGGCAGCTTGCTAGGTGGCGATCACATTCCATGTTCACATACTACTAGTTATAGTACTTGTTCATGTCGAGGGGGGCCGTCAATCCCCGTGATTATAATCGCAACGATTTGCCCTCCCAACGATTCGTTAAGTGATCACAATGATTTGCCCTCACAATGATTCGGTAAGTGATCGCAACGATTTTCCCTCACAATGATTCGTTAAGTGATTGCAACGATTTGCCCTCACAACGATTCGGTAAGTGAACGCAACAATTTGCTTTCATAACGATTTGCTAAGTATTCATAACAACTTGCTTTCGTAACGATTTCTTAAGTGTTCACAACGATTTGCTTTCATAACGATTTGCTAAGTATTCATAACGACTTGCTTTCGTAACGATTTCTTAAGTGATCATAACGATTTGCTTTCATAACGATTCGTTAAGTATTCATAACGATTTGATTCCATAACGATTCGATAAGTGATCACATCGATTTCTTAAGAAAGAACAACGATTTGCTCTCACATCGATTTGATAAGTGAGAACAACGATTTCAGTGTGACAACGACTCATCAAGTTTCAAAACGATTTGATCTCTGTAACGATTCAATAAGTTACATAACGACCCTGTTACTGTAACGATTCATCGAGTTACATAACGACTTGGTCGCTATAACGATTCGATACAACAATCAACGATTCATTCACATTGTCTTTAACGATTTGATTATAACGACTTATGCATAACGATTTGCTTATGGAGTCACAACGATTTGGTTATTAATACATAACGATTTGTATGTGCATCGGTTTGCTTATGAGTGCACAACGATTTACATGAATATCAACTCATTTGCATAACGATTTCATAAGTCATGCATATAACGATTCTATGTGAAAATAATGATTTGATTTTCGAGTTCATTTTTGAATACGTTGAAAAGTCAAAGTCTTCATGTACATCTTTTTGACAACCATGCATTTATTATGACTGAACGTATCACTGCAGTGCATGCAAACGACATCTTCTATTCTCATGCTTCTCCTGTAAACATCTTTTTAGAAGAACTGAATGGAACTTCTATTTCGATCATTCTAACGTTAACTGACAACAAGAGACAGCTTAGCTGTCTATTGTTTAAGCTTGTAATGCGTGCAGATCTCTGACAGCATTCGTCATACAACATTGGACAAAATAGATGCTAAAGGATATTACAAAAGATATTCTCTCTTTGCGTGCATGGAAAGCTAAAAGACCATTGAACAAGAAGCTCTACAGGATCATGCAGTCTAACGTATACCAGAGCTTAGACACAATGGACACTTCAACGTTTAAATTTCAAATTGAAGATATAAATAGAAGTCTGAAGCTCCAGATAAAAAATAACAAGAACAACAATGCATACATCGCTTACAACATTTTTCTTTCAAGCCTTCTGCGAGATTTCTGAAGAGCGAAGCCTCACTCCCATTAGTTCTAGCTCTTGCTCTCTGAGTTCAGTATATATCCTTGAGAGAGCCCTTAGTACTGAGATAGTTCATGTCTTCAAAACCTTTCTACTCTCAATCTTAGCTTCAGATCCAGCATTGTTTAAGCTTGATCTAGGGGCTTGTTTTCATTAACACCTTTTCTTGTGTTTGTTCCCTTCGTGTTGAAGGAAGACCTGGGGATTCCAGGGTGTGTGTTCCCTTCGAGTAGAAGGAAGACCTGGTGGTATCCAGAGTGGTGTATTTTCTCTTCGGGTTGTGAAGAGAAGACCAGCTGCGGCTGGATGTGTAAGGGTCCATAAGGGGGACTGTACCTATGGGTAGTGAAAGCTTGAGTTGTTTCTCAGGGACTGGACGTAGGACTCCTAAGGAGAGGGGATCCGAACCATGATAAATCCTTGTGTACTGTGATTGCCTTTGTGTGTTTGTTGTTTATCTTTACTAACACTAACATCTATCAAAGTGTGTTTTGTATGACTGTTTTGTGAACATATTTTAGGTTCTCAATATTTAAGAATACCATTAACCCCCCCTCTGGGCTTGCTAGCTGGGCAACAATCTTTATATTTAATATATAATTCATTAAAAGTATCTTCTAAACTATCTGAATCTGATTCATTGCAAGAAGTAAAGAATGAGTCAGAAGTTACCTTATCATCAACATTTGCCATGAAGGCCAGGTTGGCCTTTTCTTCTTCTTCTTCTTGGCTGGAGCTTGACTCACTGTCTGAGTCACTTTCGTTGTTCCATGCAGCAGTCATGCTTTCTTTTTATACTTCTTGAATTTCTTCATGTTGTACTTCTTGAATTATGTTTTCTTTAGTTTTGGACACTCAGCCTTAATGTGTCCAAGCTTCTTGCACTCATAGCATATCGGTTCTGATCTGTTGACTTCTTTGCCTTCAGATCTTTCAAAGTCTCTACCTTTCTTGAAATATCTTCTTCCTGCTGGTATTTCTTTTTAGGTAGAATGTGTTGCAGTCTTGTAGAGAGAAATGCTTCTTTATCTTCACTGTTCTCATTGCTTTTGTCACTTTCTGATTCGCCATCAGATGTGTCTTCTGTGGCTTTTAGAGCATTGTTGTGCTTCTTCTTGCTAGAAGATTCTCCCAGCCTTTCCATGTTTATCTCATGAGCCATCAAAGACCCAATGAGTTTTTCAAGTGACATTCTCCTAAGATCATTGGCTTCCTCTATGGCTGTTACTTTTGGAGTCCATGAGGTTGGTAGGGATCTTAGTATTTTCCTTACCATGTCTCCAATTTCATACGTTTTTCCAAGCCCAGCTAACCCATTGGTGATGTCTGTGAATCTACTGTACATTTGAGAGATGTGAAGGATCGAAGAGAAGTGTGGAAAAGATCTAGAAGGGGGGGGATGAATAGATCTTAGCCACTTTTGCGGAAGCTTAAGCAATTTGAAAACTATTTAGAATCAGAGGCAATGTTATCAGTGAAAAACTACAGATCTGATTAGATGTGAAGCAAGTTGATTGAGTGAATTAAATACGGATCCTATGCAAGCATCTAGCGAATGAATCAATCAAACCACAGAAGACAAATGCACAAGGATTTTTAGGTGGTTCGGAAATCACCCATGTGATTCCTACATCCACCCCTCACAACCCGTGAGGCTTCACTAACACAACTGGGCTACACACCCAAAGGAGTATGACAACTCCAATACTTCAGAGCATACAACTCACACAACCTCTAGAGAAAGACTACTCTAGAAACACAGAGCAAGACTGCTCAAACCAACCGTGAGCTTACAACTCAGACTGAGCTCGACGGCTCACAACACCCTGAGCACAATGCTCACACTGAAACTGCTAGACACCAACTTAAGACTAAGATCCTCTAGCAATAGATCTAGTCGAAATTTGAGAACTCTAAAGAGAGTTATGCAGAAGTACTTGCATAATCCCAAAAGATATCTCAGAAGAACAGAAGAGAAATTAAGTTGAATTGAAAGTCTTCGTTCTTCAGTGTACTCCCTTGTAGAGGCTTGAATTGGGAAGAAGCATGTGAAGCTTGAAGTCCAAGTCGATGCTCTGCAATCTGAGAAGTTGGATCTTCCTCGAATTCTTCACCAATGAAGTCTTCTACAGGATCTGCCTCCTTGGAATGCTTCAGAGGAATCTTCAGGACTCAAATTCCAATTCCCACACCTTGAATTGGTGGGAATTGGTCTTCTGGAAGCAATTGGAGAGCAGAGGAAGGAGACACGAGCTCTTCTGGCCGCCAGGAGCTTCTTGGAGGCTCTGAGAAAGTTTGGTCCGTTGTCTCTTGTGAAGGCAGGCCAAAAAGAACCTTTTATACCCTTAGGATTCCAAAGATACCCTTTTGGGGTACAAGGGCACGCTTTCCTAGATGGATTCTGATCGCCCTAGGAGGACACGTGGCAGCCATAAACTTTAGGATGAAAAGTTTCCGTAGTGTGTCGACCTGCCCTGGTGGTAGTGTCGACACACTGTCCCAGATATGAGAAAGGTTGTTCTGGAAAGAGGGTCCCGTGTCGACCTGCTCTTGAGTGTGTCGACCTGCTGTCCCAATTCCTCAAACTGGCTGTTCTGGGAACTGGGTCTAGTGTCGACCTGCTCTATGAGTGTGTCGACCTACTGTCCCAATTCCTCAAACTGGCTGTTCTGGGAACTGGGTCTAGTGTCGACCTGCTCTATGAGTGTGTCGACCTGGGTAGGCTTAATTTCTGAAAAACTGCCACTCGTGTCGACACACTCTTGACATGTGTCGACACAGTCTCAACATTCTTATACATTTTGTCTTTAAATCTGTGTTGTTGTGTCGACACCATTGATGAGTGTGTCGACACATCTTCTGCATAAAAATGTTTGTACCTGAAAAATAAACACATATATCATTAGTTAAATGATTTATCATGACTATAAATGATAAATGTGATTTGAAAAATACTTTTTGAATATGAACCTCAGGTATGATGTTTTTGACATGTTTCAATTAAATTGCTTTAAGAACACTCTTGTCATCATCAAAATAGGAGGGAAATGATATGAATTTGCATTCAACCCAACAATCTCCCCCTTTTTGATGATGGCAACATTAAATCCATATTTCAATGTGGTTTTGATGAAGTGTGATTTTAAGCAATTTTTGATTGTTTAAATTTTTGTTTTCCTTTTTGTTTATACTTGTCAATGACCTTTTGATATTGTTCAGTAACAATTGATGATGTGTTGGTGAGATACAATGTTACTTGAAATTAGAAGTTTTGTGCACACAAGTCAAACAATTTAACAAGTATTCAAACACAAAGACAAAAAATTTGCATTGAAGCCAAACAACCATTTCATTTCATTCAAAAGACAACCATTTCATTTCATTCAAAAGATCATTACATCAAAATATTACATTCAATTCATTCATTCTTCTCCCCCTTTGACATTATCAAAAAAAATGTACATTAGGTAGAAGATGGAGGAGGAGGAGGAATTGGAGCTAGAAGAATCTCAATGTCTGACAATCGTTTGTCCATTGACTTCATGCTTGACTTAATGTTTTCATGGATAGTTGTCAGCCTAGTGTGAAGATAATGCTCCATTCTATCAGAATGCTCTATCAAGGTGCTCTGAGTTCTTTTCAAGTCATTTGAA
This sequence comes from Colocasia esculenta, assembly GCA_014218235.1. Lineage (NCBI taxonomy): Eukaryota > Viridiplantae > Streptophyta > Magnoliopsida > Alismatales > Araceae > Colocasia > Colocasia esculenta. The sequence continues at coordinate 61,514,113 of CM024755.1, read as the reverse complement.
ACAGCTTGAGAGCTTGATGAAGATCCATCTAACCAACCAGGCCTTGAAATAATCTTCACTTCCTTGTGCAAGGTTGAGATCTCTTTACCAATGTTTTCATTGAAGTTTTTCATGCTTTCCAAATCATCAGCTAGATGAGCAAGCTGAGAAAGAGTCTCTGTAGTGTTGAAGACATCTGATTGGGAATTTGCCAAAATTCCCTGAAGTACAACTTCTAGCTTTTGTTGGTGCTCTTTCAGCTCAATATAGGAATCTCCCAGAGTGCCTATAAGTCTGTTAAATCTCTGAGCTGCATAATCTGAAGCTGCCTTCTGCTCAATAAATTTGGCTGACACTGTGTTCTCTAGTCTTTGAACTCTCAATTCAAATTGATCTGACATTGATTGAATAGAGGAGTTCAATGTATCAAATTTGGCATTGAGGAAAGAGAACAATTCTGGTGGAATTGAGGACCCACCAGAAGAAGTGGAAGATTGGAATGTAGAGGGGAATTGTGGAGGTTCAAAAGTATGTGGCAAGGAAGAGGAAGGATCATCCTGAGGTGGAATAGGGGTTTCAAGCTGAATGCCACCTTCAGGAGTAATATGAGGCTGGTCCTCATCCATTAGAGGCTGATCTTCTGGCAAGTGAACTTGTGCTTCTTGAACTTGAGGCTGGCCCTCATGAGATGGAGGCTGATCCTCCTGAGTTTGGTCTTCTTGAGCTGGAGGCTGGTCCTCTTGTGCTTGGGGCTGATCCCCTTGAGCCTGAGGCTGGTCCTCCTGAGCTTGAGGGGCCTCAACCACTATTGGCCCTCTTCTAATTTGATTTCCTTCCAATCTAAATCCCATAAATTTCTGGATATTCTTAAATGTGTAGATGTTGGATTTGGGAATGGATTGAGATTTCTCATTCTCCAAGGGCACACCAAAGTGCTGAAATACTGAGGTGAGATGTGCCCCATAAGGAAGAGATCTCTTGAGGTCTGTCCTTGTAGTTTCAGCTATGATTTGATAGAGAATCACATGGAGGTTGACCTTGATGTCTTTCACCATGCAATAGAGGATGAATCGCTGAATGTCTGTCAATCTATCTCTTCCACCACCTTGAGGGGTAATTATGGTGGTCAAAATGTGGTGGACGACCCTTAACACAGGTGGAAAAGTGTTTGAATTGAACCTGGTTACATAGGTCTTCTTGGGATCAGTTGCATCTGCAGGAAGGCCTGTCAGGATGGAGTAGGCTTCATGTAAATCAAATTCAAACTCATGGTAGTCTACCCCTTCATCTGGTACTTTGAAAATGGAGGCAGCTACTGCAGTTGGCATGTCTATGGCTATTCCCTTGACTTTGGATTCATACCCTTCTTCTGTGCAGGTGAGGTTCTTGTAGAACTCTCTAACCAATCTTGGATAGCAGACTTGAAATTCAGAAATAAAAGTATCCAGGATTGAAAAGAAAAGTAGGTTTGAATTTCAGGAAGGGAGTCTGCTAGTTGGATGTCTGAAAGGTCTAGAATCCTTGGCTTCAAAATCAATTTGGCTGCACTGACGGATTCTGAGGGGATATCCTCTTGAGACTCAGAAGAAGAAGAGGAAGATGATTCCTCAGGATGGTCAGAGGAATCTCCCGAAATGTCTGGTCTAGGGTTTGAAACATTACCACCTCTGTCTGAAGTGGAAGTCCTGCCACGCTTGGAAGCTCTCAGAGGTGCAGAAGAAGAGGCAGGATCGTTTCTCCTTTTTGATCTTCTTTCCATCTGTTCAACTGGAACCTGTGCCGGAACCGGCCTTGAAGAGGCTGCTGATCTTGCGCCACGGCGGGGACCCAACTTGCGGACCATGGTGCAAGAGGAGTGGAATTAGGAGAGGAAATGGAAGAATGGAGAGGTGATGAAGGATTGATGCGATTTAGAGAGAATTTGGAGGAATTTTTGCCGGAAAGGAGTGGAAATGGGGCCGTCGGGTCGACCTGATGCCCAAAAAGGGATGCAGTGGTACACTGCCCCGCAGGAACAACAAGGGTTTAAGGTGAACCCGAAAGGTTTGAAAAGGGTCTGGCAAGAAGGCAGTGTCGACACATGAGGAAGGGTGTGTCGACCTGACTGGGGTTGTGTGTCGACACGAGAGAGAATTGTGTCGACACAGCCTTGAAAGAAATTTGAATTTTTGAGAGGAAATTTTTGAGAAATTTGGGGACATCTTTATAATGATAAATAATGAGAGGAATTATCATTTCAAGGATTTTTAAGAGGCCTAAAAATTCATTTGTTGTATTTTGCAAAAATTCATCACAGTTCAAGTGTTTCACACAATTTCCAACAGGATATTAGCATTCCAAGACTTGAATCAACAAAATGATAAATTGAGGGATATAATGTATCTAACAATCAACCAAAAGCTACCATGTTTCTCAATTTTCAAGAATTAAAGATATCATCTAGACTAAATACAGTTGTGTTGAAAGTAAAACACAAACTTAAAGAACAACTTGATGAAGGAGGAAGATGATTCTTTCTAAACAAATCTCCAATAATTTTCATATTTTTTGTTCTTTTAACAAACTATCAAATGATATAAATCTCTTTCACTCAAGTACTAGTGCTTTTTACACACCATAGTCCCTGGATACTTAAGATTTAGTCATTGTCAAGTCTCAAAGGGGTAAATGATGACCTTTTGACATGAAAATATACGTTTTGTAGACGCCAATATTTCCAGTTACTCAGTCATCATCAAAAAGCATAGCACATAATTGCTTAAATTTTGAGGTGATTTTCAATTTGGATCCCCTTTGAACAGAGTTAGCAATAATGCCTCATGACATACATAGCACTTCATTCATTGTGAAGGTGTGCAGTTTCTCAGCACAAATGCCATTGCTCTGTTGGATTTTACAATATTTTGGAGAGTTTGTGAGATAGAATTCAAATACATCCAGTCATCAGTTGCAAACAAGGAAATGTTTTAAGTTCAAGACACAAATTTTCATTTAGTTTAGGAAGAGATCTGAATTTCTGTGGATTGAGAGACATAGTTGTAAGGTGAAAAAAAAATATAATATATCACTCAAGGTTCATTTTGTGACTCTAGACTTTAGAATGAGGACATCATGCAAGGAATTGATGAAATGCAAGAAGGGTTTTGAAATTTGCAAAAAGATGACTTGTGAATTTTCTAGCTCCCCCTGAGATGATGATTTCAACCATTTGTCATCAAAATAAGGATATTCAGTTTTGAAATCAGAAAGAAATTTTCTTCTTGGACAACAAAGACTTCCCCTCAACAATTGTATATCCATTTCTTGGTACTTGGCGGAGACACATACTCTCGCATAGTGAAAGTGTCCAGACAAGCATAACCTGTCCTTCTCCAAGTCACCATTTGATATACCAAGAGATTTCAATACAATAAAAGTTGAAGAATTCATTATCAAAAAGAAATGGAAGTTAAAACTGTGCAAGTTTTGAAATCAGAAAAGAAATTCTCTTTGAACAATAAAAGCTCCCCCTCAATTAGTGCATATTGACTTCTTAGTACTTGGCGGAGATATGTTCTCACGCATAGTGAAAGTGTCCAGACAAGCATAACCTGTCCTTCTCCAAGTCACTATTTGATATACCAAGAAGTTTCAACACAATCAGAAGTGAGAATTTATTGTAAAAAGGGAAATGGAATTGAAAATGAGAGAGATATGAGCAATGTAGCTTGAGGAAGCAAGGAGTTATGAAATGCAAAGAACTCCCCCTTAGACAATGCATAGCACTCAACCCAAACCTTAAGAGAGATCAAGAAGGTGGACATTTACAAAGACCAAGTTCTCTCCTTAATGATGAAAATCTGTTTTCAGGAAGGGGTTTGGTGAATATGTCTGCAATTTGTTTTTCAGTTTCAATAAAATGGAGTTCAAAAGATTTCTTTGCAACCTCATCTCTCAAGAAATGATGTCTAATTTCAATGTGTTTTGTTCTGGAGTGCTGAATGGGGTTTTTAGACAAATTTATGGCACTAGTGTTATCACATAGGATGGGTACACACCCTAAGTCTTGGTTGTAATCAAGAAGTTGATGTTTCACCCAGAGAATCTGAGTTCCACATCTACCTGCTGCAACATATTCAGCTTCTGCAGTTGACAGAGCAACTGAATGTTGCTTCTTAGAAGCCCAAGAAATAAGGCACCCACCTAGAAATACACACAAGCCACTTGTGCTTTTTCTATCTAACTTACACCCAGCATAATCAGCATCACAGTAGGCAAACAATTCTAACTTGCAACCAGCAGGATACCAAACTCCTAAGTCACATGTTCCAACAAGATATTTAAAAATTCTTTTCACAGCAAGCATATGACTTTCTTTAGGATTAGATTGGAATCTAGCACATAAGCATACACAAAACTGAATGTCAGGTCTAGAAGTAGTAAGGTAGAGCAGAGAGCCAATCATACCTCTGTAGGTCTTTGGATCTACTGACTTACCAGATGGGTCTTCTTCTAGCTTAGCATTTATTGCAATGGGTGTGCTTGAATGTTTAAGATTCTGATAGTCAAACCTTTTCAGTAGCTCCTTGACATATTTGGTTTGACTGATGAAGATTCCTTCATTGGTTTGGTTAACCTGCAATCCCAAAAAGAATGTTAAATCTCCCATCAAGCTCATTTCAAATTCATTCTTCATTTGATTTGAAAATTCAGTGCAAAGGCCTTTATTGGTGGAGCCAAAAATTATGTCATCAACATAAATTTGGACCACAATTATTTGATTTTTTACTGTTTTTGTGAACAATGTTTGATCAACATTACCTCTAGAATATCCTTTTTCAAGTAAAAAGGAACTCAAACGATCATACCAAGCTCTTGGAGCTTGTTTAAGACCATAGAGTGCCTTATTAAGCTTGAAAACATGGTTAGGATATTTTTCATTTTCATATCCAGGAGGTTGTTCAACAAAAACATTTTCCTTTATATATCCATTTAGAAATGCACTTTTGACATCCATTTGATAAACCTTAAATTTCATGGAGGATGCAAAAGCAAGGAAAATTCTCACAGCTTCTAGTCTAGCTACAGGGGCATAAGATTCTTCAAAGTCAATTCCAAATTCTTGGTTATACCCCTTTGCAACTAGCCTAGCTTTGTTTCTAATTACCTGACCAGATTCATTTAATTTATTTCTGAAAACCCATCTAGTACCAATCACTGCTTGGTCACTAGGTCTAGGTACTAATTCCCATACTTGATTTCTTTCGAATTGATGAAGCTCATCATGCATAGCATCAATCCAATCAGAACTGGATAAGGCTTCATCAATTGACTTGGGTTCAATTTGGGAAATTAGAGCTAGTGAGTCTTCTTCAATGTTTTGCAAAAAGGATGATCTGGTCCTAACTCTATCATTTAGGTTGCCAACTACACTGTCTAATGGGTGGTCTCTTAGAAAACGAGGTTCAGAAATTACCTGTTGAGAAGTGCCCACTTCTGGAGCAATATTACCTGAACCACTTGAAGATGGTGAGATGTTGTTCAGGTTCTCTTCAATGTTGTTAATCTCCTCAACGGTTGGTGAAGAATCCACAATGAGGTCATCCTCTTCATTGTCTTGTTTTTCCCTGCAAGATTTAGAATCATTAGTGGAAAAGGAATTTTCATCAAAGATAACATGTGGTGATTCTTCAACAGTTTTGGTTTTCAATATGTACACTTTGAAAGCCCTTGACACTTCTGAATAGCCAAGGAAGATAGCTTCCTGACTCTTAGCATCAAACTTGTCAAGGTTTTCTTTGTTGTTATTGTGTACAAAGCACTTGCACCCAAAAGTTTTGAAGTAAGCAACAGTTGGCTTTTTATTTTTCAACAATTCATAGGGGGTTTTTCTGATCTTTGGTCTGACCAAAGCTCTGTTTAGGATGTGATTGGCTGTGTTAACAGCTTCAGCCCAGAAGGATTTGGGCAAATAACTTCCTAAGAGCATGGATCTAGCCATTTCCACAAGAGTTCTATTCTTTCTTTCTACAACTCCATTTTGTTCTGGAGTTCTAGGTGAAGAGAACTTGTGAAAGATTTGAAATTCAGCACATAGATCAGAAAAGGATGTGTTATCAAATTCACCCCCATGATCAGTTAAAATGTTTTTGATTTTATATGGATAAGTTGTTAAGATAGTGGTACAGAAATTCCTGAATTCAAGGCAAGTATCACTTTTGTGGGATAGAAAAATAACCCAAGTAAATCTAGTAAAATCATCAATGATTACAAATCCATATCTCTTGCCACTTAAGCTTAGAACTCTTGTTGGCCCAAAAAGGTCCATGTGAAGAAGTTCTAGTGGCCTAGAAGTAAGTACCTCATTGAAGGTTTTAAAAGATTTTCTTGTTTGTTTTCCTTTAGCACAGATCCCACAAAGTTGATTTTCAACTTTAGAGAGTGATTCAGGAAGACCTTTAACCAAATTCAATCTTAATAACTTATCCATTGTTCTGAAACTTGCATGGCCAAGTCTTTTGTGCCAAGTCCATGCAATTTCATCTTTATTTGCAACAAAACAAAGATTTTCAGAAAAGTTTTTATTAAGGTTGATCATGTAGACATTGTTTTCTCTTTTTCCACAGAATTTGATTTTGTCAGTTGATGAATCAATTATTTTGCAAAAATCAGATTCAAACACAACCTTGTGACCTTTGTCACAAAGTTGGCTAATACTGAGCAAATTATAATCAAGTCCATCAACTAACAAAACATTATCTACTGAGTTTGAAGAAGTTTGACCAACCTTACCAGATCCAATGATCTTTCCTTTATTTTTACCTCCAAAGGTGACTGACCCTCCCTCCTTTTCAATTAGACAGGAAAATTTGGCTCTATCTCCAGTCATGTGTCGTGAACACCCACTATCAAGAAACCAAACATTGGTGTTGGGTGCACGACCTTCCTGCACAAAGATCAATGGAGAGAAGATTTTGGTACCCAAACAGAGTTGGGACCATCAGTATGATTTAGCACAGATATCAAATCCTTTCTCACCCAAATTTGAGTTGTTTTAGATTTTTGTTTTGTTACTTTGGTGTTTTCAGCCTTCTTCTGTTTGTTCTTTCTTTTAGGAATGAAAGCACCAAGATCTTTGTTTTTGGTTGGAGGGGAGTTTTTCATTTGAAAAATTGAGTTCAGAGGAGGAGGTGGAATCCATGGATTGTGTTGGTACATCCAGAAATTTGGATAAGAATTTTGAGGATAATACCAACAGGGATTTTCATACCATTGGTTCCAAGGATTAGTCCAATCTTCTTGAAGTGTTTTCTTGGAGGTCCAAGGTTTTTCATGGATTATTTCTTTTCCCTTTTTCTTGTTTTTCAGATTTTTGTTTGAATTTTTGGTTGAGTTGTTTATGGTTTTTGGTGTTGAGCAGGTCGACCTCTCCTGTACAGGTGTCGACACAACTGCCACAGAAGTCTTCTTCTTGTGGACTGGTGTCGACCTGTCAGGGGACTGTGTCGACCTGATAGTCTTCTTTTGTTTTTGGGTTTTTGATTTGTTTTGAGTTTTGTTTAGGGTTTTGTTTGCTGTTTGTTGAATTTCAGTGTTTTCCAGATTAGGACCCTTGACAAAATTAATTAGTGGTGCTTTTCCCTTTTTCTCACCAGATTTGTCTTTTTGGGGTTTCTTCTTGTTGAATCCTAATCCATGAGATGTGGTTGTCATGTTGGATCCTAGCAATGCCTCTAGGTTATCTTGGCCTTTTGTGAAGGTTTGGATAACCTCCTCCCTTTCCTTTAGCTGGTTTTTAAGAGCTTCAATTTCTTCAATTTTCTGTTGTTTTTCTTGTTTTTCAATTTCCAGCTTTTCATTTAAGTTTCTGAATTCTTGGGAGGCCTTTTGAGAGGCAAGTTTTAATTCATCAACAAGGTTCAGAAGATTTTCTTTTTCTTCAAGCAAATCTGTTACTTCAGATTCCAGTTCACAGATTCTATTGTTTGAAGATTGATTATGGTAGAGATTTTCAATTTTCTTTTTGATGTGTTTATTTTCTTTTCTCATTTCAGAATATCTTTCAACTAATTCTGCATACACATCCTGCCAATCTTCAACACTATAATCTTCAAAGGAAGTATTTACCTTTCCATCTGTGCTGTTGGCCATGAAGCAAACTTCCTCACTCTCTGAGCTTGAGGACTTCTTTTCTTCTTCTTCCTCACTTGTATCTTCATCAGACCAAGTGGCTACCATGGCCTTTGGCTTCTTATATTTTTGGAATCTCTTGTGCTTTTCCTTCTTATTCTCAGGACACTCTCCTTTCATGTGCCCTGGCTTGTTGCACCTGTAACAGATAACATTTTCATCAGGTTTATGATTCTTATTGAAATTGGAAGAGGAAGTGTTCTTCTTACCTGAGGGAAATTTCTTTTTCCCAGTCATTTTCCCTTTCCTATATTTCAAGAATTTCCTGAATTGTCTGGTCATGAGGGCAATCTCATCCTCATTCGACTCAGATTCTTCAGAACTTGTTTTATCCTGATTTTTATCTTTGTTGCTTGAAGAGGCTTTGAGTGCCATAGGCTTGGTCTTAATGATGTGCTCTTCATTTCTTTTTAAGTTTATTTCATATGTCATTAAAGATCCAATCAATTCATCCAAGGAAATCTTGGACAAATCTTTTGAATCTTCAATAACAGTGGCCTTGGTATGCCAAAGTGAAGAAAGTGAACGCAAAATCTTTCTTACCAAGTCTGCATCAGTATACTCCTTACCCAAAGCCTTGAGTCCATTGACTATCACCATGAATCTGGCAAACATTTCAGAAATAGATTCATTAGATTTCATCATAAAGAGTTCATATTCTGAAACTAAAATGTTTGCCTTGGTCTCCTTGACCTGAGATGTTCCCTCATAGAGTAGTTCGAGTTTATCCCACATCTCTTTGGCAGATTTGCACATAGAGATTCTCGAATACTCCTTGGGATGGACAGCACACTGAATCATGTTCATGGCACTATAATTCAGTGTAGCCTTCCTTATTTGTTCCCTTGTCCAGGTGTCTTCTTCTCCCTGGTTCTCATAGGGACCCACCTCTACAACTTTCCAGATCTCATAGTTTTGGGCCCTTAGAACACTTGCATTCTATTCTTCCAATAAGAATAGTCCAAACCATTAAAGAATGGTGGCCTATTTATGGAATGGCCCTCAGCTATGAAACCCTTTGAGTCCATGACACTTAAGTAAATGCACAGAAAAGGAGTTAAACAAGCAAGCAAACAAACAAGCAAACAATCAAACACTCAATACTCAGAAACAAAAACTGCTCAGTTCAAATCAGATCGATGTAAACCCGCTCTGATACCAATTGAAGGATCGAAGTAAATGTGTGGAAAAGATCTAGAAGGGGGGGGGGGATGAATAGATCTTAGCCACTTTTGCGGAAGCTTAAGCAATTTGAAAACTATTTAGAATCAGAGGCAATGTTATCAGTGAAAAACTACAGATCTGATTAGATTTGAGTGAGTTGAAAAATTTAGATGTGAAGCAAGTTGATTGAGTGAATTAAATACGGATCCTATGCAAGCATCTAGCGAATGAATCAATCAAACCACAGAAGACAAATGCACAAGGATTTTTAGGTGGTTCGGAAATCACCCATGTGATTCCTACATCCACCCCTCACAACCCGTGAGGCTTCACTAACACAACTGGGCTACACACCCAAAGGAGTATGACAACTCCAATACTTCAGAGCATACAACTCACACAACCTCTAGAGAAAGACTACTCTAGAAACACAGAGCAAGACTGCTCAAACCAACCCTGAGCTTACAACTCAACTGAGCTCGACGGCTCACAACACCCTGAGCACAATGCTCACACTGAAACTGCTAGACACCAACTTAAGACTAAGATCCTCTAGCAATAGATCTAGTCGAAGTTTGAGAACTCTAAAGAGAGTTATGCAGAAGTACTTGCATAATCCCAAAAGATATCTCAGAAGAACAGAAGAGAAATTAAGTTGAATTGAAAGTCTTCGTTCTTCAGTGTACTCCCTTGTAGAGGCTTGAATTGGGAAGAAGCATGTGAAGCTTGAAGTCCAAGTCGATGCTCTGCAATCTGAGAAGTTGGATCTTCCTCGAATTCTTCACCAATGAAGTCTTCTACAGGATCTGCCTCCTTGGAATGCTTCAGAGGAATCTTCAGGACTCAAATTCCAATTCCCACACCTTGAATTGGTGGGAATTGGTCTTCTAGAAGCAATTGGAGAGCAGAGGAAGGAGACACGAGCTCTTCTGGCCGCCAGGAGCTTCTTGGAGGCTCTGAGAGAGTTTGGTCCGTTGTCTCTTGTGAAGGCAGGCCAAAAAGAACCTTTTATACCCTTAGGATTCCAAAGATACCCTTTTGGGGTACAAGGGCACGCTTTCCTAGACAGATTCTGATCGCCCTAGGAGGACACGTGGCAGCCATCAACTTTAGGATGAAAAGTTTCCGTAGTGTGTCGACCTGCCCTGGTGGTAGTGTCGACACACTGTCCCAGATATGAGAAAGGCTGTTCTGGAAAGAGTCCCGTGTCGACCTGCTCTTGAGTGTGTCGACCTGCTGTCCCAATTCCTCAAACTGGCTGTTCTGGGAACTGGGTCTAGTGTCGACCTGCTCTATGAGTGTGTCGACCTGCTGTCCCAATTCCTCAAACTGGCTGTTCTGGGAACTGGGTCTAGTGTCGACCTGCTCTATGAGTGTGTCGACCTGGGTAGGCTTGATTTCTGAAGAACTGCCACTCGTGTCGACACACTCTTGACATGTGTCGACACAGTCTCAACATTCTTATACATTTTGTCTTTAAATCTGTGTTGTTGTGTCGACACCATTGATGAGTGTGTCGACACATCTTCTGCATAAAAATGTTTGTACCTGAAAAATAAACACATATATCATTAGTTAAATGATTTATCATGACTATAAATGATAAATGTGATTTGAAAAATACTTTTTGAATATGAACCTCAGGTATGATGTTTTTGACATGTTTCAATTAAATTGCTTTAAGAACACTTCTTGTCATCATCAAAATAGGAGGGAAATGATATGAATTTACATTCAACCCAACAAGATGGACTCTCCAGACTGCATTTGAAATCTTTCATATTGAGCTACCAGAATATCTATTCTTGTTTCGTTTACCTTGTCAGTTCCTTCATATGTGAGTCTCAGCTTTTCCCACATTTCCATAGCTGACTTGTAGGCTGAAATCTTGTTGAATTCTTTCTTACTAAGCGCACAACACAATATATTTTTAGCTTTGCTGTTTTGAGATATTTTCTTCTTGTCTTCTTCCATCCATTTGTCTCTACTGTTGGTGACCAAAAGATCTCCTTCTTCAACAATTGACCAAAGTTGGAAATCGAGACCTTGAAGGAAGAACTCCATCTGTGTCTTCCAGTAGTTGTAATCTTCACTGTCGAATAGAGGAGGTCTGTTAACGGACTGACCTTCTGCATGACCTTGAGCTACCATTTATCTTTGCTCTTCATATCATGAGATCTACTTACTTGAAGAGACTTGGCTCTGATACCACTTGTTGCCCAGATAGCAAGCCCAGAGGCGGGGTGAATGGATTGCTAAAAATTCTTCTTTCAATAATTCCTGTAAATAAATACACTTGACAGACAACACTAAGATTGATAGTTAGAGTTAGTGTTAATCAAAATGAAGAGAAACAATCACACAGACAACATAATTTTTTATCCTAGTTCGGATCTCCTAGACCAAGGAGTGCTACGTCTAGTCCCCAAGCAACCACTTGGGATTCTACTAAACAAGGGTACATTCCCCCTTAAGGACACGTACACATCTAGCAACAGCTGGCCTTCTCTTCTCTACCAGAAGAGGGATTGCTCCACCTAATGCAATAGGTCTTCTCTTCACACCCGAAGAGGAATTCTCACAGAAAAATGAGTTGAAAGAGAAAGGCCCCAAGACCAAGCTTATAATCACTGCTTGATCTGAGGTGATGTCTGAGAGACACAAGATTATCGCAAATGAACTTTCTCAGATCAACGCAAGCTCTCAAAGGCAATGCAATATTCTACAGAGAGCAAGGAGCTACAAAAGGTTGGAATGGACGAGCTAGCTCTTGTTGTTCTACAGGTGACTAAGATGTTGAAGCTTCTTGAAGGTTGAAAAGATGTGTTGCTTGGAGTCACCAGTCTTCTTTTTTCTTCTTTGAAATAATTTGACCGTTAAAGTATCCGTTGAAATATCCGTTGTCTCATATCTTCATGCACGTTGGAGTGTCTGGTTCGAAGGAAAGAGCAAGTGAGCCTGCAGCCATTAATGCTCGGATAGACACTCATACTCAAGGAAAGATTGTCTGAATCTTCTATCCTCTTGTCAGGTTGATAGGTCTATCTTTGAGACGTGCGTTTCCACTGAAAACCCTGCACACAATAAATGCTGACACCTAGACAACTTATCATTGTCTAAACTATCAGTCAACATTAGTAGTTGTGCTGTATGAAGATACACCAGAAGGGAAATGCCATTCTGCAATTGTGACTTTGAGTGTTATATGCACGATAGGTAAAAGATATTTCGTGCAGAGATATGTATTGTCACAATAAATGTTAGAGAATATAGGATACAACATGCTTTCGCAGGAAAACTAGAAATCCATAAAGATTGGAAATTCATTTGAATATTATGTGGAATGCAACTAAAGAATGTTTAAAAATGATTTAAATGATAATGTTTGACAGTTGTCTAAAATGTAATCAATAATAGAGGGTTGATGTATTTAGATAGGTTGTACCCAGAGAGAGTCGATGTTGGTATTAAATCAATAATATAATCATAAGGCAAGTGAGAATGTAATCCATATTGAAATCAAGTTGTTGTGAGCATAATCCATATATTAACGAAATCGTTGTTCTATACAAAGTCGTTGTTTAACTGAAGTCGATGTGCTGATGAAGTCATTGTTTGAAACGAAGTCGATATAAGCATGAAGTCGTTGTTCTACTGAAATCGTTGTTTAAGTGAAGTCGTTGTAGAGATAAAATCGTTGTTTCATATGAAGTCATTGTAGAGATGAAATCATTGTTTCATATGAAGTCGTTGCTTAAGTCAAGTCGTTGTTCTACCGAAATTGATGTTTAAGTAAAGCGAAGTCGATGGAATAACCAAATCGTTGTTTAAGTAAGATGAAATCATTGTAGCAACCAAATTGTTGTTGTGAAGTCGTTGTAACAACCAAGTCATTGTTTATGTGAAATGAAATTGATGTTTCTATGAAGTCGTTGTAGCGACGAAGTCGATGTTTTAGTGAAACAGAATCGATGTTTCTATGAAGTCGTTGTAGCGACGAAGTTGATGTTTAAGTGAAGCAGAATCGATGTTTCTATAAAGTCGTCGTAGCGACGAAGTCCATGTTTAAGTGAAATAGAATCGATGTTTCTATGAAGTCGTTGTTCTATCAAAGGAGTCGATGTGTACTTAGACAAAACATGTGAGGACCCTCATTATACCGGTACAGTTATACCAACCCACGTCGGTATAGTGAACGTTATCATAGTGGGGCATTTACCCAAACGCTATCACATGATTGAGATACACACAAATATAGATACAGAGTAGCGGAAGTAAAAGAACAAGGTCTTTCATTTCATTTCATCATCCACATTTAACATACATGATCCCATGACAATTTAAAGGAAAATAAAGTCCACATAATGAAGTACTAAATTCAAATACATAGTTGTCCACAAATTACATAGTGTTTCTATTACAATGCCTCAATTTACATACAATGGAAGTCAAAATGTCACACTACAACTCCGCCAAGCTACTCCCCACGCTCGGAGTCTCTCTCCACAGTCTCCTCCAAAGGTGTATCACCTACTAAACCTGTATGCCGAAGAAAGGAATGAGTCTAAAAGACTCAGCAAATAACACCACACACATCATACATGCATATATCACAGTAGGTTTTTCATTCGAATTTACAAAGTAAAACATATAACATGCTTGAACGTTTATAGGAGACAACCTATCATGACAATTCTATAAAATTGTAACACATCGTACATGGTTTAAGATATTCCAAAATAAACATCCTATCACATGCCTTCTACTCCTGTAATCACATGAAAGCTACCTTTCAAATAAGGCTATAACATGGAACCAACCAAACATGGGGTTCTTGCTTGCATAAAAGGAAACATTCCTATCATGGTTTCTACACATTATTGCACATGCCATTTATCATTTCATACACATTAAGGTTGCTGTTTTGACATACTTTAGCAATTCACATCCTATTGCATCAGAGCTACAATTCCAATTAATTACAACACGATAGTAATTAAACATGGAATTGTTCACGCATATGCAAGGAATGCTCCTAGCATGGATTCTACACATTTTTACACACATAAAACATTCTTATAAACACCTTTAGGTTTCTGTTATAACATAATTTCACATTAACATATCATGGACCACAATTTCACCGTTTAACATAATGGTTTCACAGGTTCACACAATTACTCATTCACATAGTTCCCTTTTCACACATTGCACAATTACACATATTCACACTACACAATTTACACATAATCACATTCACATTTCACAATTTAGTGCCGTGACACATAGTCTAAACCACCATTAGAAGGACACATCACATAACACATACACATAGACGTCACCTAGGCAATATAGTGACGACTCTTAGACTGCGCAGACCGGGAGAACAAGTCTCCACCCTAACCAGTGGTACTTGTTCACCTCCAGGATTTCATCCTAATGCCCTTAGGATCTTAACACATTGAACCTTCCCATGGGGACTTTTCCATGGTATGGTTCCACTGCCCTCTATGGAAGCAGTGTCACACATGGCACACACTTTTACACATTACACCTTCTGATTTTTAACACACATATTACACATGTCTTTACATTTTCTCACATATACATATGGTTCTGTTTTCCTAATCATGATACTACTGTTGACAGACTTTAAACATTCAATACTTTACACTAATCAGGCTGAACAATGCCTAATCAAACCACATTCATGATAACATGCATTAATCATTCGTTTTTACATGGAAATCTCATAATACCATTTTCTGTTATCCAAATCACATGAAAATTTAAGCACACACTGTCTGCAGGTTTATGACCACACATGCAAATTTCCAGATTTTTCTGAGTTATATTACATTTACAGAAATTAAAACATTCAATTGCATGCCATTCATAATTCAATTTATCATGGAACATAACATGAATATCCAGTTTGATAGTTCACAGCCCTGAACCTAACATACACATCATTACAAGAATTTTCCCCGGATTTATAGCACATCACATGATTTACTGTAAATTTTACAAATCCTATGCAAGTTTTCTATTCTTAAAACAAAAATTTCAGTAATTCACATGCTCTTAGAAAAATTCCAAAATTTGCAGAGCATAGACTGACACATACATACATGGTTTATAAAAATTTGGGCACTCGAATTCTTCACGGATCATGTGAACAGTAGATAGATATGTACAACCATTTCTTCCAACATGTGTTTTAATAAAACTAATAACTCCTACCATCTACAAATGCACAAGAAATTTCCCCCACACATCACTATATCTATTTCACATAACATACAACAATTACTTTATATCCTCATGCGAAAACACTTCGGAGAATAAATCGTATACAAGGGAGAACAGCTCACTGTTCTGCCCTGAAGAACTTAACGGCACAGTCTGGCCGTTAATGGAGCTTAACGGCAACATCGTTGGCCATTAATTGAAGATCTTAACAGCAAGGGGTATTGCCGTCAAGTTCAGGTCTGTGCAAAACACAGACCCGAGCTCCAAAAGAGGGAGAAATGTGGGGATCCAGGACACGAAGAAAATCTGTAAAAATGGTAAAACCCTACTAGACACCTACATGAACGAAGTGAATGGGTTACTTGCCTCTCACAAAACCTCCAAAGGGGTCAAATGTGTCGTTGAAGCTCTCCTTGGGTAGTCCCAAGAAGTCTCCAAAACACCACTCCTCCGGGTTCTTGATCGACCTCCACAGCAAGCTGGGGTCGGGGAAGCCTTCTCCTTGGTCCACTCTGGCCTCTAGTTGCAAGGGATCGCTGGATGAAGCTCCAAGTTGCCAGATCAGAGAATGCAAAGTCTGGTTTTTCTCACAGAAGCTAGGGTTTCTCTCTTCTCCTTGCAAAGAGCCAAAGAGAACTCTTCTGGTGTAGAAGAGGGTTTGGTTTATAGGAGAGGGGTTTGGGGAACCCCGGAGAGGTGATGGGATGGTCTGATAGCCGTTGGGGACATCTCCCCAATGGCTAGGCTTGCTTGCCCCCGGAATTTCGGGGTCTGCAACGCATGCAGGTCAGAGATATTAACGTCCACATCCATGGCCGTTTACTTGAGTATTAGCGTCCATCGAGGTGCACACTGACTCAACATGGACGTCCATCCATGTGGACGCCAAATGGGTCCTTCGGCCAGAACTCAAAACATGCAGAAAATCCATGTTTAACTTATACATATATATACATGCCATATATATATTATCATGTACACACTACCACCATGCAATTCATACACTATTTACATCTAATTATACACATGCACACATAAGTATAACTAGTTAATACGTACGTAGATATGTACATCTATGCATACACAAGCATAAGTTATTTACACGTAATAAAGTAATACAACAAAATTCGATGGCCTTACACCCTCTCCCCCTTAAAGAAACTTTGTCCTCGGAGTTTAGACAAAACTACTCAAACAAACGGGGATACTTCTTCTTCATCGCATCCTCAAGCTCCCAAGTAGCCTCCTCTCGCGAGAAGTTCCGCCATAGAACTTTTACTGACGCAATACCCTTGTTCCGAAGATGCTGAACTTTTCGGTCAAGAATAGCTACTGGTTGCTCCACATACGACAGATCTGGCTGAATCTCCACTGGCTCATGAGTAATCACATGAGATGGATCTCAGACATACTTCCTGAGCATAGAAACATGGAAAACGGGATGAACACTAGCTAAAGCTGGGGGTAAAGCTAGTTCATATGCCACACTGCCCAATCGTCGGAGAATCTCATACGGGCCAATGAATCTAGGGCTCAACTTACTATGCCTGCCAAACCTGACGACACCGCGAGTAGGTGATATCTTCAAGAAGACATGCTCACCCACCTCGAACTCCAAATCCTTCCTCTTGTTGTCGGCGTAGCTCTTCTGCCTATCCTGTGCTGCAACAAGCCTCTTCCTGATAAGCTGGACCTTATCCGAAGTCTCCTGAACTAACTCCGGACCGATCAGCTGCCTATCACCGGTCTCCTCCCAACATAAAGGAGATCTGCAAGGCCTTCCATACAACGCCTCAAATGGAGCCATACCAATACTTGCATGAAAGTTGTTGTTGTATGCGAACTCCACTAGAGGTAGATGACACTCCCAATCATCCTTCCAATCCAGTACACACGCTCTCAACATATCCTCGAGCGTCTGGATAGTCCTCTCAGACTGTCCATCTGTCTGGGGATGAAACGCCAAACTGAGCTTCAGCTCCGAACCTAACGCATCCTGAAGACCTTTCCACAACCTTGAAGTAAATCTCGGATCTCGATCCGAAATGATCGACTTCAGCACACCATGCAATCTAACCACACTACTAACATACAATCTGGCAAAACTCTCAACCGACTGCTTCTTCTTCATAGGCAAGAAATGCGCAGTCTTCGAGAATCTATCTACGACTACCCAAATCGAGTCGTTGCCCCTTCTAGATCGAGGCAAACCTGAAACAAAGTCCATCGTGATAGCTTCCCACTTACATACTGGGATCTCCATCCTTTGCATAAGGCCGGATGGTCGCTGTCGCTCGGCCTTCACTTGCTGGCATACTAAACACCGGGATACATAATCTGCCACATCCCTCTTCATGCCAGACCACCAAAAGGACCTCTTCAAATCCTGGTACATATTAGTGTTACCCGGATGAATAGAGAATCTCGACCTGTGAGCCTCTGCTAACACATGCTCACGGACATCTACCAAGTCAGGGACACAAACACGGTGATGGAATCTAATCACACCGTCCTCATCACGAGCAATGCCTGCCTTGCCGACTAACTCGAAGAGTCTAGGGTCGGCTTTCTGTTTCTCGATCACCTCATCCAAAACCGAGGATCTAAGGGATAGCTGAGCTACAAAAGCCTGGCATAGCGATGGCTCTAACTCAGACAACGCGCAAGCCGCATCCTCCAACATCTTCCAGTCCTGCTGGAGAGATGGCCTCCTTCTACTCAGAGCATCCGCTACGACATTCGCCTTTCCAGGGTGATACTGAAGGTCGAAGTCATAGTTCTTCAAGAACTCAATCCATCTTCTCTGCCTCAGGTTTAATTCTTTTTGGGAGAAAAGATACTTTAAGCTCTTGTGGTCGGTAAACACCTCAAATCTGACACCATAAAGATAGTGCCTCCAGATCTTTAGTGCATGAACCACTGCTGCGAGCTCCAAATCATGAGTCGGATAGTTCTTCTCAAGCTCCTTCAACTGACGAGAAGAATATGCCACTACCCTTCCTTGTTGCATTAGCACACAGCCTAAGCCAATCCGAGACGCATCCGTGTAGATAGCAAAACCCTCTACACCGCTCGGCAAGACTAACACCGGAGCTGACGTGAGCTTAGTCTTCAACAATTGAAAACTACTCTCACACTTCTCGGACCAGACAAACTTCACTCCCTTTCTAGTGAGCTGAGTCAATGGGGTGGCGATGGATGAAAATCCCTCAATGAATCGCCGATAGTAACCAGCCAAACCCAGAAAACTACGAATCTCCGAAGGGGTCTTGGGAATCTCCCAATCCATAACTGCCTGGACCTTTGCTGGATCAACTGCAACACCAGCACCGGAGATAACATGCCCGAGGAAATGAACCTCGTGCAACCAGAAATTGCACTTGCTGAACTTAGCATACAGCTTGTGCTTACGGAGAACCTCTAATACTACCCTCAAATGCTGACGGTGTGTGGCCTCATCCGGAGAGTAGACCAACACGTCATCTATAAACACTACAACAAAGCTATCTAAATACGGCCTAAACACCCTGTTCATGAGATCCATGAACGCTGTAGGGGCATTGGTCAATCCGAAAGGAAGAACCAAAAACTCATAATGTCCATAACGGGATCTGAATGCCGTCTTGGACACATCCTCACTCCGAATCCTCAACTGATGGTAACCAGATCGCAAATCAATCTTAGAAAAGACTGATGCATCTCGCAACTGGTCAAACAAATCATCAATACGAGGTAAGGGATACCTGTTCTTCACAGTCACTTGGTTCAGCTTTCTATAGTCAATGCATAACCTAAGTGACCCGTCTTTCTTCTTGACGAATAATACAGGTGCGCCCAAAGGGGAAACACTAGGGTGAATAAATCCCTTATCTAGCAACTCTTGCAACTGCCTCCTCAACTCGGCTAACTCCGCAGGTGCCATACGATATGGAGCCTTTGAGATAGGAGAGGTGCCTGGAAGCAACTCTATGGTGAACTATATCTCTCTATCCGGTGGAAAACCAGACAAATCATCGAGAAAGATGTCTGGAAAATCCTGCACTACCTCGATCTCTGCAAGAGTAGGTGACTCATCAGCCTCTGGTACTAATACCACGCTGGCAAGAAAAGCGTCACAACCCTTGCTTACCACGCGCATCGCCTTCATGGCAGAGATAACTAACTTTCCCGCCAAGTTCCTTGGCAAATCATCCTCACCAGGAATGCAGAAAACAATCCTCTTTCCACGACAATCTACTAACGCATAGTGCTCCTCTAGCCAATCCAGACCAAGAAGAGCATCAAAGTCCTTCATCATTAGCAAGAAGACACACCCTTCTAGGATTCTATCCTCAATGCACACAGGTAACGACAGAATACACTTCCTAGTCGATACCGTACCCGTAGGGGTGTGCACAGACAAAGGGACCTCTAACTCCTCAGACTCTACGCCTGACTCTAGAGCTAACTGCCTAGCGAACCGCTCATAAATGAATGAGTGAGTGGCACCCGTATCAAACAAAACCCGAGCGTGCACACCTAGAAGTAAAACCGTACCTTTGGTGACATGCTCCGCCCGCTCGGCGTCCTCACGCGCTAAAGCAAACACTCGAGCTGGGGCACGAGGCCTTCCTGGTCTTCCTGTAGCTGGCGTTGCTGTTGCTACCGCTGCTGGGGCTGGCGCTCTGCACTGGACTCCCTGCTGAAGTCTTGGACAATCCTTGATCTTGTGGTCGCTGCTTCCGCACTTCAAGCACTTTCCCGCACTCATCCAACACTCGGAACCACCATGTGTCTTCCCACAGTGGGGACACTCTTTCTTCACACCAGGGGAACGTACAGAGGGTACCTGAGCATTATCGACTGCTATTGATCGCTGTTGTGCCTGGTACACTGCTTTCTTCTTGTCTTGCCGCTGGAACGTAGCTGCAGGCCTCTTCTGCGAAGCCTTCTTCTCTTCAAGTTATTGCTCCATCTCACCCTCCTGCCTACAGGTAGTGCTAAGGGCCTCGTCCAGGGTGCGATGGTCGAACGCCACTAGCCTCGTCCTCAGTGATGGTTTGAGTCCCATCACAAACTTCTTCGCCTTTCTGCGCTCATCTACCACGATATGAGGTGCATACTTAGATAGTTCTGCAAACCTTGCCTCATACTCTAGCACGGTCATTGAGCCTTGAGTCAAAGAGAGGAACTCCTGCTCCATCCGATCTTGAATATGCTCGGGGACGAACTTGGCCCGAAAGAGCCTCACGAACTCATCCCAAGCAACATCAATCGCGCCGTCCTCAAACCGTGTATGTAGTAATAAAGCCCACCATACATTAGCTCTTTCCTGCAGTACACCATTCATAAGCACCATCTAAACAAATCTAACTTAATAAATCATACAAACATACAAAACTAACACATACTTGAAGCATATAGGTGGCTAAAGTAACCTTATCCTCATCCGCACACCTAATAGCTCGAAAGATCTTTTCAATCTCCCTCATCCAACTCTCAGCTAGTAACGGATCGCTCTCCCCCTTAAAAGAGGGTGGTAGCATCCTCTTGAATCTTTCCATGATGGAAGGTCCACCATTGTCCTGAGCTAGAACTTGAGCTTGCTACATCCAACAACAATAATACACATTCAACATAACATCATACAATTAAATAAAACAGACTACACTTTGATTGATTATGCTAACCTGAGCCTCCAACTGAGCCTGGAGTGCAGCCTGGGTGTGGGCCTGCGTCTGCATGGCCTGCACCAACCCTTGCATCAACACTCCATAATCCACAGGCGGCGGTGGGGGAAGTACAGGACCCTGCGGTGTCGGGGCCTGCTGCTCTGCCCGCTTCTCACGTCTCGGCTCGTCCTCACGGGCCGACGCTCCGCCACGCCTACCTCTCAAAGTTGTGGCTGTAATAAATTTCAGCCAGCATTAGAGCTATGTTAATTTATTTCCTAACCATTTTCTTATCTATTTTTTATTCATTATTAATCAATTCTACACATGTGGACATTCCTATGTAGACTTAGCATGAAATGAAGATGATGATTCATGTATATTTATGTATATTCTTAATCGGTCGCTCTGATACCAATCCCTATGACGACCCTCATTATACCGGTACGGTTATACCAACCCACGTCGGTATAGTGAACATTATCACAGTGGGGCATTTACCCAAACGCTATCACATGATTGAGATACACACAAATATAGATACAGAGTAGCGGAAGTAAAAGAACAAGGTCTTTCATTTCATTTCATCATCCACATTTAACATACATGATCCCATGACAATTTAAAGGAAAATAAAGTCCGCATAATGAAGTACTAAATTCAAATACATAGTCGTCCACAAATTACATACGATGGAAGTCAAAATGTCACACTACAACTCCGCCAAGATACTCCCCGAGCTCGGAGTCGCTCTCCATGGTCTCCTCCAAAGGTGTATCACCTATTAAACCTGTACGCCGAAGCAAGGAATGAGTCTAAAAGACTCAGCAAATAACACCACACACATCATACATGCATATATCACAGTAGGTTTTTCATTCGAATTTACAAAGTAAAACATATAACATGCTTGAACGTTTATAGGAGACAACCTATCATGAAAATTCTACAAAATTGTAACACATCGTACATGGTTTAAGACATTCCAAATAAACATCCTATCACATGCCTTCTACTCCTGTAATCACATGAAAGCTACCTTTCAAATAACGCTATAACATGGAAGCAACCAAACATGGGGTTCTTGCATGCATAAAAGGAAACATTCCTATCATGGTTTCTACACATTCTTGCACATGCCATTTATCATTTCATACACATTAAGGTTGCTGTTTTAACATACTTTAGCAATTCACATCCTATTGCATGAGAGCTACAATTCCAATTAATTACAATACGATAGCAATTAAACATGGAATTGTTCACACATATGCAAGGAATGCTCCTAGCATGGATTCTACACATTTTTACACACATAAAACATTCTTATAAACACCTTTAGGTTGCTGTTATAGCATAATTTCACATTAACATATCATGGACCACAATTTCACCATTTAACATAATGGTTTCACAGGTTCACACAATTACTCATTCACATAGTTTCCTTTTTACACATTGCACATTTACACATATTCACACTACACAATTTACACATAATCACATTCACATTTCACAATTTAGTGTCGTGACACATAGTCCAAACCACCATTAGAAGGACACATCACATAACACATACACATAGACGTCACCTAGGTAATATAGTGACGACTCTTGGACTGCACAGACCGGGAGAACAAGTCTCCACCCTAACCAGTGGTACTTGTTCACCTCTAGGATTTCATCCTAATGCCCTTAGGATCTTAACACATTGAACCTTTCCATGGGGACTTTTCCATGGTACGGTTCCATGGCCCTCTATGGAAGCAGTGTCACACATGGCACACACTTTTACACATTACACATTCCAATTTTTAACACACATATTACACATGTCTTTACATTTTCTCACTTATACATATTGTTCTATTTTCCTAATCATGATACTACTGTTGACAGACTTTAAACATTCAATGCTTTACACTAATCAGGCTGAACAATGCCTAATCAAACCACATTCATGATAACATGCATTAATCATTCGTTTTTACATGGAAATCTCATAATACCATTTTCTGTTATCCAAATCACATGAAAATTTAAGCACACATTGTTTGTAGGTTTATGACCACACATGCAAATTTCCAGATTTTTCTGAGCCATATTACATTTACAGAAATTAAAACATTCAATTGCATGCCATTCATAATTCAATTTTTCATGGAACATAACATGAATATCCAGTTTGATAGTTCATAGCCCTGAACCTAACATACACATCATTACAGGAATTTTCCCCGGATTTATAGCACATCACATGATTTACTGTAAATTTTACAAATCCTATGCAAGTTTTCTATTTTTAAAACAAAAATTTCAGTAATTCACATGCTCTTAGAAAAATTCCGAAATTTGTAGAGCATAGACTGACACATACATACATGGTTTATAAAAATTTGGGCACTCGAATTCGTCACGAATCATGTGAACAGTAGATAGATATGTACAACCATTTCTTCCAACATGTGTTTTAATAAAACTAATAACTCCTACCATCCACAAATGCACAAGAAATTTCCCCCACACATCACTGTATCTATTTCACATAACATACAACAATTACTTTATATCCTCATGCGAAAACACTTCGGAGAATAAATCGTATACAAGGGAGAACAGCTCATTATTCTACCCTGAAGAACTTAACGGCACAGTCTGACCGTTAATGGAGCTTAACGGCAACATCGTTGGCCGTTAATTGAAGATCTTAATGCAAGGGGTATTGCCGTCAAGTTCAGGTCTGTGCAAAACATAGACCCGAGCTCCAAAAGAGGGAGAAATGTGGGGATCCAGGACACGAAGAAAATCTGTAAAAATGGTAAAACCCTACTAGACACCTACATGAACGAAGTGAATGGGTTACTTGCCTCTCACAAAACCTCCAAAGGGGTCAAATGTGTCGTTCAAGCTCTCCTTAGGCAGTCCCAAGAAGTCTCCAAAACACCACTCCTCCGGGTTCTTGATCGACCTCCACAGCAAGCTGGGGTCGGGGAAGCCTTCTCCTTGGTCCACTCTAGCCTCCAGTTGCAAGGGATCTCCGGATGAAGCTCTAAGTTGCCGGATCAGAGCATGCAAAGTTTGGTTTTTCTCACAGAAGCTAGGGTTTCTCTCTTCTCCTTGCAAAGAGCCAAAGAGAACTCTTTTGGTGTAGAAGGGGGTTTGGTTTATAGGAGAGGGGTTTGGGGAACCCCAGAGAGGTGATGGGATGGCCTGATAGCCGTTGGGGACATCTCCCCATTGGCTGGGCTTGCTTGCCCCCGGAATTTCGGGGTCTGCAACGCATGCAGGTCAGAGATATTAACATCCACATCCATGGACGTTTACTTAAGTATTAGCGACCATCGAGGTGGACGCTAACTCAACATGGACATCCATCCATGTGGACGCCAAATGGGTCCTTCGGCCAGAACTAAAAACATGCAGAAAATCCATGTTTAACTTATACATATATATACATGCCATATATATATTATCATGAGATAAAAGGGAGTAGTGGAAGGCGAGCATATATTGATGTAGGTCAAGTATCTGGCGTAGATATTGATGATGAGGAGGAATATACCAGTGATGAATGTAAAGATGATGATGAAGATAGGGCTGAATTAGATATATCGTCATCATCTGAGGAGGAAATGGATATCATTTACAAATGAGTAGATTTTTTTCACATCTGCTCAATATATTTAAAGTTGCCCACTTTCAATATAAGCAATTGACTAATGAACATGAATTGTGATGTTCCCTGTGAAGATATGGTGCGTGGAGCATGATCGGGCTCCAGTTCTGGGAGGAGGATGAGTAGTGGGAGGGGTTCCTCTGCGGCATCAGGTATGTATATCTAAAGTTGTATTTTACATTGTGTATTATTTATACATATTATTTATGCCATTTAAACTGTTACAGCTTCTGGTCCTTCTTCTGTGCATCCTCCTTTGGCAGTAGGTATGTATATTTAAAGTTGTAGTTTATTTATACATTGATTCACTTGTATTATTTATCCCATTAAAAATCTTACAGACTTGGGTCAGTTTACACCTCCTCCTCCTATAGTAACAAATATGTATATTTAAATTTATAAGTATTTGTATAGTCGTTATTTATATTCTTTAACATTGTATATTTAATGTTGTATGTTTCTTTGTGTATTATTTATACATATTATTTATGCCATTTAAATTGTTACAGCTTCTAGTCCTTCTTCTGTGCCTCCTCCTCTGGTAACAGGTATGTATATTTATAGTTGTAGTTTCTTTGTGCATTGATTCACTTGTATTATTTATGCCATTAAAGTTCTTATAGGCTCGGGTCAGTTTACGCCTCCTCCTCCTACAGTAGCAGGTATGTAAATTTAAATTTGTAAGTATTTGTATAGTCATTATTTATATTCTTTAATATTTTATATTCTTGTACATTACTTCTGTCGTTCAAAATTTTGTCCAGGACCGAGTGTTTCCCCACCTCCAATTTTTTTGGCAGGTGCACCTACGGTGCTAGAGATAGAGGATGTTGTTAGTCTACAAGAGGGGGGAGGCAATTTTTATGATGGCACTCTGCAGGAGGTGTGGATAAATGGGTACGTAATAAATTATATATATCTTTTATTAAGGACAATTATTTAGTTCGTAAATTCATTGTAACAAGTTACATAATTACAAGGACAAAATAGAGCCCACCCAAGCGTCTCAATTCATCACAAGATCAATTCGGGCACACTTTCCTGGGCCTATTCATTGATTCAATGATTTTCCGATGGACGTCAAAGAGTTGTTGTATCAGATGTTCATGGTATGTACATTCTTATTATAATTTATTTATTTTCTTACTCCTACATTCAGTAAACTAACTCTTATCTGTATAGAGAAATCATCGATTCACGCATCCTTCGGACAAGGCGCGGTCTCGATCAGTATGGACGACCACTGCCTCATCAAGTTTTAAACATCTGTTGTATAATGCGAGGGAAAGTGAACAGAGAGTTTGTCAGAGTCCAGACCTGACTCTTTGGAGGGAGCACACACTGACATGGATGAGGAGAGACTACTGGGAAGGTCTGTGCAACATATGGGCCACAAAGAGATGGCAAGAAACCTCCATAACATTGAAAGTGAATCGGGCTGCCAATCCAGAGGCCAATAAGCATACAAGTGGGTCTGTCACCTTTAGATCCATCAGTCCAGATTGGTAAGTCATATGTCCGTTTGTGATATATTTTATTTATATAGATACTCATTTATGTAATGTTTTTATGTGAAATAGGAAAATGAGCTAAAATGGCCTCTGACATTTCAGGAGGTGTTTGATAAGACACATAAGAAAAAGGGGACGAATCAGTACATTAGTGATAGAGCCCGGGAGGTTGCGGTAAGTATTTACAGTCTATTCACTATTTATTTTTTTCTCGTAATAGATTAATATTAAATTGTCATTTTTTTTTTTGCAGGAGTTGTATAGCCAACAGATGACAGAGAAGTACATCGGGGAGGAGGAGCCACCGCAGTTAAATCCTGAGGTATGGGTTGCGGCATCTGGTGCCATAAAGAAAGGCTATGTGTAGCAACCTGAATTTTTGAACAATTTTTTTTTTACATAATATTAAAATTTGTTAGAAAAATCAATTAAAAGAAAATAAATGACATAGGAAATTAATGGAAAGGGAATTAAATAAAACCCGTTAAATGAAAAGGAGTAATGGGCTTTATTAAATTGACCTAATAGAATTTAGTGGGTCAAAATATGAATTTTTAAAAGAGGAATAATGGAAAAATACCCTAAATTTGTAACTAAAATACTACTTAAATAAAAAGGGTATTTAATGTATTAAAATAAGTGGTTTGGGTTGGATTGAGAATCCTAACCCTACCCTGATTGATTGGCTACAAAATCCCCTCTCCCAACCCAATTAGGAGATCTCTTGCTTAAAAGGGGAGAGGAAAATAGGAAATCTTGAAATTAATAGTAATTAGAGTCCTATTAGGAAATAGAAAGGGGAGAGACATAAATACTCTCCTAAACCTCCCATGGCTGGCCCTAGCTCGTGCCAAGAGGTTGCTGGACCAGGAAGGAAGGCCAAGAGGAGGAGAATTCGTGGAGAAGAAGGATCTCCCAAGTTCTTCCTCGAGTTCTTCACGTTCTTGCCCTAGGAGAAAAAGATCACCAAAGGTAGGCATACTCATGAGCATAAACCATGAAACATTTTCTGTAGGATGTCTCGTCTATCAAGAACAAAAGCCATTTGATTTTATATTTTTCCCTCGAGTAAATCTCTAGTCCTAAATTTTCAAAGTTCGGTGAACTTCATGACCCCGAACCCTCTTCTTAAATTCATATCTTCATGAATACTCGTCCTCATGCCATGAGATTTTTACTGCAAGGACTGACAGATGTTAGGCTTCTTTAGCCCCTAAAAGCCCTACATTCCATCCACCATGTCCTGTGAATTTAATATTACATCTTAACTATTTCCAGTATTCTATCCTCCATATTTGATCTGATTAAAACATGTCGAAACGATGACGATTTACCAATTCCTAATTACTGGGAATACTAATGCATGTTGGGATTCGTTTGCAACTTGTTTCATGATTTTTCGTCACTTGTACAATTAGTTCTATATTTTTTGAATCCCTCTGTGTCAAGAAGGAAAACTCTTGGACCGCAATCCAAGAAATGTCTGACCCCTGTCGGGCTCAGGTGCAGGCCCTGTGAACGCGATGGCCCGATAGGCCGCGTTCAGGGGTCTTGTCGCGACAGCATCAACCATCGCGATCTGAATGCGATGGGCACTGTCGTCGCAATCCGGGCGCCTGTCCTGACGGACCTGTCGCGATCCGTCTAAACACCTGTCACGATCTGCCCTGTACCCGTCGTGATCCTTACTGGGGTGCGTCGCATTCGCAGGATTTTACCGAAAAACCCCTGATTTGCAATGCTCTAATCATCTAGTGTGTTTATACCCTTTTATTTCAATTATACCCGCAGTAAATTCACTCAATATAAATTGAACATTTATATGTGATTTAAAATACATACACATGACTAAATTTCTATCTATGATTTTCATGACACATGCACACACTTGAACCATCCTAAATATGGCATAATTGGCATGAAAATGATGGAATTTAATTGCCTTATTTTAAGGAGGTACTTGCTACATTTTGTGCGATGTTTTGGAAACCGATCTGGACGCTCCACTATTCTAGAATTCCTCTAGAACGTCGAGCACTTGTTTCTATACACACTTTCTTGACTTGGATGAACTCTCTGTCGGACACTCCTTCCGCCGGACTAGTGAGTCTTGGTTCAAGGCCTCCGTAAGTCTCCTTTGTCCATGGATTCCCACATGGTCGACGAGCTGGTTGTACCCTAACACCTATTACACCCTTAGGGATCAATAAGATCCAAACGGCTATTAAAAGTTCACTCTCGTCTTGTATCACGCCGGACCTCTGGACCTATGCGTTGCACAGCCAGTGGAAGGGTAGTGAATTCCACCTGACTACCAACACCGTACTTGCGTGTTGTGCAATGGTTACTATCGCTCGTTACTCAAAGTTTCACGTACAATGACCACTAGCTCTCATCTATACTCTACTCTCTCGTCTATTCACGTTCACTCTGCTATCTCATCTATTCTTCTAGAGATCTTATCTATTTTATTGATACTCTTTATTGGCCATTGACTGATTGTCTAAGGATAAAAATATAACCAATGCCTGGCAATATGTAAAGGGCCCGATCTGGTCTTGGGATGTGCGCCCAAAAGTGCTAGTTCCCATGGGAGTTAAATGATCAGAGTGTTTGGCATTACACTCAAGTGCTATCTATCTCGACTATCTAAATGACATTCAAAAGTGCTATATTCTCGCGTTGTCCATTGACAACAAAGTGCTATGCTATACTCGTGTGCTATTTGTACTATGGCCATCTTGCTATACTTGACATTGTGCTATCTTGCTATTATTGTGCTATTCTCGACACTTGTGCTATTTTTGGAAAGTCTATATTTTGGAAAGTCTTACTATTCATTCACGTGCTATCCTACTATCTTTTGCAATACATGACTCTCTTGTTCTATCATTAGCTACTCTGCCTTTAATACATTAATTACATAAAGCCTGCTTGAGCCTGAGATTTAAGTCC
Source organism: Colocasia esculenta (assembly GCA_014218235.1). Taxonomy (NCBI): domain Eukaryota; kingdom Viridiplantae; phylum Streptophyta; class Magnoliopsida; order Alismatales; family Araceae; genus Colocasia; species Colocasia esculenta. The sequence goes on along the minus strand of CM024755.1, from coordinate 61,484,756 downwards.
TACTGGGCGATGTTCGCTCACCCTGCTTTATTTGTCGTTGTGTTCTCAGGTGAGACCGAGGATGAACTATACACTCAAGAGGATGGGAACGACCTGGAGTGATGTCATGAGTACCCTAGCATCCTATTACTATGTTTAGCGTTGTAGTAGTTAGGTTTAAAGTTGTCTTTTGCTTTGTTTCGTTGTAATTGGGCCATATAGAATGGCTCTGATATTAGTGGTTGTAACTAGACAGTGGAAAGTTATTAATGAAATGAAATCACTTTAATATTATTCATTGTGAAATGGTTGGATGTCTAGTACTCGCTCTATACCTTTTCTTGCAACTGCCTCGCATTCCGATATTCCGCGTCGGGGCGTGACAGTTTTGTGGTATCAGAGACTAGGTTATTGTTAAGTATAGGATGATCTAGGTTAACCTGCCTCGACTAGAGTCAATTATCCTACCTATGTGAGTTGTGGTTAGAGCCAAGGGTAACTAGCTAAAATAGACTCACATACGCACGAATTAAATTCCACATCGATATCATGACCATAAGTTAATTTTGTAGGAACTAAGCAATCAAGATGACTGTCGAACATGCTCAAATGAGGGGCATGCAACAAACCATCCAAGAACTGACACGCGCCATTGTGCAAGCTACCCAAGGAGGTGGCAATCGTGGTGCAGGCGACCTGCATCGCAACTTCAGAAGTCTGAACCCACCTAGGTTCAGCAGATCCACGGATCCGGATGAAGCTGAGCACTGGCTCCAAGAGACGGAAAGAATTTTCCGTGTCATGCAATGTGCAGCGGGGGAGAAGCTGCTACTGGCCACGTTCCAACTAGAGAAGGACGCTCGCGCTTTGTGGGAGTCAGTGGAAGCTACTAGAGAGAATGGGCAATTCACCTGGAACGAGTTTAAAGAGGCTTTCAACTCCAAATACTTCTCCAAGCGTGTCCAAGAAAAGAAGGCTGCGGAATTCACTGCTTTTAAACAACGGAGTTTGACTGTGGCTGAATATGAAGCCCAATTTTCAAGACTGGCGTGCTATACTGCACATCTGGTGAACATTGAAAGGATGAAGGCTAAGCGCTTTCTAAACGGCCTTAAGCCCCACTATATCACTCAACTGGCACCTCTCGACATCCAGACCTACGCCGAGATGGTGAAGAAGGCTCAACTGCTGAAAGATGCTACAGACTTCACAGACCATATCAAAGGGAAGTTCGTCAAGAAGGAAGTGACCTCGGGTCAGTCATCTGCTAAGCCTACCAATGGCAAGAAGCGTCCCTTCAACATCACGGAGGGATCTGGCCAAGAAAGGAAACCCAAGGTTTTCGTACCCAACACTCCAACAAAGTGCCACTGCAAACACTGTGACAAGCCTGGTCACACGGCTGATGAATGCTGGAGGAAAGCCGGTGCATGTTTGCGCTGCGGAAGTCGGGAGCACCGCATCCCCGAGTGCCCACTACTGAAAGAGAATGAAAGGCACCCTAATGCGCCTAAGAAACAAGGCCAACTGCAAGCCCTGCATGATGAGGAACCTGCTATGGAGGGTGGCATGGTAGAAGGTACCCTTCAAGTTTTCTCATTATCAACATTTGTCTTATTTGATACTAGAGCCACTCATTCATTTATAACTCAAAACTTTGCTGATACTATGAATGATAAACCTATATCCATGGGTTGTGAGTTCTCTGTTACAATGCCACTAGGGGAAAAGGAGAAATTGAACAAATACTTTCCCTCTGCCGATGTAATGATCGGAAACCATAACCTAAAAGCCGACCTGGTGTGTATGCCCATGGAAGGCTATGATGTAATTTTGTGAGCCGACTGGTTGTCTGCATATGGGGCAAGTGTCGACTATAAGAAAGGGAAGGTTACCTTTAGCGACTTTCCTAAATTGGCATTCTCTGGGATTAGACATAAGAGACAGACGTCTCTAGTCTCCACCATAAAGGCCCATAACATGATAAGGAAAGGTTGCATTGCTTTCCTAGCAGCCGTAGTTGTGGAAAAGAAGGGTGCTAAGATAGAAGACATTCACATAGTTTAGGATTACCCCGATGTGTTCTCGGAAGATCTGCCAGGGATTCCCCCGGAACGTGATGTCAACTTCTCCATAGAGTTGATCCTTGGAGCTGCCCTGGTATCGCATCAACTGTACCGGATGTCACTTGCCGAACTCAAAGAGCTGAAGGCGCAACTGATGGAGCTACTATAAAAGGGGTTTATCAGACCAAGTACTTCCCCATGGGGAGCACTTGTACTATTCGTCAAGAAGAAAGATGGATCGATGAGGTTGTGCATCGACTATCGTCAACTCAATCAGCTCACCATCAAGAACAAATACCCATTTCCTAGGGTCAATGAACTATTCGACCAAATATCTGGAGAGTAATATTTCTCTAAGATCGATCTTTGATCTGGCTATCATCAAATGAGGATCAAGGATGACGATATCTTTAAGACGGCTTTCAGGAGTAGGTATGGACATTATGAATTCGTCGTTATGCCTTTTGGTCTAACCAATGCTCCTGCAGCCTTTATGCAACTCATGAACAACATATAACGGCCATACCTCGACAAGTTCGTGGTCTCGTCTTCATCGACGATATCCTGATATACTCCAAGACCAAGGAAGAGCATGAAGAACACTTGAAGACAGCACTACAAGTTTTACGAGAGAACAAGCTGTGCGCAAATCTTAGCAAGTGTGAATTCTGGCTCGAAGAAGTATCCTTCTTGGGCCATGTCATCTCAAAGGACGGCATCTCCGTTGATCCTTCCAAAGTCGAAGCTGTACTCAATTGGGAGAGACCAACCAATGTCACCAAAATCAGAAGTTTCTTGGGACTGGCTGGCTATTACAGGCGGTTCATCAAGGACTTCTCAAAGATCGCCGTTCCTCTCACATGTCTGACACGAAAGGAGAATCCATACTCCTAGAGAAAAGAGTGTGAGAAAAGTTTCCAAACTCTCAAGGATCGTCTTACCTCAGCACCTGTTCTCGCTCTGCCAATAGAGGGAGAAGGTTTCTCTGTCTACACCGATGCCTTAGGGGTTGGACTAGGGTGTGTACTTATGCGAAAGGAGAAAGTCATCGCCTACTCTTCTCGACAACTGAAGACTCATGAAGTCAACTACCCTGTGCATGATCTTGAGTTGGCTGCTGTGGTCTTCGCCTTGAAAATATGGAGACATTACCTCTACGGAGAAAAGTTCACTATCTACTCAGACCAGAAAAGTCTGAAGTATTTATTCTCCCAGAAATAACTCAACATGAGATAGAGAAGATGGCTAGAATATCTCAAGGATTTTGACTTCAACATCCAATACCACCCAGGCAAGAGAAATGTCATGGCTGGTGCTCTTAGTAGGAAGCCAATGGCATTTGTTTCAAGTCTAGTCCTTGGCGAGATGCAACTACTAGAACAATTCGCAAGGTTGGACTTAACTATTGAACATAGAGATGACCAAGTCTTGATTGCCAATATCAAGATTCAATCTGATCTGCTAGAGGAGATCAAAGCTCAACAAGATGATGATCCATTCTTAGTTTATGTCAAGGAAACTCTAGCTAAAAGACTGGACTTTGCTATGACTGAAGATGGAAGGCTTGTCTTTCAAGGAAGGACATGCATTCCCGACAATGAAGAATTGAAGAGGAAGCTAATGGACGAAACCCACAAGACAAAGTACACTATTTATCCTGGAGGTACCAAAATATATCAAGACATGAAAAGAATGTTTTGGTGGTCGAACATGAAGAGAGAGGTAGCGGAACATGCCTCTCATTGCCTTACTTGCCAACAAGTTAAAGCAGAACATCTGCGCCCTGCTGGTGTACTCAGACCGCTAGATATTCCGGAATGGAAATGGGAAAGCATTGGCATGGATTTCAGCATGGGTTTACCCAAGACTCGTGGTGGACTCGATGCCATATGGGTTATTGTAGACTGAGTAACTAAATCTGCCCACTTCCTAGATATAAAGAGTAAGTGGTCAGTGGAGGTACTAGCTGCCTTATATGTCAAGAAAATTGTAAGACTACATGGCATTCCATCATCTATTGTCTCGGATCGAGATCCGAGATTTACATCTCATTTTTGGAAAAGACTGCAAGGTGCACTGGGTACTAAACTTAACTTTAGTACCGCATTCCATCCACAAACTGATGGGCAAACTGAAAGAACCAACTAAATAGTGGAAGACATGTTGAGAACTTACACTATAGACTTCCAAGGGTATTGGAACGAACATCTATCTCTTATTGAGTTCGCCTATAACAACAGTTACCAGGCTAGTATCAAGATGGCACCGTTCGAAGCACTCTACGGAAGGAATTATAGATCTCCTGCATGCTGGAATGAGGTTGGAGAACAGCAATGGCTAGGCCCAGACATAGTGCAGAAGACAACAAGAGACATTCAGGTAATCAGAGACCGACTTAAGATTGCTCAATCCAGACAAAAGAGCTACGCCGACGAAAGAAGGCAAGATCTGGAATTCCAAGTGGGTGATCATGTATTTCTAAAAGTGTCACCTACTCGTGGCATTCAGAGATTCGGTGTAAAGGGAAAACTCAGCCCTAGATTCATCAGTCCTTTTGAAGTACTCGAAAGGGTTGGTGAGGTTGCATACCGACTAGCGTTGCCACCGGATTTGGCATGTGTACACAATGTGTTCCATGTTTCCATGCTTAGGAAATATGTGTACGATCCCACACATGTCATTCGCCATGAGAAGTTGGTATTGAACAAAGATGTGACGTACGAAGAGAAGCCAGTCAAGATACTAGAACGGAAGGTACAACAGCTCAGGAACCATCCCATTCACGTGGTAAAGATCTTATGGAATAACCGCGGAGTGGAAGAAGCCACATAGGAACCAGAAGGAATCATCAGACGCAACTACCCTGATCTTTTCGGTAAGACATTTCCTCCCTTATGATCATATGAATTTGGGGACCAAATTCTTTTTAAGAGGGGGAGGATGTAGCAACCCAATTTTTGAACAAAAAAAATTACATAATATTAAAATTTGTTAGAAAAATCAATTAAAAGAAAATAAATGACATAGGAAATTAATGGAAAGGGAATTAAATAAAACCCGTTAAATGAAAAGGAGTAATGGGCTTTTTTAAATTGACCCGATAGAATTTAGTGAGTCAAAATAGAAATTTTTAAAAGAGGAATAATGGCAAAATACCCTAAATTCGTAACTAAAATACTACTTAAAAAAAGGGTATTTAATGCATTAAAATAAGTGGTTTGGGTTGGATTGGGAATCCTAACGCTACCCTGATTGATTGGCCACGAAATCCCCTCTCTCCCAACCCAATTAGGAGATCTCTTGCTTAAAAAGGGGAGAGGAAAATAGGAAATCCCGAAATTAATAGTAATTATAGTCCTATTACGAAATAGAAAGGGGAGAGACATAAATGCTCTCCTAAACCTCCCATGGCCGGCCCTAGCTCGTGCCAAGAGGTTGCTGGACCAGGAAAGAAGGCTAAGAGGAGGAGAATTCGTGGAGAAAGAAGGATCTCCCAAGTTCTTCCCTGAGTTCTTCACGTTCTTGCCCTAGGAGAGAAAGATCACCAAAGGTAGGCATTCTCACGAGCATAAACCATGAAAAATTTTATGTAGGATGTCTCATCTATCAGGAACAAAAGCCCTTTGATTTCATATTTTTCCCTCGAGCAAATCTCTAGTCCTAAATTTTCAAAGTTCGGTGAACTTCATGACCCCGAACCCTCTTCTTAAATTCATATCTTCATGAATACTCATCCTCATGCCATGAGATTTTTACTGCAAGGATTGATGGATGTTAGGCTTCTTTAGCCCCTAAAAGCCCTAAATTCCATCCACCATGTCCTGGGACTTAAATCTTACATTTTAACTGTTTCCAGTATTCTATCCTCTATGTTTGATCTGATTAAAACATGTCAAAACGATGACGGTTTACCAATTCCTAATTACTGGGAATACTATTGCATGTCGGGATTCGTTTGCAACTTGTTTCATGATTTTTCGTCACTTGTACAATTAGTTCTATATTTTTGAATCCCTCTGTGTCAAGAAGGAAAACTCTTGGACCGCAATCCAAGACATGTCTGACCCCTGTCGGGCTCAGGTGCAGGCCATGTGAATGCGTCGGCCCAATAGGCCGCGTTCAGGGGTCTTGTCGTGACAGCATCAATCGTCACGATCTGAACGCGACGGGCACTGTCGTCGCGATCCGTGTGCCTGTCCTGACGGACCTGTCGCGATTCGTCTAAACCCCTGTCGTGATCTGCCCTGTACCCGTCGCGATCCTTACTGGGGTGCGTCGCGTTCGCAGGATTTTACCGAAAAACCCCTGATTTGCAATGCTCTAATCATCTAGTGTGTTTATACCCTTTTATTCCAGTCATACCCGCAGTAAATTCACTCAATATAAATTGAACATTTATATGTGATTTAAAATACATACACATGACTAAATTTCTATCTATGATTTTCATAACACATGCACACACTTGAACCATCCTAAATATGGCATAATTCGCATGAAAATGATGGAATTTAATTGCCTTCTTTTAAAGAGGTACTTGCTACGTTTTGTGCGATGTTTTGGAAACCGATCTGGACGCTCCACTATTCTAGAATTACTCTAGAACATCGAACACTTATTTCTATACACACTTTCTTGACTTGGACGAACTATCTGTCGGACACTCCTTCCACCGGACTAGTGAGTCTTGGTTCAAGGCCTCTGTAAGTCTCCTCTGTCCATGGATTCCCACATGGTCGATGAGCTAGTTGTACCCTAACACCTATTACACCCTTAGGGATCAATAAGATCCAAACGGCTATTAGAAGTCCACTCTCGTCTTGTATCACGCCGGACCTCTGGACCTATGCGTTGCACGGCCAGTGGAAGGGTAGTGAATCCACCTGACTGCCAACGCCATACTCGCGTGTTGTTCAACGGTTACTATCGCTCGTTACTCGATGTTTCACGTACAATGACCACTAGCTCTCATCTATAATCTACTCTCTCGTCTATTCACGTTCACTCTGCTATCTCATCTATTCTTCTAGAGATCTTATCTATTTTCTTGATACTCTTTATTGGCCATTGACTGATTATCTAAGGATAAAAATATAACCAATGCCTGGCAATATATAAAGGGCCCGATCTGGTCCTGGGATGTGCACCCGAAAGTGCTAGTGCCCATGGGAGTTAAATGATCAGAGTGTTTGACATTACACTCAAGTGCTATCTATCTCGACTATCTAAATGACAATCAAAAGTGCTATATTCTCGCGTTGTCCATTGACAACGAAGTGCTATGCTATACTCGTGTGCTATTTATACTATGGCCATCTTGCTATACTTGACATTGTGCCATCTTGCTATTATTGTGCTATTCTCGACACTTGTGCTATTTTTGGAAAGTCTATATTTTGGAAAGTCTTACTATTCGTTCACGTGCTATCCTACTATCTTTTGCAATACATGATTCTCTTGTTCTATCATTAGCTACTCTGCCTTTAATACATTAATTACTTAAAGCCTGCTTGAGCCTGAGATTTAAGTCCTACTAGGCGATGTTCGCTCACCCTGCTTTATTTGTTGTTGTGTTCTCAGGTGAGACTGAGGATGAACTATACACTCAAGAGGACGGGAACGACCTGGAGTGATGTGATGAGTACCCTAGCATCCTATTACTATGTTTAGCGTTGTAGTAGTTAGGTTTAATGTTTAGTCTTTTACTTTGTTTCGTTGTAATTGGGCCCTATAGAATGGCTCTGATATTAGTGGTTGTAACTAGACAGTGGAAAGTTATTAATGAAATGAAATCTCTTTAGTATTATTCATTGTGAAATGGTTGGATGTCTAGTACTCGCTCTCTACCTTTTCTTGCAACTGCCTCACGTTCTGATATTCCGCGTCGGGGCGTGACACCATATGTATGGTTTTAGGCACAGTATGGACACGAGTAGGGTGTTATCTAGCGCCTAGAGTTTAGGCTCACAGACGACTAGTGCACTCACCACACCTGGTGCTCTAGGTACTTCTCCCAGTAAGATGATGGGCTTCATTCGAGATGAGATCTCTGGTTTGGAGTGTCGTTTGGTCCACACGATGCATACGCAGGTGTTCGACGCTATTTAGGCCCATCTCCCCTAGGCTATATCCCAAGCCCTCTCCTAGGTCAGCATTCCTCCTCAGGCAGCGCCATCGACATCAGCACGGGCCCCTCATGTGAGTAAATTAATTTTATTTTAATTTCTCTATTATGACAGTTGATTTTCTAATCACTATCGAATCAACGTCCGATTTGTTTCGACATTGTTGGGCAAATGACTCCCGTGAGCTCAGAGCAAATTGTTTAAAAGGCACTCAAATTCACATTAACTAGTTTGGGACAAAATTAGAAATACTAATCCGATCGACCTCTAGTTTGTTCTAGCATAGCCAGGGCAATGAGTGTGACTTGTGGAAACTGACAGAGTTCAATTCGGACTTCCGGTTTGAGCTCGGCGCTCAAAGTCACATTAAGCAAGTTAGTTTAGTTTAAAAATGAAGAACTTAGGTTTGGGGGTCCAAAATTAGAAATACTAATCCGATTCACCTCCGGTTTGTTCTAGCATGGCTAGGGCGATGATTGTGACTTGTGGAAACTAACAGAGTTCAAATCAGACTCCCGGTTTGAGCTCGAAACTCAAATTCACATTAGGCAAGTTAATTTAGTTTTGTTTTGTTTAAAAAGGAAAAACTTAACTAGGTTTGGGGGTTCAAAATTAGAAATACTAATCCGATCGGCCTTTGGTTTGTTCCAACATGGTTGAAGCAATGAGTGTGGCTTGTGGAAACTAACGGTGTTCAATTTGGACTTCGGATTTGAGCTCGGTGCTCAAATTCACATTAAGCAAGTTAGTTTAGTTTAAAAATGAAGAACTCAGGTTTGAGGGTCCAAAATTAGAAATACTAATCCGATTGGCCTCCAATTTGTTTCAGTACGGTCAGGGCGATGATTGTGACTTATGGAAACTGACGAAGTTTAATTCGGACTCCCAGTTTGAGTTCGGCGCTCAAATTCACATTAAGCAAGTTAGTTTAGTTTAAAAATGAAGAACTTAGGTTTGTGGGTCCAAAATTAGAAATACTAATCTGATTGGCCTCCGGTTTGTTCTAGTACGGTCAGGGCGATGATTGTGACTTGTAGAAATTGATGGAGTTCAAATCAAACTTCTGGTTTGAGCTCGGCACTCAAATTTACATTAAGCATGTTTATTTAGTTTAGCATAAAAAGGAAGAACGTAGCTAGGTTTGGGGGTCCAAAATTAGAAAAACTAATCTGATTGGCCTCCGATTTGTTCCAGCACGGTCGGGACGATGAGTGTGACTTGTGAAAACTGACGAAATTCAAATCGTACTTCTGATTTGAGCTCGGCGCTCGAATTCACATTAAGCTAGTTAATTTAGTTTAAAAGTAAGTGAATAAAATCTAAAAATTTAAATAATTTATTGCTTATAGTAGTATTTAATTTTAACTTGTTATTGTTATATATTTATTATAGGTTCCCTCATCGAGTGGTGTCGGACGAGCCGAGGATGAGGAGGACGAGGACGAGTATTCATGTAGCAACCCATTTTTTCCCCAAAATAATAATAATAATATGTATAATAATAATTAAATTAAATTAATTAAATAAATTGGAAAATGCAAAGGAAAATGAATTAATTAAAACCCATTAAATGAAAAGAAGTAATGTGCTTTGTTAAACGAATTCCCTAGAATTTATTGGGCCAAAATAGGAATTTTTAAAAGAAGAATAATAGAAAAATATTCTAAATTCGTAACTTAAATATTACCTAAATAGAAAAGAGGTATTAAAGCATTAAAATAAGTGATTTTGGTTGGAATTATATTCCTAACCCTACCCTAATTGGTTGGCCACGAATTTGGATCCCAACCTAACCTAAATAGGAGGTGGAAAGCTCGGAAGGGGGAGAGAAATTAGGGATCTCAGAATTAAATAGGAATTAGTGTTCTATTAGGAAATAGAAACCCAAGTAGCTTAAATACTCTCTAAAACCTCCATGGTCGGCGCTAACACGTTGCTGGGGCTTACTGGACGAGGGGAGAAGGCCAAGGAGAGGAGGAATTCATGAAGGGAAGGATAGACTAAGCTCCAACCCTTGTTCTTCAAGTTCTAACGCTAGAAGATCAAACGAGTCAAATGTAGGCATTCTCACGAGCAAAAATCAAATAATTTTGTATGTAGATTATTCCATACCTCAAGAACAAAACCCCTCTTGTTTCATAATTTTCTATTGAGCCAATCTTTTCTTCTTGATTTTTGAAGTTCTGCAAACATCATGACCCCGAACCCTCAACTTAAATATAGATCTCCATGTATACTAGACCCCATACCATGAAATTTTAACTGGAGATACTGATGGATGTTAGACATCTTTTTCCCCTGAAAGCCTTAATTTTCATCTAGTATGTTGCTCGAATTAAATCATTTACCCTCACTGTACCATGTTCTGTGTTACTCGTGCTTGATCATGTTTAAAACCTATCAAGACCATGTCAGATTTCAAATTCCTATTTATCATGTATACCCTCGCATGTCTGGATTAGTTTGCAAGTGGTTTTGCAAGTTTTCATCGACTGTGCACTTAGTTCTTAATTTTTGAACGACCCTATATCAAAATATAGAAACCTAGACCGCAATCCAATGCACTGTTCTTTTCCCGCTCGGACTCAGGCGCAGAACCTGAGAATGCGACGGCCCGATAGGCCGCGTTCTCAGGGCTGATCGCAATAGAGCCACCCATCGCGTTCTGAACCCGACAGGCCCGGTTGTCACGTTCTGGCGCCCTACTCTGTTCGACCGGTCGTGAAACTTGATTGACCCTCTCGCGTTCTGACTGTACCCCGTCGCGACCCTTGCAGGTGTACATCGCGATTTGATGTTTTTACATGTAAACCCATGATTTTTGCTGCTCTAACTTTCTACAGTGTCCATACATCTTGTTAACAGCCATAAACATAGTAATTAAAGTTGTTCTAAACATAAGTATGTATCGAATGATTTAAAAGACACACATATGATCTCTTTCCATCTATGATATCTTTATCACATGCACATACTTGTAACCCCCCCTTATGACTTAACTGGGCATGAAAATATCTCATAATACATCTGGTAATTTGTTTCAATTATATATTTAAATTGCCCTATTTTTTAAAAAATAGACTTATCTTTGTTTCTCGCGATGTTTTGGGAATACCGTTACTGATGCTCAACTATTCTAGAATTCCTCTAGAACGTCAGGCACTTATTTCTATGTAGACACTTTCTCTTGACTTGCACGAACTCTCCGTCGGATACTCCTTCTGTCGGACTAGTGAATCCTTGTTCTAGGCCTCCGTAAGACTCCTCTGTCCATGGATTCTCACATGGCCGACGAGCTAGTTGTACCCTAACACCTATGTTACCCTATAGGGATCAGTAAGATCCAAACAACCTTAGATGCTCTCTCTCTTATCTTGAATCATGCCGGACCTCTGGACTTGTGCATAACATGGCCAGTGGAAGGGTAGTGAATTCCACCTGACTGCCAACACTAATTGCGCGTGTTGTATGTTGAGCAACTACCCCTAAGAAAATTTAGATTTTCTTAATTTAGTATATATAATATTTTTGCTATGACAAAACTTTTAAATAGACTTTCTACAAAGCAAATATATCCAATACATATCACAAAATTATATAGATATATACTATAGTCAATAACATGACAAAAACTCCATCTCAGAAAATTTTCTAAGTTCACAAACTCTCCCTATAGCATACTGAATCCGACTTCAGACTCCGACTGTTGACTTCGATTCCTTCAGAATCGAAGTTAAAACAACCAAGAAATTTTTCTAAGTACACACCATTAGACATGATTCGACTGTCGGCTTCGACTCTTACAGTCGAATGCTTCATAAATCTAACTTCATGATTCGACTGTCGGCTTCAACTCTTATAGTCGAATGCTTCATAAATCTAACTTAATGATTCGACTGTCGGCTTCAACTCTTACAGTCGAATGCTTCATAAATCTAACTTCATTATCTGACTGTTATCTTCGACTCTTACAGTCGAATGTTTCAGAACTCCAAATTCTCTGTATTTGTCTGCCTAAGTCGAATTGCATTGTTTTTCTTATTGAAGTCGAATCACTCCTATTCTATCTACAACTTCTACAGTCGAATTGTATGATCTTATGAATTCGACTTCACTGTCAGTTCTGCACTTAATACTTTTATGTCACTAAGGTTAAATAATTAATATAATCTTATTTCCTAATCATCTTGGACATATTTTTTTGAGATCTTCATTGATTAAACATTTTATTGATCCATCAGATTATTATCATTTTTTTATTATTATTTCTCTGACAAGTCAAGTCATATTATACTTAAAATATTTATCTAAATTCTGCATAGATTATTTCTGAAATATTTTTTAACTGAGCTGTGTGTTATTCATGTCTTTGTTCCGGATTTTCTTGGATACAAAAAGATACAGTGCATTTATGAAATTACAGGCGCCTGGCATCTGACAAGACTTACCTACCACTGCCAGACCCATGCCCTACCTTTTTAGCATATCTATTTGTCTACTCTTTCTGTCTGAAAGCACACCTATACGAGGTTTCCATGCCTTCTTTTGTACTTCTCTGACTTACCTACATCAAGGGTATGGAGATGTTCTTTCTTTTGTCTTGTCTTTGTTGCAGACATTTATTGGAGCACGTTTATAGCATGCTACCTTCACAGTCCACCTGTTGAGAAGATATCTGTCTAGCTGTGAAGATGCAACCCACATCTGAAGTCATTGGAAAGAAGCAAGATGGAAGAACCAATGGATAACAAGCCTTGCAAAATTCAAATGATTTTAGAGCTCTCTTCAAACCGGTAAATTCCAACGGCCATCTTTCAAACGGCTATATTCTGAAGCTATTTAAAAGAAGCTAAAGTTTGAAAGAAAGAACAGATAATGAAACACAAGTCTTTGCAACTTCTGTGAGCTTCACACTTCGAATTCCCTCAAGCCAGAAAACACACAAGCCTTTTTGCAAGCCAAGTTTGAGAGCTCCCCTTTTCAGCAGAAATTCTCTAAAGCTCTCTAAGTTTTCTTAGAAGTCTTGTATTTGGGTGGCAATTGTAATTGCCCATTCTCTGAAGTCCACCCTGCTTATTCAGATAGGATTTGAGTCTGATTTCTAATCTGTTAAAATCCTTCTAAATTTAGTGCAATGTTGTGCTCAGCTTTGAGGTAAACATACAAGTGTCTCCTTATTGTTTTCTTGTGTAATTCCTGCAGAAGGTTGTTCTACATTTTTCCCTTCTGTGCAGGGAAGGCCTTTGTGTAAGGCAGTTGTTGTACCCCTGTTTGGGAAGACTTGCTTGGGATTAAGTGGGATTGTATTTCCTCTCAAGGGTGAGAGAAGGCCAATTTATTAGCAGATTAGTGGAAATCTCAAGTGGTTGTCTTGAGGACTGGATGTAGGACTTCTATGTAGGAAGGGCCGAACCAGGATAAATCCTTATGCATACTTGTGTGATTGTTTCCGCCTAGTTCACACTTGAATCACACACACCACACTAAGTACTAACGAATTTATTTAGTGTTATGCAATTTCAGAAGAAATTTTTTAAAAAAGTAAGAAGTCCTATTCACCCCCCTCTAGGACATCTATTGTGTCATTTCAATCCAACAAGTGGTATCAAAGCGAGGTCTTCTCAGAAGAATCTAAAAGATTTGAGAAGAAATGGCAGCTGAAGCTCATAACTATGAAGGCCAATCTATTACAAGGCCACCATTCTTTGATGGTGAAGATTATCAATATTGGAAGATGCACATGGAGTGTTTTATCAGATGTACAGACTTTGATTTATGGCAGGTAATAGAACAAGGTGACTTCCAAATCGTTGGTGAGTCCTCCTCTTCTGGTCTTTCACTAGATGATAAAAGAAATATGTCATTAAACTACAAAGCTAAAAATTATCTCTGTTGTGCATTGTCTAAAAGAGAATTTAACAGACTTTCAGCTTGTAAAACAGCAAAAGAAATGTGGGATAAACTTCAAGTAACTTATGAAGGTACTGATAGGGTTAAACAAACTAGGATAGATATACTTGTATCCCAATATGAACAGTTTAAAATGCTCCCTAATGAGAACATAACTCAAATGTATAACAGATTCTCAAATATAATTGTCAGATTAAGCTCTTTAGGGAAAGTTCTAACAAATAAAGAAATAGTTAGAAAGATACTAAGATCTCTAACTAATGTTTGGACTCCTAAAGTCATAGCCATTGAGGAAGCCCATGATTTAACACAATTGTCTATTGATAAACTAATAGGATCCCTCATGGCTCATGAAATTAATATGGAAAGGTTTTCTAAAAATTCTTCGAAAAAGAAAATGTCAAATGCTTTGAAGATTGCAGATTCCTCTTCATCTGAAGACTCTAAAGAAAAGTCAGATGACAGTGATGATGAGGCTATGCTTTCAAGAAAGTTACAGAGAATCCTTGCAAAGAAGAAGAAGTTTGGCTCAAAAAGATTTTTTTAAGAAAGATAAGAAGAAGAAGCCAACTTGCTATGAATGCAACCAACCTGGACATTACAAATCCGAATGTCCCAAGCTGAAGAAAAAGGATCAAGCAAAAACATCTGACAGGAAGAAAGGCAAAGAAAAGAAGTTCAGAAAATTCAAGAAAAAGGCAATGGGAGCAACATGGGACAACGAAGAAGCAACTAGTTCAGAATCATCAAGCTCAGAATCTGAAGAGGAAGAGAAGGCAAACCTAGCCCTCATGGCAGGACTAGAGCAGGTAAATTCAGAAACTTCCTTTACTTCTTGTTCTGAATCGGATTCTGATAGCCTTGAAGATGCCTTTAATGAACTCTATGAAAAATATAAAGCAGTAGTAAAACAAATGAAGGTAGTTAAACTAAACCTACTAAACCAAGAAAAGGCTAACACCTTTCTAAAAAATGAAGCAGAAAGGTTAAGTAAAAGTTTAAATGAAAACAAAAGAGCTAATGAATTGTTGTGCGAAGATTTAAAGAATAAAAACAGTAAGATTTTGGAAATGGAATCAAACCTTAAAGAACTTAACGATGAAGAAAAATTGTAAAAGGAGAATAATTACCTGAAAGCTACTATAGAAAAGATTTCTAATTGTAAAACCTCCTTGTTTGTTAATATAAAAGGTTCTAGAACAGGAAAGAAAAAATATGGATTAGGATACATACCCCCATTAAATGAAGAAGATATTGTTCGTCCTAAAGTGTATCCAACCCCAAAATTTGTGGCAGAAAAAGGAATTAAAAATCCTAAAAAGGTAAATCAACATGTGTACAGACAAAAATAGAATTTCAACAACATTGCACATATGAAGAATGCTTTTGATTTATGTTGTAGTCATTGTAATCAATTAGGACACACCGTTAGCACATGCACCACTAGACACTTGAGATGGATTCCTAAAACTAACCATCAAGGACCCAAGAAAATTTGGGTACCAAAAGTTACAACTTAGCTTTATTTGTAGGGTTGGCTGAGGGCATCCAAATGGTACTTGGATAGTAGATGCTCAAGGAATATGACAGGAGATAGGAAGCTATTCACAACCTTTAGAGATGAAATTGGTCAAGTCACTTTTGGTGATAATGGAAAAGGAAAAGTGTTAGGATGTGGAACAATTGGCACTAAGGAAAAGAACCTAATTGAAGATGTCATGTATGTAGAAGGTTTGAAGCATAATCTGATAAGCATCAGTTAGTTGTGTGATAAATGGCATTCAGTAAATTTTTAGAATGGTAAGTGTGTTATTCAGAAAGACAACAAAATAGTGTTCGAAGCCCAAAGAGTGAAGAATTTATACACATTGCCACTAGCAGAATTAAAAGAAGTGAACTTATGTCTTGCAACCACCAAAAGTGAAGTGTCTGATTTGTGGCATAGAAGACTTGGTCATGCAAGCACTTCAGTCATCAAGAAATTGATAAAGCATGATCTGGTTGAAGGTCTTCCAAAGATGAAAGTAAAGAAATCTGGAATTTGTTCAGCATGTGCAAAAGAAAAACAAACCAAGACTTCATTTCAGTCGAAGACAATTGTTACAACTTTCAAACCTTTGGAGTTAATTCATATGGATTTGTTTGGACCTATAAGGACAGTCAGTCTTGGAGGAAAGGTATATGACTATGTGATAGTTGATGACTACTCAAGATACGCTTGGGTGTCTTTCCTAGAAGCCAAATTAGAGGCCTTTCAAGCATTTCTGAAATTCAGCAAGGTAGTTCAGAAAAACAAGAAATTTCAGATTGTAAGCATTAGATCTGATCATGGTGGAGAATTCAAGAATGAAGAGTTTATGAAGTTCTGTGAAGAAAATGAGATTGAGCATAACTTTTCAGCACCGAGAACACCTCAACAGAATGGAGTAGCAGAAAGGAAAAATAGGACACTGCTAGATATGGCCAGAACTATGCTGAATGAATACAATTTGCCAAGATACTTCTAGGTAGAGGCAGTCAATACAGCCTGCTACATCATCAACTGGTGCATGATCAGACCTATTCTAAAGAAGACCACATATGAGCTTTATAAGGAAAAGAAGCCCAATATCAGTCATCTTCGACCTTTTGGCTGTAAGTGTTTTATCTTAAATAATGGTAAGGATAACTTAGGAAAATTAGATGCTAAAAGTGATGAAGGATTTTTGCTAGGATATATTTCAAAACCTAAAGGTTATAAAGTTTTCAATAGAAGAACATTAACTATAGAGCAATCTGTGCATATCTTATTTGATGAAACTAACCCTTCTATTAAAAGAATAGAAGAAGAAGAAGAGTGTGTTGAAGATTTATGCAGGGATCTAGAAAGAACCTCTCTTGAAGAAGAAGAAAAAGAAGAAGAAAAGGAAGATCCTCCACTAGAAGATCTTCAACAGCAAGAAGAACCAAAGGAAGGACTACCTAGAGAACTAAGGTATCATAGAGATCATCCAAGGGTAAACATCATAGGAAATCCTCAAGACAGGGTAAGAACAAGAGGTATGCAAATTCCTTGTGATTTTTCTACTTTAGTTTCTCAAATTGAGCCTAGGACAATCGATGATGCTCTCGGTGATGAATCTTGGATCCTTGCTATGCAAGAGGAACTTAATCAGTTCCAACGTAGCCAAGTATGGACTCTTGTCCCTAGACCTTCTGACCATCCAATCATTGGAACTAGATGGGTTTTTAAAAATAAAATGGATGAATCAGGAGCAATCACTAGGAATAATGCCAGACTTGTAGCTCAAGGATATTCCCAAGAGAAAGACATAGATTATGATGAAACCTATGCTCCAGTAGCTAGATTAGAGGCAATAAGAATCTTATTAGCATATGCATGCTCTCTTAATATTAACTTATTTCAGATGGATGTTAAAAGTACTTTTCTGAATGGTTTTATAAAAGAAGAAGTATATGTTGAGCAACCATCAGGATTTAAAGATACTAAATATCCTAATCATGTTTTCCGTTTAAAGAAAGCACTATATGGTCTAAAACAAGCTACAAGAGCTTGGTATGAAAGATTGAGTGCTTATCTTAAATGACATGATTTTGTAAGAGGTAA
Source organism: Colocasia esculenta (assembly GCA_014218235.1). Lineage (NCBI taxonomy): Eukaryota > Viridiplantae > Streptophyta > Magnoliopsida > Alismatales > Araceae > Colocasia > Colocasia esculenta. The sequence continues at coordinate 61,467,069 of CM024755.1, read as the reverse complement.
AGTTGATATCACACTATTTATAAAGAAATTTTCAGATGGAATCTTGATTGTACAAATATATGTTGATGACATTATTTTTGGTTCTACTAATGAATCACTTTATAAGTTCTTTGAAAATATGATGCAAAGTGAATTTGAAATGAGCATGATGGGTGAGCTTAATTATTTTCTTGGATTGTAAATCAAGCAAACCAAGGAAGGAACTCACATTTGTCAAACCAAATACATTTCAAATTTACTTTCTAAGTATGGTTTTGACAAGTGTAAGCCACTAGGAACACCCATGAGCTCAGGAATTAAGTTAGATAGTTATCCTCTTGGTAAAAAGGTAGATCAAAAGGTCTATAGAGGAATGATAGGATCACTACTCTATCTTACTGCTAGTAGACCTGATATAATGTTTAGTGTTTGTTTATGTGCAAGATTTCATGCCGATCCAAAAGAATTTCATGTTCATGCTGTTAAAAGAATTTTTAGATATCTTATAAATACCAGTAAATTAGGATTATGGTATCCCATATGTTCAGATTTTAAGTTAATTAGATATAGTGATGCTGACTATGCTGGATGCAAAATAGATAGGAAAAGCACCAGTGGTACTTGTCAAATTCTTGCAGGGTGCTTGATATCTTGGTCTTCTAGGAAGCAGAATTTAGTGGCTTTATCCACCACATAAGTTGAATACATCATAGCTGGAAGTTGCTGTACTCAACTTTTGTGGATCAAACATCAACTAGAAGACTATGGTCATCAACTTCAAAAAATTCCAATGCTGTGTGACAACACAAGTGCAATAAACTTGACAAAAAATCCTATCTAGCACTCAAGAACAAAGCACATTGAGGTTAAACATCACTTCATCAGGGACCATGTAAGTAATGGCTATATTTTACTTGAATTTGTATCTACTGAAAATCAACTTGCTGATATTTTTACAAAACCTCTTCCTGAGGATAGATTCACATCTATTAGAAGAGAAATATGTATGTGCAATCCTGATTAAATTACCAAAGTTAAATGATACTTGAACTGTATGATAAGAAACTATTGTGAAATATCTCATTCTTGGATTGTCTGTGAAAATCTTCTTGTAAAAATTTCTAAGTCTCAGCACTGCGACTTGTGAAGTCAAAGTGCATTCGACTCATGTACAAATCTTGCATTCGACTGATGAAGTCGAATACATAATTTGACTTACCATGTCAAAGTTTGAAAAGGCACTTTTAATTAAAAATTGTATAATTGAAACTAATTTTTTTTCGGGCGCATTTATGAAGAAATGGTCCATTAAATCAATCTCGTCTGTTCACCCTAAAATCTCTGGTCAGTTACTTTTTCTCTCCCTATTTAAGAAAACCCTTTTTTCTATTCGAAAACACCCTTTTCAAACTTTGTCTCCAACTCCCCTGTCTTCTTCCTCCTCTTCGCGCCTTTATTGTTCTCCGATGAAGGTCTTCTGGGGAACTCTGAAAACTCCATCCTCTTCAAAGAAAGGTAGGTTCTTCGAACTCTCATCGGTATTTTTATCTCTACTTTGTTTGTTCCCTGAGCCATTTCCATTTCTCTCCTCTATATGGCTTCATCTAGGGCTCCAAAAACCATCCAATTGACCCCTGATCAACTTCAGAATCTTGCTAAGATTCCTATCTGTCCAGGGAAAGTGGTAGACTTCTCCCACTTGAGTGGCAGTTAGTCTTGGGTAGAAGAAACCCTAGATGCTATGGGCTGGACCAAGCTGTGTCAAATTTTTGAACCCCCTGTAGAAAACACCATTAAAGCCTTCTATGTTTCCCTTCAAGTATCCTCTGGAAGCTCAGTGTCAGGATATGTCAAAGGAACCAAGATCACTGTGTCTGAAGAGCTGTTGGTAGAGATTTTCGAATGTCCAAATTTCGGGCACAAGCTTAGCGAGGTTGTGCCTTTGGAAAAATAGAAATTGGGAATTATTAGTAGTCTGGGAATAGTCAGCAAGAAAGGTCTCCTAGTAAATGAACTATCAGCGGAAAAGAGACTCCTCCATTCAGTCATCTCAAATATTGTGACTCCAAGGGCAGGAACCCATTCCTCCATAACCTCCAGGGATGGAAATTTGTTATTTTGGGCCATTCAGAGGCGTAGAGTAAATTTGGCCGCAGTCATTTTAGAAAAGATGATAGCTTCAAAAGATCTGCAGGAGTCCCTTCCTTATGGGTCTCTGCTCACCTTTATTTTCAAAAGATTCTCAGTAGATTTGTCTGGAGAAATCTCGACTGGTATCAAGGAGAAGATTGGTATTTCCACCTTGAGAAGAAGTCACTACACCTTGGTGAGCAAAAAGCAAAATTTATGGATGAAGGATTTTGTACCTGAGTGTACTCATGAAACCTATGATGATGAGCCTCCTATTCCCTCTTCCTCTCAAGCAGCTCATCAACAAGAAGAAGCCGAAGAACATGTAAGAGCAGATGCCTCAGTTCAAATTCTAGAACAAGAAGAACTCCCTCATGTTTCCACCTCCCTTCCTGAACCAGATGCTCCTGAAGAAACTATAAATGAAGTCTTAAGAGACATTAGAGGAAAAGGAGTAGCATGTGATGATGTCCCTACATCAACCCCAATGGAACATGAATTTAAGGAAATGGAATATCATTCCTTCCCTTCTCAGTTTGAGACCCGGCCAAGGTCTCAGGGGGAGAGTAGCAACAGCCTACATTCCATTTTGGAAATTTTGAACAAGCAACAAGAGAATTTATCAGTTCTTCAGATGCAGGTTGAATTTCTTGATGTCAAGTTTGATAGTTTGACTGATGAAGTTAAGAAAAATGAATGATCTCTTGCTTCAATTGGTGCGCCAACAAGGCACTTCTCAGCCATCAGGGCCATCCTCCCTTCATCAGTAGAAAAATCAAGTTCAAGAATCAGATTTGCAGCAAGAAGAGCCTCAAGCTCGAGAGCAAGAGCCTGAGTTTCAGGCAGGGCAGCAACAACCAGAAAAGGATCAATCCCAACAGTTAGAGCATTTACCTGAGCAGCAACCTGAGCAGCAGAAAGAACATGACCTAGAGCCACAACTAGCCATTGTGGTGGTTCATCAATAGCAACAAGAGTCAGTAGTGCCTCCAGCAACAACAGTAGTAGAGAAGTCTCAGAAGAAGGAATCCCAGCATAAGTCTAAGGCCAAGAGACCCCTAGAGTCCTCTCAAAATATCAAGACCTTTAAGAGAAAAGTGAAGCGAAGACTGATAAAAAATGGTGACCCTGTCTTCCCTTCTCCTTCTAGGCCAAATCCACCTATTCCAACTCCCTCTGTTGAACTTCCTCCAGAGCCTAAAGAGCCCACACCATCTCATCCTCAACCTACTGCACCCTCAGCACCCACTCCTTCCACTACTGATCTTCCTCCTCATTCCACCTCTTCGGATCCTCCTCCACTTGCATCCATTCCAGGGAATCCATTCCACCAGGATATAAAATTCAAAATCTACCCCATGAAGTACCAATTCAAACCTCCAAAAGCAATCATTCCCACTCTTTCCACACAACCCCCTCAATACTTTTCCTGTCTTCCCACTGCCTCCAAAACAGAGTCCTGGAAATCTCTTCTTCATCTAGCTGAAATACTTCCTAGCATTTAGCTTTCATCTTCTAGTGGACCAAAGTTAGGAGACAATCCTTCCAAACTCCTTCCACATTTTTGGTATGCTTTCATCAGCCAATCTGAACATTACATGAATTTGTTCAGAGAATATCTATCCATTCGAGCATTCCTTGAAGTTCATGAGATGTCAAGATTCACTTTTGAACACTGGCTTCCTACCCTTATTCAGTCTACACAAGTCTCAGTAGATGAACTTCAATTTATTTATCAGAAAAGTCATAGCCTCACTCCTAAGGAGTTCATTGATCTCTATCCAGATGAAACAGTCAGATATCAAACAAACCAATCTCGAAACTAGTTTTTGACTGTTCAGCATTACTTATCTCTAAGGTTTCATGACTTGTTTGGACTCCATATCCGGGACTCTCAGGCCAAGTTCACCCAAATGAAGACATTCAACTTTGAAAGATTCAAACTTGGATTGTCTGATGTGTCTAAAGGCCAATGGGAAAATCTTCTAAGAGGCTAAAGAGAAATCATTCCCTCCATGACTGTGGCCTTACCATCTAGACTGCATCCAACCTTTTTAGGAGCAGTTGCCTTCAGAAGAGACTTTGCTGAAGCAGTATTTAACAGATTCATCTAGATTGCCACCAGGTTCAAAATCAAGTACAAGCTGAAATTGTCCTTCCAGAGATTTGTATTTCTGTAGCTTTCCAAGAACCCACATCATCTATTAGACTTTCAGCTGTGTTTTGCTGAATCTAAAAGATTCACCTTAGATCAGTGGGCAGCTGCTTACCCATCATATCATTCCGATTGTGAGAAAATGAAGCTTCATCCCTATGAATTTCAGTCCAAGAGCCTTAAAGATTTGATGAAGAACATTGGTCCTAAGTGGGCACAGAATACCTGATCTACTATCAAGCTAAAGATTCAGCTGTGGCCTGAGGTCTGCACTGGAACATCACAGTCCATGAGTTTCTTTACCTTGCAGCCTCTAGAAAATTTGTTCCCCTCAAGTTTCGTTTGGACAGGGATAAGTTCCACAACAGAGTTTCCTCGTACCATAAACGCCACATCAAATCTTACAGGAAACTGCCCTCCTCCAATTCTACCTACAACATTGATGGTGCCTTGTTTGACAATTTCTTTTCTAAAAATGAGGCAAAGCTCTGGGACCTTCTCAAACCTTACCTTGATAAAATTCTTAGATCTTTGTATTTACCAAGTTCCCTGTCAAGATCCTAAACACTATGTTATGTACCTTCTTCTACTTTATGAAAGCACTTTTTGGTCCTTCTTTCCTGTTTATTTCTTATCTTCCGTATGGTTTTCTATCCTTTCTGTTAATGCCAAAGGGGGAGAAAGAAAGAAAGAAATATACCTCAAACATGTTTTCTTTTCACTGTCTATTCAAAATTTTTGTCATTAATAAAAATGGGGAGAATTGTTGAGCAACTACCCCTAACAAAATTAAGATTTTCTTAATTTAGTATATATAATATTTTTCCTATGATCAAACTTTTAAATAGACTTTCTACAAAGTAAATATATCTAATACATATCACAAAATTATATAGATATAAACTATAGTCAATAACATGACAAAAACTCCATCTCAGAAAATTTTCTAAGTTCACAGACTCTCCCTATAGCATACTGAATCCGACTTCAGAATTCGACTGTTGACTCTGACTCCTTCAGAATCGAAGTCAAAACAACCAAGAAATTTTTCTATGTACACACCATTATACATGATTCGACTGTCGGCTTCGACTCTTACAGTCGAATGCTTCATAAATCTAACTTCATGATTCGACTGTCGGCTTTGACTCTTACAGTCGAATGCTTCATAAATCTAACTTCATTATCTGACTATTATCTTCGACTCTTACAGTCGAATGTTTCAGAACTCCAAATTCTCTGTATGTGTCTGCCTAAGTCGAATTGCATTGTTTTTCTTATTGAAGTCGAATCACTCCTATTCTATCTACAACTTCTACAGTCGAATTGTATGATCTTATGAATTTGACTTCACTGTCAGTTCTGCACTTAATACTTTTATGTCACTAAGGTTAAATAATTAATCTAATCTTATTTCCTAATCATCTTGGACATATTTTTTTGAGATCTTCATTGATTAAACATTTTATTGATCCATCAGATTATTATCATTTTTTTATTATTATTTCTCTGACAAGTCAAGTCATATTATACTTAAAATATTTATCTAAATTCTGCATAGATTATTTCTGAAATATTTTTTAACTGAGCTGTGTGTTATTCATGTCTTTGTTCCGGATTTTCTTGGATACAAAAAGATACAGTGCATTTATGAAATTACAGGCGCCTGGCATCTAACAAGACTTACCTACCACTGCCAGACCCATGCCCTACCTTTTTAGCATATCTATCTGTCTACTCTTTCTGTCTGAAAGCACACCTATACGAGGTTTCCATGCCTTCTTTTGTACTTCTCTGACTTACCTACATCAAGGGTATGGAGATGTTCTTTCTTTTGTCTTGTCTTTGTTGCAGACATTTATTGGAGCACGTTTATAGCATGCTACCTTCACAGTCCACCTGTTGAGAAGATATCTGTCTAGCTGTGAAGATGCAACCCACATCTGAAGTCATTGGAAAGAAGCAAGATGGAAGAACCAATGGATAACAAGCCTTGCAAAATCCAAATGATTTTAGAGCTCTCTTCAAACGGGCAAATTCCAACGGCCATCTTTCAAACGGCTATATTCTGAAGCTATTTAAAAGAAGCTGAAGTTTGAAAGAAAGAACAGATAGTGAAACACAAGTCTTTGCAACTTCTATGAGCTTTACACTTCGAATTCCCTCAAGCCAAAAAACACACAAGCCTTCTTGCAAGCCAAGTTTGAGAGCTCCCCTTTTCTGCAGAAATTCTCTGAAGCTCTCTAAGTTTTCTTAGAAGTATTGTATTTGGGTGGCAATTGCAATTGCTCATTCTCTGAAGTCCACCCTGCTTATTCAGATAATATTTGAGTCTAATTTTTGATCTGTTAAAATCCTTCTGAATTTACTGTATGTTTGTGCTCAGCTTTGAGGCAAACATACAAGTGTCTCCTTATTGTTTTCTTGTGTAATTTCTACAGAAGGTTGTTCTACATTTTTCCCTCCTGTGCAAGGAAGGCCTTTGTGTAAGGCAGTTGTTGTACCCCTGTTTGGGAAGACTTGCTTGGGAGCAAGTGGGATTGTATTTCCTCTCAAGGGTGAGAGAAGGTCAATTTATTGGCAGATTAGTGGAAATCTCAAGTGGTTGGCTTGAGGACTGGATGTAGGACTTCCATATAGGAAGGGCCGAACCAAGATAAATCCTTGTGCATACTTGTGTGATTGTTTCCGCCTAGTTCACACTTGAATCACACACACCACACTAAGTACTAACGAATTTATTTAGTGTTGTGCAATTTCAGAAGAAAATTTTTAAAAAGGCAAGAAGTCCTATTCACCCCCCTCTAGGACATCCGTTATGTCATTTCGATCCAACATTGTACAACTGTTACTATCTCCCGTTTACTCGACGTTATACGTGCAACGACCTGTAGTTCTCATCTATACTCAACTCGCTGTCTCTACTATCTCGTCTATTCATCTAGTACCCTCATCTACTTCTTGGTACTCTCTATTGGCCATTGACTAATTGTCTAAAGATAAACAATATAACCAATGCCTGGCAATATATAAAGGGGCCAGTCTGGTCCTGGGATGTGTGTCCAAAAGTGCTAATGCTTGCGAGAGTTAAATGACTAGAGTGTTTGGCATTACACTCAAGTGCTATCTATCTCGACTATCTAAATGACAATCAAAGTGCTATATTCTCTCATTGTCTATTGACAACAAAGTGCTATGCTATACACGTTGTGCTATTTCTATACTTTGTGCTATTTGTGCTATGGCCATCCTGCTATTTGTGCTATACTCGATGCTTGTACTATATTTAGAAACTTGTGCTATGTCAATCATATGTTATTGTGCTATCTCTTACATTCATTGACTCTCTCGCTCTATCATTAGTTACTCTGCCTTTTTAATACATTAATCATTTAAAGCATACTTCATCCTGAGATTTAAGTCCTACTAGGTGTTATCGCTCACCCTGCATATTGGTTATGCGTTCTCAGGTGAGACCGAGGAGGATACATACACTCAAAAGGACGGGAATGACCAAGAGTGAAGTCAACAGTTCCCTAGCGTCATAGTGTTAGGTTAGAGTTGAAGTTTAGTCTTTAGTTTTATTCCATGTAAATGGGCCCTATAGAATGGCTCTGATATTAGTCGTTGTAACTAGACATTTGAAGAATTATTAATGAGATGCATTTGCTTGAATATTATTCTTGTCTAATGGTTTGATGTCTTGTACTCGTTCTGTACCCGTTTACTTGCAACTGTCTTGCGTTCCGATATTCTGCGTCGGGGCATGACAGTTTTGTGGTATCAGATCCTAGGTTGTTCTTAAGTATAGGATGATCTAGGTTGACCAGCCTCGACTAGAGATAGTTATCCTACCTATGTGAGATGTGGTTAGAACCAGGGGTAACTAGTTAAAATAAACTCACACACACACGAATTAAATTCCACATCAATATCATAACAACAAGTTACTTTTGTAGGAACTTAAGCAACTAAGATGACTGCTGAACATGCTCAAATGAGGGGCATTCAACAAACCATCCAAGAACTTACTTGTGCAATTATGCAAGCTACGCATGGTGGAGGAAATCGCGGCAGTGCAGGTGAGCTGCATCGTAACTTCAGAAGCTTGAACCCATCTAGGTTCTGTGAATCCATAGATCCGGATGAGGCCGAGCACTGGCTAAAGGAGACGAAAAGAATTTTCCATGTTCTGCAATGTGCAGCGGGGGATTAGCTGCTACTAGCTACATTCCAACTGGAGAAGGACGCCTGGGCTTGGTGGGAGTCAATAGAAGCGACCAGAGCTAATGGTCAATTTACTGGGCTGAATTCAAAGAGGCATTCAACTCCAAGTATTTCTCGGAGCGTGTCCAAGAGAAGAAGGTTGCGGAATTTACTGCTCTTAAATAGAGGAGCTTGACTGTGGCCGAGTATGAAGCCCAATTTTCAAGACTGGAACATTATACTGAACATCTAGTGAATACTAAAAGGATGAAGGGTAAGCGCTTTCTCAACGGCCTTAGGCCACAATGCATTACTCAACTAGCCCCTCTCAACATCGAGACCTATGCCGAGATGGTAAAGAGAGCTCAACTATTGGAAGATGCTACGGACTTCACTGACCGTATCAAAGGGAGGTTCATGAAGAAGGAAATGACATCTGGTCCACCACCTGCTAAGCCGACCAATGGCAAGAAGCGTCCCTTCAACATCACGAAGGGACCCAGCCAAGAAAGGAAACCCAAAGCTATTGTCCCCAACACTCCAGCGAAAAGCAACTGCAAGCACTGTGACAAGCCAGGTCACACAGCAGATGAATGCTGGAGGAAAGTCGGCGCATGTCTACGCCAAAGAAGCCGCGAGCACCGCATCCCCGAGTGCCCGCTACTGAAGGAAAATGAAAGGTGCCCTAATGTGCCTAAGAAACAGGGCAGACTGCAAGCCCTGCATGATGAAGAGCCCACTGAGGAAGGTGGCGTGGTAGAAGGTACCCTACAAGTTTTCTCCTTATCGGCATTTGTTTTATTTGATACTAGAGCAACTCATTCATTCATATCTCAAAACTTTGCTGATACTCTTAATGCTAGACCTATATCCATGGGATGTGAGTTCTCTGTTACAACACCACTAGGAGAAAATGAGAAATTGAACAAATACTTTTCATCTGTCGATGTAATGATCGGAGACCATAACCTAAAAGCCGACCTGGTGTGTATGCCCATGGAAGGCTATGATATCATTTTGGGAGCCGACTGGTTGTCCACTTATGGGGCAAGTGTCGATTGTAAGAAAGGGAAAGTTACTTTTAGTGATTTTGTAACGACGCCGAGGATAAGAAAGGGAAAGTTACTTTTAGTGATTTTGTAACGACCTCGAGAACCCGACCCTCGGCCCACGCCGAGGACCCGATTTTTGCAGTCGCCGCCCACGGATCTGGAGACCTGGAAGGGCTATAATATATTTCTAATGGGATATGTAATGGAAGTAAACGTCAACTGCTAAACTAGAAGCGTACAAGCGGAAACAGAAAAGAGAGCGAGACCGCAGCGTACTGCTCTAAGTACACTCCCAACGCACGCATGCTAGTACAAGTAAAAGGCAGGGGAAAAATGGATCCCTTAGGGGCATATCCTGAGGGTGATGTACACTGAGTAAGGGGAACCACTGCTAGCTACGGGGTCCTCGCCTACCGCCCCGTCTCCTCCGCCTGGCGCACGCCTTGCCGCTGCTGAGAAGTCTCACCTGGGAAGAAGGAGGGATGAGCTTCACAACAGAAGCTCAGTAAGGACTACCAATCTCCTACTGGCTCTAACAGGCAGAAGAATATATATAACAAATAAATGACATCAGTTTATATCTTCTACCTACAAACGGAATTGCGGAAGTGAAGCTACAACTAGCGCGGTACGGGAACACAACACGGTCGGAAACTCCATACGACTGCTCGTCGTGACCACCACAAGGATAGAAAACACAGACAGAGGGGACTCCACCTTGACAAGGAACACTAGCTATGGGAAGCACTACCACTAGTCAAAGGTCAGGTGCACCCACCGATGTCTTACCCTCGACCCAAGTCCTGACCCTCATGTCTCGTCAGAGCGAGGTAGGACACAAAGTACAAAACAGTAACCGTCGTAGTCCGGCCGGACTACGGTCCCATGCTTGGCCTCTCCAAGTGGTTCTGGGGCCACAAGGAGCGAGGCAGTGAGAAATAGGACTGGCTAGCCTACGCTGGGTAGAACTCCTAACCGTCCTCGGCATCCCAGACCAACCATGAGAGCTCTGCAAACGACTCAACGCCGCTGTCCTAACCACTGTTTTCCCCTCAGCTTAGAGTCCACCTACTGGCTTCCAACTCGAGCACACTCGTAGCCTGGAGTACTCCCTCAACAGGATCCCGAGGATGGAGGTCTCAGGCAACGATAACAACCTCTCACACAGGACAAGCCCTCAAGTGCCAAGCACCAGGCAAACGACTAGTGTAGGACTGTACTAGGGAACTAGAACAGGTGCCACAGGTACAGTAAAAGAAATGGAAACAGCGAAGACCAAAACCTGTCTCTCGGCTGTAGTCGTGACACATCGGGTCGTCGCGACCTTGTTGCGACACCCTTCCCTGTCGCGACACTGTCGCGGCGGCCCTAGCCGTTGTGACTAGGTCACGACACTCAAGAGCATCACGATCATGTCGCAACCAGCTAGGCCATCGCGACAAGATCGCAACCTCTGTAGTGGTCGCGTCTCCAGCAGAGGGGGGTTCCGGAGCAGTCCCTCTGGGAACCACCACAAAACACGAAATAAACATTCCACAAGGGGAGGGGAGCATGCTCAACATGTATTGAAAGCTGTAAATCCCTCCAAACCACCCTTAGAGCCCCACAAACATGGATTCACATGAATCTACACTCGAAGGAAAACCTCACTCAACCTCGAGCATGGATTCCTCACACTCCCAAGCCCCAAACCACAGGGAAAACACAATCCAAAGGGGGAAGGGGGCATGCTTAGAGTGAGAGGATCAAGGGTCCCTACCTCCATGTCTAGAGCCGACCCGTTGGGGCCTTCACGTAGGAATGACCACCTCCTCCTCGCTCTACGCAACACGAACACGACCCCTGCACGAATAGGGTGACACCACCTCAACATGATCACCTTGAGCATGAAGAACGAACAAGAAAACCGCAAGAGAGCTCGGAGGGAAGGAGAGGGGAAGAAGAAGGAGAGAAAGGGGTGTGAGGGAGAATGGGGTGCAGCGTTCGGTTTTAAACCGACGGCCCCTAGAACGTGACGGGCTGACCCGACGTGACAACCAACGTGTCGCGACAGCTGTCCCCAGTGTGACCCCAAAAGGTGGTCAAACCTCAAAGATCGGAAAAGCAATCGTGACGGCTGACCAGGACGCGTCAACGCTGTATGCTCCTGACACCCGACAAAGCCGTTCGGACAGAAAGGACACCGGTCACGTCTGTCAGAAAAGCAGTTGCGACGCCGTCAGACGCTGCGACAAGGACGCGACGGCCACCCCCATCACAATAAGGAGGCGACGGCCGGGTTCGTTGCGACCCGAACCTGTCGCGGCAGGCCTCTCTAGCATGATCACGTCGTGACCAGGGTGCCTGTCGTGACCCTGAGGATGGGGCCAAAGGGCCCAAGGGGGCTGGGTCATAAATCCCACCCTCCTTAAGACATTTCGTCCTCAAAATGAAAACAACTCGGTCTCAACCGGGAAAATAGTGCAGGGAGAAGTAACATACCAATCAATCAAACAAATAGGGGAACTGCTCCTGCATCTCATCCTGACACTCCCAGGTGGCCTCGCCACCAACGTGGTTCTGCCAAACAACCTTAACCAGCAGGATCTGCCTCTGACGCAACTGCTGCACTCTACGGTTGACAACTCTGACTGGATGCTCTGGCACTGACAGATCTGGCGCTACCTCCAGCTGCGAGTAGTCCAACATGTGCGAAGGATCTCCGACGTATTCCCTGAGCTGCGAAACATGGAAAACGTTGTGCACGCCTGCCAACTCTGCCAGAAGACTCAACATGTAAGCCACCTCGCCGACCCTCTCTAAGATAGGGAAAGGCCCAATGTACCTGGGACTGAGCTTTCCCCTCTTTCCAAACCTCATAACACCCTTGGTTGGCTAGACCCGCAAGAAAACAAGGTCACCTACACTGAACTGTAACGGTCACCTGTGGCTATCTGCGTAGCTCTTCTGTCGGCTTTGCGCTATCTGAAGCCTTTGCCTGATTAGCCTGACTGTATCTGCATACTACTGCACTACCTTTGGTCCCAAAAGCTACCTCTCTCCAACCTTGAACCAATGAAGGGGTGTCCTACACGGGTGACCATACAAAGCCTCGTATGGCGCCATTCTGATGCTCAAGTGATAGCTGTTATTGTAGGTGAACTCTACCATCAGAAGGTGCGACTCCCAAGTGCCACTCTAGTCTAAGCAGCATGCTTTCAAAATATCCTCCAAAGTTTGAATGGTCCTCTCTGACTGCCCGTCTAACTGCGGATGATACGTTGTGCTTAACCTCAACTCTATGCCAAGTGCTCTCTGCAGACTGCGCCAAAACCCTGACATGAACCTCGGATCTCTGTCAGAGACGATCGAAACTGGGGTTCCATGCAACGGAACAACTCTGTCCACGTACAGCCTGGGTAACCTGTCCACTGACCATGACATTCTGACTGGAAGAAAATGCGCCGACTTGGTCAAACGATCCACGATCATTTAAACACCATCGTGCCTCTATGGGGTATGGGGCAAACCAACCACAAAGTCCATGGTGATGTCGTCCCACTTCCTCACGAGAATGGGCAACGACTGCAGCTCACCACCAGGATGCTGATGCTCAGCCTTCACCTGCTGACAAGTAAGGCACCGAGCGACAAACTCCGCCATGCCCCTCTTCATCCTTGGCCACCAGAAGAACCTCCTCAAGCAATGGTACATCTTGGTGGAGCTTGAATGAACAGCATATCTCGACCTGTGAGCCTCTGACAATAGCGCCTGACAAGCCTCCTCGGGAACATACAAGCAGCCTCTGAATCTGACTTCACTGCCTTCGTCCATCTCAACATTTGACATCTGAAAAATGTCTGCTAACTTTGTATCTACCTATTGTGCCTGCCACAACTGCCTATAAACTGACGGCCGAACTGACAAACTAGACGCTACAGCATGGTCTCTGCACCTCGACGGGTAGAACACTCCCTGGGATAGCTCCTTAAACAGTATCCACTCTCTGACCATCAGTGAACTCAAGTGAACATGCCTGCTTAAAGCATCGTCTACGACATTAGCCCTTTCTTGGTGATAGGAGAGGGTAAGGTCGTAATCCTTCAAATACTCCATCCATCTATGCTGCCTCAAGTTCAGATCCTTCTGGGTGAATATATACTGCAAACTCTGATGGTCGGTGAAGATCTCAAACGGTTCTCCATACAAATAGTGCCTCCACAACTTGAGAGCGAACACCACTGCTGCCAACTCCAAGTCGTGGGTGGGATAGTTCTCCTCATGCTTCCTGAGCTGCCGAGAAGCATAGGCAACAACCCCACCATGCTGCATCAGCATGACACCCAAACCAGATCTCGACGGGTCGGTGTAGACTACAAAACCTCCACTACCCGACGGCAAGACCAACACTAGCGCTGAAGTCAACCTCGTCTTCAGCTCTCAGAAGCTCTGCTCACAGTCCTCTGACCAAACAAACCTGACATCTTGCCACGTCAACCTGGTCAACGGCTCAGCAATCCTGGCAAAATCCTAGATGAACCTCCTGTAGTAAGCTGCCATGCCTAAAAAACTGTGAACCTCTGACACTGATGTGGGTTGCTCCCACGACAGCACCGCCTCCACCTTGGCAGGGTCCACTGCCACACCAGCACCCGAGATCACGTGCCCGAGGAAGTGCACCTCCCTCAGCCAAAATTTGCACTTGTTGAACTTGGCGTAAAGGCGGTGACTTCGCAGGGTGTCTAGCATGATTCTCAGGTGCTCCTCCTCAGAAGCCGTGTAGACCAAAATATCATCAACAAAGATGACCACAAAACCATCTAGGTACTCACTGAACACCCTATGCATCAGATCTATGAATGCTGCAGGTGCGTTCGTCAGCCCAAACGACATCACGACGAACTCGAAGTGACCATACCTGGAACAAAAAGTTGTCAAGCCAACATCTGACTGTCTGATCCTCATCTGATAGTAACTGGATCTCAAGTCAATCTTCGAGAAAACTCTGGCTGACTGCAACTAGTCAAATAAATCATCGATCCTCGGCAACGAGTACTTGTTCTTCACAGTGACTTGGTTCAACTGCCGATAATCGATGCACAAATGAAGACTACCATCCTTCTTCCTCACAAACAAAATAGGCGCTCCCCACGGCAAACGACTCGGGCGAATGAAGCCCAGCTTAAGTAACTCTTGTAGCTGGCACTTCAACTCACGCAACTCCGCCGGAGCCATCCGGTATGGTGCCTTAGACAAAGGCATCGTACCGGGAAAAAGCTCAATGGGGAACTCTACCTCCCGCTCAAGCGGCAACCCAGGTAGATCCTCCGAAAAGACATCAGGGAACTCAGAAACAACTGGCACATCAAAAATCGATGATCCGCTAGGCTCTAAGGAACAAAAAGAAGCAAGGTACGCCACACAGCCATCACAGATCAAACGACGAGCTCTACATAAAGAAATAAATGGCCAACGAGTAGACCAGATACCTTGGAAGCAGAGAACGAGCACTCTAGGTATCTCAATGCGAACGGTCTTCCGCTGACAATCAACCACAGCCGAGTGAGCCTCTAACCAGTCCATGCCCAAGATGACGTCAAAGTCACGAAGCTGCAACGCATACAACCTGGCCAGCAACTGGTGCCCCTCAACCTCAACTGTGGCACCCTCCAAGTAACCAAAAGAACACATATAGTCATTGGACGGGAGATCGACCATCACGTCACACTATCTCTTAAGTGTGTGACAAGCCAAAGACTCATAAAACTCCTCGGAAGCAAAACATCGAGAAACACTAGGGTCAACCAAAACACGAGCAGCTCTACCAAGGATAGGCAGGGTACCTATAACCAGGTTTGACACCTCGGCCTGCTCCCTGGTGAGTGCCATCACATGACCACGACCACGCCCATGATGCGGCGCCTGCTGGGGCTACTGCTGCTGCGGCGGCTGCTGGTGCTAAGAGAATTGCTGCTGCTACTGGTACGGGTGGTACTGTTGCGGCTGCTGAAACTACGGAAACTACTGAGCCTGCTGGCTGCTGCTGGTACTGGGGAGGGTACTGGTACTGAGGTAGTTGCTGCGCGTACTGTACTGGTTGCTACTATTACAGGACTTGCCCCGTCGAGCAATCCCTCCAGAAGTGGCCCGACAAACCACAAGTGTAGCAAACTACCTCTTGTCTGCCCTGCTCGGCTCCCTACTACACTGATTGCTCTGTGAATTTGGACTAACACCTCTGTCGCTGGCTCCGCCCACCCCCGCGAGTAGACAACTACCTGAACTTTAAGGGAATTCCGGAGCTGTCGAAACTACCCAAACCTTAGGAAGAAGAAGTCGTGCTATCGTGGCTCCCGGTGGGACGCTGGTAAGGAGAGGATTTGGAAGTGGCTCCTCCTTGCTTCTACTGCTACTGCTGCCAAGTCTCCCTCTCCAAGGCGGTGGCCTTAGCCACGGCCTCTCCTAAGGTGGTACACATGTGAGCCGTCACAACCCACCTCAGGTCTGGTCTCAGTCCTGCAATGAACCTCTCTGCACAAGCCTGCTCACTGCCTGCAACATGAGGAACATGCCTCAACAACCAGACGAACCTCTGATGGTACTGAGAAATAGTGAGATCGTCCTGCACCAACTCGTGGAACATGTCTCGCCTCTCACGCCGAGCGTAGTCGGGGAAGTACTCACCGTGAAAGATCTCCAAAAATTGCTGCCAAGTGATCTGATCCAACCGCTGCCTCTGGAAGTGAGTCCGCCTCTGAACTCTCCACCACTCATGGGCTGTTCCCTTGAGCTGGTACACCACCAGTCTAACCTGGTCCTCCTCAAGGCACTCCATGGTCTCGAACGTGCACTCCAACTCATGTGTCCAGCTCTCTGCCTTATCTGGATCATACTCTCCGGAGAACATCGGTGGCTGGAGATGCAGGAACCTCTCAAGGAGAGCAGTCTTGTCCTCCGTAACCGTCATCCTCTGCTGACCTACCCAAGTACTCCCAGTACCTGACGGCCGCAGAACTGCTGGCTGCTCCTCCTCTAGATCTGCCTGCTGCCTCGGTACCGCTGGGGGAGGTACCGGAGGCTGACCACCTACTGCTGCCTGCCCGGGCTGCCACGCTCCATGGTACAGGTTCGTGAAGAACTACTCTGCCAAGGGAAACCAATCTGCGTACTGCTGCGGCTGAGGCTGGTACTCCTGCTACTGCTGCTGCTACCGGTGCAACCTGAGGATGTGCCATGGACTCCTCAACTGACACCTCCTCCTGAACCTGCCCCTGCACGGGCATATCAGACTCATCCTGATGCTCTACCAACTCTCTGACCTGTCTGCGCATGCGCGGAGCCATATCACTGCACGACACACAACCAACAAGGTTAACAATACCACTCGGGCGGCTAGCAATGTACTTGTACTACTGTTGGGACTTTATTTCACAGTTTAAAACCACTACAAGTCCTGTCAGACTCAGGCTTTGATACCACTGTAATGACCCCGAGAATCCGACCCTCGGCCCACACTGAGGACCCGATTTTTATGGTCGCCACCCAAGGATCCGGAGACTCGGAAGGGCTATAATGTATATCTAACAGGATATGTAACGAAAGTAAACGTCAACTGCTAAACTAGAAGAGTACAAGTGGAAACAGAAAAGAGAGCAAGACTACTGCGTACTGCTCTAAGTACAGTCCCAACACACGCACGCTAGTACAAGTAAAAGGCAGGGGAAAAACAGATTCCTTAGGGGCATACTCCGAGGGTGACATACACTGAGAAAGGGGAACCTAGCTACGGGGTCCTCGCCTACTGCCCCATCTCCTCCGCCCTGCCGCTGCTGAGAAGTCTCACCTGGGAAGAAGGAGGGATGAGCCTCACAACAGAAGCTCAGTAGGAACTACCAATCTCCTACTGGCTCTAACAGGCAGAAGAATATATATAACAAATAAATGACAGCAGTTTATATCTTCTACCTACAAACGGAATTGCGGAAGTGAAACTACAACTAGCGCGGTACGGGAACACAACACGGTCGGAAACTCCATACGACTGCTCGTCGTGACCACCACAAGGCTAGCAAACACAGACAGAGGGGACTCCACCTTGACAAGGAACACTAGCTATCGGAAGCACTACCACTAGTCAAAGGTTAGGTGCGCCCACTGACATCTTACCCTCGACCCAAATACTGACCCTCACGTCTCGTCACAGCGAGGTAGGACACAAAGTACACAACAATAACTGCCATAGTCTGGCTGGACTACGGTCCCAGGCCTGGCCTCTCCAAGTGGTTCTGGGGCCACACTGAGCGAGGCAGTGAGAAACAGGACTGGCTGGCCTGCGTCGGGTAGAACTCCTAACCATCCTTGGTGTCCTAGACCAATCACGAGAGCTCTGCAAATGACTCAACACCACTGTCCTAACCACCATTTTCCCCTCAGCTTAGAGTCTACCTATTGGCTGCCAACTCGAGCACTCTCGTAGCCCAGAGTACTCCCTTAACAGGCTTCCGAGGATGGGGTTCCAGGCAATGGTAACAACCTCTCACACGGGACAAGCCCTCTAGTGCCGAGCACCGGGCTAGTGTAGGACCGTACTAGGGAACTAGCACAGGTGCCACAGGTATAGTAAAAGAAACTAAAACGGCGAAGACCAAAACCTATCTCTCGGTTGTAGTTGCGACACATCGGGTCGTCGCGTCCTTGTCGCGACGCCCTTCCCTATCGCGACACTTTCGCGGCGGCCCTAGCCGTCGCCACCAGGTCGCGACACTCAAGAGCATCACGATCATATTGCAACTAGCCAGGCCATCGTGACAAGATCGCGACCTCTGTAGTGGTCGCGTCTTCAGCAAAGGGGGGTTCCGGAGCAGTCCCTCCGGGAACCACCCCAAAACATGAAATAAACATTCCACATGGGGAGGGGAGCATGCTCAACATGTAATGAAAGCTGTAAATCCCTCCAAACCACCCTTAGAGCCCCACAAACATGGATTCACATGAATCTACACTCGTAGGAAAACCTCACTCAACCTCGAGCATGGATTCCTCACACTCCCAAGCCCCAAACCACAGGGAAAACATGATTCAAAGGGGGAAGGGGGCATGCTTAGAGCAAGAGGATCAAGGGTCCATACCTCCACGTGTAGAGCCGACCCGTTGGGGCCTTCACGTAGGAATGACCACCTCCTCCTTGCTCCACGCAACACGAACACGGCCCCTGCATGAACAGGGTGACACCACCTCAGCACGATTACCTCGAGCATGAAGAATTGACGAGAAAACCACAAGAGAGCTCAGAGGGAAGGAGAGGGGAAGAAGAAGAAGAGAAAGGGGTCAGGGGGAGAATGGGGCACGGCGTTCGGATTTAAACCGACGGCCCCTAGAACGTGACGGGCCAACCCAGCGTGACAACCAACGTGTCGCGATGGCTGCCCCCAGCGCGACCCCAAAAAGGCGGTCAAACCTCAAAGACCAAAAAAACAATTACGATGGCTGACCAGGATGCGTCAATGCTGTACACTCCTGACACCCGACAAAGCCGTTCTGACAGAAAGGACACCGGTCGCGTCTGTTAGAAAAGCAGTCGTGACGCCGTCAGAAGCCGCGACAAGGAAGTGACGGCCACCCCCGTCGCAACAAGGAGGCGACGTCCGGGTTTGTCGCGACCAGAACCTATCACGGCAGGCCTCTCTGGCGCGACAACGTCGTGACCAGGGCGCCTGTCGCGACCCTGGGATGGCACCAAAGGGCCCAAGGTGTTCGGGTCTTACAGATTTCCCTAAGTTGTCATTCACTGGGATTAGACATAAGAGACAGATGTCTCTAGTCTCTGCCATATAGGCCCACAATATGATAAGGAAAGGTTGCATTGTTTTCCTTGCGGCCGTAGTAGTTGAAAAGAAGGGCTCTAAAATAGAAGACATACATATAGTCCAGGATTTTCCAGATGTGTTCCCCGAAGATCTGCCAGGGATTCCCCCGGAACGAGATGTCAGCTTCGCCATAGAGTTGATCCCTGGAGCTGCCCCAGTATCACGACAATCGTACCGGATGTCACCTGCTGAGCTCAAGGAATTGATGGCGCAACTGATTGAGCTATTAGAGAAGGGGTTCATCAGACCAAGTACTTCCCCATGGGGAGCACCTGTGCTATTCGTTAAGAAGAAAGATGGATTGAAGAGGCTATGCATCAACTATCGTCAACTCAATCATCTAACCATCAAGAATAAGCATCCATTGCCTCGGGTCGATGAACTTTTCGACCAAATATCTGGAGTTCAATATTTCTCTAAGATCGACCTTCGATCTGGCTATCACCAAATGAGGATCAAGGATGACAATATCTTCAAAACGGCTTTCAGGAGCAGGTATAGACACTATGAATTCGTCATTATGCCTTTTGGTCTAACCAATGCTCCTGCAACCTTTATGCAACTCATGAACAACATATATCGGCCATACCTTGACAAGTTCGTGGTCGTCTTCATCGACGATATCCTTATATATTCAAAGACTAAAGAAGAACATGAAGAACATCTGAAGGTAGCACTGCAAGTCTTACGAGACAACAAACTGTGCGCAAAGTTGAGCAAGTGCGAGTTCTGGCTCAAAGAAGTGTCCTTCTTGGGCCATGTCATCTCAAAGGATGACATCTCCATTGATCCCTCCAAAGTTGATGTTGTACTCAATTGGGAGAGACCAACCAATGTCACAGAAATCACAAGCTTCTTAGGACTGGCTAGCTACTACAGGCAGTTTATAAAGGACTTCTTAAAGATCGTCGTTCCTCTCACGCGTCTGACATGAAAGGAGAATCCCTACTCCTGGAGTAAAGAGTGTGAGAAAAGTTTCCAAACTCTAAAAGATTGTCTTACTGCAGCACCTGTTCTCGCTCTGCCAATAGAGGGAGAATGTTTCTCTATCTACACAGATGCCTTAAGAATTGGGCTAGGCTCTATATTGAAACAACAGGAGAAGGTCATTGCCTATTCTTCAAGACAACTGAAGACGCATGAAGTCAACTATCTTGTGCATGATTTAGAGTTGGCTGTCGTGGTCTTTGCATTGAAAATCTGGAGACATTACTTGTATGATGAGCAATTCACTGTTTACTCAGGCCATAAAAGCCTGGAGTATTTATTCTCTTAGAAGGAACTTAACATGAGGTAGAGAAGATGGATGGAATACTTGGAAGATTTTGACTTCAACATCTAATACCATCCAGGCAACGGAAATGCCGTGGCTGATGCTCTTAGTAGAAAGCTGATGGCATCTATTGTGAGTCTAGTCCTTGGCGAGATGCAACTACCAGAATAGTTCGCAAGATTATTCTTGCATATTAAACATAGGGATGATCGAGTCTTGGTTGCCAATATTAAGATTCAATCTGACATGTTGGAAGAGATCAAAGCTCAACAAGATAGCGACCCATTCTTGGTTCGCATCAAAGAAACCCTAGCCGAAAGGCCTTACTTTGCTATGACCGAGGATGGAAGGCTTGTATTTCAAGGGAGAACATATGTTCTCGACAATGAAGAACTAAAGAGGAAGCTAATGGATGAAGCTCACAAGACGAAGTATACTATTCATCCTGGAGGTACCAAAATGTATCAAGATATGAAAAGAACATTTTGGTGGCCAAATATGAAGAGAGAAATAGTCGAGCATGCCGCTCATTGTCTTACTTGCCAACAGGTAAAAGCTGAACACTTGCCCTCTGCTGGCATGCTTAGACCCCTAGATATTCTAGAGTGGAAATGGGAAAGCATTGGTATGGACTTCATCATGGGTTTACCCAAGACTCGTGGTGGACTTGACGCCATATGGGTCATCGTCGACCGATTAACCAAATCTGCACACTTCCTACCTATAAAGAGTAAGTGGTCAGTGGAGGTATTAACTTCTTTATATGTCAAGGAGATAGTGAGATTGCACGAAGTTCCCTCATCTATTGTCTCGGATCGAGATCCAAGATTTACGTCCCACTTATGGAAAGGGCTGCAAAGTGCACTTGGTACTAAGCTCAACTTTAGTACTGCATTCCACCCACAAATTGATTGGCAGACCGAGAGAACCAACGAAATTGTTGAAGACATATTGAGAGCATGCACTATAAACTTTCAAGGTTATTGGAATGAGCACCTATCTATAATAGAGTTCGCCTATAACAACAGCTACCAAGTGAGTACTAAAATGGCACTGTTCGAAGCACTATATGGCTGAAACTGTAGATCTCTTGCATGCTGGAATGAGGTTGGAGAACAACAATGGCTAGGCCCAGACATGGTACAACGTACGACCAGGGATATTCAGGTGATTCGAGATCCGCTCAAGATTGCTTAGTTAGACAGAAGAGTTATACTGATAAGAGAAGGCAAGAGTTAGAATTTCAAGTGGGTGACCATGTATTCCTAAAGGTATCACCTACTCGTGGCGTTCAAAGATTTGGTGTCAAAGGGAAGCTCAGTCCTAGATTCATCGGTCCTTTTGAAGTGCTCGAAAGGGTTGGTGAGGTTGCATCTCAACTGGCGTTGCCACCAGATTTGGCATGTGTACACAATGTGTTCCATGTCTCTATGCTTAGAAAATATGTGTATGATCCTACGCATATCATTCGCCATGAGAAGTTGGTGTTGAACAAGGACATGACATACAAGGAGAAACCGATCAAGATACTTGAACGAAAGGTGCAACAACTCAGGAACTGTCCCATCCATGTGGTTAAGGTTCTGTGGAATAACTGTGGAGTGGAAGAAGCCACATGGGAATCTGAAGGAATCATCAGACGGAACTATCCCGATCTTTTCGGTAAGACATTCCCTCCCTTATGATCATGTGAATTTGGGGACCAAATTCTTTTAAGAGGGGGAGGATGTAGCAACCCATTTTTTTCCAATAATAATAATAATAATATGTATAATAATAATTAAATTAAATTAATCAAATAAATTAGAAAATGCAAAGGAAAATGAATTAATTAAAACCCATTAAATGAAAAGAAGTAATGGGCTTTGTTAAACAAATTCCCTAGAATTTATTGGGCCAAAATAGAGATTTTAAAAGAAGAATAATATGAAAATACCCTAAATTCATAACTTAAATATTACCTAAATAGAAAATGGGTATTAAAGTATTAAAATAAGTGATTTGTGTTGGAATTGGATTCCTAACCCTACCTTAATTAGTTGGCCACGAATTTGGATCCCAACCTAACCTAAATAGGAGGTGGAAAGCTTGGAAGGGGGAGAGAAATTAGGGATCTGAGAATTAAATAGGAATTAGAGTTCTATTAGGAAATAGAAACCCAAGTAACTTAAATACTCTCTAAAACCTCCATGGCCAGCCCTAACACGTTGCTGGGGCTTGCTGGATGAGGAGAGGAGGCCAAGGAGAAGAGGAATTCGTGAAGAGAAGGCTGGACCAAGCTCTAACCCTTGTTCTTCAAGTTCTAACCCTAGAAGATCAAACGAGTCAAAGGTAGGCATTCTCACGAGTAAAAATCAAATCAACCTCAGGAACAAAACCCCTCTTGTTTCATAATTTTCCATCGAGCCAATCTTTTCTTCTTGATTTTTGAAGTTCTGCAAACATCATGACCTCGAACCCTCAACTTAAATATAAATCTCCATATATACTTGACCCCATACCATGAAATTTTAAATGGAGATACTGATGGATGTTAGGCATCTTTTGCCCATGAAAGCCCTAATTTTCATCCAGTATATTGCTCAAATTAAAACGTTTACCCTCACTGTACCATGTTCTATGTTACTCGTGCTTGATCATGTTTAAAACCTATCAAGACCATGTCAGATTTCAAATTCCTATTTATCATGTATACTCTCGCATGTCTAGATTAGTTTGCAAGTGGTTTCACAAGTTTTCATCGACTGTGTAATAAGTTCCTAATTTCTAAACAACCCTATGTCAAAATATAGAAACTTAGACCGCAATCTAATGCACTGTTCTTTTTCCGCTCGGACTCAGGCATAGGACCTGAGAACGCGACAGCCCGATAGGCCGTGTTCTCAGGGCTGATCGCGACAGAGACACCCGTCACGTTCTGAACGTGACAGGCCCGGTTGTCGCGTTCTGGCAGCCTGCTCTGACCGACCTATCGCGACCCTTGATCGACCCTGTCACATTTTGACTGTACCCTGTCGCGACCCTTGCAGGTGTAAGTCGCGATTTGGTGTTTTTACATGTAAACCCATGATTTTTGCTGCTCTAACTTTCTACAGTGTCCATACTTCTTGTTAACAGTCATAAACGTAGTAATTAAAGCTGTTCTAACCATAAGTATGTATTGAATGATTTAAAAGACACACACATGATCTCTTTCCATCTATGATTTCTTTATCACATGCACATACTTGTAACCCCTGTTATGACTTAACTGGGCATGAAAACATCTCATAATACATCTGGTAATTTGTTTCACTTATATATTTAAATTGCCCTATTTTTTTTAAAAAAATAGACTTGTCTTCATTTCTCACGATGTTTTGGGAATACCGTTACTGACACTCCACTATTCTAGAATTCCTCTAGAACGTCGGGCACTTGTTTCTATGTACACACTTTCTCTTGACTTGGACGAACACTACGTCGGATACTCCTTCTACCAGACTAGTGAATTCTTGTTCAAGGCCTCCGTAAGACTCCTCTGTCCATGGATTCCCACATGACCAACGAGCTGGTTGTACCCTAACACCTATGTTACCCTCTAGGGATCAGTAATATCCAACGGCCTTAGATGCTCTCTCTCTTATCTTGAATCACACTGGACCTCTGGTGTAACGACCCGAGAACCCGACCCTCGGCCCACGCCGAGGATCCTATTTTCGCGATCGCCGCCCACGGATCCGGGGAACCCGGAAGGGCTATAACACGCGTCTGACAGGATATGTAACGGAAGTAAACGTCAACTGCTGAGCTAGAAGCGTACAAGCGGAAACAGGAAAGTAGAGCGAGACCGCTGCGTACCGCTCTAAGTACAGTCCCAACGCACGCACACTAGTACAAGTAAGGAAAGGGGAGAGACAAGTCCCTTAGGGGCATACCCCGAGGTGACGTACACTGAGAGGGGGAACCACTGCTAGCTACGGGGACCTCGACTACCACCCCGTCTCCTCCGCCCGACGCGCGCCCTGCCGCTGCTGAGAAGACTCACCTGGAAAACAGAGGGATGAGCTTCACAACAGAAGCTCAGTAGGGACTACCAATCTCCTACTGGCTCTAAACAGGCAGAGGAACATATACAACTATTAATAAGAGAAAGACGGCAGTTATATCTTTCTACCTACAAAAGGAAGTGCGGAAGCGAAGCTAAAGCTAACTCGGTACGGAAAGTACTCTCGGTCGGAAACTCCGTACGACTGCTCGTCGTGACCACCACACGGCTAGTAAACACAGACGGAGGGGACTCCGCCTGGACAGAGAACACTAGCTACGGAAAGCACCACCACTAGTCAAACGGTCAGGTGCGTCCACAGACGTCTTATCCTCGACCTAGGTCCTGGCCCTCGCGTCTCGTCAGAGCGAGGTAGGACACAAGCACAACAACAGTAACCGCCGTAGTCTGGCCGGACTACGGTCCCACGCCTGACCTCTCCAAACGGTTCCGGGGCCGTGAGGAGCGAGGCAGTGAGAAGAAGGACTGGCTGGCCTGCGCGGGTAGAACTCCAAACTGTCCTCGGCGTCCCAGACCAACCACGAGAGCTCTGCAAGCGACTCACACGCCACTGTCCTAACCACCGTTTTCCCCTCAGCTCCAGAGTCCGCCCAGGTGGCTGCCAACTCGAGCACACTCGTAGCCCGGAGTACTCCCTCAACAGGCTCCCGAGGACGGGGGTCCCAGGTAACGGTAACAACCTCTCGCACGGGACAAGCCCTCAAGTGCCGCGCACCGGGCGAACGACTAGTGTGAGACCGTACTAGGGAACTAGCACAGGTGCCACGGGTACAGTAAAGCGAAAACGGAAGCGGCGGAAGCACAACCTGCCTCTGGACTGAGAAGGCGACATAGGCCCTGTCGCCTTCAAGAAGGCGACATATGCCCTGTCGCTTTACCAGTCAGAAGGCGACACAGGGTGCGTCGCCTTACCAGACAGGTGGCGACACAGGGTGTGTCGCCTTCAAGCCAGTCGGGGGTTCCGGGCATTCTTCTTCCGGGAACCTCCCCGAAACGGGGAAAACACTACACACGGGGGAGGGGAGCATGCTTATCATGCTAGAAAGCCATTAAACATACAAACCACCCTCGAATACCCCAAGAACATGGATTCTACGCTCGGAGGAAACCTCACTCACACGAGCATGGAGTTCTCACACTCCCAACCCCGAACCACAAGAAAACTACGTCACGAAGGGAAGGGGAGCATGCTAGGGCGAGAAGATCGGGCGTCCCTACCTCCACGCGAAGAACGCACCCGTTGGGGCCTTCTCGTAGGTAGAAACGTCTCCTCCTCGCACCGCACGGCACGAACACGACCCCTGCACGAACGGAGCGACAACCTCCTCAGCACGGCCGCCTCAACACGGGGGAGGCACCCCAAAAACGCCGGAACTCCGAGAGGGCGAGAGAGGGAGAGGGGGAAGGAGAGGCGCGGAGAGGGGGAAGGGCTCGGGCGCCCGGGCTTTAAGCCCGGATCCTGTGAAGGCGACATACCACCCTGTCGCCACAGGAACGAGAAGGCGACAGTGGGTGTGTCGCCTTCAAGAAGGCGACATACCCCCTGTCGCAATTCCACTGACAACGGTCAAATCTCGGAATTCGAAAAAGTGAAGGCGACAGCCATCTTGTCGCGTTCACCCGACACCGCCAGAGCCGTACTGACACAAAGGACGCCTGTCACGTCTGTCAGACTGCGTCTGGGGCGACGCGATGGGAAGGCGACATAGGCCATGTCGCCTTCAAGAAGGCGACATACCCCATGTCGCAATCCCAAACAGAACCAGACACCGACGCGGTCGGAACCACGTCGCGACAGTCGCCCTGCCGCGACCCAGAGGACGGGGCCAAGGGCCCAAGGGGGCCGGGGTGTTACAACCCTCCCTCCTTAAGACATTTCGTCCTCGAAATGAAAACAACTCGGTCTCACCCGGAAGACGACAAAAGGGGAGATCACCACATACCGATCAATCAAACAAATAAGGAAACTACTCCAACATCTCATCCTCGCGCTCCCAGGTGGCCTCGCCACCGACGCGGTTCTGCCAAACGACCTTGACTAGCGGAATCTGCTTCTTGCGCAACTACTGAACTCTGCGATCGACAACAGTAACTGGGTACTGTGGAACTGACAAATCTGGCACTACCTCTAGCTGCGAGTAGTCCAACACGTGCGAAGAGTCTGCAACGTACCTCCTGAGCTTCGAAACGTGGAAAACGATGTGCACCCCTGCTAGCTCTGCCGGAAGACTCAACCTGTAAGCTACCTCGCCGACCCTCTCGGTAATAGGGAAAGGCCTGATGTACCTCGGACTGAGCTTTCCTTTCTTACCAAACCTCATGACCCCTTTGGTCGGCGAGACCCGCAGGAAGACCAAGTCACCGACGCTGAACTCTAACGGTCTCCTGCGGACATCCGCATAACTCTTCTGCCTGCTCTGTGCTGCCCGAAGCCTCTGTCTGACCAAACTGACTGTCTCTGCACACTGCTGCACTAACTCTGGCCCCAAAAGCTGCCTCTCACCAACCTCGAACCAGTGAAGCGGAGTCCTGCACGGGCGACCATACAAAGCCTCGTATGGCGCCATCCGATGCTCGAGTGATAACTGTTGTTATACGCGAACTCTACCATCGGAAGGTGAGACTCCCAAGTGCCGCTCCAGTCTAAACAGCACGCTCTCAGCATATCCTCCAGTGTCCGAATGGTCCGCTCTGACTGGACCGTCTGTCTGAGGGTGGTACGCTGTGCTGAACCTCAACTCTGTACCCAGTGCTCTCTGAAGACTGCGCCAAAACCCTGACGTGAACCTCGGATCTCTGTCTGAAACGACTGAAACTGGGATCCCGTGCAACGAAACAACTCTGTCCACGTACAGCCTGGCTAACCTGTCCACTGACCACGACATCCTGATCGGAAGGAAATGCGCTGCCTTGGTCAAACGATCCACAATCACCCAAATACCATCATGCCTCTGCGGGGTACGGGGCAAACCAACCACAAAGTCCATGGTGATGTCGTCCCACTTCCACACAGGAATGGGCAACGGCTGCAACTCACCACCAGGACGCTGGTGCTCAGCCTTCACCTGTTGACAGGTAAGGCACCGAGCAACAAACTCTGCCACGCCCCTCTTCATCCCTGGCCACCAGAATGACCTCCTCAAACAATGGTACATCTTGGTGGAGCCGGGATGAACGACGTACCTCGACCTGTGAGCCTCTGACAACACTGCCTCACGAACCTCCTCTGGAACGTACAAGCGGCCTCTGAATCTGACCTCGCTGTCTTCGCTGAGCTCAACGTCCGGCATCCGCAAAATGTCTGCTAACTCTGCATCTGCTCGCTGCGCCTGCAACACCTGCCTGAACAGTGATGGCCGAACTGACAAACTGGAAGCCACTGCACGGTCTCTGGTCCTCGACGGAACAAACACTCCCTGGGACAGCTCCTCGAACAACCTCCACTCTCTGACCATCAGCGAACTCAAGCGCACGCCTACTCAAAGCATCGGCTACAACGTTAGCCTTTCCTGGATGATAGGAAAGGGTTAGGTCATAGTCCTTCAAATACTCCATCCATCGGCGCTGCCTCAAGTTCAAATCCCTCTGGGTGAAGATGTACTGCAAACTCTGGTGATCGGTGAAGATCTGAAAAGCCTCGCCATACAGGTAGTGCCTCCACAACTTGAGAGCGTGCACCACTGCTGCCAGCTCCAAGTCGTGGGTGGGATAGTTCTCCTCATGCTTCTTGAGCTGCCGAGAAGCATAGGCAACGACCCCACCATGCTGCATCAGCACGGCACCCAAACCTGACCTCGACGCATCGGTGTAAACCACGAACCCACCGGTGCCCGACGGCAAGACCAACACTGGCGCCGAAGTCAACCTCGTCTTCAGCTCCAAGAAACTCTGCTCACAGTCCTCTGACCAAACAAACCTGGTGTCCTGCCTCGTCAACCGAGTCAACGGTGCTGCAATCTTGGCGAAATCCTGAATGAACCTCCGATAGTAACCTGCCAGACCCAGAAAACTACGGACCTCTGCAACTAATGTGGGCTGCTCCCACGACAACACTGCCTCAACCTTGGCCGGATCCACTGCCACACCAAAACCCGAGATCACGTGCCCGAGGAAGTGCACCTCGCTCAGTCAAAATTCGCACTTGTCGAACTTGGCGTAAAGACGGTGACTCTGCAGGGTCTCCAGCACGATCCTCAGGTGCTCCTCGTGCTCCTCTTCAGAAGACGAGTAGACCAGAATATCATCAACAAAAACAACAACAAAGCGGTCTAGGTACTCACTGAACACCCTATGCATCAGATCCATGAATGCTGCAGGTGCGTTCGTCAGCCCAAACGGCATCACGACGAACTCAAAGTGACCGTACCTGGAACGGAAAGCCGTCAAACCAACATCTGACTCTCTGATCCGCAGCTGGTAGTAGCCGGATCTCAAGTCGATCTTCGAGAAAACTCGGGCCGATTGCAACTGATCAAACAAATCATCAATTCTCGGCAACGGGTACCTGTTCTTCACAGTGACCTGGTTCAACTGCCGATAATCGATGCACAAACGAAGACTACCATCCTTCTTCCTCACGAACAAAACAGGTGCACCCCATGGCGAACGGCTCGGACGAATGAAGCCCAACTCAAGCAACTCTTGCAGCTGGCGCTTCAACTCACGTAGTTCCGCCGGGGCCATCCGGTAAGGTGCCTTAGACAAGGGCTTCGTACCAGGCAAAAGCTCGATGGAGAACTCTACCTCTCGCTCAGGCAGCAACCCAGGTAGATCCTCCGAAAACACGTCAGAAAACTCAGAAACAACTGGCACATCAAAAACTGAAGGCCCGCTAGGCTCCAAGGAACAAACCGAAGCAAGGTAAGCAACGCAGCCATCACGGATCAAACGATGAGCCTTACAGAAAGAAACGAACTGCCGACAGGTAGACCGGATACCTCGAAAGCAGAGAACAGGTGCTCCAGGTATCTCGAACCGAACGGTCTTCCTCTGATAATCAACCACGGCTGAGTGAGCCTCCAACCAGTCCATGCCCAGGATGACGTCGAAGTCGCTAAGCTGCAATGCGTACAACCTGGCCGGCAACTGGTGACCCTCAACCTCGACTGTCACACCCTCTAGGTAACCAAAGGAACACATGTAGTCACCGGACGGGAGATCGACCAATACGTCACACTGCCTCTCGGGTGTGTGACAAGCGAGGGACTCGTAAAACTCCTCAGAAGCAAAACACAAGGAAGCACCGGGATCAACCAAAACACGAGCAGCTCTGCC
Source organism: Colocasia esculenta (assembly GCA_014218235.1). Taxonomy (NCBI): domain Eukaryota; kingdom Viridiplantae; phylum Streptophyta; class Magnoliopsida; order Alismatales; family Araceae; genus Colocasia; species Colocasia esculenta. The sequence goes on along the minus strand of CM024755.1, from coordinate 61,437,107 downwards.
ATGGATAGGTAGAGTACCTATCACCAGGTTCGATGCCTCTGCCTGCTCCCGGGTGAGCGCCATCATGCGACCACGACCACGTCCACGCTGCGGCGCCTGCTGGGGCTGCTGCTGCGGCGACTGCTGCTGGTACGGCTGGTACTGCTACGGCTGCGGGAACTGCTGGACCTGCTGCTGGTACTGCCCTCTCTGCTGCTGACGCGGTGCATGCTGCTGAGGAGGGTACTGGTACTGAGGTGGCTGCTGCGCGTACTGTACTGGCTGCTGCTGCTGCGGAGCTTGCCCCCTAGGGCAATCCCTCCTAAAGTGGCCTGGCAAGCCACAAGTGTAGCACACTGGCTCCTGACTGCCCTGCTCAGCACCCTGCTGTACTGACTGCTCTGCAAACCTGGACTGACGTCTCTGCTGATGGCTCCGTCCACCCCGCGAGTAGACAACTTCCTGAACTGCGAGCGAATTCCAGAGCTACCAGAACTGCCCGAGCCTGAGGAAGAGGAAGTCGCACTACCGCGGCTGCCTGCTGGACGCTGGTACGGCGAGGACCTGGAAGAGGCTCCTCCCTGCTGCTGCTGAGGCTGCCAAGCCTCCCTATCCAAGGCGGTGGCCTTCGCCACGGCCTCTCCCAAGGTGGTACACATGTGTGCCGTCACACCCCACCTCAGGTCTGGTCTCAGCCCTGCTATAAACCTCTCTGCACAAGCCTGGTCACTGCCTGCTACATGAGGCACATGCCTCAACAACCGGACAAACCTCTGGTGGTACTGAGAAACTGTGAGGTCGCCCTGCACCAACTCGTGGAACTGGTCCCGTCTCTCACGTCGAGCGTAGTCGGGGAAGTACTCGCCGTGGAAGACCTCCAAAAACCGCTGCCAAGTGATCTGGTCCAACCGCTGCCCCTGGAAGTGAGTCTGCCTCTGAACTCTCCACCACTCATGGGCTGCTCCCTTGAGCTGGTATACTGCCAAACGAACCTGATCCTCCTCAGCGCAATCCATAGTCTCGAAGATGCGCTCCAACTCATGGGTCCAGCTCTCTGCCTTATCTGGATCATACTCACCATGGAACATCGGTGGGCGAAGACGCAGGAACCTCTCAAGGAGAGCGGTCCTCGCCTCCGACACTGCTGCCCTCCGCTGACCGGACCGGGTACTCCCAGTACACGACCGCTGCTGGCGGACTGGCTGTTCCACCTCTGGCTCCACCTCCTGCTGCTCTGGTACGGCCGGGGGGGGTACTGGAAACTGACCACCTGCTGCTGCCTGCCAGGGCTGCCACGCTCCCTGGTACATAGCTCTGAAGAATTGCTCGGCCAAGGGAAACCAGTCTGCATACTGCTGAGGCTGAGGGTGGTACTCCTGCTGCTGCTGCCCACCTGCTACCGCTGCCTCTACTGCTGCTGCCTGTGCACCCTGAGGCTGTGCCACTGACTCCTCCACGGACACCTCCTCCTGAACCTGCCCCTGAGCGGGCATGTCGGACTCATCCTGCTGCTCAACCAGCTGCCTAGCCTGACTGCGCCTACGCGGAGCCATAACCTACACGGCAACACAGCTGACAAAGGTTACAAATACCTCTCGGGCGGCTAGCAGTGTACTTGTACTATTGTTGGGACTTACTGTTGCAGTTTAGATCCACTACAAGTCCTGTCAGACCAAGCTCTGATACCAACTGTAACGACCCGAGAACCCGACCCTCGGCCCACGCCGAGGACCCGATTTTCGCGATCGCCGCCCACGGATCGGGGGACCCGGAAGGGCTATAACACGCGTCTGACAGGATATGTAACGGAAGTAAACGTCAACTGCTGAGCTAGAAGCGTACAAGCGGAAACAGGAAAGTAGAGCGAGACCGCTGCGTACCGCTCTAAGTACAGTCCCAACGCACGCACACTAGTACAAGTAAGGAAAGGGGAGAGACAAGTCCCTTAGGGGCATACCCCGAGGGTGACGTACACTGAGAGGGGGAACCACTGCTAGCTACGGGGACCTCGACTACCGCCCCGTCTCCTCCGCCCGACGCGCGCCCTGCCGCTGCTGAGAAGACTCACCTGGAAAACAGAGGGATGAGCTTCACAACAGAAGCTCAGTAGGGACTACCAATCTCCTACTGGCTCTAAACAGGCAGAGGAACATATACAACTATTATACAGTTATATCTTTCTACCTACAAAAGGAAGTGCGGAAGCGAAGCTAAAGCTAACTCGGTACGGAAAGTACTCTCGGTCGGAAACTCCGTACGACTGCTCGTCGTGACCACCACACGGCTAGTAAACACAGACGGAGGGGACTCCGCCTGGACAGAGAACACTAGCTACGGAAAGCACCACCACTAGTCAAACGGTCAGGTGCGTCCACAGACGTCTTATCCTCGACCTAGGTCCTGGCCCTCGCGTCTCGTCAGAGCGAGGTAGGACACAAGCACAACAACAGTAACCGCCGTAGTCTGGCCGGACTACGGTCCCACGCCTGACCTCTCCAAACGGTTCCGGGGCCGTGAGGAGCGAGGCAGTGAGAAGAAGGACTGGCTGGCCTGCGCCGGGTAGAACTCCAAACTGTCCTCGGCGTCCCAGACCAACCACGAGAGCTCTGCAAGCGACTCACACGCCACTGTCCTAACCACCGTTTTCCCCTCAGCTCCAGAGTCCGCCCAGGTGGCTGCCAACTCGAGCACACTCGTAGCCCGGAGTACTCCCTCAACAGGCTCCCGAGGACGGGGGTCCCAGGTAACGGTAACAACCTCTCGCACGGGACAAGCCCTCAAGTGCCGCGCACCGGGCGAACGACTAGTGTGAGACCGTACTAGGGAACTAGCACAGGTGCCACGGGTACAGTAAAGCGAAAACGGAAGCGGCGGAAGCACAACCTGCCTCTGGACTGAGAAGGCGACATAGGCCCTGTCGCCTTCAAGAAGGCGACATATGCCCTGTCTTTACCAGTCAGAAGGCGACACAGGGTGCGTCGCCTTACCAGACAGGTGGCGACACAGGGTGTGTCGCCTTCAAGCCAGTCGGGGGTTCCGGGCATTCTTCTTCCGGGAACCTCCCCGAAACGGGGAAAACACTACACACGGGGGAGGGGAGCATGCTTATCATGCTAGAAAGCCATTAAACATACAAACCACCCTCGAATACCCCAAGAACATGGATTCTACGCTCAGAGGAAACCTCACTCACACGAGCATGGAGTTCTCACACTCCCAACCCCGAACCACAAGAAAACTACGTCACGAAGGGGAAGGGGAGCATGCCTAGGGCGAGAAGATCGGGCGTCCCTACCTCCACGCGAAGAACGCACCCGCTGGGGCCTTCTCGTAGGTAGAAATGTCTCCTCCTCGCACCGCACGGCACGAACACGACCCCTGCACGAACGGAGCAACAACCTCCTCAGCGCGGCCGCCTCAACACGGGGGAGGCACCCCAAAAACGCCGGAACTCCGAGAGGGCGAGAGAGGGAGAGGGGGAGAGGAGAGGCGCGGGAGAGGGGGAAGGGCTCGGGTGCCCGGGCTTTAAGCCCGGATCCTGTGAAGGCGACATACCACCCTGTCGCCACAGGAACGAGAAGGCGACAGTGGGTGTGTCGCCTTCAAGAAGGCGACATACCCCCTGTCGCAATTCCACTGACAACGGTCAAATCTCGGAATTCGAAAAAGTGAAGGCGACAGTCGTCTTGTCGCGTTCACCCGACACCGCCAGAGCCGTACTGACACAAAGGACGCATGTCACGTCTGTCAGACTGCGTCTGGGGCGACGCGATGGGAAGGCGACATAGGCCATGTCGCCTTCAAGAAGGCGACATACCCCATGTCGCAATCCCAAACAGAACCAGACACCGACGCGGTCGGAACCACGTCGCGACAGTCGCCCTGCCGCGACCCAGAGGATGGGGCCAAGGGCCCAAGGGGGCCGGGGTGTTACATCTGGACTTGTGCATAACATGGCCAGTAGAACGGTAGTGAATTCCACCTGACTGCCAACACTAATTGCGCGTGTTGTGCAACTGTTACTATCGCCCATTTACTCAATGTTATACGTGCAATGACCTATAGTTCTCTTCTATACTCGACTCGCTCTCTCTACTATCTCATCTATTCATCTAGTACCCTCATCTATTTCTTGGTACTCTCTATTGGCCATTGACTGATTGTCTAAAGATAAACAATATAACCAATGCCTGGCAATATATAAAGGGCCCGGTCTAGCCCTGGGATGTGTGCCTAAAAGTGCTAGTGCTCGCGGGAGTTAAATACCTAGAGTGTTTAACATTACACTCGAGTGCTATCTATCTCGACTATCTAAATGACAATCAAAGTGCTATATTCTCTCGTTGTCTATTGACAACAAAGTGCTATACTATACACGTTGTGCTATTGCTATATTTTGTGCTATTTGTGCTATGACCATCCTACTATTTGTGCTATACTCGACGCTTGTACTATATTTAGAAATTTGTGCTATTTCAATCACATGCTATCGTGCTATCTCTTACATTAATTGACTCTCTCGCTCTATCATTAGTTACTCTGCCTTTTTAATACATTAATCATTTAAAGTATGCTTGATCCTGAGATTTAAGTCCTACTGGGCGTTACCGCTCACCCTGCGTTATTGGTTATGTGTTCTCAGGTGAGACCGAGGAGGATACCTACACTCACGAGGACGGGAACGACCAAGAGTGAAGTCAAGAGTACCCTAGCATCATAGTGTTAGGTTAGAGTTGAAGTTTAGTCTTTTGTTTTATTCAATGTAATTGGGCCCTATAGAATGGCTCTGATATTAGTCGTTGTAACTAGAAATTTGAAGAATTAATAATGAGATGCATTTGCTTGAATATTATTCTTGTCCAATGGTTTGATGTCTAGTACTCGCTCTGTACCCGTTTACTTGCAACTGTCTCGCGTTCCAATATTCTGCATCGGGGCGTGACAAATCATGATTTTCCTTTCATTGTTATGAACATTTTTTTGAATTGTTATGGATATTTTATGTATTATTATTGTGGATATTATATTATTGTGACATTTTATGGATATTTTATTATTGTTGACATTTGTCATAGTACAATTTTTATTTTTATTATATACACATGTTATTTTGATATATATATATATATATAATAATTAAAAAATTAGCGATCGATTAGTGACCAAATTATTTCGGTCACTATTAGCGACTGATACATTCAACCACTACTTTGTGATCGAAATAGTGATCGAATAGATCAGTCGCAAATAGCGACTGAACATTTCAGTCACTATTTCGGTCACTAAAATAGTAACTAAAATAGTGACCGAATTATTTCAGTCTCTGATAGCGACCGAAATAATTTGATCACTATACAGTGACTGAAATAGTTACTGAATGTATTGGTCGCTGATAGCGACCGAAATAATTCGGTCACTATCGACAACTAAGTAGCGGCTAAATTGTCGGTCACTAAAATCGCTTTTTCTTGTAGTGAGTTTATCCTGTCAAAGCCTAAAGAAGTAATTAGAAATATATTATCCACATAAAGTATATATATGTCGTGTAGTACTCGAACCGCCCCTTACAAATTTTGCCTGAGACAACCTCGAGAGGAGAGCAGAATTCCTCTCTTTGCCCTCTATTGAGTGCCTTCTTTTTCTTCATTCAGGGAGACACTCTTTTGCTGTCCAACACTAAAAGGATATATAATAAAATGAAGTGATTCTATCAGATTTGAACTTGACAAATGTTTACTCTACTTGCATAAGTGCAATAAATGTAATATGAATAAGATATCAGTTCATGTGACATCCAACATAATACCATATAACTAACACCTCAATAAATAGCAACGACAATCAGTGGTTTAGATCCGTAGTTTGTATTTTGGAGTCTAAATTATTATTAAAATTGAGTTAATATTTTTTAATCCTAAGGATATATTTTGGAGCGCTAATTTATATTTTGGAGTCTAATATTTATATTTTAGAGCTCAAATATTAAAAGTTCAGTCAATATTCTTAAACCCTAAGAGTAGTATTTGGAGCTCAAAGTTTACATTTTGAAGTCAAGATATATATTTTGGGGCCCAAATATTAAAAGTCTAATTAATATTTTTAAATCCTAAGCGTAGTATTTTGGAGTCTAAAGTTTACATTTTAGAGTATAAATTTTATATCTAGAGTCTAAAGTTTATATTTTAAAGCTCAATCGTCAGCTACTACTGGTCGCCATCGTCGATCCCCGTCTGCCACCGTTGATCACCGATCATCGCCGACGCCATCAACTGTTGTTGCTGACGTTGCTTATTACTTCATATTTGCTAAGGTGGCAGTCTATGTGACACCACGTTGGATGTCACATAGTCATAGGTGCCACTTTTCTGCACTTGTAACTGCAGTAAATACATTAAAATTTTCTCTTTGAACATAGATTGTCTCTTCTATCAAGTGATCATATCCGACATTAGAGGGATACATAAGAAAAACTATGGAGAATACGTGTTATAGATCACTAATTTATTATCTTAAGTTTGCAAGATAAAATTTTGAGACAGCATTTTCTGTTTCGTAAGTTTGGCTTAAGATGATAGAAACATCATATGGTCACCTCTTGTAAGCTGACTAGCCATTTGTACTTCAAGTGTCTGCTCACTTTCTCCTTTTGTTACTACTATACGTTAACTTTGCATATTCTTCGTCTGGTTGTCTTCTGCAAAGCAGCTTATAACTTTTTTTTTTATGAAATCAATATCTGGTCCAAATTTAAAGGTCTGGTCAAATTTAATTTTAGATCTACTAATATTAAAATTCTTAATTTATAGTTTAAAAGTGAGAACCACCATTAGTTTGCAACGGTTGGGAAGAAAAAATATCTCAAATGTCCTGCTATTTAGATATGTTGATTGGTTTTTGGTGATGTTTTTGGGGGTGTTTATATTGGCTTTTTGAGTGCTGCTTTTAGATTTTTTTTGGGTGCTCTATATATATGAGGTAGATAGTTATTTTCTTCACATTTGTATCTACAAGATAACATCTTACAGTTTAGACGTATTGATTGATTTTTTGAGTGTGGTGCAACATAGTTTCAAAGATGCGCCGCAAGGGGAGGGGGTTAAAGAAAAAAATTTAGGTCAGATTTATATCTCTCACAAGATAAGGGGTTTGATTCACCGCCAAATCAAGAGTAGAATAAGTTAAAAAAAATAATAAGGGGAAGATAACCGGCCGGACAAAAAATTTAACAATTATCAGATTTAGGATTTAAGATTAAAATTTTTAAACGTTGAATCTAAAATTAATTTTGAATGTATTTTTTAGACCAGAAATCAAAAATCTCTCTGTCTCTTTTTTTTTTAATTATAACACCCCCACCCCCCAACAGAACGGCGTCTAGCTTCTGAAAGTTAAAGTGGTATGAGTTGAGTTCTATAGTCCACATGAGATCCAATAAGTGGGTCAGACCGCAATAGGCCGAGCCCAAATTAATATATGAGGGTGCGAATTCTGTACTACCTTGGTATGTCATAAACCGATAAATTTCGAATCCGTATGGCCCATGTGACGCCGCGTCTCTAATACGTCTCGTTTTGCAACCTATAACCAACGCAAACCAAAATATGAGGTTTTAAAATTGCTCATTTATTTTCGTAAAACTTCAACGTTAATGCCTTGGAAATCACTATTTTTCATATGTTAAAACACACAAAACAACCCCTTAGAGTGGGTCCAAGTGCGAGCCTCTAATATAGTAATGATAAAGAGCTTGCAGTTAAAGATTTTTCACGTGTTATCCATTTTTAGTCTTATACACAGACAAGAGTCTTATATGATAAATAAATTTTCTTTTTTGTGGTGTCCTTTGTTCTTTGTGGCCCCAATCGATGAGTCATTATTGCCAAGGCATGCTAGCTGGCATATATGTCTTCACAGCCTTTTTTGGGCTGCATAAAATCATGATGGGAGAAAGCTGACAATTATGACGAGGAAAGCTAGGGGTGAATGGTGATGATGATTGATGGCACAGCTGCTGTGTGCGAACTTCCATCCCTTTCCTCCCTGCATGATTCTCCCATCATGGATGTCATCAATCTATTACCAAACGATTTTGAAATACTTTGTGAAAACTCAAAAATAAGTAAATCGCTTTTGAGAGACGCCTCGTTTTTCGTCAGATGTTCTCATCGCATCTGACCTCGTCGCCTGTGCTAGTCAGATGAACTTGATGACCCCCTTTTTTTTCTAATAAAAAAAACTCAACTCGCAAACACACTGCATCTTTACATCGGTCTCGTCGCCCATATTGTTTTCCAAAAAAAAATATATATATTCAACTTACTTACACCACATCGGAGAAAGAAAATTCTCTCTCTATCTCTCTCAAACTCTTATCAATTCTCTCTACACAAAAACCCAAGCACGTCAAAGACATTTGATTCCGCAATTGTTTTATATGAGATTTGGTAGGGCCAAAATCGGCTCCATCTATGTTTTCAAATAACATTTAGTCGAAGATGATTATATATATATATATATATATAATTTTTTAATGAAAATCATTTTTATCATCAAAATTTGTTATTTGTATGTAAACTAATTACATGAAATCGTATGTAATTTATTAAACACAACTCTTGACGTCAATAGACATGAAAGGGGTTGAGCGTGTTATCATCCCATTTTCTTTTTCTCTATTTCGAAAGCACGTTCTCTGTCCCCTTTAAGTGGCTGGCCAGTATTCGAGCTCACTGTGGTATTCACAAAATAAATATAATTTAAACAATTAAAACGAGCAGATTGACCCATATATAATTTGCCTTTTGTGCAGCTTTCGGTTCTCAGGGAAAAAAAAGAAGTGTATGCCAACATTAATATGTGCCTTCTCATGGTAATCTGAAATCCGATGATGAAATAACATAGACCGTTGGATCTGCCTCTCTCCATCCCTCTCCTGATCGTAAAGACAGTACGTAATACGTATACTTGCGCCTTTAATCACGACGGTGGGTTGCCGTCCTTGAAATCAAAGGCATCTAACTTTAGAGCTGTAAAAGGTGTTTATGATTCTCTCCATGTCATACGTTTCTAGAAAAACGGTGGCTCCCATTGATTCAAAGGGATTATTTTTTGCAATCTACATTAATTCTATTAGTATTTAATTTGCTACGTTGGACACATGAATTTTTTTTGGTTAAAGATATAAGTTCTGAGAAAAGTTATGTCAAATTTATACAATTAGCAGAACTTCTTCACACCATGATTCCTAACAAGTTTGACAAGAAATGCAGAAAAAAAGTTGTATTATATATGTGACTATTTCCCATTTATCAATTAAAAAAAAGAACATAAAAATAGAAAGAAGGCAACGAGTGATGTTTTTGAAAAGTGGTACAACGTACAAATATTTATATGTCCTCTTCTCCTTTACAATAGAATATAACAAAAAATAAAATCCCAAAACTCTCCGATATATGTGAAATAAATCCAGTGCTATCGATCTGGCCATATATACTCTACCTATTTCATAGAAAATCTTATCCAGAAATGAATACGGTGCACTCAATCAATGTATCCGGAAGTCATGTCAAAAGTCTCACACCGTATTATTGATGGGTAAGTGGGCAAAGTTATGGATCTGCTTTGACATTGAGTTCCCAATATATAGGCTAAGAATGAACTTATTCATCCATCTTAAACTCTATTATATATGAATTTGGTATTAGGTGGAAAACTACAATTGAAATATTTATTATATTTTTACTTTTTATTGAGTAGGCATAATATATGAACATCACATTGACTGATGGGAGAGGTTAAAAATATAATAAAAGCGTAATAAAAAAGTGCCACAAATATTTCTCAAACTACAAAATCAGATCGCCATGTTATTGCAAACATGAGGTGATTCAACTTTACATTGTCTTAATCAATTGGCGCCCACATGACATGAAACGCATCCAAGATCACCATCTCCCACCAATTTCCCCATAAGGGTGTTGAATTACACATCTCAACAACAATTTACATGTGCCTTGTTCAGAGATAAACCAGAGCAACAAAAGGAAAATATAAAACGTTTTAAGAGAAGACCTACCAAAAAAAAAAAGGGATAAAGGCCGAAGCTAAAGAGGGAGGGGAAAAAACAAACAAGGGGACGATCGCATCTCCGCCGTCCATTCCTCGTCTAACAGTCTTCCAACAGCCTACTAAACCGGCCCGACTGTCCGAATCGGTACGCGAAGGATCCGCTTCGCCAGTACTCCTCCTCCTCCCGCCACTGGCCGTCGTCGAAGTTTTGCAAGTAGCTCTCCGAGTTGTAGCCCGCCGCCGCACGCCGCCCAGGCCCGCCGCGTCGCGCCGCCAGCAGCAGCCCAACCTCCCGCCGGACCCTGCACCACAGCGCCGCCCACCGGACCCTCCTCATGTGTCTCGCCATCCATCTCCGCCGCCGGGCGTAGAACCCCACCGTCTTCGCCACTGTCCGGCCCACGAAGGCCCACGCCCTCGGGGGAGGGAAGCTGCAGACCGCTCGCGGCGCGCGTGTGACGTGCAACTTAGGGTAGTACGCGCTTCTGCCCCCGCAGCTCAGCCCGGAGCCCCCGCTGTACCCGGCGTTCACGCGGTCCATCTCACTCTAGTCTCATGCACTTTCCTTCTTCTTCTCGTCTCGTCTCGTCTCTCTCTCTCTCTCTCTCTCCTTCGGCCTCCTCCTCTTCTCTCTCCCAATCTCAACTCCTTTGGTTTCTGCAACTCTCTCTCTCTCTCTCTCGGTTTGCTTTGTGTATATATAATGGCGGGCATTTGGCAGCGGAAGAATTTCCAGTAGTTTAACGCAAATCCCGAGCTGTTCAACGAAATGACGACAAGACCCTTGAACCAGGTCAAGACTCAGCGGAGGAGGAGGGGGCAACGTCGTCTTCTCAGGTGGGTGCACCAACCATTGGACCGGGTGCGCTGGGCCAAGACGTTCGACCGTTCGGCGGGTCGGTTCACAGCACGGTCGAAGAAAACATCGTTTAAGGGAGCATTTGGAGGAGCACGGATCTTCTGATCTCGATCAGAAGCTGTGGGTTTGTGGGTGACAGCTCTCGTCCAGCCATGGGCTTGGGCCCGGAGAAATGGTTGGGCCGCGCGATCTAAAGATGTGCCTTTTTTTCCTTTCTTTTTTTTTTTCCTGTGCAGGGGGACGAAAGCTGCAGCTGCCATGGGAGGAACCTAGCTTCACAAAGTTTTCAAGTAGGAATCCGATGGCCAAACCCCTTTCTCTATCTCTCTCTAGCTATTCTGTTGATACCCACCAACCAAGGAAATGAAAAATACGGAGGAATCATTCTTTCATCTAACAGACAGTGGGTGCTAGAGAGAGGAAGAAAATGGAAGGAGTTCCTATTATATTCAGCATGAGCAACAGCTAGCTGTTCTATGTGAGGAATAAAGAGCATATCTCGGGGGTTGGCCCACGTTTAGTGTTTGATTTAATTCTTTTGTTTGGCGTGGATGGGAGATGTTTATGACTGTCTTGGTTGAAGTATTAAAGGTTAACCACCAGGAATCTGCACTCTATAGCTTGGGAGCCGAATCTAAATTAGTTTTGTAACAAAACTGAACGGACATTATATAAGGCACTAGCTCATCGCACAGAAGGGTGAATGAACCAATATCCTCCAATCGAACAGGTCCTGTACAGAGAAGAAACAGCTTATAAATAGCTAGCTTGAGGTGGTTTCATTGCATGGTTATAAGGTGATCAAACACTACTCTGGATGAAGCTAGCGTACCCTTCGACATATGTCAGTTGTGGATTCCTGCTGACACTTTTATACCTCGTTGGAATTCGAGGTATGTTGTGGGTTCTTGTCTCCGGTAAGAAAGCCGCGCGCACATAAATTTGTAAGCTCGACCATTTAATTATCTAGAAAAGCCGCTCCAATCCATGCAAAGACAGGAATTAAGCCGGAGTATTTTCTCCTACGTTTTTATGATAAATGCATTCCACGGGTGTCTGCTTCCTTCAATCTCTCGCCACCTAGAACAAGTTGAGGAACATATCATAAAATGTGCAGTTAATACATCGTAATCAATGTCGTTACTTGTACATATATTAAAAGGTTGGTGTGGTAGGCAGATAGCCAACCACCATTAGAAGAAGGCTAATTTATAAAAACGAAAAGGTTCCTCAAGTCAGACTCCTGCCCGGCCTAGTCGCAACAAGCCTTTTGACTTTGACTGAGTGCAACAACGACGTCATGAAGTTTCCCTTTTATACTCTTCCCTTAAGATAGTGCTTAAGAATGTTTATAATAATTGGGTTCTCCAGCACAGCTGTAGAGCTTCTGTGTATGGGACAGGCCTTAATTTAGAATTACTCAAGGGATGGATAGATTAAGGGAAATGATCAAAATTGATTTTATATATCCAAAAGATGCCAGTGTATTAACATTTTTTCTTACCACCAAACTTGATTAATACATTTACCAACTCATTAAGTGGCCAAAAAAGCTTACTTGATACTTCAAATAGAGAATGACTTGCAGGTGGGTTTCTTAATGTTTATGTGTTAAATTGATTTGGTGCCTAAACTTAAGAATATGTTGATTTCATTCTCCAAAATCTACCTTCCCTTAGATTTTGAAAAAGGGGAGCTCAGTTTTCAGGAAGAAAAGTTGCTGTTTTTTAATCTTGGAGATGTCAATTATTTTTCCCTCTCCAAATTAGAAAAACAGAATTACCATAACATTAGTTCAAAACTCTTTCATTGCCTTTTTCCTTCTCCAGTCAAAAAGGAAGAAATGCATAAATGCACGATTTATCAATGATCTTCTTCATGTATTGCCATTTTCTTCAACATGATCAATAATATGACAAAAGATGCAAGTTTTCATGAGCAAGGTAAGAAAAGGAGAAGGCATTAACATGCCTTCTTCCAACTGGAGACCGATCAGTTCAATCGCCGCATAGTCATATAAGTTAGAACATTAAAGAACAAGAAAAACCTATTATGACAATGACCACACTGACCAATAGAATAACCCCCACAAATCTCAATCCACACCACTAGAAAAACGGAAAGGGAAGAAGACTCAATCATACAAGGTAAGAACATAAACATCTATGTGGTTTGGAGGTTATCCCCTACATTCACGGGCAATGAGGATAATGAAAACATCATTAGATGTGAAGAAATTTACAAGATGCTCTCAACCCAATGGGGAGGAACAAATTCTCTCACAAAACTCTCAATCTCTTCCCCTGAGACCTCTCTTAGAGTCGCTCTAAGATGCTCACTTGGGCTCTCACTGTGGGATGCTCGAAACAAGTGGGAAAGGCTCTCCTTTTATAAGTGAATGAAGGACTATAGAGATGTGCATTTGGGGCCTCTGTTTCCACATGAGAAATGGGGTTCTTAGATAAAAGCTGCCCAACAGCCATGAATGCTTGATTTCCAACTCCTGCTAATTAGACTCCTTTTAACCCACCATGCCTGTTCCATGGAAATGTATGGGAGTTTAAACTCCCATCAGCCAGTTCTTTAGGTTACCACATGGGAGCGGGAGCAGTTTTCTCGATTGGTGCCTTAAGAAGGTGAGACACCCACATAACAATTCTCCTCTTGGCTCGTCCTCACAAGTCGCATCCAGTGTCAAGCTCCGCCATGATATTTGTCATCGTCAATGCAACTGTTGGGGCCACCTCACATGCTTTGTAAGCCAACCAAGCTCAGACGGTGCCTAAACTTCTCTAAAGGAATAGGCTTCGTCAGCATTAAATATTGATAAATGAATTAAATTAGAATAAAATGGGATTAAATTAAAACCCATTAAGTCAAAACAAGTGATGGGTTACCCAAGATGGTCCATACATGAATTAATGGGTCCAAGAGTGAAGAGCCAAAGTTGGATTGGAGATATTTCATGCTAATTTCGTACCTAAATTATTAATAAATAAAAAAGGTTAAGATAATCACTATTTTAACTCATAATTATCCTAAAAAGGAGTCCTATGCCTATCCTAACCCCTTGCCCACAAATCTAGAGCCCATCCCTTGCCTATTGGAAGGATAAATGCGAGGAAAAAGTGGGATAATTATGGAAAATTTGGAGTTGGAGGAGAAGGAAGAGTTTTAAGTAAATAAGGAGACTTTAAACATACAAATAACCCTCCATTTTGTGCCTAGCCGACCCTAGACACTCTCTGAAGCCTGAAGAACGAGGAAGAGGAGCAATTGGACATGGAGATCAAGGAAGAGAAGGCTTGGAACGAGGTGTTCATCAAGTTCTTTATCTTTCTGCCCTAGGATTCCAAAGCGTGAAAAGGTAGGCAATCTCTCAAGCAAAAATAAATTAACTTCGACGATCGGTAGACCATGATCCCATCTTCGAAAGCCCCATGTTTGCCCCAATATTTATCATGTCGTTTAAGAGTATTTCATGCCTAAAGATCTATTGAGAACATGTGGCCGAACCCTCATGTTCACCTTAAATCCCTCTACACACTTGATTTCGTGGCACGAAACTTTTACTGTATGTTCTACTCGATGTTAGGAATCCATAAACATCTTTTTACCTAATTTCTATCAAGCATCCTTGTCGAATTAAATCATTTTCCACCACTGTGTCTGATTTTTGGTTCATCATAAGTACCCTATTCATAGCATGATCATATCAAGTCAGAAGTCTAATTATTTCTTACTGTGGATAAATCTACATGTCTAGATTCGTTTAGAATTGATTTCATGATTTTTCGCTATGTATAAGATTTGTTATTGATTTTTAAAGTGCACTATGTCAAGCCCTTAGTTGCATGGACCACAACCCAACCGAGAACCGGAGAACGCGATGACCCGATAGGTCGCATTCTCAGACGGGTCGCGACAAGACCTCACATCACGTTCTTAACGCGACGAAACCCTACGTCGTGACCTTCTCTTCAGGTCGGCCCCGACCTGAATGCATCGGCTCGACCTATCACGACCTGAACGACCGTCGTGTCAGCCCAGTCTGTCGCGACCTGAATGCGATGCTGGCCGACATTGCGACCTGACTGATGTTTCAGAAACCCTAATTATCATGCAAATCATGTTAATCATGTATTATCACTATTGTTCAACCCCTGAAATGTATTATTTTGAGCAGTAGCGACATGTTTATGTATAATGGGTAATATTCACATGATTTCTCTTAATTAAAGTATGTGTGCACGATTATTTCTTGCTTACTTGATTCCCTTACACATGCACACACTAAACATGAATCCTTGCCATGAAACCCTACCAAAATTACTCAATAATATATCTAAAAATTAAGTGTCATTATTCATATAAATTCTCTATTTATTTTAAGTAAACTTATCTTCATTTTAATCGCTTGATTTAACACCGTTATCGCGTCCCTCTGCCTTCCAGCACTCGAGGCAAGACGGACAACGTTTCTATACACACTTCTATCTTGGCTTGGACGACCTCTCCATCAGGAATACTCCTGACTGGACTAGGAACACCTTGTCGAGGCCTCCGTAAGACTTCTTGGCTTTGGCGGACGTCCATTGCCGATGAGCAGGTTGTACCATCAATACCTATTTTACCCTTAGGGATCAGCATGATCCAACGACCTTAGAATGTTCTCTCTTACCTTGAGATCATGCTGGACCTCTGGCCTGTGTTCGTAACACGGCTATTGGGCGGTTGTGACTTCTACCAGACTGCGGGCACACGATTGGCTATGCAACTATTACTATTGTTTGTTTTATCGTCAATTTATGAATGTGTCTCTAGATCTTATTTACTATTTTGACACACTCATCTGTTAACGTTCTCTCTATACTCTCTTCTATTCTTCAATTATTCTCATCTATTCCTGGTACTCTATTTGGCCATCTTGATTGTCTAAGATAAAAACATGATCAATGCCAGGCAACATTATAAAGGGCCCGATCTGGTCCTGGGAGGTGCGCCCGAAAGGCTTAATTTAATTCGCGGGGGTTCAATGATCAGAGTGTTTGGCATGCATCTAAACGCAAGACTAGCAAGATTTAGCCTACGATAATCAATCAATAAAAAATATTGTATTCTCTTGGTTGACAAGAAGATCGACCAAACATGTTATTGCGACTAGTGCACTTTTGTGCAACCATACATGCTATCTCGTTATACGGCCAAATCCTTATCATGCTTGTTATGCTATTTCCGTGTGAAAGTATTATCGTTCTCCTGCCATAATGTAACATTGCACTTTTGTCTATACTTGTTCGTTGTCTCTAGTTACCCTTCTTTACAAGATGTTAATCACTTAAAGCATGACTTTTTACACGAGATATTAAGTCCTACTGAGCGTTATCGCTCATCCTGCGCTATTTGTTATATGTGTTTCACGTGAGTCTGATGGAGACTATCACACACATGAGGATGGGAATGAGCAAGACAAAGAGTGACCCGCTATTTCGACAACTAGAGCTATATAGTAGTTAGTTAGATAATTTAGTTAGTGTTTGTTTGAATAAAGTACTCTAGGCCCGTAGTTTTGGCTCTGAATTAGTGAATGTAATAGAATTAATGGAATTATAAATAATGTTGGATCGTTTGGCATTATTCCAATTTGTGCAATGGTTTGATGTTTATTTCTCGCTCTATACTATTTATTTAACTATTTACCGCTCTGATATTTTGCATCCGGACGTTACAGTTTTGTGGGATCAGAGCCTAGGTTGTTCTTAAGTGTAAGATAATCTAGGTTTGACCTGCCTCGACTAGAGTCAATTAACCTACCTATGTGAGTTACGGGTAGAGTCATGGGTAATAAGTTCAAATAAATCCACATACGTACCAACTTAGTGCCATTTCAATATCTTACATTAATTTTTCTGTTGAAGTAACTTAGAAATAGCAATGGCAGTGAAGCGTGCTCAACTATGTGACATGCAATAGACCATCTAGGAGCTCACTTGAGCCCTGTTGCAAGCTGTCTAAGGAGGCGGTGGTAATCAAGGAGCAGGAAATTTACACAAAAACTTTCATAGCATGAACCCGCCTCGTTTCAGTGGGACCACTGATCCCGATGAGGCTGAACACTGGTTAAAGGAAATTGAATGCATCTTCCACATCATGCAATGTGTAAACGGTGATAAACTACTACTTGCCACTTTCCAGCTAGAAAGGGATGTCCGTGCATGGTGGGAGGCTATTGAGGCGACCCGGGCAGATGTACAATTCACCTGGGATGAATTCAAGGAGCAGTTTAACTCCAAGTATTTTTCTGAATGAGTCCAGGAAAGAAAAGCCTCTGAATTTGCTGCATTAAAGCAATGGAACCGCTCAATGGCATAATATGAATCCCAATTCTCTCGATTGGCACGATATGCCAATCACCTTGTCAGTACTGAGAAAATGAAGGCGAGGCGATTTCTTAATGGGCTCAAGTCCTCTTACATTACACAGCTTGCACAACTTGACATTTAGATCTATAGTAATATGGTTAAGAAGGCCCAGTTGCTAGAGGATGCTACTGATCTCAAAGATCACATCAAGGGTAGGATTGTCTAGAAGGAACAAGTAATTGGCACATCAAGCAGACCGGCCAAACGCAGGAAGTAGCCATTCAACATCACCGAAGGGCCGAATGAGGAAAGGAAGCCCAAGATCGCTACCCCCTCTACCACCAACAAGACCAACTGTGAGCATTGTGACAAACTTGGTCACACTGCCGATGAATGTTAGAGGAAAGCTGGCGCATGCCTACGTTACGGAAATCGCAATCATCGCATTTCTGAATGCTCTGTGCTGAAGCAGAAGGACAAGCATCCGAATGGGCAAAAGAAATAAGGCAGGCAGGCTGCAAGCCCAAGAAGCTTCCTTGATGTCTAGTGCAGCTCTCAGTTGTTGAAGTTCGTCGGACGAAGCATCCAAACGCCATATCAAAGCTCGCCAAAATCTCCCTTTTCCCACAGAAAATCCTAACTTTTCTGTAACGACCCTCCTCATACCGGTACGATTATACCAATCCCCATCGGTATAAAGAGCATCATTACAGTGGGATAAAACCCAACACTAGCCGATAGGTTGAAAAGTACGTAGATAGCAATTTATTTCAGCGGAATAAATACAACAATTTAACTTAGTCCATCACCATCCCATATTCCACAATCTATATAGTGCAAAAATAGAACGACAATGTCCACATTATTACATGATGAAAGAACTACATTGTCCAAATGACATTTTTATTCAAACTATGAAAGGAAAATACAACTACTACTTGCTCCTCAAAAGCCTCTCCTCTAGGATAGAGTCTCTCCCCCTAGCACGGGATACCTGTCAACCTGTACGCCGAAGCAAGGGTGAGTACAAAGACTCAGCAAGTAAAACAAAGACTTAATCATAAACATATCACATTCACATTAAGCTATTAAACACTCATGAATACATATTACTATTTAAACTCCTAAACACATAGAACATACTCTTAGCTATCAACACATTTTTAATCACCTAGACATGCCTCATTCTATCATATGTTTATTCTAAAACATGGATACTATTACTATACACTTGTACATATTCTCTACACTTAACACATAACATGATTCCTTCATTTCCACATTAATCCATTTCATGACATATTTCTACAACTAGAACACAGAATTTAACATAAAGGAATGAACAAACTAATATGATGACTATTCACTTTTCACATGCACTTTTCATATTTAATTTCACATTTTGCTTGCTGTTTTAAATGTACATACATCTCATACACATGGTTTCATATTTTATAACATCAATTGAGAAGTTAGAACATGGTCAAATTGGTTGGCAACAATAAGCACTAAAGCATTAAACTTTGTACTAAGCAAACATCACATCTAGCATGGAATCTAATTAATATTATATACATTTATCACCTTCATAACTACACTTTACTTGCTGTTTTGACATGAATTACATTCAATTACATGGATTTACATTTGTTCATATGTTATCTTATTCAATTCACAATTCTACATGTTTATCTTTCATGTTGCATAAATGACATAGTTACTCATGTTTATTCACATATACTATTACATGAAGAACAATAAACTACATGACATGATGATAAGCATGATATTTCAAATGAGGTAATTAATGCATGAAAACATGAACATTATGCATTACTACATCGGTTTCCACATGCAAGCACACTCTCAATAACATTAACTGTCTCTTACATATCCTTTCACATATTCTTCACATCATTTACTCTTGGGATTTCATTTATCACATATCATATCATTTGCACTCATCATGTGCCACATTCGCATATAATCTTACACTTCATACATATTCAAATTTCTTAAAATGCCATGACACATAGTCCTAACTACCTTTTAGAGGACACAAACAAATATCTCATACTCATAACTCATCACATCTCATAACTCATAACACAACTCATATCACATAACTCATATCACATACCCACCACCTAGGCAATGAAGTGGTGAATCTTGGTAACTGCGTAGACCGGGAGAAGCTCTCTCCACCCTATCCAGTGGTACTTGTCCACCTCCGGATTTTTCCTAATGCCTTTAGGACAAACTTATACAATGTAGAGCCTTCCATAGGGACTTTTCTATGTACAGCTCTCGATGCCTCTAGGGTAGCAGTGTCATTCTTGGCCCAATTATCACACATTTATTTATTCACATTTTCTCACCCTATTCACATATTTTACATATAATACTTAATCACTTTACACATCTTAATTATCGATTTCACATGTCTTAGTTAACCCAATCATGGTACTACTGTTTTCAAAATTAAAACATCTTACCTTACAGTCCTAAACATGATGTATATTTACTGAATTGCATAAGATCGAATTTAATACATCTAACATGAACAATTTCCATGGTTTAACTAATAACTGTACTTGCTGTCATCAATTTGATTTTAAATTTTTATCACAGGTCATTAGTAGTAAGTATGTCACATATGCAATTTTTCAGATTTTTCGAATAGTAAACATAATTTCTACAATTAAATCTAGAATTCAGACATATTTATCGAAATATCATTAAGCATGAGACATATCAATATGTTTAGGCATTAACAGAATAGAAACCTAATACCAACATTCAATCTGTCATGGAAAATTTATGAAAACTAATTCACAACAAAATCCATTTATACTAGATTTAAACATGTTCGTTTCATGCTCATTACTCAGTCACTGAATTTTACTAATTAACATGGTTCATAGAAAATTCAGGCAACCTCGTGATATGACCTTCTAACAGTATACAATCACCCATAAAAATTTCAGAGTATACCCATGTCCAGAAATCATTTAAACAGCAAAAGAAGATCAAAAGGTAACACTTTCAGGTTCTGAAGAAGTAGACGTCAATGGATGTTGCCGTCAACTTCTTCTGAAGAACTTGACTGTAACCTATGTTGCCTTCTACTTGCTCCCAGCACATACGAATTTCCATACAACGGTGAATTCGGGGTTCCAGGACGCGAGGAAAAATCCGTAAAAATACCTAGGACTTAGGGGACATGTATAGGATCAAGATCTAGGTTTACTTGCCTCTTAAAAAAATCTACAAAGATCAGAATCGTCGGTGAAGCCCTTTTCGGCCCTGCGAAAAAGGTGCTCGGAAACGCCTTAGATCTTCTTCTCCTGTCGATGTAGATGGCTCCTCGGAGTTGAAATCTCTTCCTCTATGTATAGACTACCCTCCAGATGTAGTAGCTCTTCGGGGAACACCTCCAGTTGATGGATCCGGCCTCCTAAAGATCAGCTTTTCACCATCTCGGAGCTAGGGTTTTCACCAAATGTTGAAAGCCTTTTCCTCATCCAAGAGTAGGTATTTTATAGGTTCAAGGGTTGGGGTACGCATTAGGGTAGGTTACCAAAGGTTTAGGAAGGGTTTCCTAATCTGAAACTAGCCAAAACACAGACATTAACAATTCTGGAACCGTTACGCAGCTGGATATTAACGTCAACATCGGTTGTAGTCAACTGACAGGTTGACGTCAAGGTCTGGCCGCCAGACTGGGGTTGGCGTCCACGGGGTGGCCGCCCACTGGGTCTTGGCGTCCAGGTCTGGCCTCCAACAGTGCCTTGGCGTCCAGGTCCTGGCCGCCAGCAGCACTGTGCAGCCGAAACTCCAGAAAACCTAAAATTTAATGTATAAAAGCACTAAAATAATTTAGTACATGCAAAAATAATTCCATATATCATTACCACATAAAATACTTGCATTATGTAATATTTAATTAATTACAATTTACACTAATCATAATTAAGAACAATATGCATCAATACATACATATATGCACACATACGTACACATTGCATAATTACATACATTACGCATGAACTTATGATTAAAATGTGTCCATTATTAGTTAAATATTGTATGCATATTATCATCCAAGTACTTTACATACCCTAAATAATTTAACACGCTTAAAGTAGATAATTATTATTTAAACAAGGATAACACATGTATGTATACATACGCACATCCATAGCACTAACTATGTGCATTAAAATAATTAAATACAATAGGCACCTCAATAATTAGATAATTCACACACATTTAAATATATATTACATGTTTGGAAATAAACTCATGATTATTTACAAAGTGCATGATAATAATTTCTTACTATGAGTACAACACGCACCATATGCATGAGATTTACATACATTGATAACTAGATAATGCATGCACAATTATGTATGTTTTATACTTGTATGAAAATAGCATACATATACTTACATGGTCCATAGCAAATTATCTATTACATAGACAATATTATCTATGCATTATTCACATACTATAGATGAATTGATGTACATAGGATTAAATAGATAGATATCATATGTATAAGGTAGCATACATATATGTATATTTTTACACACAACCTCCATGGAATAGGCATGATAGTATGCACTTCAAGATTTAGATAATGCATGCATAATATTATTAAGATAAAGTTTGGAATAAGTTATCTATGAATAATTTATACAACAAAAGAAATCCTTGCATGCACATACTTCAATTATCCTATGCATAAATATATAGGCATTTACAACATAATTATATACATTATGCATGAAATAGATAAACATAACATGCACATCGGTAATTAGATTAGCATGCATAGTATTACTTAAGTATTACAAGCCTAGTATTTTAGTATACACAATACACATCAATTTAGCTAATTGACTATTCTCACAAAAATATTATATATATATATATATATATATATATATATATATATATATATGCATGAGTTCATAAGGAATATAGAAATTATAATACGCACAATTGAATACACACACTATACACACAACAAATAATTATACATGCACAATATAAAATGAATAAAATTTCAGGGTATCACATTTTCACAAGAGCCAAAGACCTAGCTCGTCCGAAATCGAGGTGTTTTTATAGGCTAAGGGTTTAGAAAACGCATTAAGGTAGGTCTCCTACCGTTTTACAAGGCTTTCCTAAACTGGAACCGCAAGAAATGTAGCGTTACAAATATCTGAAACCGTCATACAAATGGAAACTTGACGTCCACATCTGGTGCCGCCAATAGGTAGTTGGCGTCCACCCAGGGTGCCGCCCATAGAGGTGTTGGCGTCCATCGATCTGGACACCAATCCTGGCCTGGTAGTCAGCGGCACAGTATCCTACCGCCAACTGGGTATTTCGGCTAGAAACAACAATTCATTTAAAATAGATGTATTAACACATCATAAATATTTTAATAAATACAAAATAAGTACACGATCAAACATATATATATATATATATATACAAAATAATTACATATCACATGCATAGATTTAAATGTATATACTATGTACCTCAACACATGATAATGTATACACATTTAAATATATATTACATGTACAAAATAACCTTATGCGTACTTACAAGATATACAACGTTGATTACATACGATATACACTATATTATTTAAATTTACTATGCGTGGAATAAATAAATATAATATGTACATAAAATATTTAAATACTACGTGCACATTTAAATATATTACATGCATAGACAAGAATAACATATATTATACACATGCACATAAGTTAGTAATTACTTATAATATGCACCAAATAAACATTATCAAATGCACAAAATTCGGGTGCCTCACACCCTCTCCCCCTTAAAATGATCTTCGACCTCGAAGATCGGATCATGTACCTATGGTGCCATCGTCGGTGTCGTGTCCAGCAATGCATACACCCTCTCTAGTGCTTGAGTTCTTGCTGCTGGTTCCTTTGCTGCTGGTACATCCCGTGCAACGAACTTCTTTGGATTTGGACACTCTCTAATCCGATGATTCTTGATGCCCCACCTTAAACATCTTCCCGTCCTAGTCTAACACAAGTCTCTGCCATGCCGCTTTCCGCAATGCACACACTCGGGCTTTTCACTGCTTGAAGAAGCTACTGACTTTGCTGGCACTATGGCTGGTTGTTGCTTCTCCATGAGCTTCCTCATCTTCCTTTTCTACCGCTGGAATGGCTCTGGTAACCTCTTCATCCAAGTCTTCTTCTCTTCCATCTTGTCATGTATATGCTCGTGAACATACTTGACCTCAAATAACCTCACGAACTCTCCCCAAGTCACCTCTAGTTCCACTCCCTCGAACTACGTGTGAAGAATAGAAGACCACCACGCTTCCGCTCGCTCCTGAAGTATGTACGTCGCCAAATTGATCTTGTCATCTTCTGCACACTTGATAGCTCTGAATATCTTCTCGATCTCCCTAAGCCAACTCTCCGCAACTAACGGATCACTCTCCCCCTTAAAATGAGGCGGAGCCATCCTCCTGAATCTCTCCATGATAGGTACTCCTCCTACACTACGGTCCTGCTGAGGCTGTGCCGTAACTTGAGCCTGAAGCTGCGACTGAAGAGCTGCTTGCGTCTGCGCTTGAGTCTGCATCATTTGTAGGAGCCCTTGCATGATCGTGCCGAAGTCGACCAACTGTGGCGGGGGTGGTGCAAATGGTCCCTGAGGTGTTGGTACCTCCTGCTGCTCATTTGTAGTCCTCCTTGGTTCCTCATCTTGGATAGGTACACTCGAACTCGGAGTCTTTCCAGCCATAGTCTACAAAATAAATACCATGTCAAGCTCCATTTATCACTATACCTAGCATATTATCATACATTCATCTTATCACTTTTCTAATCCTATCTTAATTATTCCTTGGATTTGGCTATCCACTACAAAGACTTAGAAATGTGAATTTAGTTGATGGCTATCCATGTATAATCTCAACCCAATACTCTGATACCATCTCTGTAACGACCCACTTCCACCCGGTACAGTTATACCAACCCACATCGGATGAGAGCAAGCCGCTACAGGGGAGAAAACCCCAACGATATTCATATGGATTGAGATATACACAAATAGAATAGAATGTTGCAGTGGAAATTAAATAACTCGTATTCCATCAACATTTTAATCCACATACCATAGTCTATATAGTCCATAAAAGAAATAACATAACCCATAACATCCACATAGCTAGTTTTACCCAAGTACAATAATACCAAAGTTCAAATTACAAAATTCCATCACATACTAGGAAATGAAATACAAGTCATCAATCTAATCTTCACCTTCCTTGTCAGGTCTTGCCACGCTCTCGACTTCTAAGTCTCCTGAAATGTTTAGTAAGGGTGAGTCTACACAATAGACTCAGAAAGCAACTTAAAATCACAAACCATACACTTATCACACATGCCTTCTAACAATTTAACATTTTACTAACTTACTAGAATTTAACATTTAATCTCCTATATGTTCAGGCTATAACATAAGAATCAAACATGGAATCTTTTAAACAAAACTATACTAATTCATGTAAAATAATGTTTTCTAGTCATGGATACTTATAACATGGAGATCATTCTTATAGTTACATACCTTCATTTCATAATATTATATAACACTAACACATGATTTCCTTTCAAGTTATAACATGATACTAACACATGCTTATCAAGTAATTACTATCTCATAGACAAATTCACAAAATCCTATAATGGTACTAAACATAATATCATATTCATCATTTATCATGGATCATGTTAACACATGCATTTACCTTTTTCATGACATGTAGCATATGGATACCACTTATGAAACAAAATCATGTAGCCAATGTTATGTAGTATATAAACAAATTCAAGTAATTCTTTAACCTACATTATGCAACATTCAATTAGTCATCATGTAGCAAGTGATCATTTAAGCATGTAATAAATATTACATATAGCAAATGACATGTAGTTCATATGGAATGTAATCATGTAGCATATAGATATGTACCCTGTAGTCATATAGCATGTAGTCATGTCATTCATCATGTAGCATGTAGTCATGTAGTCATTTATCATTTAGTTGGCAAGACATAGCCCGCACTATTATAGAGATCATATAGCATATAGTCATTCACTTATCACATACGCAAAGCAGTGATGAAGTCATGGTTATTGTGCAAAACCGCGGAAAGCCCTTTCGACCTTAACCAGTAGAACTTGTCTACCTCAAGGATTTCAATCTGTTGCCCACAGATTCAATAAGTCATTTCATATAGTTGAACCATTACCATAAGGGCATCCATGGTGTAGTTCCCTGTAGGAAATCTCTATAATAGCAATGTCTTATTGGCCAATCATTTCAGAAATGCAATAACGTATATATTAATGTAATCATGAAACTATTATATGAAACTAACATTTTCATATAACTATATCATGTTCTTTTGTACATTCATGCACAATTTTTTAGGATGACAATACTATTATCATACATCATATTTTCTTAGTTATGAAATCAAATCCTACTGTAAAACAGCAACCTATCATGGTACTACATTTAACCAAAATTCAACATGCATATACATTATCATGTCTATTGATTTCTATATGCATTTATCATTCAGAAAATCATGGTAGTATGTATAGTGTTCAGAATAATATCAAAATTTAACCATGAGATGGATATAGTATAAGGAATATATCTAAAATTTTTCAAAAATTTTGAAGTAGTAAAACTATTTTTAATATTAAACATAGATTTCAGACAATTTACAAGATAATTCAATTTGGACATGGTAGACAGTGAACCATCCATTCTAACAGATATAAAAACATGCACATAGTGGTTCTAACTTCATTAAAATTTCTGAAACAATAATATGCAACATGTATAATTATTCTTATATTTAAATTTATCATATCATGGTGTAAAAGAATTCATAAATTAATAGCACTCTGCACAGTATTTAGAATCCTATCAAATTTTAACCACTACTTACATATAGCACAAGAAACATTTCTGTAATTTTTCACAATTTTTGGAGCAGTAATGATAATTTTAATAATTAACACAGATTACATGCAACTTAACAAGATGAATCATTTTAGCATGGTAGATAGTGAACAATGTGTTCTAAAAGTCCTAAAACATGCATACCGTGGAATTGAATTCATGCTAATTTTCTAAAACCATCACCTACATCGATTCTAATTTTCCCAATTCAAACTCTATCAAATCACACATATTTCATCTTAACAGAAATATTATAAATGACTATTATCATTTAAAAATCATCAATATCTCGTGGCATGATCCACTGAACATAATATATAGGACCACATTAACTAAAACCATGCATACATTCACAATTTTTCCCGAAAATCATATCACAAGCAGACAACACATTTGTTCTGGAAAATAATAGGAATTTGGCGTCCAGGGTCTGGATGCCAGAATAGTAGACAGCATGATCTATTGTCGTTTACATAGGAGCTTGATGGCAACATGGTGGCCGCCAACTTCCTGCCTTCACAAGGTGCAGACCAAAACACATAAACACAAAATTTTAGGGGTCCAGGTATGGAATAAAAATCTGGAAAAATGTGCAAACCCTAGAGGACAAGTCTATGGATTGAAACCTTAAGCTACTTTCTTGGGAATAAATCTAAATGGATCTAGATTTGCCGGTGAAGCTCTCCCCGGCCAAGCCAAGAAGAGGTCTAAAACTGCTTGAATCCGATCTTTCCTGTCGATGTAGGTCGATCCTCGGAGTTGAAGAAGCTTCCTTGATGTCTAGTGCAGCTCTTAGTTGTTGAAGATCGCCGGAAGAAGCATCCAAACACCAGATCAAAGCTCACCAAAATCTCCCTTTTCCCATAGAAAACCCTAACTTTTCACAAGAGCCAAAGACCTAGCTTGGCCGAAATCGAGGTGTTTTTATAGGCTAAGGGTTTAGAAAACACATTAAGGTTGGTCTCCTACCATTTTACAAGGCTTTCCTAAACTGGAACCACAAGAAACACAGCGTTACAAAAATCTGAAACCGTCATACAGATGGAAACTTGACGTCCACATCTGGTGCCGCCAATAGGTAGTTGGCATCCACCCAGGGTGCCGCCCACAGAGGTGTTGGCGTCCATCGATCTGGACACCAATCCTGGCCTGGCAGTCAGCGGCACAGTATCCTGCCGTCAACTGGGTATTTCGGCCAGAAACAACAATTCATTTAAAATAGATGTATTAACACATCATAAACAATTTAATAAATATAAAATAAGTACAAGATCAAACATATATATATATACAACATAATTACATATCACATGCATAGATTTAAATGTATATACTATGTACTTCAACACTTGATAATGCATACACATTTAAATATATATTACATGTACAAAATAACCTTATGCGTACTTACAAGATATACAACATTGATTACATAAGATATACACTATATTATTTGAATTTACTATGCGCGGAATAAATAAATATATTATGTACATAAAATACATAGATACTACGTGCACATTTAAATATATTACATGCATAGACAAGAATAACATATATTATACACATGCACATAAGTTAGTAATTACTTATAATATGCACCAAATAAATAGTATCACATGCACAAAATTCGTGGGCCTCACATGCACACTTTAAACAGGAATCCTTGCCATGAAACCGTACCGAAATTACTCAATAATATATCTAGAAATTAAGTGCAATTATTCATATAAATTCCCTATTTATTTTAAATAAACTTGTCTTCATTTTAATCACTTGATTTAACACCATTATCGCATCCCTCTGCCTTCGAGCACTCGAGGCAAGACAGATAACATTTCTATACACACTTCTATCTTGGCTTGGACGACCTCTCTGTCGGGAATGCTCCTGACTGGACCAGGAACTCCTTATCGAGGCCTCTGTAAGACGTCTTGGCTTTGGCGGACGTCCATTACCGACGAGCAGGTTGTGCCATCAATACCTATTTTACCCTTAGGGATCAGCATTATCCAACGACCTTAAAATGTTCTCTCTTACCTTGAGATCATGCCGGACCTCTGGCCTGTGTTCGTAGCACGGCTATTGGGCGGTTGTGACTTCTACCGGACTGCGGGCACACGATTGTGCTGTGCAACTGTTACTATCGTTTGTTTCATCATCAATTTACGAATGTGTCCCTAGATCTTATCTACTATCTTGACACTCATCTGTTCACATTCTCTCTACACTCTCGTCTATTATTCAATTATTCTCATCTATTCCTAGTACTCTTTTTGGCCATCTTGATTGTCTAAGATAAAAGCTTGATTAATGCGAGGCAACATTATAAAGGGCCTGATTTGGTCTTGGGAGGTACGCCTGAAAAGCTTTAACTCACGGGGGTTCAATGATCATGGTGTTCGGAATGCATCCAAATGCATGACTAGCAAGATTTAGTCTATGACAATCAATCAATAAAAAATACTGTATTCTCTTGGTTGATAAGAAGATCAACCAAACATGTTATTGCAACTAGTGTACTTTTGTGCAACCATACATGCTATCTCGTTATACGACCAAACCCTTATCATGCTTGTTATGCTATTTCCGTGTGAAAGTATTATCGTTCTCCTAACATCATGTAACATTACACTCTTGTCTATATTTGTTCATTGTCTCTAGTTACCCTGCTTTACAAGACGTTAATCACTTAAAGCATAACTTTTTACACGAGATATTAAGTCCTATTGAGCGTTATCGCTCATCCTGCACTATTTGTTATATGTGTTTCACGTGACTCTGATTGAGACTATCACACGCATGAGGATGGGAATGAGCAAGACAAAGAGTGACCCGCTATTTCGACAACCAGAGCTTTATAGTAGTTAGTTAGATAATTTAGTTAGTGTTTGTTTGAATAAAGTACTCTGGGCCCGTAGTTTTGGCTCTGAATTAGTGAATGTAATAGAATTAATGGAATTATCAATAATGTTGGATCGTTTGGCATTATTCCAATTTGTGCAATGGTTTGATGTTTATTTCTCGCTCTATACTATTTATTTAACTATTTACCACTTTGATATTTCGCATCCAGACGTTACAGTTTTGTGGCATCAGAGCCTAGGTTGTTCTTAAGTGTAAGATAATCTAGGTTTGACCTACCTCGACTAGAGTCAATTAACCTACTTATGTGAGTTACTGTCAAGCCCCGACGCGGAATATCAGAGCGCGAAGGCAGTTGCAAGAAAAGGTATAGAGCGTATACTAGACATCAAACCATTGTACATTGAATAATACTAAAGCAAATCTTTCTCATTAATAATTTTCCAAATGTCTAGTTACAACCACTAATATCAGAGCCATTCTATAGGGCCCAATTACATTGCAATAAAAGGAAATAACTAACTACAACTCTAAGATAACATAATGACTCGAGAGTACTCCTGGCTTCACTCTTGGTCATTCCCTTCCTCGTGAGTGTATATGTCATCCTCGGTCTCACCTGAGAACACAACATCAAATAACGTAGGGTGAGCGATAACGCCCAGTAGGACTTAAATCTCAGGCTCAAGCAGGCTTTAAATAATTAACACATTTAATGGCAGAGTATCTAAAGATAGCAGGTACAAGAGAGTCGAAATGTAGTAAAAGATAGCACAACAGGTAACAACACGAGATCGAGTATAGTTTCCAAAAATAGCACAAGTATCGAGTATAGAATGAATAGTAGGATGGCCAACTAGCACAAGTATAATAATAGCACGACGAGTATAGCACTTGTTTGTCATTCTAGACATCGAGAGAGTATAGCACGTTTTGTGTTTTGATTGTCATATAGATAGTCGAGATAGATAGCACTTGAGTGTAATGCCAAACACTCTGATCATTTAACTCCCATGGGCACTAGCACTTTCGGGCGCACATTCCAGGACCAGATCGGGCCCTTTATATATTGCCAGGTATTGGTTATATTGTTTATCTTTAGACAATCAGTCAATGGCCAATATAGAGTACCAAGAAGTAGATGAGAGCACTAGATGAATAGATGAGATAGTAGAGTGAACGTGAATAGATGAGTGAATAGAGTATAGATGAGAGCTAATGGACATTACACGTAATGCGATGGGTAAACCGGCGATAGTAATAGTTGCACAACACGCCCACGTCATATTGGCAGTCAGGTGGAACTCACGACCCTACCACTGGCCATGTTAAGCACAGGTCCAGAGGTCCGGCGTGATTCAAGGTAAGAGCGAACTTCTAATAGCCATTTGGATCATATAGATCCTTAAAGATGTAATGGGTGTTAGGGTACAACCGGCTCGTCGACCATGTGGGAATCAATGATCAGAGGAGACTTACGGAGGCCTTGTGCAAGGGTTCACTAGTCCGGAGAAAGGAATATCCGACGGAGAGTTCACCACAAGCCAAGTAAAGTGTGTATATAAGAACGGTGCTCGACGTTCTAGAGGAATTCAAGAACAGTGGAGCGTCGATATCGGTATATAAACAATGCAAGAAACGAATACAAGTCCTTTAAAATAGGGAAATTTATATACTTTATTGCAATAAATTTCCAGATACATTATGAGATATTTTGTGCCAGATTTCAGCCATATATGGATGGTTCATGTGTGTGCATGTGTAAGAGAGATCATAGATAGAAAAGAAGTCGTGAATATGTATTTTAAATCATTCAATGTAGCTCCATTTTTAAAACAAGTTTTACTAGGGGTATAACTGTAAAAAGGTGTAAGAATTATTTAGAAAGCGACAAAAATAATTTTTATGGGTTTTCATCAAAAACCTGTGAAGGCGACATAGGGTTGTAAGGATGGCGACAAGGGTAGGGCAGGTAGCGACAGGGCCTACAAAGGGTCGTGACAGGGCTGTCTGCTCAGGCGGCCAGAACGCGACGGGTTGTCCTATCGCGTTCAGAACGTGACAAGAAAGGCGTCGCGACGGGCTTGAGAATGCGACCTGTCGAGCCATCGCGTTCTCAGGTCCGTGGCCTGAGTCTGACAGAGCTCTGATCTGTCTTGGATTGCGGTCCAGAAACTTACCTTTTTGACATAGGGTAGTTCATAAAATCATAACTAATTGTATACACTACGAAAAATCATGAAACCAGTTTTAAATTGATCTATACATGCAAGGGTACTTCCAGTAATTAGAAATTTGGAAATAATCATGGTATCGACATAGTTCTACTAAGTTGAACAAGAAGCAACCTGATTCCAAGTGCAGTAGAGATGAATGATTTAATTCGGGAAACATGCTTCATAAAAATTAGGGCTTTTAGGGGCAAAAGATCCCTATGAACATGAAGTATTTACAGTAAAAATTTTGTAGCATGGGATCAAGTATGCATAGAGATCTGATTTAAACATGATGACTCGAGGTTATCATGTATGCAGAACTTCAAAAATCAAGAACAAAAGATTGGCTCGATGGAAAATTATGAAACAAGAGGGCTTTTGTTCATGGTGATTGGAACTACCTATAGATGGATTTGATTGAGTTTTGCTTGTGAGAATGCCTACCTTTGACTCGATTTATCTTCTAGGGCTTAGAACTCCAAGAATGAGGAAGAAGCTCTAAGAACTCCTTCTTCCCACGAGATCTTCTCCTCCTTGGCCTCTTCTCCACGTCCAACAACCTTTGGCAATGAGCTAGGGTCGGCCAAGAGGGTTTATGAGATGTATTTATATAAATACAAGTTCCTATTCCTACTACTACTCAAATTCCTCTTAATTACGAGATTTCCTAACTCCACCTTTCCTCTCTTGCTTTCCAATCTCTAATTGGGTTAGGATAGTATCTAAATTCGTGCTAGACTATATGGGGTAGGTTTAGGAATCCAATTCCAACTATAATTGCCACTTTTATTACTTTAATAACCCCTTTCCAATTATGAGATGATTAAACTCCGAATTTAGGGTATTTTCTTATTATTCTCCCCTTGTAAATTCATATTTTGACCCAATAAATTCTAGAGGGTCCATTAAGCAAAGCCCATTACTCTTTCCATTTAATGGGTTTTATTTAATGCTCTTTTCTTTTAAATATCCATTTAGCTAGGTTTTAATTCTTTATTTAAATTTTTATTTTTCTTAAAAATTCAGGTTGCTACAGTTACGGATAGAACCCTGGGTAATAAATTAAAATAAATCCACACGCACCAACTTAGTGCCATTTCAACATCTTACATTAATTTTTCTGTTGACAGCGGAGCGTGCTCAACTCCGTGACATGCAACAGACCATCTAAGAGCTCACTCGAGCCCTGTTGCAAGCTGCTTAAGGAGGCGGTGGTAATCAAGAAGCAGGAAATTTACACAAAAACTTTCATAGCATGAACCCGCCTCGTTTCAGTGGGACCCCTGATCCCGATGAGGCTGAACACTGGTTAAAGGAAATTGAATGCATCTTCCACATCATGCAATGTGCAGATGATGATAAACTACTGCTTGCCACTTTCCAGCTAGAAAGGGATGTCCGTGCATGGTGGGAGGCTGTTGAGGCCACCCGGGTAGATGCACAGTTCACCTGGGATGAATTCAAGGAGCAGTTTAACTCAAATTATTTTTCTAAACGAGTTCAGGAAAGGAAAGACTCTGAATTTGCTGCATTAAAGCAAAGGAACCTCTTAGTGGCAGAATATGAATCCCAATTCTCTCGATTGGCATGATATGCCAATCACCTTGTTAGTATTGAGAAAATGAAGGCAAGGCGATTTCTTAATGGGCTCAAGCCCTCTTACATTACACAGCTTGCACTACTTGACATTCAGATCTATAGTGATATGGTTAAGAAGGCCAAGTTTCTAGAGGATGCTACCGATCTCACAGATTGCATCAAGGGTAGGATTGTCAAGAAGGAACAAGTACCTGGTTCATCAAGCTGACCGGCCTACGGCAGGAAGCAGCCATTCAACATCACTGAAGGGCCGAATCAGGAAAAGAAGCCCAAGATTGCTGCCCCTTTACCACCAACAAGACCAACTGCGAGCATTGTGACAAACCTGGTCACACTGCCGATGAATGCTGGAGGAAAGCTGGTACATGCCTACACTAGAGGAATCGTAATCATTGCATTTCTGAATGCCCTATGCTGATGGAGAAGGACAAACGTCCGAATGGGCAAAAGAAACAAGGCAGGCTGCAAGCTGTTCAGGAAATGGAAACCACCGAAGAGGGTGGTGTCGTGGAAGGTACATTACAAGTCTTTTCTTAATCAGCATTTGTTTTGTTTGATACTAGCACTACATATTCGTTCATATCTTTGAACTTTGTTGATACATTAAATATCAAACCTACATCTATGGGTTTTGAATTTTCTATCACAACACAGCTGGGGGAGAAAGCCCAATTGAACAAATATTTTTCGTTAGCTGATGTAATGATTGGAGAACTCAATCTAAGAGCCGACCTGGCATGTATGCCCATGGAAGACTATGATGTTATCTTAGGAGCCGATTGGCTGTTCAGTTATGGTGATAGTGTTGATTGTAGAAGAGGGAAGATTACTTTTAGTGAATTCCCTAAGCTATCCTTCACAGGATGTAGACACAAGAGGCACTTGTCTCTCGTCTCTGCTATTTGGGCATAAAACATGGTTAGGAAGGGTTGTGTGGCATTCCTTGCCACTATGATAATAAAAAAGAAAGCACCCAAGGTAGCTGACATACACATAGTGCAAGAATACTCTGACGTTTTTGCCGATGAGTTGCCAGGCATTCCACCTAAACGAGATGTAAATTTCTCAATCGATATGACCCCTGGAGCTGCACAGGTGTCACGTCAACCTTATAGAATGTCTCCTTCCGAGCTGAAGGAACTAAAGGAGCAACTAATGGAGTTGCTAGAGAAAGGCTTCATCAGACCAAGTACTTCCCCTTGGGAAGCCCCTGTTCTATTTGTCAAAAAGAAGGACAGATCTATGAGATTATGCATTGACTACTGACAGTTGAAGCCTCATGAGGTCAATTACCCTGTCCATGACTTAGAACTAGCTGCAGTTGTATTTGCACTCAAGATCTAGAGGCATTATCTCTATGGAGGGTAATTCATTGTCTACTCCGATCACAAAAGTTTAAAGTATCTATTCTCTCAGAAGGAGCTCAATATGAGACAAAGAAGATGGTTGGAGTATCTGAAGGATTTTGATTTCAATATTCAATATCACCTTGGCAAGGGTAATGCTGTAGCAGATGCACTTAGTAGGAAGCTTGTCGCATCCTTATCCTATTTAGTCATGGGCGAGATGCAACTGTTAGAACAAATTGCCAATCTAAACATAAATATTGAGCAAAGAAGTGATTAGGTACTGGTTGCTAACCTTAGGGCACAACCTGACATCTTTGTTTAAATCATGGATCAATAAACAAATGACTGATTTCTAATCCATGTCAAGAAAATCATAATTGACTGGCCAGATTTCTCCATCACGGAGGATGGAAGGTTGTTATTTCATGGCAGGACCTGTGTACCTAACAATGAAGAGTTGAAAAGGAAGCTGATTTATGATGACCACAATGTTGCCCAGCTAGCATGCCCAGAGGGGGGGTGAATGGGATTGTTGAAAATATTGAGTACCTTGAACTTGTTCACAAAACAGTTATATAAAACACACTTCGATGGGTGTTAGAGTTAGTAAATAAAGATAGTAGACGCAATGCAAGCACATAGACAACACAGGGAATTTGTCCTGGTTCGGACCTCCTTTCCACAGGAGTCCTACGTCCAGTCCCTGAGCAACAACTCAGGCTTTCACTACCCAAGGGTACAGTCCCCCTTATGGACCCTTACACACCCAGCCGCAACTAGTCTTCTCTTCACAAACCGAAGGAGAATTACAACACCCTGGATACCACCAGGTCTTCCTTCTACTTGAAGGGAACACACACCCTGGAACCCCCAGGTCTTCCTTCAACATGAAGGGAACACAAGAACACAAGAATATGAAATGAGATCAAGCCCCTAGATCAAGCTTATACAATGCTAGATCTGAAGCTAAGACTGAGAGGGAAAGTTCTACAGCGAGGGACACTCTCTATAATGGCCCTGGATATCTATACCCAATAAGGGTCCATATCCAGATCCGTCTCCCGCGAACGGACCGAAGTCTCGCAAGGGATAGCTCGTACACGAGTCTAGGAAGAATATAAAAGACAAACCACAATAGTAGGAGACACAAGAAAGGATATGTGCTCATACCTGCATAAACAATTTACATCTGTCCCATTACATTATTACATGTCCAAATTAAAAAGAGTACAACTACCTGGGGCATACCCCGAGGGAGCACAAGCTCGCACAACTCTACTAACACTACTACTGCTGGTACAAGTCTGTCACAACACCTCCTCAAGCGACACCAACGGTAAACCCTGAAAAGAACTATAAGGGAGTGAGCCTCAACAAGTCACTGGCTCAGTAGGAAACCACCCAAAACCACACTCAATGCAAGAGAACCTCAACCCTAACGGGTCTTACTGGCAACACCGGAAGTCAAACCATATCATACTCACAACAAAGCATAATTAACAATTACTAAACATAACTAACTCAGTTGTTGCAAATCTCGGAAAGACGAAGAGACAACAACATCATTGGTCCACTCAATAACTATAAAGCCTAAGCCACAAGCCTCACAGGCACACCACGTCAACAACTGGTTGCCTAAGCTGTAAGCCACACAGGCAAAGCATTGCCTAAGCTACTAGCTTCACTGGCAAGCCTTCAACATATATGGAAATCAGGATTGCTAACCAAGAGCTAATCCTTTATACCCTTAAACCACGATGTATCGAATATTACATCTAAATAACAAGACTGGCTACCACGGTGCCAATCCATCACACACTAAACCATAATCGGAAGCTTACCCATAAAGGAATAAAACACAACAAGTGGAAGGTCTTACCATACGACCCCCACAGAGCACAGCTTCACCTCAACACCTGAAAAGACTGGTACATAAGGTACCACGAGAAACCAACACCCAAAAAGGGTACAGGTATCCACCACCACGAGGTACCACCACTGAAACACAAACACAATTGTGCCACCACTAGGGCACACCACAACTAGTGAGTCACCGCTCACCAACCACAACTACAACTGTGCCAACACCATGGCACACAACAACCGGTGAAACCACAACTAACACACGCTATGGCCAATAGCAAAGCACAAGCCGGAAAGCACGACGCCACCACACGGGACAGACTACTGGTTCATGACGCCAGTATCCAACCCAGACAATACAACACAAGAACAACCTCTCAGTCTCGTAGTCACAGACGAAAGGTCCAACTGCAGCTCCACAACACAAGTAAATCCAAAGAACTGTGGAGTCCAACCAAACCACCACAACCTACAGGTCACACACCCTGTAGGCCTATGCCTGGCATCTTCAGAGACTCTGGCCCAAGCTCTCTAAAGTGAGGCACTGGTAAACAGGACTAGCTGGGGTCCAGTACGTCTACTGGTGTCCGTCTCCCCCAACTACGAGCGCGCTACAAGCGACAACACAACAAACTCTCTCTCTAGTCGCTGTCCTACAACCGTCTTTCCCTCAGCCGGACGTACTACTCAACACAAGAGTGAGGGTGTCCAGGAAGACGACAAGACCTCGACGGTACCACTGCACTGGGACAAACCCCGAGCACAACAAACACACGTGCCTGGCACACACAGAACTTGGGGTACCCAACTGAAGATGCATTCCGGAATAGGCGCCGGACCACCAAACTCAGAAATGCACAAACCACGATATATACTTATATATTCTTTACTACAAACCACAGTAGCCATTCATAATCTGGCCTATCATCGGTCACCATGTGACCTCCAAACTATCTCACACTAATACACATGTATACCACAACAGTATAACACAACCTTGCCTATCATTGGTCACGCTGTGACCTCTATGGCAACACACATTACTAACATGTATAACATTGTAATACTCTTTAAAAGACAACCATAGACTAGGGCTAGGTTCATACCCGACCTTCATTGCCCCGTCACCTCACACCAACTACAGAAGTTACAATACAACAATCATCATGTTAAACCACTAGCCATGCATACTCATGCATGACACTCAAATCATAAAAACACCACACCAACTACGTAAACTGTCCACTAACCATGTGGGCAACACGCTCACAGAGTGCTACAGGTGCCAATACACCTCTTACTAAAGCCATGCACAATAAACGATAGTAATTGGATAACCAAAGCACCAAAAGCAAGCCAAGCAAAACCCTCGGCTGCGATCGCGACAGATGACAGGACCACCTTCTGATCGCGACACTACGATATGGCGCAACAAGAAATGCTGTCGCGGCAGAGCGGCCTACCGCGACCTGGTCGCGACACCCCGACAAACCGTGATAGGAACCTGGGCCGTCATCAGATCGCGACCCACATTACACCGCGATAGAAACTCTAATGCGACAGATCGGGCTGTCGCGACCATGTCGCGACACCTTAGACCGTCGCCTTAGCAGGTAAAAACCCTAATCCGGGAACCATCTCTGGATCTTCCATGCAAACCACCCTAAATCCCGTTTCAACCCGGTTTTCATGCTCAGTTCACCTCCTAGGCATGGTATCTACTGTTTTTAAAACAATAAACACACTATCATGCAATCTACGTAACAAATCAAGGTAGATCTCCCTACCTTCACGAAGAACACACAATCCAAGCATGGCGCGGCTTTTCCCCCACTCCTCGCGACGTCCCCGCGTCGAGAGCACGACGAGAACCTCGCCAAAATGCCAAATCGCCCGCAGCAGCTCCTCCCCTAGTCGAGCAGAGTTTACAGAAGCTCTGTTCGGACGAACCTTTTTAAAAACCACCAGCGGTTACTAACGCGACACACCTAACCGACGCGACCTGATCGCGACAGCTTTAGGCATCACCTTAACACTCCAAATGTTAGCAAGCTCCACTCCATGCGCGACATGCGGCGCACATGCAGACGTCGGCTCCAAACAGCGGCAACCTGAACGCGACCCCCGCTACCGACGCGTTCAGAACGCGGCCTACACCACCATCGCTTTCACACTCAGTGAACCAACGGGCACTACGGGCCTAACCTGCCGGCCCACTAAGCTCCACACAACGCGCGGAAACCACAACCAAGGCCCAATGACCCCATATTGGCCATGAGAACCACACCAAAACCAATAAACACAGATCCGAACTACCACTAATCCACGATCCACGATGATCCGAAGAACGCACTATGTTACACTCTCAGTTTTCAGAAGCTCTCAAAACTAACACAATGAATGCAGAGAGCTAAGAGCTAAACAATCAAAAGATTGAGGCTTGGCTCTTTGAGATGCTCATAGAAAAACTTGTGAAATATTGTAGTTAGTATTCTCAATCTCGAAGTTGTATTCTTCTGAAGCTTCAGTCTTCTTTATATATCTTCTATTTGAAATTTGAACATTGAAGTGCTCGTTGTCTCTAAGCTTTTGTTTACATTAGACTGCATGGTCCTGTAGAGCTTCCTATTCAACGGTCTTCACGCACGCACAGAGAGAAGATCTTCTGTAATATCCTTTGGCTTCTATTTTGTCCAACATTGTATGACGAGTGCTGTCAGAGACTTGCACGCATTACAAGCTTAAACAATAGATAGCTAGGCTGTCTCTGGTTGTCAGTCAACGTTAGATTGATTTTATACAGAAATGGAAGTTCCATTCTGTTCTTCTAAAAAGATGTTTACAGAATAAGCATGAGAATAGAAGATATTGTTTGTATGTACTGCAGTGATACGTATAGTCATAATAAATGCATGGTTGTCAGAAAGATATACGTGAAAACTTTGACTTTTCAACGTATTCAA
This sequence comes from Colocasia esculenta, assembly GCA_014218235.1. NCBI lineage: Eukaryota > Viridiplantae > Streptophyta > Magnoliopsida > Alismatales > Araceae > Colocasia > Colocasia esculenta. The sequence continues at coordinate 61,397,927 of CM024755.1, read as the reverse complement.
AAATGAGCTCGAAAATCAAATCATTATTTTCACATGGAATCGTTATATGCATGACTTATGAAATCGTTATGCAAATGAGTTGATATTCATGTAAATCGTTGTGCACTCATAAGCAAACCGATGCACATACAAATCGTAATGCATTAATAACCAAATCGTTGTGACTCCATAAGCAAATCGTTATGCACAAGTCGTTATAATCAAATCGTTAAAGACAATGTGAATGAATCGTTGTTTGCTGTATTGAATCGTTACAGTGACCAAGTCTTTATGTAACTTGATGAATCGTTACAGTAACAGAGTCGTTATGTAACTTATCGAATCGTTACAGAGATCAAATCATTTTGAAACTTGATGAGTCATTGTGACACTGAAATCGTTGTTCTCACTTATCAAATCGATGTGAGAGTAAATCGTTGTCCTTTCTTAAGAAGTCGATGTGATCACTTATCGAATCGTTATGGAAGCAAATCGTTATGAATACTTAACGAATCGTTATGAAAGCAAATCGTTATGATCACTTAAGAAATCATTACGAAAGTAAGTCATTATGAATACTTAGCAAATCGTTATGAATACTTAACAAATCATTATGAAAGAAAATCGTTGTGATTACTTACCGAATCATTGTGAGGGCAAATCGTTGTGATCACTTACCGAATCGTTGTGAGGGCAAATCGTTGCGATCACTTAACGAATCGTTGTGAGGTAGACTGCAATAGAATAGTAATGACTTATGGAATCATTATAGAACCAAAATTGATGTGAATGAGGAAATCGTTATGATTCTAGGGAAATCGTTATAACAACTAGAGAGTCGATGTGCACTTAGAAAATTTCATGCTTTGAACTTACATTGCTACAGAGTAAATAATGCTTACCCATTTAGCTTGTTATTCCTTGTTTCATTTTCTGTGCTCAAATCTCATAGAAAATGTGTTAGATTAAACTTTATATAGTTTTGTTAATCACCAAAATAGATATGTAATTTATTTAAATTACACGGGGATAAACTGATCATCAAACAAGACTAAGTATACTATCCACCCAAGTGCAACCAAGATGTACCAAGACATGAAAAGGTGATTTTGGTGGCCAAACATGAAGCGTGAGGTGGCTGAGCATGCCGCGCACTGCCTCACCTGTCAGAAAGTGAAGGCGGAGCATTGACATCCTGCGGGTGTACTCAGAACCCTGGACATACCAAAGTGGATGTGGGAGATCATTGGCATGGACTTCATCATGGGTTTACCCCGAACTTGCGGTGAACTCGATGCTATTTGGGTCATAGTGGACTGATTAACTAAATTTGCACACTTCTTAGCAATTAAGAGTACCTGGAGTGTGGATGTGTTAGCTGCAATGTATGTAAAGGAGATTGTGAGACTACATGGAGTTCCTGTATCCATAGTCTCAGATCTTGACCCAAGGTTTACCTCTCGTTTCTGGAAAAGACTTCAAACTGCACTTGGTACAAAACTAAGCTTTAATACGACATTCCATCCATAGAAAGATGGGTAGACTGAGAGGACAAACCAGATCGTGGAGGATATGCTACGAGCATGTACCATAGATTTTTAAGGATACTGAAATGAACAATTATCACCGATGGAATTGCCTACAACAACAGCTACCAAGCCAGTATTAAGATGGCACCATTTGAAGGTTTATATAGTAGAAGCTGTAGATCACTGGTATTCTAGAATAAAGTAGGTGAATAACAATGGTTGGGACCTGACATGGTACAAAACACTATCAGAGATATACAGATCATCAGAGACATAATAAAAATTGCTCAATCTAGACAAATGAGTTTTGCAGATAAAAGAAGAAGAGACTTAGAGATTCAAATCGGAGATCATGTACTACTCAAAGTATCCCTAACTAGAGTATTTCAAAGATTCAGAATGTAAGACAAGTTGAGGCCAAGATTCATAGGACCTTTTGAAGTACTCGAACGAGTTGGCGAAGTGGCTTATCGTCTAGCATTACCTCCTAAATATTCCACTGTACACAATGTTTTCTATATGTCTATGCTGAGGAAGTATGTGTACGACCCATCTCATGTGATTCGCTACGACGATATAATCCTACATAAAGATATGACCTACGAAGAGAATCAAGTCAGAATAATGGACAAGAAGATACAACAACTCCAGAATCGACTTATATCTGTGGTGAAGATACTCTGGAATAATCATGGAGTTGAAAAAGCCATGTGGGAACCCGAAGCAATAATGAGACAGAATTATCCGTATCTATTCAGTAAGTCATTCTTCCTCCTACGATCATATGAATTTGGGGACCAAATTCTTTTAAGAGGAGGGGGATGTAGCAACTCTAAAAATTTAAATATTGATAAATGAATTAAATTAGAATAAAATGAGATTAAATTAAAACCCATTAAGTCAAAACAAGTGATGGGTTACCCATGATGGTCCATGCATGAATTAATGGGCCCAAGAGTGAAGAGCCCAAGTTGGATTGGAAATATTTAATGCTAATTTCGTATCGAAATTATTAATAAATCAAAAGGGTTAAGATAATCACTATTTTAGCTCATATTTATCCTAAAAAGGAGTCCTAGGCCTATCCTAAACCCTTGCCCATGAATCTAGAGCCCATCCCTTGCCTATTGGAAGGGTAAATGCTAAGCAAAAGTGGGATAATTATGGGAAATTCAGAGTTGGAGGAGAAGGAAGAGTTTTAAGTAAATAAGGAGACTTTAAACATACAAATAACCCTCCATTTCATGCCTAGCCGACCCTAGACACCCTCTGAAGCTTGGAGAATGAGGAAGAGGAGCAATTGGATGTGGAGATCATGGAAGAGAAGGCTAGGAACGAGGTGTTCATCAAGTTCATCATCTTTCTGCCCTAGGATTCCAAAGCGTGAAAAGCTAGGCAATCTCTCAAGCAAAAACAAATTAACTTCGACCATAGGTAGTGTAACGACCCGAGAACCCGACCCTCGGCCCACGCCGAGGACCCGATTTTTGCGGTCGCCGCCCACGGATCCAGGGACCCGAAAGGGCTATAATCTATGTCTAACAGGATATGTAACGGAAGTAAACGTCAACTGCCAATCTAGAAGTGTACGTGCGGAAACATAAAAGAGAGTGAGACCACCACGTACCACTCTAAGTACAGTCCCAATGCACGCACGCTAGTACAAGTAAAAAGAAGGGGAAGAACAAGTCCCTTAGGGGCATACCCCGAGGGTGACGTACACTGAAAAAGGGGAACCACTGCTAGCTACGAGGACTCCGACTACCACCCCGTCTCCTCCGCCCAGCGTGCACCCTGCCACTGTTGAGAAGTCTCACCTGGGAAAAGGAGGGATGAGCTTCACAATAGAAGCTCAGTAGGGACTACCAATCTCCTACTGGCTCTAAACATGCAGGAGAATATAAATATCAAATGAATGACAACAGTTTATATCTTCTACCTACAACGGAAGTGCATATGCGAAACTACAACTAGCACGGTACATAAAGTACACACGGTAGGAAACTCCGTACGACTGTTCGTCGTGACCACCACACGGCTAGCAAACACAAACGTGGGGGGGGAGGGGGGAGGGGGGAACTCCGCCTGGACAAGGAACACTAGCTACGGAAGCACTTCCACTAGTCAAGGTCAGGTGCGTCCACCGACGTCTTATCCTCGACCCGGGTCCTGACCCTCACGTCTCGTTAGAGAGAGGTAGGACACAAGTAACACAACAGTAACCATCGTCGTCTGGCCGGACTACGGTCCCATGCCTGGCCTCTCTAAGTGGTTCCGGGGCCGCAAGGAGCAAGGCAGTGAGAAAAGGACTAGCTGGACTACGCCGGGAAGAACTCCGAAAACTGACCTCGGCGTCCCAGTCCAACCACGAGAGCTCTGCAAGCGACTCAATGCCACTGTCCTAACCACTATTTTCCCCTAAGCTCTAGAGTCCGCCTGGTGGCTGCCAACTCGAGCACACTCGTAGCCCGGAGTACTCCCTCAACAGGCTCCCGAGGATGGGGGTCCCAGGCAATGGTAAAAACCTCTCACACGGGACAAGCCCTCAAGTGCCAAGCACCGGGTGAAAGACTAGTGTAGACCGCACTAGGGAACTACCATCGGTGCCACAGGTACAGTAAAAGAAGCGGAAACGATGAAGACTAAAACCTGTCTCACGGCTGGCGTCGTGACGCATCGGGCCGTCGCGACAAAGTCGCGACGCCCTAACCTGTCGCGATGATGTCGCGGCGGCAGTAGCCATTGCGACCAGGTCGTGGCGCTCAAGAGCGTCGCGATCCTATCATGACCGGCAAGGCCATCGCAACAAGATAGCGACCTCCAGAATGGTCCCGTCTTCAGCAGAGGGGGGTTCTAGAGCGCTTCGTCCGAAGACCGCCCCAAAAACACCAAACAAGCATTCCACAGGGGGAGGGGAGCATGCTTAACATTTAAGAAAAGCTGTAAATCATGCAAAACACCCATACAACCCCACAAACATGGATTTAACAAGAATCTACACTCGGAGGGAAAAACTCACTCAACCACGAGCATGGATCCTTACTCTCCCGAAACCACAAGCACGAGGAAACACCATCTCTAAGGGGAGGGGAGCATGCTTAGGGCGAGAGGATCAAGGGTCCCTACCTCCACACGAAGAACGAACCCGTTAGGGCCTTCTCATAGGAATGAATGCCTCCTCCTCGCTCCAAACGGCACGAACACGTCCCATGCACAAGCGGGATGACACCACCTCAGCACGGACGCCTCAAGCACCACGATCCGCCAAGAAACCGCAAAAGAAACTCGAGAGGGAAAGGAGAGGGGGGAAAAAGAGCTGAGAGGGCGAGGGGGAGAATGGGCGCGCCTTTGGTTTTTAAGGCGACGGCCCCCAGAACACGACGGGCCTACCCGACGCGACAATTAGCGTGTCGCGACGCTCCTCAGCGTTGCGACCATGTCACGACGGTCTCCCCCGGTGCGACCCCAAAAAGGCGGTCAAACCTCGATGATCGGAAAAGTAGTCGCGACGATCAGACATGCCGCGTCAACGCTGAACACGTCTGACACTTGACAAAGCCATTCTGACAGAAAAGACACCGGTCACGTCTGTTAGAAAAGCAGTCGTGACCCTGACAGATGTCGCAACAAGGATGCGACAGCAACCCCCGTCGCGACAAGAACGCGGCAGCCGGGTACGGCGCGACCCAACACTGTCACGGAAGACCGCTCTGGCGCGACCACGTTAGGGCCAAGGCGGCTTGCGCGACCCTGAGGACGGGGCCAAAGGGCCCAAGGGGGCCGGGTCTTACATCCCACCCACCTTAAGACATTTCATCCTCGAAATAAAAACAACTCGGTCTCAAACTGGAAAGAAGTACAAGGAGAAGTAACATACCAATCAATCAAACAAATAGGGAAACTACTCCAACATCTCATCCTCGCGCTCCCAGGTGGCCTCGCCACCAACGCGGTTCTCCCAGACGACTCTTACCAGCGGAATCTGCTTCCGACGCAACTGCTGAACTTTGCGGTCGACAACGCTGATTGGGTACTCTGGCACTGACAAGTCTGGCGCCACCTCAAGCTATGAGTAGTCCAACACGTGCGAAGGATCTGCAACGTACCTCCAGAGCTGCAAAACGTGAAACACACTGTGCACACCTGCTAGCTCTGCCGGAAGACTCAACCTGTAAGCCACCTCGCCGACCCTCTCGGTGATAGGGAAAGGCCCGACATACCTCGAACTAAGCTTTCCCTTTCTGCCAAACCTCATGATGCCCTTGGTTGGTGAGACCCACAAGAAAACAAGGTCACCAACACTGAACTGCAACGGTCTCCTGCGGACGTCTACATAGCTCTTCTGTCTGCTCTGCACTGCCCAAAGCCTTTGCTTGATTAGACTGACCGTATCTACACACTGCTACACTAACTCTGGCCCCAAAAGCTGCCTCTCACCAACCTTGAACCAGTGAAGTGGAGTCCTGCACGGGCGACCATACAAGGGCTCGTATGGTGCCATTTCGATGCTTGAGTGATAACTGTTGTTATATGCGAACTCTACCATCGGAAGGTGCGACTCCCAAGTGCCGCTCCAGTCCAAACAGCATGCTCTCAGCATATCCTCCAGTGTCTGAATGGTCCACTCTGACTGTCCATCTGTCTGAGGGTGATACGCTGTGCTGAACCTCAATTCTGTACCCAGTGCTCTCTGAAGACTGCGCCAAAACCCTGACGTGAACCTTGGATCTCTGTCGGAGATGACTGAAACTGGGATCCCGTGCAACGAAACAACTCTGTCCACGTACAGCCTGGCTAACCTGTCCACTGACCATGACATCCTGATCGGAAGAAAGTGCGCTGCCTTGGTCAAACGATCCACAATCACCCAAATACCATCGTGCCTCTGCGGGGTGCGGGACAAACCAACCATAAAGTCCATGGTGATGTCGTCCCACTTCCACTCGGGAATGGGTAACTACTACAGCTCACCACCAGGACGCTGATGCTCGGCCTTCACCTGTTGACAGGTAAGGCACCGGGCAACAAACTTTGCCACGCTCCTCTTCATCTCTGGCCACTAGAAGAACCACCTCAAGCAATGGTACATCTTGGTGGAGCCAGGATGAATAGCATACCTCGATCTGTGAGCCTCTGACAAAACTGCCTGGCGCGCCTCCTCAGGAACGTACAAGCGGCCTCTGAATCTGACCTCGCTGTCCTCGTCGAGCTCAACATCTGGCATCTGTAAAATGTCTGCCAACTGAGGGTCTGCCTGCTGTGCCTGCAACACCTGCCTGAACACTGACGGCCGAACTGAAAAACTGCTCGCCACTGCACGGTCTCTTGTCCTTGACGGAATAAACACTCCCTGGGACAGCTCCTCGAATAGCCTCCACTCTCTGACCAACAACGAACTCAAGCGCACGCGCCTGCTTAAAGCATCGGCTACAACGTTAGCCCTTCTTGGGTGGTAGGAAAGGGTTAGGTCGTAGTCCTTCAAATACTCCATCCATCGGCGCTGTCTCAAGTTCAGATCCGTCTGGGTGAAAATATACTGCAACCGGAGGTAGTCACACCAATTCCTAACTCTTTTGCCTGAACATCAACAGTGTGAACTCCACTGTAACTGGAGGTAGTCACACCAAACAATGACTCCAACAAACTGTAGGTGATTCTAATCTGGGTTCCCTTGACCATTGAAGTCAAGGACCCATCTTCTTCAGTCTTCAAACATACATAACAAGCCTTTACTAGGTCAGGATAACTTACTTCTGATAGAGTAGCAATCTTTGTCCATTTCAATCTTTCCAACGTCACGACGATGCTGTGCATGCCATTCTTTTTCAAATCTGCCACATCTACTGTCTTGTTACCGCAAAACTTGGTCTTCACTGTCGCAAACCTCTCCTGCTGCTTTGCTGTGAGAAATGCAGCTCCATAGCCCCCGACGGTGCCAGAAACTCTAGAAACACCCATGGTTTTGAATGGGGAAAGGTTCTGGATGGATGGAATGAAGATTGGAGCAAAAGCCCCTAAGAAATTTCTAGCGGGAAGAGGTGAAAGCTTTGAAATCACACGAGGTGGATGCCGGAGTCATTAGGGTATTGTCTCTGGCAAGTCGAAAGAGATGAAGGCAGGAGGTGAATCGTTGCAACACAGATTTCAGGATATATAGAATAACAAAAAAGGACTTTTGAGGTGCCGATGCCATAAGGGCAGAAAATGATAAACTAGCATGATTTTGAGATGAAAGAAAGCTTTAAAATAAACAAACCGTCTCTGATAAAAACGCAACATCCAATATTGACGAAATTTTGCTTAACTACAGGGGAGAGAATATTTAATATTCTGTAGTAATTATTATTTCAGTTATTTACAGGTAAATCTCTCACAATTTACACATGCCTAATTCCTTTCTAAGAGATGTAAATCTCTCTTCAGGTAAGGCTTTTGTGAAGATATCTGCTAACTGATTCTGAGTATCAATAAAATAAATTTCTATATTACCATTAGCTACATGATCACGAATGACATGATATCTAACCTCTATGTGTTTTGTCCTTGAGTGCTGCACTGGATTTTTGGTAAGGTTTATTGCACTGGTGTTGTCGCACAGCAAAGGAATTGTCTTGATGTTGAGTCCATAATCCTCAAGTTGTTGCTTCATCTACAGAAGTTGTGTACAACAACTTCCAGCAGCCACGTACTCAGCTTTAGCTGTAGACAGTGCTACTGAATTTTGCTTCATTGAGGACCATGATATCAGACATCCTGCAAGAATTTGACAACAACCATTGGTGCTTTTTCTATCTATTTTTCATCCAGCGTAGTAACCATCAGAGTATCCTACTAAATTAATTTCACATGATTTTGGATACCACAGACCTAAGTCATAAGTTCTAGTTAGATATCTAAAAATTCTCTTGACAGAAATTAAATGAGACTCTCTAGGGTCTGCCAGATACCTAGCACACATGTAAACACTAAATAATATATCAGGTCTACTTACTGTTAAATAAAGCAAAGAGCCTATCATACCTCTATAAAGCTTCTGATCTATTTTTTTACCATCTTTATCACTGTCTAATCTTGTTGATGTACTCATTGGTGTTGACAGTGGCTTGACATTTTCAAAATCGAATTTCTTTAGCAGCTCTTTTATGTATTTGGCTTGAAAAATATGTGAGCCTTCTTTTCCTTGTTTGATTTGCAATCCGAGGAAGTAGTTAAGCTCCCCCATCATGCTCATTTCAAATTCTCCCTATATTAGCTTCTCAAAATACTTGCAAAGAGATTCATCAATAGATCCAAATATTATATCATCAACATATATTTGAACAAGTAACACATTTTTGAGTTTAGACTTAATGAATAGTGTGCTATCTACTTTTCCTCTAATAAAACCATGATCTAATAGAAATGCACTTAATCGTTCATACCATGCTCTAGGTGCTTGTTTTAAACCATATAAAACTTTATGCAATTTAAATACATGATCCGGAAAATCCATGTCATCAAAACCAGGCGGTTGTTCCACATAAACTTCTTCTTTTATAAAACCATTTAAAAATGCTGATTTCACATCCATTTGAAAGAGTTTTAAATTTAATGCCGATGCATAAGCAAGTAAAATTCTAATAGCCTAGTCTAGCTACTGGTGCATAGGTTCCATCGAAATCTATGCCTTCCTCTTGGGAATAGCCTTGAGCTACCAGTCTGGCTTTGTTTCTTATGATCACACCAGCTTCATCCAATTTATTCCTGAACACCCATTTGGAGCCAATAACTAGATGATCTGATGGTCTAGGAACAAGTGACCACACATGGTTTCTCTTGAACTGATTCAGTTCATCTTGCATGGCTAAAATCCAAGATTCATCAGTAAGAGCTTCATTGATTATCTTAGGCTCTATTTGTGAAACAAAATCTAGATAGTCACAAGGAATTACATTACCTCTGGTTCTTACCCCAACTGACGGATCACCAATGATGTTGTCTAGAGGGTGATCTTTCTTATACCTCCATTCTTTTGAAAGATTATCATGAGATTTGTCCTTTTGTTACAGGTCTTCCAAAGGTGGATCTTCCTTGTCCTCAATGGATATATCCTTTAATTTCTTGGACAATTTTTCTGCATCATCAATATCACTATCTTCTTCCTCTTTCAAGGAAGGGTTAGTTTCATCAAAAATAATGTGCACTGATTGTTCAATTAACAAGATACGCTTATTAAATACTCTATATCCTTTATGTTTAGAGGCATACCCCATGAAGATAACTTCATCTGATTTAGCATCTAACTTACCGAGGTCTCTTTTGCCATTGTTGTGAATGAAATATGGACATCCAAATGTCCTGAAGTGGCTTATTTTCGGCTTCTTTTGCTCGTACAATTCATATGAAGTCTTCATCAAAATTGGCCTGATCATCACCTGGTTGATTATATAACATGTTGTATTGACTGCTTCGGCCCAAAAATACTTTGGTAGATCATATTCTGACAACATTATCCTTGCCATATCCAATAGAGTTCTGTTCTTTTTCTCAGCAACTCCATTTTGCTGTGGTGTCCTTGGTGCTGAGAAATTATGCTCTATGCCTTGATCATCACAAAACATAGCAAATCTCTCATTATGGAATTCTCCTCCATGGTCTGATCGAATACTAATGATACTATACTTCTTATCCTTTTGTACCTTCTTACTGAAACTTACAAAATTGTCGAATGTAGCATCCTTATGCTCCAAGAAGGATATCCATATAAATCTGGACTAATCATCTACTATAATAAATCCAAAGTTCTTTCCTCCGAGACTTATGGTTCTCATTGGCCCAAATAAATCCATATATAGAAGTTGTAAGGGGTTTAGAGGTAGTTACCACAGTCTTTGACATGAAGGATGACATGGTGTGCTTTCCTTTTGCACAAGGCCCACAGACACCATCCAAACTTGTACTAACTTTGGGTAGGCCTTCCACCAAGCTTCTCTTGATCAACTTTCTCATGCCATCCAAGCTGCAGTGGCCCAGTCTTCGGTGCCAGAGGTCTATTGACTGTTCTTTACTTGCTGCTAAACATATGTCCTGATCTTTTAGTTCTTCTAAATAGAGTACATACAGGTTCTTTTCTCCATTAGCTTCAAAGATGACCGCACCATCCTTCATAATGCTGCACTTTGACTCTTGAAATCTGATCTAATGTCCTTTATCACACAGTTGGCTGATACTGATGAGGTTGTGCTTCATTCCTTTGATGCATAGCACATCTTCAATAACTGTTTTGCCTTTGCTACTCACTGATCCACTGCCTATCACAGCCCCTTTTCCATTATCTCCATAGGTGACTGTGCCTTCCTCAACTTTGAGATGAGAAAATAGCTTCCTATTTCCTGACATGTGCCTTGAGCATCCACTGTCTAAATACCATTTTGATGCTCGAAGGTTTACTTGCAATGAAAACACTAAGCTTTAGGTACCCAAGTTCTTTTGGGTCCTGGTTGGTTAGTATCATCAATTTTCCTTTTGATTATCCATATTTTATATTTAGTTGGACATGATACTTTGATATGACCTAACTTGTTGCAATGGCTACAACAAGACATCTTAGTTACCTTTTCAGTTGGAATGTATTTAAAATTTGATTTATATGTTGTGTCTTGTTCAGCTATAAACTTTGGTATTGGATATGTTTTAGGATGTATTATTGTTTCTTCATTGTCTGGAGGTGTGTATCCTAATCCATGTTTCTTTCTACCTGACTGTTTAGCTCCTTTTAGTATTAGTGATGGTTTTCCATTTGTGAATTTATCTAATGTCCTTAATAGCTTTTCATTTTCTCTAGTTAGTGTGTTAATCTCCTTTTTATGTTCATCTGGAGTTTCCTATTTTTCTAGTTTAGCTATATGTTTATTTTTATTTTTCAGATCTTCACATAAAAAATCGTTTCTTCTTTTTAGTTCCGTAATTTATTTTTCCATTTGCTCATTTTCAGATTTTAAATCTGAGTTAGTATTTTCTAAACATGCGATGTTTTTCTTACTTGTTTTTATTAATTTACATACTTCTTTGTATTTACAATATAGTTCATTAAAAGCTTCTTCCAAATTATCGGAATCTGATTCATTACATGAAGAAAAAGATGAGTCTGATGTTACATTATCTTCGATGTTGGCCATGAATGCCAGGTTTGCTTCTTCTTCTTCTTCATTGCTTGAGCTTGACTCGTTGTCCGAGTCGCTACTGTTGTCCCAAGCTACTGCCATAGCTTTCTTCTTATACCTTCTGAATTTCTTGGAACTACCTTTTTTTTAGAATTCAGTTTTCTTGAGTTTCGGACATTCTGCCTTGATATGTCCTGGCTTCTTGCATTCATAGCAGATTGGTTCATTTTTCTTTGCATCTTTGACTACAGACCTTTTGAAGTCTTTCCCTTTCTTGAAGTATCTTCTACTAGACTGATATTTCTTTTTCTTAGCTAATATTCTTTGTAATCTTCTGGACAACATTGCTTCTTCATCTTCACTGCTATTCACGCTCTCTTGGCTATACGATTCTTCCTCTGATTCATCTTCTTCTACCTTGAGTGCATTGGAATGCTTCTTTCAGATGGAGGATTCTCCCAACCTTTCCATATTTATCTCGTGGGCCATGAGAGACCCAATGAGCTTCTCTAATGATATTATCTTCAAGTTATTAGCCTCCTCTATTGCTGTAACCTTTGGAGTCCACGAGGCAGGTAGGGATCTGAGTATTTTCCTCACCATGTCTCCCATCTGATAAGTCTTACCCAGACCAGCTAACCCATTAGTGATATCGTTGAATCTGTTGTACATCTGAGTAATGGATTCTCCTTGCTGCATTTGGAACCTTTGTACTGTGTTACCAAAATGTCTATTCTGGTTTCTTTAACCTTGTCAGTACCTTCATATGTGATGCTTAGCTTCTCCCATATTTCCATAGCGGATTTGCAAGCTGATATGCGGTTGAACTCTTCCTTGCTAAGAGCACAACATAGGATACTCACGGCTTTGCAGTTCAAAGAGATCTTCTTCTTGTCATCTTTCGTCCATTTATCCTTCTCATTTGTAACTAGAAGATCACCTTCTTCAAAAATCGACCAGATCTAATAGTCGAGTCCTTGTGAGAAGAACTCCATTCTTGTCTTCCAGTATGTGTAGTCTTGACCATCGAATAGTGGTGGCCTGTTAACTGACTGACCTTCGAAGTGACCTTGGGCTGCCATTTGATCTTTTCTCTTCAGATCGTTGGATCTTTATCTTTGTCGAAGAGACTAGCTCTGATACCACTTGTTGCCCAACTAGCTAGACTAGAGGGGGGGAGGGGGGGTGAATGGGATATTAAAATTTTGATCACTTTAAAACCTGTCCACAAAAATAATCACATAAAACACACTTCGATAGATGTTAGTGTTAGTGAGAGTTAACAACAAACACACCCAAGGCAATCACACTACACAAGGATTTATCATGGTTTAGATCTCCTCTCTACAGAAGTCCTACGTCTAGTCCCTGAGCAATACCTCAGGATTTCACTACCCAAGGGTACAGTCCCCCTCAAGGACACTTACACACCGAACCGCAGTTGGTCTTCTCTTCACAACCCGAAGAGGAATTACAACACCCTAGATCCAACCAGGTCTTCCTTATACACGAAGGGAAACAAACACCTTGGAACCCCTAGGTCTTCCTTCTACACGAAGGGAAACAAACACAAGAATGTGTTCAGGAAGACAAGCCCCTGGACCAAGCTAACAGCACAATGCTTGATCCGAAGGGAATACTGAGAGGAAGAAAAGTGAGCAGTAATGAACTCTCTCAGTACACAAAATGCTCTCTCTAAGATCTACACTCGATGCAGAGAGCTAAGAGCTAGACAAGCAAAGGAGTGAAGCTTTGCTCTTTCAGATGCTCGCAGAAAGCTTGTAAAAGATTGTCGTGAGTTGTTCTCTATGTTTCTGGAGCTTCAGTCTTCTATATATGTCTTCCATTTGAAAATTGAACGTTGAAGTGTCCATTGTCTCTAAGCTTTTGTTTACGTTAGACTGCATGACACTATAGAGCTTCTTGTTCAACAGTCTTTATCTTTCCATGCACGCAAAAAGAGAGAGGATCTTCTTTGATATCCTTCGACTTCTATTGTGTCCAACGTTGTATTGAGGTGTGCTGTCAGAGACCTGCACGCATTAAATGCTAAAATAATAGACATCTAGGCTGTCTCTTGTTGTCAGTCAATGTTAGAATGATTTTATATTGAAATAGAAGTTCCATTCTGTTCTTTTAAACAGATGTTTCCAGCATAGGCATGAGAATAGGTGATATCTATGCATGCATTGCAGTGATACATTTAGTCATAATAAATGCATGGATGTGAGAGAAACACAAGGGAAGATTTTGACTTTTCAAACTATCTAAGAATAGGTTTGCATATCAAGTCGTTATAAACCATGAAATCGATATGAGCATAACTTATGAAACCGATGTGTGGATGAGTCGTTGTTCATGTGAATCGTTACACATTCATAAACAAGTCGATGTACACACAAATCGTTATGCATTAATAACCGAATCATTGTAGAGACAAATCGTTATGATACTATCAGCAAATCGTTATGGACAAGTCGTTATAACAAAATCGTTATGAGCAAATCATTGTTTCACTTATCGAGTCGATATGGTGAACAAATCGTTGTTTAATGTATCGAATCGTTACGGCGACCAAGTCGTTATGTAACTTATCGAATCGTTATGAGACTTAAAGAATCGTTATAAAACCCAAATCGATGTGAGAGCAAGTTGTTGTTCTCACTTATCAAATCGTTATAAAAAGTAAATCGTTATGCTTGAGCAAATCTTTGCAAAATTAAGCAAATCGATGTGAGAGAATCGTTGTTCTCACTTATCGAATCGTTATGAAGGCAAATAGTTATGCTTTCTTAGAAAATCATTGTGAGATCGATGCGATCACTTAGTGAATCGTTATGGAAGCAAATCGTTATGCTTTCTTAGCGAAGCGTTGTGAGAGCAAATCGTTATCACATACTTACGAAATCGTTATTAGATAAAAATTAAAATAAATTAGAATGACTTCTGAAATCGTTATGAGATAAAAATCAATATACATTGCAATGACTTATGAAATCGTTGTGAAATCACAAAATCGTTACAACACATAGAAAAACGATGTGTGCTTAGATAAATTTTGTGCTTTGAACTTAAAAGCTACAGGATGATAAAACACTTACTGATTTTGCTTGTACTTCCTTGATTTATTTCCTGTGCTCAAATCTCATAGAAAAACTTGTAAGTTTAAATTATATCTGAGTTTTGTTAATCACCAAAATATATATGTAATTTATTTAAATTACATGGGGATAAACTGATCATCACTCCTTTCCTGGTAAGCCTTGTCATTGGTGCTGCAATCTTTGAGAAGTCTTGGATAAACCGCCTGTCATAGTCCGCCATTCCAAGGAAGCTCTTGATCTCTGACACTGTCTTTGGTTCCTCCCATTTCATAATGGCTTCCACCTTCGCTGGATCAACTACAACACCTTCACTTGAAATGACATGCCCCAAAAATTGTATCTCTCTAAGCCAAAACTCACACTTACTGAATTTTGCGTAAAGTTGGTGCTCCCTCAATGTCCGCAATGTAACCCTCAAATGAGCTGCATGTTTTTCTTCTGAGGCTGACTATACTAAGATATCATCAATGAACACCACAATAAATAGATCTAGATATGGATGAAAGATCATGTTCATCAAATTCATAAATGCTGCAGATGCATTGGTTAGCCCAAATGGCATAACCACAAACTCATAGTGCCCATACCTTGTTCTAAATGCTGTCTTTTCAATGTCTTCTTCTAGTATCCTCAGCTGATGAAACCCCGACCTCAAATCTATCTTGGAGAACACCCTTGCTGATTGCAACTGATCAAACAAATCATCAATCCAGGGAAGTGGATACCTCTTCTTTGTTGTGACCTGATTCAACTGGCGGTAATCAATGCACATTCTGAGGCTGCCATCTTTCTTTCTAACAAACAAAACTGGTGCTCCCCACGGTGAGTGACTAGGCTGAATGAAACCTTTTTCAAGTAATTCTTGCAACTGCTTCTTCAACTCTTTCAATTCTGCAGGTGCCATCCTATAGGGTGCTTTGAAAATGGGCATGCTACCTAGATGCAACTCTACTGTGAAGTCCACCTCTCTATGTGGTGCCAAACCTGGTAATTCATCCGGAAATACATCTACAAACTCTCTAATAATAGGTACCATATCTACTGTCTTACCTACCTCAACCAAGCTAACCAATGCCAAATAGGCTACACACCCTGCATTAATCAACTTCCTAGCCTTAAGAGTAGAAATGATAAATTTAGGGGTATAGAGTGGCATACCTTGAAATTCAAACATACTCCTTCTGGATGGTTGAACCTTACTCTTTTCTTTCTGCAATCTATCACTGTCCCATATGCTTCCAACCAATCCATGCCCAATATCACATCATATTCTTTTAATTGTATTGCATGCAATCTTGCTAGCAACTGATTACCTTGGATCATAACAGGAACCTCATCCAAATAACATGTAGTAAGCAAGAAATCCCAGGAAGGAACCTCTACCACAAGCTCACACTGCCTTTTCTCAAATGGATGTACCATACTATCAATAAAGTCTTCAAAAATGAAAGAATGTGATGCACCTAGATCAATTAACGTTCTAGCAGAGAATTCAAGAAGTGGTATAATACCTTCAATTAGATTCGACGCCTCCGCTTGAGCCCTTATAATCGCCATCACTTGTCCTCATCCCCTCTAGTAAGGTGTACCCCTACCTCGCTCAGCTGGTGACTGCTGCTGCTGCTGTGGTACCCCTCTACCATAAGTACCTCTTTCTGGATATGGACAGTTCCTCGCCAAATGCCTCGGCTGATCACAATTACAACATCTGGATTCTAAGGGCTGCCTTGCTGTGCTTTGATGCGATTCCTCCCCCTCCAGCTTATAGCCTTGACCTTGCTGAAATCCTTGCTGCTTGCCACTTCCGCGACCTCTAAATATCTTCTTCAGCTTGTTTGCCCACTTTCCAAAGCCCGATGTAGATGCTCCTTCTGAAGGTGCCTTGCCTTTGCTAACACCCGAAGACTGCTGTGGAAGTCAAAAACTACCACCACTTTATCCCGATCAGCTGGACTGCCTGGCTTGCACGATTCTTTTTAGTATTACTGCTCTTTGGGCTACCTCTTCCACTATCGCGCACATCAAAGGAATCACTACATCTTGCAACTCTGGCCTCAACCCCCGAATAAAGTACTCAACCATCATTGCACTGTTAGTCACCACATAAGGTGCATACTTGCTCAAGGCCATGAACCTCATTTGATATTCCAACACCAAAAAATTCCCTGGATGAAGAGTTCTGAATTGCTCTCTTTTGGCTTGCTGAATTTGCACCGGAAAGAAGGTGTTGTTGAATACTTCAAGAAACTCGGGCCATGTGATTGTATCTTTTGCTCTTTCGGTGAACACAATTTACATCTTGAGTCTCCACCACACTTGTGCAAATCCTCTCAACTGGTAAGTAGCCAAGATGACTCTATCCTCCTGTGGACACCTCATTGTAGCAAATACCCTTTCTATCTCATGAACCCAATGCTCAGTTGTATCCAGATTCGGACCTCCCGAGTATGTAGGTGGCTGCAACCGCAGGAACCTCTCCACTAACACCGTGGACTCCTCCACACTATCTGACCGCACTGGTGCAACTAGAGGTATAGGTACTATAGGTGGTACCCCAACTCCGAACGGTTGTGCTAGGGGCGCCGATACTACCTCCTCCTGTACCGGTGGTACTCTACCCGCTGGCTGAACCGGTGGCTACTAGTCTAGCCGTGTCCAAATTTAGGTGATACTATCCCATAACCTCTCTATCATCTGATGCGTGGTCTCCTCAAGTTCATCACCACCATCTCCCCAATCTCTTCTATCAGCCATTTATAAACCTGCATATACAACATTCCAGTCCACATAACATACAAGCATATCATTACTAAAAACATGGCCAACTACCAGCAGTAGACTATAGTAAGGAACATACTATGTACATTTCATGTTTCTTTATATTTAGACGGACCTTGCTCTGATACCAACTGTGTCGGTCCTCGCCGTTCAGGCCCGTTAACCCAATAACGTGCCCGACACGACTCTGCCTCTCGCGATCGGGCCGAAGCCTCGCAAGAGATAGCAACCACACATGTCCGTGAAAATATAAAGGAAACATGTTGAACACATAAAATATTCTATTTCTCATATATATTCACATGAAATGTACATATTCAGTTCCATATCATAGTCATTAAACAAAGTACAACAGCTAGGGACAAACCCCGAGGCTCCACAAGTAAAAGTATTACTCTACTGGTGACGAAGGCCCGACTCCACTATGGTGCTGACCGGAACTACAAGAGGGACGGGAACCCTCCTGCTCTCCTTCACCTGGAAGAAGAAGGGGTGAGCCTTACAAGTCACAGGCTCAGTATGGCAACTCCCCCAAAGCCGAGGAACATAATGTACAACAGATATAATAAGCAAAGCTGTAAAGCATTTAAAATATATAACGCCTACTCATGATGCTATAGTTGTAAATAAATAAATGGCAAACCACTTACGCATGTACAAGATAAAGAAGGGCATGCTGTACACGAGTCACGAGAACTAGTTCACGACACCAGCCACAAACCCGGACAAACAACACAAGTCTACCTCTTAGCCTCGCAGCCACAGACGAAAGGTCCAGCTGCCGCTCCACCTGAACAGGGTCAAGAACTGTGGAGACAAACCAACACCACACCTGCTGCAAGCCCAAACCTAACACCTTTAGGGACTCCAGCCGAGCACCCTAAAGTGAGGCACTGGAAACAAGACTAGCTAGGGACCAGTACGTCTATTGGTGTCTGTCTCCCAACCACGAGCATGCTACAAGCGACCGCACACCCACAAACACGAGTCGCTGCCCCATGTCGTATTTCCCTTAGCCAGATGTACAACTCAAACTCAAGAGTGAGGGCGTCCAGGAAGACGACTATGACGGACATCATCGTTCAAACCCGTTAACCTAATAACGTGCTCGATTCGACTCTGTCTCCCGCGAACGAGCCGTAGCCTCGCAAGGGATATCACACACATGTCCGTGGAAACACAAAGAAACACACTGATGTATATATAAGATTCACAGTCCCACATATATTTACAATAGATTTACATAGCCAAACTCTTATCTATTTCGTCTAGTACTCTCATCTCTTCTTGGTGCTCTATTTGGCCATACAATTGATTGCCTAAAATAACAAATAAGTGCTATATGCCAGTGCAATAGGGCCCAGTCTGGTCCTGGGGAGAGCTCCCGAAGAGTGCTATTTCCTTGCAAGGGTTACATGATCAGGATGTGTACGACATGCATCCAGTGCCATTTAATACTATAACAATTAATCGATGACAATCAAAGTGCTATCTATTCAAGTGCTATACAAGTGCTATCGTTACATGTTATTATCGTTACATGGCCATTATATTATCGTTCTCGTTGTGCTATTATCCTTGTGCTAGTGGTATTGTTCTCTTATTATCGTTACTTTCTCTACATGACTATACTCTTTAGTTACCCTTCCATTCAAAACATTAATTATTTAAAACATGCTTATTCTCATGAGATATTAAGTCCTACTGGGCGTTATTCGCTCATCCTGCGTATTTAATTCATGTGTTCAGGTGAGTTGGATGGTGACCACACTCACGAGGATGGGAACGAGGACGATGTTCAAGAGTGACCAGTTTCAGCAACCCATGCTTTAGTAGTTAGTTAGTATAGTTATGAGTCAGTTAGTCATTATGTAATAGTTCGGTTTTGAATAAAGTACTCTGGACCCTAGTTTTGGCTCTGATAGATGAATGTAATAGATATTGGATGGATTATTAATGAAATTGGAGTTATTTGATATTCTTCCCATTTATGCAATGGTTTGTTATTTATTTTCTCGCTCTGTACTATTTAATAACTGTAATTCCACTTCGATATTCCGCGTCAGGATGTTACAGTTTTTTGGTATCAGAGCCTAGATTATTCTTAAGTATATGATGATCTAGGTTTGACCTGCCTTGACCTAGAGTGTAAATTCCGTACCTATGTGAGATGGGTAGAACCAAGGGTAATAAGATAAAATCAACTCACACACGCACAAACTTAGTGCAAAATCAATAACTTACATTTAAATTCTATTTTGAAGGAACTTAAATACTAGAAATGGCAGCGGAGCATGCACAACTCTGTGACATGCAACACAATATTCAGCAGCTCATGCAGGTATTACTTCAGGCTACTAGAGTGAATAATAACAATAATAGAGAAGCCGGAGAATTGCACAGGAATTTCCGCAATCTAAATCCGCCTCGTTTCAGTGGGACCACCGATCCTGATGAGGCCGAGAACTGGCTCAAGGAGATAGAGCGCATTTTCCACATCATGCAATGCACGGATGGTGGCAAGCTGTTACTTGCAACCTTTCAGCTTGAACGGGACGCCTGTTCGTGGTGGGAGTCTGTGGCAGCCACCAGGGCTGATTTGCAATTTACATGGAATGATGTTAAGGAGCATTTCAACTCCAAGTATTTTTCAGAAAGGGTCCAAGAAAGGAAAGCCTCTGAATTTGCAGCACTCAAGCAGAGGAATCTCACTGTTGCTGAGTATGAAGCTCAATTTTCTCGATTGACGTGTTATGCCAATCATCTGGTTGGCACTGAGAGAATGAAGGTGAAGCGCTTTCTGAATGGGCTCAGGCCCGCATATATCACACAGCTGGCACCTCTAGACATCCAGACTTATCCAGAGATGGTGAAGAAAGCACAATTACTGGAGGATGCGACCGATTCACCGAGTGCATCAAAGGCAGAATGGTAAAGAAGGAATAGACATCCGGAGCACCAAGCAAGCCCACTAACGGCAAGAAAAGGCGGTTGAGTATCACTGATGGGTCAAGCCAGGAGCGGAAGCCCAAAATCCCCACCCCTACTGCTCCAAACAACAAACCAAGATGCAAGCATTATGACAAGCTAGGTCACACGACATAAGAATGCTGGAGAAAGGTAGGCACATGCCTACGTTGTAGGAGTCGAGAGCATCATATTCCTGAATGCCCCCTACTCAAAGAAAATGAGAAGCGTCCGGCGGGCCAGAGAAAGCTAGGTAGACTTCAGGCCCTACAAGAAGTGGAAACCACCGAAGAAGGTGGAGTTGTGGAAGGTACATTGCAAGTCTTTTCTCACTCAGCATTTGTTTTATTTGACACTGGTGCAACACATTCATTCATATCACAAACATTTACTGATACATTAAATGAAAAACCTATATCCATGGAATTTGAATTACCTTTCACTACACCATTGGGAGAAAAAGCTCAATTAGACAAATACTTTCCATTAGCTGATGTTAAGATTGGTGATCTCAATTTGAGAGCTGATTTGATCTGTATGCCCATGGAGGGCTACGATGTTATTCTGGGAGCTGATTGGCTATCCACGTATGGGGCTATCTTGGATTGTAGACGAGGGAAGATCTCCTTTAGTGAATTCCCTAAATTGACCTTCATGGGACGTAGACACAAGAGGCACTTGTCTCTCGTCTCTGCTATTAAAGCATATAACATGATAAGAAAGGGTTGTGTGGCATTTCTTGCTGTAATTGTGGTTGAAAATAAAGCAACTAAGATATCAGACATCCATATAGTGCAAGAATACCCCTATGTGTTTCCCGATGAGCTACCAGGCATTCCACTTGAAAGAGATGTAAATTTCTCAATTGATCTCATACCTGGAGCTGCACCGGTATCACGCCAACCTTATAGAATGTCCCCCGCTGAATTGAAAGAGTTGAATGAGCAATTGATGGAGTTGCTGGAAAAGGGATTCATTCGACTGAGTACTTCTCATTGGGGAACATCAGTATTGTTTGTCAAGAAGAAGGACGGATCTTTGAGGCTATGCATCGACTACAGACAGTTGAATAATCTCACTATCAAGAACAAGTACCCTCTGCCTCGTGTCGATGAATTATTTGATCAGATATCAGGAGCCAAGTACTTCTCTATGATTGACCTTAGATTGGGATATCATCAGATGAGAATTAAAGATGCGGACATCTACAAGATAGCTTTCAGGAGAAGGTACGGTCATTATGAATTTGTAGTCATGCCTTTTGGACTAACCATTACCCCTGCAGCTTTCATGCAACTAATGAACAACATCTATCAACCATACCTCGACAAGTTCATTATGGTCTTTATTGATGATATTCTCATATATTCCAAGACCAAGGAAGAGCATGAGGAGCATCTGAGGATTGCTCTGCAGATCTTGCGGGATAACAAGCTCTACGCGAAATTGAGCAAGTGTGAATTCTGGCTCGAGGAGGTATCATTTCTTGGCCATGTTATTTCCAAGGATGGTATCGCTGTCGATCCTTCCAAAGTAGAAGGTGTGCTCAACTGGGAAAGATCGACTAATGTTACCGAGATCAGAAGTTTTCTTGGATTGGCTGGTTACTACAGACGGTTCATAAAAGACTTCTCCAAGTTAGCTGTACCTCTTATGCGCCTTACGCGGAAAGAGAACCCCAATGTCTGGAGCAAGGAGTGCGAGAAGAGCTTTCAAACACTCAAGCAAATGTTGACTTCTGCACCTGTCCTCCCATTACCAGTCGAGGGTGAAGGATTGTCGGTCTACACTGATGCATCTGGTATCAGTCTGGGCTATGTGTTAATGCAGAATAAGAAGGTGATAGCTTATTCTTCAAGGCAGTTGAATCCACATGAGGTCAACTATCCTGTCCATGACTTTGAGCTAGCCGCTGTGGTATTTGCACTCAAGATATGGAGGCATTATCTATATGGGGAGCAATTTATTGTCTACTCCGACCACAAGAGTCTGAAGTACTTGTTTTCTCAGAAGGAGCTCAATATGAGACAAAGGAGATGGCTGGAGTACTTGAAGGATTTTGATTTCAACATTCAATATCACCCAGGAAAAGGTAATGCAGTAGCTGATGCACTTAGTAGAAAGCCGGTAGCTTCATTATCATGTTTAGTCATGGGCGAGATGCAATTGTTAGAACAGTTCGCCAGTCTGGATCTGAATATTGAGCAAAGAAGTGATAAGATAGTTGCCAACCTTAGGGCACAACCTGACATCATTGTCGAGATCAGAGAGCAGCAGGCTAATGATCCATTCCTAGTCCGGGTCCGGGAGACTATAGCAGACATGCCAGATTTTTCCATCACTGAAGATGGGAGGATATTATTCCAAGCCAGGACAAGTGTGCCTGACAATGAAGAGCTGAAGAGAAAGCTGATGGACGAAGCCCACAAGACCAAGTACACAATTCACCCAGACGCAACCAAGATGTACCAAGACATGAAAAGGTCGTTTTGGTGGCCTAACATGAAGCGTGAGGTGGCTGAGCATGCCGCACACTGCCTCACCTGTCAGCAGGTAAAAGCAGAACGTCGTCGTCCTGTAGGTGTACTTAGACCCCTGGACATATCGGAATGAAAGTGGTGTTCTATCTCTTATTTTGATGATACTCAAATATGATTCATTAATATACTGAAGTCATGTTTATTATGCTTAAATTTATATCTCACAATGTTTCCTTCATGTATAGTTCAAAGAAAAGGTCATATATGCTCAGTGGTGTCGACACAGTGCCTTGTGGTGTCGACACTAGTTCACTGTCCCAGAAGAAGAATTCTGAAAAAAAATGGCCAGTGGTGTCGACACAGTGCCTTGTGGTGTCGACACTAGTTCACTGTCCCAGAAGAAGAATTCTGAAGAAATCGCCAGTGGTGTCGACACAGTGCCTTGTGGTGTCGACACTAGTTGACTATCCCAGAACTAGGATTTAAGCAAGTACCCAGTGGTGTCGACACATTCCAGTTATGTGTCGACACTAGTACACTGCCCCAGGAACTTGTTTCTCAGCCAAGAACCTGTGTGTTGACACATAACAGTGCAGTGTCGACACAGTTTGGATAATTCTCCAGATCTAAAATTACCAAGACATGTGGAGGATTTTGGTAAGGCCTTTTTGGGTGGGAATTCCTATGCTCCCAATTCCCAAGATATTTTTGTGGACCCTTGGGGCTATAAATACCCCTTTGCCACTTGGCTTTTGGAGAGGCATCCATCGGGACACACATCTGCTCTTCATGCTCCAGACTATTCCAGCCGACCTCTGAAGAACGCTTCATCCTGGCGAATTGCTTCTGGATGTGAAGGAACAAAAGCTTCAAGCATCTTGGATAATCCAACTGAAGGAGAATTTCGAGCCATCAGAGTCTTCATCCAGGAGCTGAAGCAGAAGAGCTGGTCCCCCATTGCTCAAGAACAAACAGGGACATTCGAACTAGAAGTCTTTCATCTGCTATTGATTGTTCCATCTGGTTCCTCACTCTTAAACTCATTTCATAATGTGTGTTTTGTGAAATTGGTGCAATCCTTGTGCCCAATTTCGTGTGTGTGTGTGTGATTGGATCTGAGATTTCTGTATCTCAAAGTGTGTGTGTGATGCTTGTGATCTTTTTGAACTGGCAAGATAAGCCACATTTGTGTGTGTGTGTGGATGGTGGATGTAGGATACACTGTTGTATAATCCGAACCACCCTAAATCTTTTTGTTATTGTGGTAAGCTTGTCTCTTGCGTTAGATGCTTGATAGGCTCGTTAGCTTTTCACCATTTAACTGGTCTAATTTGTTTAGAAGTGACATTGATCTTTAGATTTCATACTAAATTCAATTTCTCTAAGATCCTAATCGAAGTGAATCATAAAATTTGGAGAAATCTATTCAACCCCCACTTCTAGATTTCCTATAGCAGTTTTTTTGCAACATTTCATTTGGTATCAGAGAAGGTTCTCTTTACACTTTAAGTGTTTGATCTAACGATCAAGAGTGTATTTCTATGGAAAACACTAAGGGGTTTATTGCTGAGGGTCATTCAATTTCTAGGCCTCATTTTTTCGATGGATCTGACTATGATTATTGGAAAAGCAAGATGCAAGTGTTCCTTAGAGCACAGAATTATGCGCTCTAGAAGATTGTCAACAAGGGACCTGATGAACTTCTTGAGGATGAAAGTCTATGGACCAAGGACCAGATCAACAAGTCCACACTCAGCTGGAGTGCCATGAACATGATGCAATGTGCCATCCATCCCAAGGAGTACTCCAGAGTCTCCTCATGTAAGTCTGCTAAGGAGATGTGGGACAAGCTACAGCTCATCTATGAGGGAACCTCTAAGGTAAGAGAGACCAAGGCAAGTATCTTAGTCTCAGAATATGAAATGTTCAGGATGAAAAGTGATGAGACTACTTCTGAGATGTTTGCTAGATTCATGCTGTTGGTTAATGGTCTTAGAGGTCTAGGAAAAGACTATTCTAATAGTGATCTTGTTAGAAAAGTTCTTAGATCACTTTCATCAGCCTGGCACACAAAAGCAACTGTAATTGAGGATTCAAAAAATCTGTCAACCATGCAACTAGATGAGCTAATAGGTTCACTCATGACATATGAGATAAATCTGAAAAGAAATGCATCTATGACTACATCTTAGAAACCTATTGCTTTAAAAGCTTCATCTAGTTCAAAAATTATTGTTGATCAATCTGATGAATATGATGAGTCCTCTGATGAAGAGAATGATGAAGAAGTGGCCTTATTGACAAGTCAATTCAGAAAATTTCTGAGAAAGAAAGGTAAGTTTAAACCATTTGTCAAAAAAGATGTTTCAAAGAACAATGATTTCAATAAAAAATTGGAAACCAATAAAAAGACTGACATTATTTGCTATGAATGCAGGAAGCCAGGACACATGAAAGGAGAGTGTCCTCATTTGAAAAAGAAATTGAAAAATCAAATGTTCAAAAAGACAAGGGCAATGCTAGCCACATGGAGTGACGAGGATGAAGAAGATCAAGAAGAAAATGAATCAGAAGAAGAAGAAGTGACTTGTCTCATGGCAAGACATGAAGAAAATAATGAGGTAAGTTCTTCATTTGAAAATTTCTCAACTGATGACTGGGAGGAAGCTTATGCTGTTTTATTTGAAAAATTGTGTGAACTAAAGTCTGAAAATAAAACATTGAGAAGAAAATTTAATAGCATAGTGCAAAGTCCACAAGATTCTGAGCAAATAAAATTGCTGACTGATGAAATCAATAACCTGAAAAAGGAAAAAGAATGTTTGAATGAACAACTTGATGTAATCAAGGAGAGATGTCAGTCAATTGAAAAAGAAAAACAGATCTTAATGAATGAAAATAAGAAACTCATAAATGAAAAAGAAGTGATGCAAGAGGAACTAAAAACTGTCCAAAAAGAACTGGATGACAAGAAAGAGACCTTGTCAAGACTTGTCAAAGGCAAACAAAACCTAGATGCTATTTTAGGAGTTCGGATGAACCCTACCAAGCATGGTCTAGGTTATCAGTCTGAAAGTAATAAGAAAGTTAGACAAACATTGATAACCTCATTTGTTCAAGGAAGCACTTCCTATGGTAATTCGAAAAAGAACTTCAAGGAAAAATTAGAAGCAAACTCAAAGACAAAAATTCAAAATCAGGTCAAAAATTTCAAAATGCAATTTAAACATGAAAAGGCTCAAGGTAAAGGTCAACAGAATTTAGAATCCAATTTAAGGCCAACTTTAAATCCAAAAAACAACAAAAACTCTTCAGTTAATTCCAAATCATACATTAATAAGAATAAGGGTTTTACACCACAAAGAATCATGATGTGCACTATATGTAAGAAATCTGGTCACACTGATGAAAAATGCAGATCAATCATGAATTCAAGGAAAATAAGGCAAATCTGGATTCAAAAACATCTTGTTGCTGAGCAGAAACAACTGATGGGACCCAAAGCAATTTGGGTACCAAAATTCTCTTTCTAAATTTGTTTTGTAGGAATGTCTTACAGCCCACAAGAAAGATAAATGGTACCTTGACAGTGGCTGTTCAAGACATATGACTGGAGATAAGGAAAAATTTTCAACATTGATTGAAAAAGATGGTGGACAAGTAATTTTTGGAGGTAAGAACAAAGGGCAAATCATTGGAACAGGATGATTTGGTAAGAATCCTTCAAGCTCAATTGAAAACGTTTTAGTTGTTGAAGGTCTTGATCATAATCTCTTGAGCATAAGTCAACTGTGTGACAAAGGCCTTAAGGTAATTTTCAATTATGAATCATGTGAAATTGTTGAAAAAGATTTTGGAAAAATAAAATTTCTTGGTCAAAGGAGTAATAATGTTTACTTGGTTGATTTGAATGATCATCAACATGAGAATCTTTGTCTTATTGCAAACCAACATGATCTATTCCAACTGTGGCATAGAAGGTTAGGTCATGCTAGTGAAAATGTTCTGAATAAGTTGCTAAGATATTCTCTTGTAAATGATTTACCAAAGTTGAAGAAAAAGAAAAATGTAATTGTATGTGCTTCATGTGCCCAAGGTAAACAAACCAGGAAATCATTCAAATCTGTTGCACCCTTAATCACTTCCAAACCTTTTGAATTATTGCATATAGACTTATTTGGTCCAACTAGGACACTCTGTCTTAGTGGACATAGATTTGGATATGTGATTGTGGATGATTTTTCTAGATTCACATGGGTGTATTTTCTATCTCACAAGAGTGACACTTTAGAAAATTTTAAAGAATTTGTTGATAAAATTATTGAAAATACAAAATAAATAAAATTCACTCCATTCTTACTGATCATGGAGGAGAATTTGACAATAATTTGTTTTTTGATTTTTGCGGGAATAAAGGAATTGATCACAAGTTTGCTTCTCCAAGGACTCCTGAACAAAACGGAATTGTTGAAAGGAAGAATAGGACTTTAGTGGAGATGGCAAGAACATTGTTGATTGAAAGTCAGCTTCCAAGAAAATTTTGGGCAGAAGCCATCAACACTTCATGTTATGTCCTCAACAGAGTAATGGTAAGACCAGTCCTTAAGAAACTTCCTATGAACTTCTGAAAGGTAAGAAACCTTACATTGCATATTTTAGAGTCTTTGGATGTAAAGTTTTCATTCATAATAATGACAAACATGATCAGGTAAGTACAACAACAAGAGGTAATTTCAAATACTTTAAAGACCATCCACTTGAGAATGTTGTTGGAAATGTTCATGACAGAGTCCATACAAGATCTCATTTCAGAAATATCATTGAACAAGATCATATGGCTTTCATATCTCAAATAGAACCCAAAAACGTTGAAGAAGCACTAAAAGATAATTCTTGGATAGAAGCAATGCATGATGAGTTGAATCAATTCAAAAGAAATAATGTTTGGAGTCTAGTTCCTAATAATCTTGAAAACATAATAATTGGAACTAGATGGGTGTTTAGGAATAAATTTAATGAAGAAGGAAAAGTTGTCAGAAATAAAGCAAGACTGGTTGCTAAAGGATATAATCAAGAACTTGGAGTTGATTTTGAGGAATCCTTTACACCAGTAGCTAGATTAGAAGCAGTGAGAATTCTATTGGCATATGCATGTTCTAAAAACTTCAAATTGTTTCAAATGGATGTGAAAACTACCTTTCTAAATGGTTACATAAAAGAAGAAGTGTTTGTTGCTCAACCTCCTGGATTTGAGGATCATGATAAATCTAACCATGTGTATAAACTGCATAAAACTCTGTATGGTTTGAAACAGGCTCCAAGAGCATGGTATGACAGATTGAGCAGTTTTCTGGTTGCTAAAAATTATTCCAGAGGTAAGGTGGATCAAACTCTTTTCACAAAATCAGTCCACAATCATATCATTGTAGTTCAAGTGTATGTGGTTGATATTATTTTTGGATCCACTAATCCTTCACTGTGTGAAGAATTTTCAAATCACATGCATAGTGAATTTGAAATGAGTCTTATGGAAGAATTACAATTCTTTCTTGGTTTGCAGGTCAAACAACTTGAAGACGGGTTCTTCATAAATCAAGCCAAATATGTAAAAGAATTGCTCAAAAGATTTCACTTTGAACAAGCCAAACCAACATCAACTCCCATGAGTACAAGCATTAAATTGGACAAAGATGAAAATGGTAAATTGGTTGATGCAAAGCAATACAGAGATATGATTGGATCTCTTTTATATCTTACTGCAAGTAGGCCAGATATTCAATTTAGTTTATGTCTTTGTGCTAGATTTCAGTCTAGTCCGAAGGAAAGTCACTTGCTTGCAGTTAAGAGGATTTTTAGATATCTCTGTGGAACTTGTGATTTGGGTTTATGGTATCCATTAGGATGTCATGTTAATTTGATTTCAAATTCTGATGCTGATTATGCTAGATGTAAGCTTGATAGAAAGAGTACTAGTGGTTATTGTCAATTCTTAGGAAATTGCATAATAACATGGGCTTCCAAAAAGCAACACTCAGTTGCACTATCTACTGTAGAAGCAAAATATGTTACTGCAGGAAGTTGTGCAACTCAAGTGTTGTGGATTAAAAGTCAATTGCTTGAGTACAACATTGATATTAGATGCTCATCTATTATGTTTGACAATACTAGTGCAATCAATCTTTCCAAAAACCCAATTCAACACTCTAGAACAAAACATATTGAGATCATGCATCATTTTCTAAGGGATGAAGTTGCAAACAAAAACATTGAATTAGAATTCATCCCTACTGAAAAACAAATTGCAGATGTTTTCACAAAACCGTTGGCTGAAGACAGATTCACATATCTGAGAAGAGAACTTGGAATATGCAGCATGGAATAAGAACTGAAAAAACTTTTTGATTCTTTATGCTAAGATTATGAGGTATATTAAATAGTGATTAGTGGAAGGACAAGTTATGCTTGTTTGAAAGCTATCATTATGTGTTGAGGAAAATCCTCCGCCAAGTACCCATGATCTAAAATGTGTAAAAAACATTCAGTTTTTGAAATTATTTAAAAAATAATAATTTATTGTGATTGCTATTAATATGCTTGAAACATGATTGATCATGTATGGTTGTTTGATGAAATTGAGTGCTGAAATTGAGTGTGCATTAGTTGAATGCTGAATTTCTGATGCACATATTGAGGGGGAGCACCTCTGCTTGAGAAATAAGGGTAAGATCTAAGATTTCAATTCGAAAGAATCAAGATTGTTCACAAACACTTTTGAGAGAAAGTTGTTGAGACTGATCAAGAAAATGTTGAGGTGATGTGAGCCTTCTGTGAAACTTCTATCAAGTTCATGTTCATTCTTGAAGCCATCAATTCCTCAATTTCTAATTCATCAAATTCACTTGATCATCTTAATCACTCTTTCATTGAAGAAAGAATTCTTTACTTTTGATGAAAAATAGATGAGATCAGTAACTCAGGGGGAGCTAAAGACTTCATTGCCATTTTCTCTCATCAAAACCAAAGTTAATTCAGTGTGTTGATGAATATCTAATACATGAAATGTTCATTAATTCTTCTGAGGAAAATAAGGATTGATTTCTTAATTGCTATAACATGGTCCTTCAGTCAACACTCTCTTTTACTTTAAACTCCTCAAGTAACTTGATTTCTTTTATGGACTTTTGCTCAATTGTGTATTGATCTTACATACTTCTTTCAAGACTGATAAAAGGTAAAGTTGTGTCAAAAGTCTCAATGTTCATCTACAAGAAGATTTTCTGACAGAGCAATGGCATAACACTGAGAAACTACACACCTTCACAAAAGTGAAGTGCCATGTATGTCATGAGGTACTATGTTATCTCTGTTCTAAGGGGTAAAATCAAAACAAAAGGAACCAATGTCAACTGAGTAACTGGAAATATTGGCCTCTGATAAACGTATATTTCCATGTAAAAAGGTTTTCATTCACCCCTTGAAGCAGGATAATTAGTAAATCTTTAGTAGCTAGGGATTCTGGTGTGTAAAAAGCATGTATTCTTAAGTGAAAAAGATTTACTATATTTGAATGCTCATTGATTAAAAGTTAAAGAAAATTCAATCAAAGAAAATGAACAACTTAAACCTGAAATCAAATCTTTTCAGACTGTTTAATTTCAATATACATTGACTTAATCCTAAAGAAATCACATTACTTTTGGTTAAGTAAAGTGTAAAAGATTGAGATTGATTGTGTAGAAGATTTTATATCACTTTAGAAATCATTTCAATCCTTCAGGATTTCTTAATGATCAATTTCATGCTAGATATCTTTCAACCCAGTGAATAAATGATAGAATTATGATGAAAAATTGGAAATGATCTCTTTAACATGTTAAAATCCCTGAATAATTGATTTCAGATATAACTCATCATATAGAAGGTTTCCCTTCTCATTCCTCTCAATAACTCTGAATCTTTATCAAGTAAGGTCGACACACCTTTCTTGTGTGTCGACACTAGTGTGTTTGTCAGGTCGACACACTCTTCATATGTGTCGACACACCTGGGCTTGACCGGCGGCTCATGTTTAGGGTATTTGGACCGCGGGTACATTTTATCCCCCATCTTGAGGGATTAAATCACATTTGCTATGCCCTAGGTCCTATGTCGACCCTACCATTTGATTTTCTCACCCCACTTGAACTCTTCCCTCCTTCAAACTTCCCAAGAACCAATCCCCTGCTTTCCGTTTCTTCTTCCCCAACCTTCCATCCTTCTTCTCTTCTCATCCTTCCCTTCATCATGGCTCCTAAGAAGACTCCAAGGAGAGGAGCAAAGACCAGGGCGGCTACAAAAGACATCGTCATTGAAGAGCCTCAACCAGAGAGGAGAAGCAAATTTCGCCATGATCCGTCAAAGAGAAAGGGTGAGGTCACTCCTTCAGGAACCCCATCCAAGAGAGGAAGGGCATCTTCTCTAAGCAAAGGCAAGTCTCCTATGCGCTCTCGTCACCCTAGAAGGAAGCTTCTACCGGATTCCAGTGATTCTTCTGAAGAAGACTCATCCTCAGAGTCTTTAGACTCATCTGAGGCACAAGTAGTCACCCCATGTCAAGTTGCAACTGAAGGTCGTTCTATTCTCAAGCCTAGGGCTGTGGCTTTAGATGATCAAGCTCTTGCAAATGCTTTTCCAGAGCTTATACCCTTCTTCCAATTTCAAGGGTGGCTGAAGTTTATCTCAGAATTCAGAATTTTTTATCCACGTTTAGTTCAAGAATTCTATTTGAACATGGTGGATGATCCAGAAGGTTTCAGGCCTGAAGTCAAGGGTGTACCTATCCTTTTCACTCATGATTTAGCTTCTAAGCTTTTTCACTTTCCAAATGATGGTGAGGATTGGAGTGATTTTGAATTCAATCTTCACGAAGCCTACACTTTGCTCACTCGTCTTCCTCATAATTCAATGGATTCAAGGCAAACCCATGTCACAAGATTCAATACCAACACCTTTCCTCCAGTTCTCCGTTTGGTACATCACATTCGTACCACAATTATCACACCACAGGGTGGTGGCAGGAATAGATTGACAGATATTCAGAGATTTATGATGTATGGCATGAAGAAGAATGTGAAAATCAATTTGAATTTGATAATGGCTCAAATTATGTCTGAAACAATAAGGAAGGATCTTCATAGATCCTTACCCTATGCTGCACACCTTACAACTATATTCAAGCATTTTGGAATTTCATTTGTGAATGAAAAAGTTCAGAAAATCCCTCAAAATAATATATATTGTTTGCATCACTTGAAAAAGTTCATGAGGTTCAGAGTTGAGGGAGATCAAGTGTTAAGAGGGCTTATAGAGCATGAACCACATGTTGAACAAGTGCAAGAAGAAGTTGCTCTAGAAGATGCAGCTCCTCAAATTGATCCAATGGACCAGCCATATATTGAGGTTGAAATTCCTTTTGAGCTCCAAGCTATGCCTTCTCCTCATGCATCTCCACCTCCATCAAATATACCTGTCCATTCAACCTTTCTCACCCATCATCACAGTTCAGCCTCCACTTCAGATAGTGGACCTTCCATTCCACCTCAGCTATATACATTTCTGCAAACTCAGTTTGAAACTCTAAATTCCTCCATAATAGAAATGTCTAACAGATTTGAACTCTAGATTCAGAGATTGGAAAATTATGTGAATGGTCAGTTTGTGAGACAACATGAAGCAGCTGAGTAAGCAACTAGAAGATTCAACAGGCTAATTGACACTTTGGGTGATGCTTGTACCCAACTTAAAGAACTTCAGCTCAAGACTCAAACTGTTCTGGAAGGAATTTTACTTAACACTCAACAGGGACTGTTCAATAGTCAAGAAGCTATAACTCAAGTGTCCAAAACTCGATTGTCCTTTACTCATGTAGTTGATGATATGGACGGCATGAAGACTTTGATTGCTCACATTGATCAAGAAATGGCAGATCTCATGTCTGATTTTAGCAATTTCATGCAACATGGAACAGTTCCCAGCTCATCCTCCTCATCTCAACATGCAACACACAGTCTTGGTGTCTTTCAAGAAAATATGTATGAAAATCATCAACGAATGGAAGATCTTCTGCACACCATACTCTCCACTATGCAAACACAAATGAGAACAAGCTTGACTGCTATGAAAACAAGGATGAAGACCATGGAGACAATCTTGCTCCCTATTCCTCCTCCTCCTTCATCTCCTTCTGCATGATATCTTTTGTTTTGATGATGTCAAAGGGGGAGAAGGATTTACATCATTCTATTTTGGGATGTTAAACAAACTTTAAACTTTTTGGGATACATCTTGATATGAATGCTAACATATTTCGCCTGATGGATGTATTGTTGGATGCTTGTATGTATGACTTTTCTTTGGAAATGACAAATGAATGACATGTTTTGCTTGCAAAGGGATGAAAAATTGTGAATGTCATTATTATGCTTATGATATGATTTGAAATTGTGATTGGATGATTTTCAAAAATCATATTTATGAGAAATTCAAGTTAACTTAATGAATCATAGTTGCCATCATAAAAAAGGGGGAGATTGTTGGATCTCTTATTTTGATGATACTCAAATATGATTCATTAATATACTGAAGTCATGCTTATTATGCTTAAATTTATATCTCACAATGTTTCCTTCATGTATAGTTCAAAGAAAAGGTCATATATTCTCAGTGGTGTCGACACAGTGCCTTGTGGTGTCGACACTAGTTCACTGTCTCAGAAGAAGAATTCTGAAGAAATGGCCAATGGTGTCAACACAATGCCTTATGGTGTCGACACTGGTTCACTATCCCAGAAGAAGAATTATGAAGAAATGGCTAGTGGTATCGACACAGTGCCTAATGGTGTCGACACTAGTTGACTGTCCCAGAACTAGGATTTCAGCAAGTACCCAGTGGTGTCGACACAGTCCAGTTGTGTGTCGACACTAGTACACTATCCCAGGAACTTGATTCTCAGCCAGGAACCTGTGTGTCAACACATAACAGTGCAGTGTTGACATAGTTTGGATAATTCTCCAGATCTAAAATTACCAAGACACGTGGAGGATTTTGGTAAGGCCTTTTTGGGCTGGAATTCCTATGCTCCCAATTCCCAAGATATTTTGTGGACCCTTGGGGCTATAAATACCCCTTTTCCACTTGGCTTTTGGAGAGGCATCCATCAGGACACACATCTGCTCTTCATGCTCCAGACTATTTCAGCCGACCTCTGAAGAAAGCTTCATCCTGGAGAATTACTTCCGGATCTGAAGGAACAAAAGGTTCAAGCATCTTGGATAATGGAACTGAAGGAGAATTTCGAGCCATAAGAGTCTTCATCCAGGAGCTGAAGCAGAAGAGCTAGTCCCCCATTGCTCAAGAACAAACAGGGACATTCGAACCAGAAGTCTTTTATCTGCTATAGATTGTTCCATCTGGTTCCTCACTCTTAAACTCATTTCATAATGTGTGTTTTGTGAAATTGGTGCAATCCTAGTCCCCAATTTCGTGTGTGTGTGTGATTGGATCTGAGATTTCTGTATCTCAGAGTGTGTGTGTGATCCTTATGATCTTTTTGAACTGGAAAGATAAGCCACATTTGTGTGTGTGTGGATGGTGGATGTAGGATACATTGTTGTGTAATCCGAACCACCCTAAATCTCTTTGTTATTGTGGTTTACTTGTCTTTTGCATTAGATGCTTGATAGGCTTGTTAGCATTTCACCATTTAACTGGTCTAATTTGTTTACAAGTGACATTGATCTTTAGATTTCATACTAAATTCAATTTCTCTAAGATCCTAATCGAAGTGAATCATAAAATTTGGAGAAATCTATTCAACCCCCCTTCTAGATTTCCTATAGCCATTTTTCCGCAACATTTCAAGTGGGAAAGCATCGGAATGGATTTCATCTTGGGTTTACCCCGAACTCATGGTGGACTCAATGCTATATGGGTCATTGTGGACCGATTGATGAAGTCTGCACATTTCTTGGCAATCAAAAGCACTTGGAGTGTTGATGTGTTAGCAGCCCTTTATGTGAAAGAGATAGTAAGACTGCATGGAGTCCCCGTGTCCATAGTCTCAGACCGTGACCCCAGATTCACTTCTAGATTCTGGAAGGGACTTCAAACTACATTAGGCACTAAACTCAATTTCAGCACATCATTCCACCCACAGACTGATGGGCTGACGGAAAGAACAAATCAGATAGTGGAAGACATGTTGTGAGCTTGCACTATAAATTTTGAGGGGTATTGGAATGAGTAGCTATCCCTGATTGAATTCGCCTACAACAACAGCTATCAGGCGAGCATTAAGATGGCACCATTCGAAGCACTGTATGGCAGAAGCTGCAGATCGCCAGTGTGTTGGAATGAAGTAGGCGAACAACAGTGGTTGAGACCAGATATGGTGCAGAACACTAGAAGATATATACAGATGATCAGGGATAGGATTATGATAGCCCAATCCAGGCTGAAACACTATGCAGACAAGAGAAGAAGAGATTTAGAATTTCAAACTGGAGATCATGTGATGCTCAAAGTATCCCCGACCCGATGATTTCAAAGGTTTGGGATGAAGGGCAAGCTAAGACCAAGATTCATAGGTCCATTTGAGGTATTGGATAGAGTTGGCGAGGTGGCGTATCGACTGGTACTACCTACCAAGTTCTCAACCGTACAGAATGTTTTTCATATGTGAATGCTGAGGAAGTACGTGTATGATCTGTCACACATAATCAGCTATGATGACATTATTTTGAACAAAGATATGACCTATGAAGAAAGGCCGGTAAGAATATTAGACAAGAAGATGCAACAGCTTCAGAATCAAGCTATACCCGTGGTCAAGATACTCTGGAGAAATCACGAAGTCAAAGAAGCCACGTGGGAGCCCGAAGCAACAATGCGACGAAATTATCCAGAATTATTCATTACGTCATTCTTCCTCTTACGATCATATGAATTCGGAAACCAAATTCTTTTTAAGATGGGGAGGATGTAGCAACCTTGATTTTTAAAATCTCTAATAAATTAATTTTTTTAATAAATGAGATAAATAGATTTAATTAGAATTAAGAGAGAATAAGTAAAATAAAATGAAATTAAATCAAGCCCATTAAATTAAATCAATAATGGGTTGTGTAAATGGCTCAAATACAAAATAATAGGCCTAATTGTGAGGAGCCCATCATGGGATGGGAAGTAATTAAGCTAAATTCAGAATAAAAATAAGTAGTAATTAGTAAAGGGTTTAAATAATTATTAAATAGTCCATATCTATCCTAAAAACAGTCCTATACTTACCATAACTCTCTTTCCTATGAAATTGGATCCCTTCCCAATCTTATTAGGTAGATAAAGGCAAGAAAATGGAGATAAATATGGAAAATTCGGAGTTTAAGGAAAGGGAGGAGTCTTAAGGAAGAAAGGACTCTATTAGGAAGCTTAAACACCCTAATTTGGCCCTATCAACCCCATAGAACGTGGTTGGAGCTTAGGAAGATGAGGAGAAGGGCTGGGAACAAAGGAGCAAGGAGGAGGAGGCTAGAACAAGGGGAGATTTCTTCTTCCTATTTTGTCATCAACCCTAGTTTTCATTACAACAAGAAAATGTAGGCAATCTCTCAAGCACAAATCGTGAAAATTAAACCCTAGGCAATACATGCACCCCTCTTTGAAAGCCCCATGATTTCCCTATTTTTCGTGGCTCCATGAAGGAGTATTAATTCATCCAATCTCTGTCTATTTCATGCACCCGAACCATCATGTTTGTGTTAAATATGAGTTTTTACATAACCCCATAACGCCAGACCACCTAGCACGTGTTCATGGCACGGCTAGTGGACGGTGGTGACTTCTACCAGACTGCCGGCACTCGACCTGGTGCTATGCAACTGCTACTATCGTGGTTTAACGTTGTTGTACGAATGTACCATATCTCATCTACTATCTCATTACTCTCATCTGTTCACTTTCACTCTATACTCTCATCTATTTCGTCTAGTACTCTCATCTCTTCTTGGTACTCTATTTGGCCATACAATTGATTGTCTAAAATAATAAATAAGTGCTATATGCCAGTGCAATAGGGCCCGTTCTGGTCCTGGGGAGAGCTCCCGAAGAGTGCTATTTCCTTGCAAGGGTTACATGATCAGGATGTATACGGCATGCATCCAGTGCCATTTAATACTATAATAATTAATCAATGACAATCAAAGTGCTATCTATTCAAGTGCTATTTTTACATGCTATTATCGTTACATGGCCATTCTATTATCATTGTCGTTGTGCTATTATCCCTGTGCCAGTGTTATTATTATCTTATTATCGTTACTTGCTCTACATGACTATACTCTTTAGTTATCCTGCCATTGAAAACATTAATTATTTAAAGCATGCTTGTTCTCATGAGATATTAAGTCCTACTGGGCGTTATTCGCTCATCCTGCGTATTTAATTCATGTGTTCAGGTGAGTTGGATGGTGACCACACTCACGAGGATGGGAACGAGGACGATGTTCAAGAGTGACGAGTTTCACCAACCCGTGCCTTAGTAGTTAGTTAGTATAGTTATGAGTCAGTTAGTCGTTATGTAGTAGTTTGGTTTTGAATAAAGTATTTTGGGCCCTAGTTTTGGCTCTGATAGATGAATGTAATAGATATTGGATGGATTATTAATGAAATTGGAGTTATTTGATATTCTTCTCATTTGTGCAATGGTTTTTTATTTATTTTCTCCCTCTGTACTATTTAATAACTGTAATTCCACTCCGATATTCCACGTCGAGGCGTTGCAACCTGAACCTGTTTCCCCCGATTGACGAGCTCGAACTAACCTCTCCAGTGTGGCTGCTCTCTGGGCTTTCTCCTCTACAGTCCTGCACATAAGCGGTATCATCACATTCTGCAGCTCAGTCCTCAATCCAAGAATGAAATACTCAACCATCATAGCATTATCTGATACAACATATGGCGCATATCTGCTGAGTGCCATAAACCTCATCTGGTATTCCAAAACAGAAGAATTCCCTTGCTGAAGAGTCCGGAATTGCTCCCTTTTTGCTTTCTACACTTGTATTGGGAAGAATGTATCATTAAACACTTCTAAAAATTCTGGCCATGTCATAGTCTCCTCTGTCCTGCCTGCAAAAGTGGTCTGCATCTTTAACCTCCACCATTCTTGCGCAAAACCCCACAACTAGTAGGTAGCCAAAACTACTCTGTCCGCTAGAGGACACCTCATAGTCACAAAAACCGTCTCAATCTCATGAATCCAGTGCTCAGCTATGTCTGGATTAGGTCCCCCTGTGTAGGTAGGCTGCTGCAATCTAAAAAATCTTTCAACCAGCAGAGTCGGATCTTCCACTGCTCTCACTGAAGGTGGTGGTCGTACGGGTACCACAAGAGGTACCTCCACACCTGGTGGTTGTAGAACTGGTGCTACTGGCACGGCCCCTCCTGCATCTGGTGGTACCGCTACTGCCGACTGTACCGGTGCTTGCAGGTCCATCCTCATTGGGATATCCGTGAGACTTTCCCATATTCTCTCTATCATTCATTGGGTAGACTCCTCCTGCTCATCCCCACCACCTCCCCAATCTCTCCTATCAGCCATCTCAATTTCCTACACAAACAACATTCCAACCACATACATGCCAACAAATCATTACAAAACCAGGGTCAGTTACCAACATTGGACTAACGTAGAAATATGGCTATGTAATTTCCAAGTTCCTTTATATTCACATGGACCTTGCTCTGATACCAACTGTGACAGACTGCATCGTTCAAACCCGTTAACCTAATAACGTACTCGATCCGACTCCGTCTCCCGCGAACGAGCCATAGCCTTGCAAGGGATATCACACACATGTCCGTGGAAACACAAAGGAACACACTGATGTATATATAAGATTCACAGTCCCACATATATTTACAATAGATTTACATAACCAAATTTCAACAAAAGTCAAACTAAAGTACACAAGCCTGGGGCATATCTCGAGGTACAACAGAAGAGTAGTCTACACTGCTGGAGGCGTCGGCCCAACACCGCTGTGATGTGGCTCTGAACTAGAAGACGGAAGAGAAACCTCCTACTCTCCTTCACCTGTAAGAAGTAGGGGTGAGCCTCGCAAGTCACTGGCTCAGTAGGGAAACTCCCCCAAAAATCGAGCAAACCAAATTCAAGTATGAAAGAAGGAAGCTACGCTAGCAATTTATAGAGTAAACTGAGCAGGATATTTAAGTCGTACATATCACTTACCATTTGCCGCTAGCATATACCAACTTTAATAAATAAACCACAAACCATAACTCGATGTACGTGCTAAAGTAGAGTCCGCCACACTCGAGCCACGTAAACTGGTTCACGACACCAACAACTGACTCTGACAAACCACACAGGTCTACCTCTCAGCCTCGCAGCGATGGACGAAAGGTCCAGCTGCCCCTCCACTATAACAAGCTAAACAATTATGGAGCCCAACCAACACCACACCTGTGGACCACACTGCCACATGCCCATGCCTAGCACCTTTAAGGACTCTGGCCCGAGCTCCCTAGAGTGAGGCACAGGAAAACAGGACTAGCTGGGGCCCAGTACGTCTACTAGTGTCCGTACCCGCAACCATGAGCGTGCTACAAGCGATAAAACAACAAAATTTCACAAGTTGCCGTCCCGTTGTCGTCTTTCCCTCAGCCGGACATACAACTCTAACACAAGAGTGAGGGTGTCCAAGACAGACGACACAAACCTCAATGGTACACAAGTACCGGGACAAGCCCCGAGCACAAACACGTGCCTAGCTCACACAAAACCTGGGGCACCCAACTGAAGAGGTAATCACGGTAGGCATCGAACTACTCGCCTCGAACACACAAACCACGTGCACACCGCACAAACCACGTGAACACCATGTCAACAACACATGAACCGCACACTAACTGCGTGAACAACACACTAACTGTGTAAACAACACGCCAATCACGTAACAACACGCTCGTGGAGCGCTACAGGTGCCAATGCACCACTTACCATTGCCATACACATCACTTTAACGATAATCAGATAATCATACCACTAAAAGATACACAATAAGTTGTCTTGGCTATGGTCGTGACATAGGCAACTGTCGCCTTCTGGTCGCGACACCCCGACATGTCGCATTCATAACATGAACGTGACGGGTCGGCTTGTCGCGTTCTGAATGCGACAAGGGGCTCCGTTGCCTTCACAGACAGGAACCCTAATCCAGGATGCTCACCTCGGATCACCCCTTAAAACCAGGCAAACCACGTTTAA
Organism: Colocasia esculenta; assembly: GCA_014218235.1. Classification (NCBI taxonomy): domain Eukaryota; kingdom Viridiplantae; phylum Streptophyta; class Magnoliopsida; order Alismatales; family Araceae; genus Colocasia; species Colocasia esculenta. The sequence goes on along the minus strand of CM024755.1, from coordinate 61,357,625 downwards.
TTTCCATTTTTCATGCTTTACTGAGTACCCTAACATGATATCTACTGTTCTTAAATCAAATAACAGCCCGCACATGCATCACACACGCTTTCATGATGTAAAACGGGAATAATCTCCCTACCTTCGCGAAGAATGTGAAAAACAAACACAACCTGGCATCTCCTCTGCTCCGTGCGATGTCCTCGCGGTGAGAACATGCCGAAAAATGACTCCCAAACGCCAAATCGCCCGAAATCCCCATTGCAGTTCTTCCCCTTGGCCAAACAGAGCTCACTCAACTCTATTTGGGTGACCTTGGTTATGAACTATTTGCGGTTAAGAATGTGACGTACCCCACCGTCGCGACCTGAATGCAACGGAGTAGGGCGTCGCCTTCTCAAGGCTGACATCAGCATGCCGCCCAGTGCGCGACACATGGCACGCATGCAGATGAAGACCGCATCTCAGTCGGCAAGCAGAACAGGACCATCAGGGCCGTCGCGTTAATAACACGACACACACCCCTATCGCGTTCATATCCAATGAACCAACGGGTGCTATGGGCCCAACCTGTCTGTACCTGGACAAGCCCTAAGCACCCGGTGCTAGGGTAACTGACTGGAGAGGTAAGCACAAAAGGCGTTGCAACCAAACTTGCTATGGACACATTTCCACGCAAAACCTATCATTATTAACCATGGTATAAGCCGACACAATCTATACAGACTCTACATTGTATAGCCAACACTAACCAAGCAATGTAGGATAGAAACTGGACAGACTGCCCATAGAACCCCAGAGCTCCTGTGGCCACATTCTAAACCTCGACCAACACAGTGGTCGCTTATCAACTTGAATTGCGACGGACCAAACCGTCACCATACAGTCTGAATCGCGACGGGATTGATCGTCACGTTTACAAAACGCGACGACTGGTTCCATCGCCTTTCAGACATCTGAAACCCACCTTCAACCTACAATCAAGAAAAACACACCAAGAGGCTATACATGCTGTGAAAGAAGGAAATAGAAGTCCATATAACACTCTAAACATGCTTTCTATCACCCATACATGATTTTCAAGTAAAAATCCATAAACCCTAATCCATACAGTCCATGCAAGAGAAAATAGGGTAAAGTTCCCCTACCAACAGAGGAAACGCGAATTCAACACCGTCCAGACGTTCCCCACACTCGGAAGTACCTCCTTGCGCCGGAATCAAGTCGAATGAACAATAAAACCCCCAAAATCACCACAGAATCCTGCAGCAAAGTCTCCCCCAGCTGAACAGTGCAGCTGCACTGTTCGGCCAAGGGCAGAAGCCCAAAACATACTGAGTTTAAATCGCGACATTTCGGGCCACTGCGTTTAGAAACGCGACGTACCCCACCGACGCGATTCAACTCCGACATCGCTGCATGCGCCACGCGACACGCATGCAGCTGCGTCCACGTAAAGGCGGTTCCAAATCGTGACGAGGCAGGTGGTCGAGTTCATATAAGAATCGTGACGTCTATGTTCATCGTGTTCTTAATGAGCCCGACATAGGTCTGTTTGGGCTAGGAATTCCAACCCTCAAGCCTCCCAACCTGCCATGCCAACCTGCAAAAGCACATGTAGACTCACATGTTCTACCAATGGGCCACACATTGGCCCCTAAACCGGGGAAACTATGATCCGAACGTACCGGTTATTACACATCTCTTGGCCCGTTTCTCTCATTAGGATGTTAACACCCATTATTTAAGTCTACCCATAATTGTTATTTTAAGTTAGGATCTATTTTTGTGCATATGATAATAGGTTTTTGACTTATTTGCTAATGACGACAATAAGTTGCTATAATTCTTAAACTTGACCCAAGAGATTCTTGCTGGCCTAAATTGCTTTATGAGTCATCAGAGAATATTATTTAAAGTTTAACTATGATTTTTGTAGAATTTTTAGATGTGCTTTAGCACATGTGATAACGATGTGTATGTTATTAAATACTTTCAAATTATTAAATTACTATTTTTCAATTTATCTCTAATTTGTCAATTACTAAAAATTTTAAGATCAACCTCCCCCACTTAAAAGAATTTGGTCCCTAAATTTAGGGGTGAACACTGGTCAGTTCGGCCCGATTCACCCCTATTTTTTACATAAACAGAACCGACCTGAATCTCCCCTTTGAACCAAACCAAAGCGGTTCAATTCGGTTTAAATCGAAATATGTAAAAAGATGCTTTTTAACTGTAAGACCCGGCTTCCCAGCTTTCCGTACGGTGTCTTGGATGACTGGCCTCTAACGTGTCCGGGCTGGGCGATGCTTTAGTGTCGCATCGTGGGTGTCCGACGCGACAGTCATCCTTGTTGCAACCAGCCTGTGTGTCGCGTTCTTGTCGCGCCTTGCTTCTCCGTCTCATCTTCGTGTCACGACCGGTCAATGGGTCGTGATAGTGCTTCGTCGTTTCAGTCGCCTGACGCCTGTCAGGGTGGCAGGTGTGTTAGTACGACCTGTCGGGTTGTCACAGCATCTCTAGGGGACGCGTTCTTGTCACAGTGCGTTGACCTGTCACGTTATAGTTCTTAATGCAATGCATCGCCCCATCGCGACTTGGGTGCCAAAGGCTTAAGGCCTTGGCTGGTGACCCCTTCTCCCTTTTCCTCCTTCCCCTCTCCCCCCCCCCCCCCCCCCTCTGGCGGTGCTCTGCCTCCCTCTCTCTCCTTTGTGCATTTTAGGTGAGGAGGAGAGTCGTGCTCGTGTCCCCGACATTGTGGAGCTTGCGTGGAGCGAGGAGGAGGTGGCCAATCCGACGTAAAGGGCCCACAATGGGTTTGTTTCTTCTTGGAAGTTAGGGATTGCTTGTGCTCTTCTTGTTCCTTGTGGATTGGGAGCTCCTAGTGCTTTCTAGCTACTTTAGATAACTTCTCCATGCTCCTCTCCCCTGTGTGATGTGTTTGTGGCTTGTGGGCGGCCCCGGAATGGAGCATCCCATAGTTCTGCCTCTCTCCTAGTGTCGCAACCGCGGTGCGCATCGCGACACCAGAAGAGGCGTCTGCCCGGTCGGTCGTGACCTTATTGCGATGCCTTGCTCTATCACGACATGGTTTGCTGTCGTGACGCTCTGCCCCGTCGCGATAGGGTTGCTGTCGCGGTGCCCTTCCCCATCGCGATGGTATCACGATGGCTTGGGGGGGGGGGGGGGAGGTGCGATAGTACCTGTGTTGCCTCAGGTGTTTTTATGGCCTCGGTTAGCGTGTCGATGTGTGCCCTAGGGTAGGCTTTCCCTTAGGACCTTCTGGGGGGGGGGGGGACGTGGCAGGTTACTTCACTGCGTTCAGTGACTGAAGGTGACACCTTTGTGGCCGTGTCCTAGCGGCGGTGCTAGGAGTCTCGCGTTTGTCTAATAATTGATTGTCTGACGATCAATCGATTATTAGCAGAGTGATGTTTTCTAAACTATCTTGTGGTGTTCCGAGGTTCTGGCCTTCTTGTGTGTGCCTTGGTTGGCTGACTGCCCTCTCGAGGGTCCATGCGTGCCTCGTGCTTGCGGGGCTTGTCGTGGGTTACAAGCCAGCGGTTCGACGTGGTTTTTGTTGTGCTTGCCCCACCTGTTCTCCCGATGCTTGGCACTTGAGGGCTTGTCCCTTTCAGAGGTTGGAGGTCAGGTGTGGGGCCGCAGCTTGGCCAGGCTGCGGTGGTACTTACGTTCTTGTGGTGTTCTGTGGCAGCTCTGTCTCGCTCTTCTGGGGAGGTAAGAGGTAGGAGCCAGACTGGTTAGCAGAGGGAGTGGTAGGTGTGTCCTCCTCTTGGCTGCCAGTGGTGGTGGCTTGGTTGCTGTTGTTGTGACGGAGTTTCCTCACGACGTTTCCAAGTGTTATCCGTTGCCCTAGCCTACACGATGGTTATAGCCTGGCCGTGCCTAGTTTCCATAAGCATCGTCAGTTGGCCTTGTTTGCTCGTGCTTCTGGTGGTTTCCTCTTTGGTGTCCTCTTAGTTCCATAGTCCTGTTCTTGGGTGCCAGTCCATGGTGGTACCGGCATGTGGCTACTCGACCTCGCGGTGTGTCTGGGGTCTAGGGTGTTTCTGCTTGTGGGCCCTAGACCCTGTGGAGGTTTGAGGTGGCCGTGCTTGTGGTGAGACGTCCTTCTCACGTGGTTGCTCGGTGGTCTCTATGAGACCCTATCTTAGCAGGCGTGTTGAGACTTGTTTCCATGTTGTGCCTAACTCCGTTGGTTTCTGCAGGAGTCGTGTGTGAGTCATGACCTTGGTTGGTGGTCGTGGCATTGCATTGTTATGTTCCGCTGCTTAGTAGTAACCTACTGTAGGTGTTCCTCACTTTACAACTTTCTAGTCTAGTTTCCTGTTTTCGGAGTTCCTGCTGCTCTGGCCGGTGATGGACTGGTAATCCCTACTCGACCTTGTTCACGAGGCTCACCTCCCTCCTTCCTTTATCTAGGGGCTCATTGTTCTGGGAGCTCGTTGTCAGATGGTTTGCAGAGGCAGTGGTGGCACCGTGTGTTGTCAACAACAATGAGAGCGAGTGTTGTGAGCTCTTATACCTGAGTGAGTTGAGAGTTGTGCTTTGAAAGTTCTTTGGGTATGCCCCTTAAGGACTGTACCTTTCTTCTTGTACTTGTGCTTTTACTTGAGACATGTTGTATAGACTTTTGTATATTGTATATCTTGTTATAGTTATTTAAATTCAGTACATATCTCACCACACTATTCTTCTAACCCTTATGGGTTTTCGGTCTCGTGGGTGGTGATGCGAACTTTGGGGTCCCTGGCGGGGAGTCCGGGAGGTCGGGTCGTTACATTAACGGTGGTCGTGATGTTCGACCTTCGGCCCTCCACACGGAGGTCAGCGCTCGAAGGCGCCTAACCAACTACACTAAAAGCGCTTCTGTGTGTGTCTATATATATATATATATATATATATATATATATATATATGTTTCATTTCGATTACCCAACCTGAAACTAAATTGAACTATGAGGCCTGTGAAACCGAACCGAACTGACCCAAACTGATTGGTTCGGTTCGATTTTCGGTTTGAACCATTTAATAAACATCCCTACCTAAATTTGCAAAGATAGTCAGGTGAACTTGGTAACCAGGTGTAGACACGCGAATTTGGCTCCACCGCAGGCAAATTTCATGTTGCACCATAACACCACAAATGGCCTTCATTTTCCCTTGCAAGAGTGTTTTCCCCATCATTCTGGATCACCCCCATTCTTCCACGGTGCTTCCCCTTCATTTCCAGGGCCCCTCGGGCATTATAGGCATAAATTTCAAGTCACATCGGGTATGGCAGCCGTCTCTCTAAATGTGTCCGGTACCCCAGACGCGATTCAGGATACCTTGGCTTAACGGGACAACTTTTATGGGTGCGACCTTAACGTGGTAGGTATATCGGCCACGACAATATGCTTAACGCGTCGGCCCTGCACGATGCGACAATAAATTCCTACTTTACTTATGGAAACTACCCCTTTCATGAACGTGTCTGGCATAGGCGATGCGATTCCAATTTCCTTTTCGGATGAATTTTCATAAATAAATTAGGAAAGCTTATCGAGTTGTGTCATGCCGACGCGATTTAGTTTATTATCGCGTCCCTCCTAACGGATGCAATTCAAGGTTGCATCCTACCACACGGATGCGATTCAATGTTGGCCAAGAAAGTCGTTGTGCTTAGGCCAGTAATCATTAGAAAATCCTGTAATCGCATCCTTGTCAGCAATCACGCTTCAAAGATGTCAAATCATAAAATCACGTCAGCAGACAGCGCACGTAAGCCCCATGCCTCGAAATTGCCCCTAAGGTAATCGCTTCGGCCATGGCCGCCGCGTTTCAAGTCGCGGCAGCCCTGGCTGACGCGATTCCCCTCCTTTTCGTAGTGTCCTGACAGGACGTGATTCAGAGACATGACGGCAATCATGCGCATGTCTCATCAAACTAACCTAGTAAATCGGGGCCTGCCGCCCAGGCGCTATCCAATCCAAGTCGCGGCGTGCTGTCCCGACGTAATTCGAATCACGGCCTGCCACCCAGACGCGGTTCAGGTTCTTGTCGCGGCGGCCGTACCCGACACGATTCAAAGATTTCGCCTCTATAAATTGACCCCGAGGGTCATTTGTAAGAGAGGGGTTCCAGAACACAGTGAAGCTCCGCCGGATTCCTACCTCGATGACTAGAGTCGGCGTCCTTTTCGTCTTCCTCCACGTGTACCGGAGTGGAGCGACGCAGAAGCTCCTTCCTCATCTTACTCCATCCGTCTAATCGGCAACGCCGTGACGCCGACGCGCCATCCACTATTTGTGGAAGCACCCCCTCCCCTTTCTTTTCCCTTTGTCTCCATTTCCTCTAGGCCGCACGTGGCTCTTTACATTTTCATCTCCTCCGGGCCCCACGTGGCCCCTTTTTCTTTTTATACACACATGCATGCATACACACGCACACCTACATTTTAGGGGTTTAAAGAGCACCACAAGGTGTGTTCTTCTCCCATTATTTGTATTCATTTCATTCCTTATTTGAGAATTTGTATACTACATGCGGCTAATCTCCTTTTATTCTTTTCGTCTATTTTGTCACGGTAATCAAATGAGGAAACACCCTCTACCGCGGCCGGCCGTGTTCGTAGAGGAAGAAAGGACCCACATCCCCCGTGCATCCTCCCACACTTCAACAGGTATTCCGCGATCACACTTCTTCCATTCGCACCACTCGCCGTGCGTCTCCATTTGGCACCCTCGCGTGCCTGGCGATCATGATTTTTTTATTTTTTTTGCATCTCCTTTCTTTTTCATTTCTTACCACCCCCTCTTTGTCGAACGTTGTTCTTCGTGCCCCTTGAAAAGGGAATGAAAAATGATACCTACAAATTGGCGATCACGGTGAGACTTCTTTTGCATTTTTCCATTTGATTACCCCCCTCCTTCGTGCCCCACATGGCACTCTCCTTTCTTTTCCTGCTTCATACTGTGTTGCATGCTATAATTTTTATTTGTTTTTCCCTGTACACATTTGCCGCTCTCCTGCATTTTTTTGTTCCTTGGTTTGCCTTTGGAATCGCGTCCACTACAAAGGACGCGATTCAGTGGACGCGATTCAGTTTTGAGAACGTGGCTGGTTTACTGGATGCGTCTCTGTATCGTGTCGCGGCAGCTAAGGCCGATGCGTCACAATCTTCTTGTCATGTTGGCCTGAGCCGACGCATTTGTTGTCACGCCGGCTAAGGCCGACATGTTTATTTCCTTTTCCTTGTACACATATCCTGCATTTCCTGCTTTCTTTTCTGCTTTCGGGTGCCTGTTTGGAATCGCGTCCCACACAGAGGACGTGATTCACTGCTTGATAACGTGGCCGGCAAACCAGACGCGTTTCTATTTCTTGTCGCGGAGGCTAAAGCTGATGCATTTCTGTCTGCACAGGTCATCCACAGGGATTGACTGCGTCTCTGCCAGCCTTCAGTGGCTTCTAGATCCGCGGCCTGGTGACTGGACGCGATTCAGTCAACTCGCGGTCGCTGTATAAGACACGATTTGACTTACTGACAGAAACGTGCCCCCTTTGCTGCCATTTTTGCTAAACTGTCACAGCAGGGCATTTTTGCATCGGTCGGGGGACCTCCTTCCCTCATATCCTAGGCTCCACACATCCTTCCGGTGAAGGCAAGCTCTCCATTGGGCATTCCGTCCCTTTGGACTAGTGAACCTTCTCCCGCAACCCCGTAAGACTCCATACCCCGTGGATTCCCTCATGGCGGACCGAGCTGGCGGTACCACATCATTGACTCGGGTTTAGATATCCCATTGTGTGGTGAGAGGTGATTCTAGTTGCACCCCGAAGTATTCATACTCTACCCAACTAGGATCTCACCTAGAGTGACATGATATTTTTAAATCCATTAATTAATTGTGAAACTCCTAAAAATAGTGTAAGCATTACAACTTGTTTGGACCATCTTGTTTGATTTATATCTTTATTCAAACTTGCTTGTTTTCTTGCCTGTTAAAAATGGACCCACATTATCATGCTAATTTTTATATGGACTATGAGGATAATTTCAAATCCCCATCTTTTTAGTCCCATGTCCGTCCATCTCACCACCGTGAGGGGCAACCTTCCACATCCTATGGTTACGTGCGCACACTGCGCACTAACCTATATGATTTCCCCTCAGATTTACCTTCAATCAAAACCCTGCGAGAGCCTCCCCCCCACCAAGATCCAACAGTCCAAAATGTCTTGCATGCCTTGGACTAGCTCACCCCTCAACAACTCAGTTTGATTCAATCTTTGGTTGAGGGTACAACACCTCCTCTTCCTCCTTCTCCTAGGCACCCGCCTTTGTATATTCCGGTGACTTCGCCACATACCCCTGTACATTTTTCATCACCTCGGCCCCCTGGCCATTTGCACCCCCATACTCTGGTTTAAACAGACCAACCCTTGGGAAGGCCCATTAATTCAAGGCCACCCCCATGTACTCCCTCAGAAACCAGCAAAGTAAGTGAAGGGAGGTGATCGCCAGGGCCTTACCTGTGCCCAAGGAGGTGTTATGATCGCGTCGATGACGTTGCCTCTCGCAGCGGTAGATGGTGGAACTCCGACTTTCCTCTCTCCGGCCGACCAAAGAAAGGAAGCTCCACGGTCTTACTTGATGTGTTCCTACAATGAAAGAAGCTCTATTAGACTTAGATGCAGTGTAGCAAACGTCCAAAATGTAAAGAAGAAGCCCAAAAGGAGAGCCCCGTACTGGTTGTGGGCATGAGAAGAGGGGTGGCCAAATGTTATGACCACGCTTCTTCCCTCTGTTTTTGGTTTTGAAAACTCATTTTAGGTGTGTAAGGAGGTGCACTACGTGCCTAGAGTGTGTGTGTGTGAAGTGAATGACACACAAAGCTATTGAGAGAAGAAGGGGAAAAGAAGGAGAAGAGGGAGATGATCCTCTTGTAGTAGCATGGTTGACTCCTTTGTGGGCTCCTCCAGCTCGTGGTGAAGCCTCCTGGATGCTCCAAGAGTTGAGGGATAGAGAGGGAACAAGGTTGGTAGCTCTCAAGGCTCAAGTCACTTTCTCTCTCTACTCTCAAAGCATCAAAGCATGGTCACGTCCAGCATCTCCCCCCTTCACTTAGAAGGCCAAGGAGTACCATATATAGGCAGTGGGGGCAGAGCTAGTGAGCATAGGATGCTCAAGTGTGAAGAAACACACTTAAACATGTTGCAATCCATGTATTAATGCTTGAACCAATGAGAGGAAGCCATGTAAGATTTTTACTGGGTCAAGGGTGTGCCAAGGTAGCCCATTTTCCCATTAGGAACGGCCCCATGTGTTGCATGGGCGAGAGAATGGCGCAAGTGGGCTATATTCTCGGGCAGTTGCACAGACCAAGTAAACCAAGGTTGACGGCAAGCGATGCTACTGCCAACCCCATGCAGACGTCAACATTGGTGGATGTCAACCAGAGTCGACATCAAGGGGTGCTGCCATCAACAAGATGTCAACGGCAGTCGATGTTGCCGTTTACATGGGATCCGAGGCAAGTCAACAAGCAATCAAATAGCCTTATTGGACCATGAACCATGCAGAGATGGGCCAAATCTCACGTCTACAAATGCGCCTCCGAGACATCCGATCTTACAAGGGAGCAGAGTGGACTGAAAGGTTGGTGTCTCAGTAAACAAAGGACTTGGAGATTTGATGAAAGGGACATCTCTGAGGATAGGAATTCTAGTAAGCCACATGAATGAGTTAGGCTAGAAATGAGTGATGAATCATCTGAGAGACAAAATGTGAAAAAGAAGGAAGGATGATCTACTCGTGTAACTACAACTGCAACCCAACGGTAGGGTCCCTAGCATTGCCGAGTAGGACTTTGACTAGTTTCTAGTGTTGTCTGAGTCAAAGGAGTTGTAATATGACGGTTGAATCAAGGAAATCTCACAACCGAAGTCCGTCGGGACCTGCTGACCTAATCAGGACGTTTGTCTAATTAGGGGTTGTGAAGACAAAAGGGATTGGTTGTACTCTCAAAGGATTATCAAAAGATTCTAACTAGAATCAATATTTGGAAAGCTGAAAAGTCCGGAATTAAGCTCATAACTGGTGAAAGGTTTACATTAACTAAATATGACAGGTTGACAATTTATGATATGCACTGTGGGACTGTTTGGGATTGCTTGGAGAATGGGCAACAAAGACCTGATATCAGCTCAGATATTGAAGAAGGTGGTGCTAATTCGGTTGGCCACTTGAGCGTGGAGAATGGGCCACACAGTGATTGAGGAAAATCTCCTCATTTTTTGAGTTAGTAAGAGAATGTTATCAGTGAAGGCCTAAATGCATGTTGGTGTGGGTTCCCTATCTAAAATGCAAGTTAGAACCAGAGGAAAATTCTAAGGCCATACGAATAACTAAGAGATCGCAAACCCATCATAGTTTTTGATAAAGGGGAACTCGGTGTTCACGGTAGCCAAGCTATTCGCCTCTGGTGACTAAACCTATGTTAGACATACTTGTGCAACACTCAAGGTCGCCTAAGTGTTTTCGGATTTGAAGCGTCACTTGTGCTTAAATATCTACAAAAACAACTTGAAGCATAAGACGAGAAATAATAGCCATATGAATAGTGAAGCTCTAAAAATTCGCCATAGTTGACGTCAACCTTGATTGCCACCAACTTACAGTTGACGTCAACATAGCATGCCGTCTACAAGAGTCGGCGTCCACACATGTTGCCGTCAATAGTAAACAGACGTCAAATGATGTGGACGTTAACACGCCAGTGGATTAGACAGAAAAAAAGCTAGTGGAAGGCCATAGGGACTCTTCTATCTTCTTCCTCCGTCCTTACTTCCTCAACACTGAACCAGAAAGGTCTGGGATGACCTATAGCAGCAAACATGGCCTCCACATCGACCGGAACACCCATGATCATAAACTCGGGAGTTTTGAGTGATGTTCCGGGGCATCTGAGCACCTGACTGGACAACGGGGAGGTAAGTATTGCTTTTTCTTGCTTCCCTTTGTGCTGAAAATGCCCCCAACCCCCTCTCATGATGCTCCCTGGGTGTGCAGGAGGTGCCTACTTTCCCAAACCAGGGCCAGGTACGGGCCTTCTTCTGGCTGGTCAACCTGATGAACGCAATAACCATAGACATGAGAAGCTATATCAGAGCATTGAATCTAAGTTTCATGGTGGTGCTGGCCAAGAACATGAAGGATATGTGGTGGGGGTTTGATGCCCTCGGAGCGCTTGTGGAGTGCTGGCACCCACACACACACACATTTGTGTTCCAGGGTTTTGAGGCGAGCGTGCTACTAGAGGAGGTGGAGCTGTTCTTGGGGTGGAGACGATGCCTGGATTATGATGTGACGACTCCTCTTCTCCTGTGGGAAGAGATTCTAGAAGACATTATGCGGGACAAGAAGGAAGAGCTGAAGATGACGAACAAGCATGGGATCTTCTTGGACTGGCTGGCCTGGTGGTTGATCCAGCATGCGAAGGAGATTGGTGGTTAGAGGGTGACCCGTGGATTGACGCTCTGCTTGGCTGGTGTGTTCTTGTTCCCCACCAGTGACAACTTCCTCCTATACGAGCATGTGGGGATCCTGTCTCTCCTATGGCACGGGCAATCACTTGCCCCTGCAGTGCTGGCACACCTCTACAGCTCCCTCACTACGATGAGCTTAGGCGGATGCATATGCGGGAGCCTGTTCCTGCTTCAGGGATGGATGGAAGCTCATTTAAAGTTTGATTTTTCTGAAAAGCAACCTACCCCATCCAGAATCTTCCTTCGGAGTTCAATGAACTGCAGTAGAGCATGGTATGAGCCAGTGGACGAGATCATGTGTGTGACATCACACTTGAAGAGAAGAGATGCCTGGCGAGACTACCTAGGCTACTACCTAGTGGAGGACTTCATTGTGAGGCCACTATTCATGAGGACCATTGAGTTCAGGGTTCGTACCAGGGAGGACAGAGATTTGTGGCTGGTTAGTGCTGATCAGATGGTGATGTACCAGCCACACCGGTGCCAGTGTCAGCTTGGAATATCACGGAGGATCCCAGCTTCCTCTCACTGCACAACCATGATCATATCAGGGAGAAATGAGAAGCTGATGAAGAAGGCCAAGAAGACTTGGGATAGGTACACAGTGAGCAAGAAGGTGGGACATGCTGTCCAAGAGAACTGGATAGAAGTCCGGGTTTATGAAGAGTATATTACCACAATTTGGCCCATTTCATGCAATTTCTTCATGTCTCGTCGAGCAAAATGATGTATTTCTACAATTCTAATAAGTGTAACACAAGTGTTAATGAATAAACAATGAGTTGCATTGTGTTCAATGTGTTGAATAGCTTGAATTGTGTGAAATTTAGTCAAAATGAGCTTTGAATTGGCTTCAATTGAGTGTTATGTGAATGACAGTGAGCGAAGGGTTGGCGTCCACCTTGATGGATGCCAAGCACATGTAGATGGCTACAGTGTGGTCGCTAACCTCCAGACAGAAGATAGATGGCCAGATCGATGGCCGCCTATAGTATGGTAGACGTCCACGACCTGGTCGCCGACCATGGTACTGGGTCTGATAGGGTACCTCGGAGCAAGATATAGACGGCCAACAGCCTGCCGTCAACTTGAAATCAGCGGCCGTTAGGTTGACGTCAACAGACACTCGACAGCCACTGGGTGGACGTCAATTTCAAAATTCAGCTTTTGTGCCTGAGGCCCATCTCCGGCGCCTCTTCACTCCATTCCAACCGGCGGAGACCCTTCCCACCTCCTACCCACTTCCACACTCTAACACTCTCTTGCCCTCAATCTTCCAATCCTTCTTCTTCAACTTCTTCAACCTCTCCTATCTTCTATGTTGGACTGGACTCGATGGTGAGGTGGAAGAAACTGGTTATCCGCGACTGCCCCCACCGGATGGAGGAAGAGGAAGCAACAGGGGGGTCAACGACGACGGAGGAGGAGGATGACCCGACGGTGACAGACACCGGCGGGAGCACGCTGGTGGGGTAGGAAATAGTAGGGAGTGATGGAGAGAGGGAGGAAGAGACAGAAGTGTAGGCACCCCAGAGGACCCTACGACGCCCAAAGGTAGGTCAAATTAACCCTAAACTCTGTGTGGAAGTGATTGTGACAGTGGGAAGGAAGGGGAAATAGGGGAGAGTCCGTCGGTTTCAACAGGAACTTGACATCAACATTGGTTGACATCGTGTTCATATTAACGTCCAAGCCATTGCTGTCAGGATGAACTTCGTGGCAATGATCTGGACGTCAACAGTTGAACTCGACGGCCACTACCCTACCATCTACTTAAAGTAAACAGCCACCCCACGAATGTCAATGGTATGCAAATGGCAAGCACCTTGTCGTCAACCTATTTTTTAACGACAATCAATCCTGACATTTATTTTCTATGTTTTGTGCAGGGAAAAGGCAGGATGAGGAGTCGGGTGATGTGGGACCTGTGCTGGGCATGGTATAGGGCACTGCTGGAGCCCCAGTAGACACGGGTGGCATGGATGCGGTTTGGACACCTCCTGGCTGTGCGCCCACTCCACGTGGACATCCCGTACCTCGAGGCACTGCGGGAGAGGTGGGATGAGGATTGAAAGGCATTCATCATGCCTTGGGGGAACATGATACCCACATTAGAGGATGTGGCATATCTGACATGACTATCGGTTCAGGGAGAACTGGTAGTAGGACAGAAGAGGAGAGACTATCATGATGACATGGTGGAGTTACTGGGGCCGGCGTTTCTGGCTGGGAGGAGGAGGCCGATCTGGAGCATCCTGCTCGGATCCCTATCAGATGTGGTAGGGTTGCGAGGAGGGAGTAGGGGAGCACTGGAGACTCTGGAGGAGTTTGGCGCCGGGGTTCAGGCATCGATCCAGCTAGGAGGGAGGAGCGAGGTGCAGTCCATCAACATTTTTGTGACATACTTCTTCAGGCGGCTCCTCTTTCCGACGTAGTCATCTCAGATGAACTGCAAGTTCATGCTCCTACTATGAGACCTGGAGCAGGCGGGACGATATGCATGGGGTGCCTCGATGCTGCGAAACCTCTTCTCCCTTCTCCCCAGCAGCTCGTGGTGTTCTCAGAGCACCGGGGGCTTCACCCCCTTCCTACAGGTATGCAACTTTCCTTTAATGCTCTTCATTTAATAAAATTGATAAATTACCTGACTAACTGACATCTTTTCTTCTTGTCTCGCAGATCTGGGGGTACACCCGCTTCCCCATGGGATGCGGCGTGTAGGCAGAGGGGAACCAGGCCATGGTACCCCTCATGGCCCAATGGGAGTTAGCACCCGATCCGAGAGTTACGGATCGGCGTATGGAGGATGTGCGGGCTCGACTTGACCTCTACCCCCATGATCAGGTATAAATCTTAGCTAGCACTCTTTCTTTCTTTCTTTCAATTGCCATTTGATACGACTGACTAGTGTTCTCTTCTCTTGCAGGTGGTTTGGACTCCGTACTTGGGGGAGGTGGACGTGTCACACCCGACCGTGGCGGTGGGTCGCCCAATGTTCGACCGCCATGTACTACTACTATGCTTGGAGACGTGCTAACCCCTCTACCTAGAGTTTGTGGTGCAGACTCAGGGTTGGCATCAGCCGGCCCTAGAGATATCTTCTTTAGGGAGAGAGGGGCACTCCCGATGATGGTTCTTCACCGAGGACCGCGACTGGAGTGAGGAGCATGGGAGCACGGTCGCCTACTGGTGAGGTGGAGGGGAGTAGGTCCTCTAGCACACCGACCTCCAGGACAGGTCGGCATACCCGGAGGACTACCGAGCGCACTACACCGGGTGACTCCGGCTAGGCCGGCGAGTGGTAAGTGAATTATAACTCTAAACCTTGCCATCTAATTGATTGGTTCTAACCTTAAAGTGTGGAGGGGAGGCTAGCGGAACAGGCCATGGAGATGGAGAGACTCCGCGTCGAGATGCAGACATTGGTAAGTCACAACTCACCCTAGATGTCAGTGGGATTTGATTGGATTTGAAAACTGACTGATCTATGTGATTGCAGAGAGAGGAGCTAGCGAGAGTACGGGTGAGCCGGGACATGGGGGGCGAGCTCATTCTCGTAGCCACCTAGTGGGGACCTAGCGGTCCAGCTATAGGGAGCCCTAGATCAGGCGGAGACGAGGGTCCGAGAGCTACAGACGAGGACTTAGGAGCTAGAGGCGAGGATCCAGGAACTGGAGGCAGAGGTAAGATACTGAGTCACTCCCTTTCTGCACATATGTATAAATAACACATTTTCTTATCAATGTGCAGCAACAGGGAGCAATGGCTACCCTTCAGGAATAGATGGAGGGTATGAGGGATGATCTTCTGACGATGCGGGGTCGCCTGCTTGAGGCGAGGGAGAGGGCTCGAGCTCAGGCCATTGCAGATTTAGAGTTCTTGAAGAACCGGGTGCTGAAGATACACCGTGAGCAACAGCGACAGGCCCAGCCTGAGGCACCGGGGAGGATGGGGTCTGTCTTTGAGTCCCTTGAAGACATTGTGTTGTTGGGAGACCCATCCATGGGATGAGGAGGAGGACCGCGACCAGAGGCGTCGGCAGCGACGAGACCTCCTCTCCAAGACTAGCGTCGGGAGAGGGAGGAGGAGGAGGTGAGTAGCTTGCGTAGGCAGAGGCCTAGCGAGGGGGAGAGGAGAGAGGAGTGAGGAGGGAGGAGCGAGGCTCCAGATGTACCACCAGGGGCATGCCCCTATCATGATATGTACAAAACTTTACCCTTTAGTGGACTTTTGTGGATTTTTGTCATCCAACGTGTGCTTGAATAATTTGCTATTTTGTTTTGATTCCTGCATCCACAACACTTTAAGGAAAAAAGTTAGTGTAGATCTGTCTTTAGCCCCTTGCCTAAAAGATGTACCTTTCTTGAAATCTGGTCAAATGACTAATTTCTAATTAAAGATAGGAACACAAATAAAATACTGAAAAGAAATACATACATGCATTTTTTTTATTTTTGATTTTTTTAGAATAATGAAATAAGGAAAATAATGTTAGTATATGTACATGGTACAACTATTTTTTTTAGTTTTTTTTGGATTTTTTTTATTTTTTTGATTAAAATAAGAAGGAAAATATGTACATGGAGAAATTATACACATCAAGAGACTCTCTTTTGTCTTTTTCATTTTTTATTTTTTTTTGGATTTTTTTGGACTCTAAGACACATATTCATCACACGTCAAGGTGTGGGGTCCCCATAATCTAGTTAACCACAGAGGCCATGAGTAAGGAGGATCGTGCATGATATTGTTGATATTGGGGATTGCCCCTAGCCTTCTTTATATTTTCTACCATGAAATGCCTTACAAAGTCAAATTGCCCCTAGGGGGAGGAATTTGGAAGAAATAAATAGGAAGTCATATCAGGATTTGGTTTTCAAATCACTTTTTGTTTCCAAATCAACATCTCACACGGAAAGACTTAGTCATCAATTAATTTCAGGGGTACTTTCATTTTGATTCCTTGCTGGAGGCACGTACTATTTGCTACCTTCTTGATTTGGTCAGCCTTTTTCTGAGTACGTATTTTTTGCTACTTTTCTTTTTTTTTACCTTTTGGCTTTTCTTTGCCCTTTGAGGTTCGGTTTGGCATTTTGCCCTTGCCTTTGCTTTTGATTGCCCCTTATTTATTTTGACTTTGTCTTTCAGGCGAGAGTGATTGGTCCCCTACTTGTTGTTTGTCCCTTTTCCAAACCTGACCGAATGAGAAGAGAAAAGGGGATATGTTGACCAAATTAGACAATCCAGGTGTACTTGTGATTTCCCAGCTAATGGTCAATACTCGAATATCGTGTGGTGTGTGAAGAGACCCTACCTCACTAATGGCCAAGCAGAAAAAGTAGAGTCTCAAACCCAAGACATTGACAATGATGAACGACCGTACTTGACCGACTAACTGACTAACTAAGGGTAGAACTTCTTGAGGTAGACTGCATTCCATGGATACGACAACTCAATTCCCTCGGCGTTCACTAACCTGTAAGCGTTCCCCGAGTATGCTTCTTTGATAATGAACGAACCTTCCCAATTTTCTTGCGATTTACTCTTAGCACCTGGTGCCTTAACGATTTTGCGCTTTAGGACCATTTCACCCATCTCAAATTTTCTCTCAAGAACTCTTTTGGCATAAAAACGTGCAATTCTTTGGCGATAAACTTGTGCATGGTCGGCCGCTATCATTCGCCTTTCATCTAAGAGTTCCAGTTGTGCTAATAAAGCCTCCCGACGTTGACAGGGATCAAGTTCGGAATCTAATTGAACTCTAAGTGAAGGGACGAAGATCTCATATGGGAGTACCGCATCTGATCCATACGTCAAAGCATAGGGGTTTTGGCCTGTAGGAGTTCGGACCGAGATGCAGTAAGCCCATAGAGCCTCAACTAAGCGGTCTGGCCAGTCAATATTATTGTGAGATTTGCAAGTTTTCTTTATGATTTTGATGAGAGTTTTATTAGTAGCTTCTGCTTGTCCATTACCTTGTGGATAATATGGGGATGAATGATGCAAATTAATGTCATATTTACCACACATGTCGTGAAGCTTCTGTGAAGTGAATTGTGGACCGTTGTCAGTGACGATGTCCCGAGGCATGCCAAATCTTGCAAGAATATTGCGCTTGATGAACTTTATCACCGTTGAAGCTTTGACCTGTTGGAACGCTTCCACTTTATCCCACTTTGTGAAATACTCCGTGGCAGTTAGAATGTAGGACTTCTTACAGATTTCTCCAGTTCTGTCCTCAAGTGGACCGACCACATCGAATGCCCACATGGCGAAAGGCCATGGAGCAATGAGAGGGTGAAGAGAAGAGGAAGGGGCATGGATTTTGTCACCGTGTAATTGGCATTTAGCACAGTGACGAACAAAGTGGGTGCAATCTTCTTCCATGGTAGGCCAGTAATAGTGTCTTAGCAACGTTTGGGCAATTGCTATACCATTGACATGGCCACCACATTTACTAAAGTGAGCGGCTTCAACAATGCTTTGAGATTCGATTTCATCAAGGCAACGGAGATAGACCCCATTGAGGGATTTCTTGTAGAGAATGCCACCGATGATCTTGTAGCGCTCACAGACGCGGCGAATGGCCCGTCTATCAGAAGAAGTGGCATAATCTAGGAAGGATCCATCTTTGAGATAGTTTTCGATGTCAAAGTACCCAGGACAGCCATCATCGAGATCGATTTTTGGCTCTTTTGAGAGTGCATAGACTCGAAGGGAGGGAGATTTGAGTTGAGAGAACCAAGGATCAGCATGAGAAGGGACTTTCAGTCTTTGTACGGAGATGGTTTCAGAGGATTTCCCTAGCAGGATAGGGATGGAGGAAGCTAGGGAGGCGAGTGAATCCGCTAGAATATTTTGAGCCCTAGGAGTGTGGATTAGAGTGAGCTTCCTAAACTGCCGGATTACCTTACAAACCAAGTCTTGGTATGGTTTCAATTTGGGATCCCAGGTTTGGTACTTGCTAAGGGACTGCCGGAGTATTAATTGTGAATCTCCAATTATCCTTAACTCCTTGACTCCAAGCAACAATGCCATTTTCAGCCCAACTAGGAGTGCCTCATACTCGGCCACATTGTTCGTGGCAGGGAAGGTCAATTGGTAGGCGTGCAGATTGACTACCCCTTCCGGTCAGAGGAGGACTTCCTCGATTCCACTCCCCTTGGAATTGAGAGCTCCGTCGAAGTAAAGTATCCATGAAGGTTCACCATCAATAATGGCTCCTAACTCTTCATCTGGAAAGCTTTCGTCGACGGGAGAATACGAAGGTAAGGGGTGGTGGGCCAAATGTTCAGCAATGGCGTGACCCTTGATTCACTTTTGGTTAATGTATGTGATGTCAAATTGGTTGAGGAAACTTTGCCACCTCATCAACCGTTCAGTCAAAACGGGCTTCTCAAGCAAGTACTGAATTAGGTCCATTCGTGCCAGAAATTTCACCTCATGAGATAGGAAATAATGCTTCAACTTCTGGGCAACCCAGACGACGGCCGCACACGTTCTTTCCATGGCAGTGTACTTTTTCTCAGCTTCATTAAATAGTTTGGGTAGATAGAACACCGCTCTCTCCTTCTTCTAGTCATCATATTGGGCCAAGACTGCTCCAATGGAATCTTCAGTGGTTGACACATTGAGCAATAAAGGCTGACCCGGGACCGAAGGAGCGAGAATATGGAGATTGAACAAATAGCTCTTTAATTCGTCGAAGGCCTTTTGACATTTATCATTCCAATCAAACTTAGCCTCTCCTCTAAGCATCTCATAGAAGGGCTTACAATGGATGGAATGTTAAGAGATAAATCTCCTAATGAATTGAAGTCTGATAATTAGCCCTCTAACTTCCTTGATATTCCTAGGAGGAGGCATGACGATTATTGCTTTGGCCTTGTTTGGATGAATCTCAATTCCCCTCTTGCTAACTATGAACCCAAGCAACTTCCCCGAGGACACTCCAAAGACACACTTCTTGGGGTTCATTTTGAGCTTATGTTCTCTAGAACGTTGGAGAACTACCCGGAGGATTTTAGCATGGCCATGTCTAGTCCTAGATTTAACCAAGACTTCATCAACATAGACCTCCATGTGCACATGCATCATGTCGTGAAAAATTGCCATCATCGCCCTTTGATAGGTTGCTCCTACATTCTTCAATCCGAAGGGCATCACAACATAACAATAGGTCCCCCAGGGCATGGTGAAAGAAGTTTTCTCCTGGTCTTCCTCCTCCAGACGGATCTGGTTATACCCAGAGAAACCATCCATGAACGACAACATCTCAAAATCGGCAGTATTGTTCACTAGGACATCTATGTGGGGGAGAGGAAAATCGTCCTTAGGGAAAGCACGATTAAGGTCATGGAAATCTATGCAGATCCTAACCTTACCGTCCTTCTTCATCGCAGGGACAATATTATCTACCCATTGCGGATAAAGCACGACCTTAATAAACTTAGATTTTTGCAACTTGTCGACCTCCTCTTTGATCTTGAGTGCAAGCTTGGGGTGTAGCCTTCTTAGCTTTTATTTGACAGCTTTTGCGTCGTCATTTAAGACCAACCGGTGCTCGACCAAAGAGGTGTCAAGCCCCGACATGTCCTCGTAGGACCAATCAAAATGATCGGAAAATTCTTTAAGGATAGCTACAATGGCTTCTTCTTCTTCTACACTCAAGTTGGCACTAATAAAAAATACCTACGGAGATTCTTCGGTGCCAAGGTTGATCTCTTTGGTTGGCTCATCCGCAGCCATGGTTGGCTCATCGAACCTCTTCATGCCATCCACATAGGAGCTTACTGGGTCCTCTTCTTCTGACCCAAGATCTCCCGACTCATGTTTCTCATCAAAATCTAGCAGATAGACCCCTAAACCATCGTCTATAGAGTCACCTTCTTCAAAATCGGATTCCACTAGAGTAGGTTCCTCAAGAAGCTCCAGGACTTGACTTAATTTAACACACCTCTTAGCTAAGGCCAAAACAAAATGGGCAGGAACTTGCATACCCTTCTCTTTTTGAATGCATTGTCGAGATGAACTAGACTCTTCTAAACGTAGACCTGACCCTAAACTAGAATCTAAACCACTATGTATAGGACTATGTACAATTCTATGTACCGGGGAAGTGCCCCTAGAGAGGTGAGAATGAGAATTTAGGCTGGAAAGAGACGGCTCCTTGCCGATCAGAAGAGACTCCATAGAGGAAGGATGCTTGACAGAGACCTCGCATTCCCACCTTTGAGAATTGGAATTTTTTTTTGGGAGTCAAGGCTCAGGACCATGAGTTGTTGACTCATGGCTGCCCCGACTGGACAGGTGAAGAATGGAGGGAGGACAGATTGGGAAAGATGAGAGAAAGAAGGGGTTGAAGAAAGAGACTTGTGTGTCGAGTACAACTCAGTTGGGAGAGAAGATGAAAGAGATGGGGCTAGAGATGAAGATGAGGGGTCGGAACCAAAGAGTGAGAGAAGACCAAAGTCCTCGCAGACTTCCTCAATTTCAGCAACTTCCTCTTCTTCTTCGTTCTCAGAGTCGGATAGTTCATCTACAATGGGCTCTCTTGTTCCTAGCTGAATGGGCCCTTGAATGAAGTGCTCCTTTAAGGTCTAGGTATGAGGTTTATAGGGTATGAATGGATCTAGATGAATAGGGTCCGGGTGAAAACCTAGACCAGCCCTAGCTAACAACCTCTTAATTTGGACACTATTGGCAGGACACTGCCTGTCCCTACCCAATCCTCGGCCATGAATGTAGCCGATCTTCGCCATCACCTGCCAACCTTTCCCTTGGCGACAAGGGATGGTCTCAAACTTTTCATCTAGAAAGGGAGGTTGGTTCAAGTCAAAGGGAGAGGGGAGATCAAAGATGGACATGACATGTTTCTTCCCCTTGTCCGGAATGAACATGTGCGGCATTTGCTCCGAAGTGATAGAGTTGAGGGTTTCCAAGGTAGGAATGCTCTTAATTTTGATGACCCGCCCATTGAATAGAAATTTGAAGCATTGGTGGGTGGTGGAAGGGACCCCTAAAGTTTGCTCTAGCCAGGGATGACCAAGAATGGCCATATAGTCTGGATCGACGTCCAAGACTAGAAATTCCAATGACATGGTGACTAGTCCTACCTCCAGTTGAAGAGCGATTTTACCCTTGGCAACCCTCTTGGAGTTGTCATAGGCAGCAATGGTGGAGCAGATTTTCTCTAGATCGTTCTCCCCTAAACCCAATTGCTTAAGGGTTTTCATTGGACATAAATTAATGGATGCCCCGGTGTCGATTAGAGTGGAATCGATCGAAACCCCGTTAAGGGTGACGGTGAGGCAGAGAGGAAGTGAACAAGAGAAGGAGATGGAGGGTCATTGGGTGAGGGAGAGGATGGCATTGGTTACCCCACTAGCAGGAAGGTCATCATTGTCCATGATCTTTTGAAGGAATTGGAGGAGGGTGGACTGATGAGACGGCGATTTTTGAATCAATTCTAAAATAGACACCCTTGCGGGAGTCTAAGTGTTGCAGAATGTCATATTCGGTGCCGGCAGGTGGTGGGGGTCCATTGTCCTGCTCATCTTTAGATGACCGTGGAAGTGGGGGAACGATCCGGTTCTGGAGCGTGACATGAACATCCTCCTGGGACCTAGGGAGGATGAGTTGGAGGGGTTTAGAGCCATGGGTGGATGACTCATAAGTAGAGGGACCAAGGGTTGAATGGGTATCCTAACAAGCGGGTCGAATAAGAACTAAAGGCCGCTCTTCCAGGATGGTATCTATGGTGGTGGAGGGTTTCTGGGACTCAACGGAACGTCAGGAGTACCACTCCTCAAAGCCCTCTACCCCCCATTGTTGTTCTCTTCTCATAACCTGAGGTTCCGGATGTGTCATGGTGTTGACCTTTTCCTGGGACTTAGAGGAGGATGGGTTGTTGTTTTGGTGGTTGGGGAGGGGGTCTCGCATAATACCCAGTTCCCTTCTTGTATACCTAGACTTAGCAATGGTGACCTTGACATCTTCACAATTAATCCTAGCCTGGTCATTCATGTCATACACCTAGTCACGGAAAGGGAAACAATTGTGGATTTCATTACCGGGAGTTCTATGTGATGATCAGCTTATCCCCATGTAATTTAGATAAATTATATATCTATTTGGTGATTAACAAAACTAAAATAAAGGCAAATCTAACAAGTTTTCTATGAAGTTTAAGTACAAGAAATAAATCAAATAAAGTCAAGCAAAACCTGTAAGTATTTTTACCCTGAAGCATTTTTAGTTTAGAGCATATAAATTTTCTAAGTACACATCGATTTCTCTAAATGTTATAACGATTTCATTGCAAGTCATATCGATTTCCACTCATATCGATTTCATGGATTCATAACAATTTCCTTATCCCTATCGATTTCATTTTTATAACGATTCGCTAAGTGATCGCATCGATTTCGATCTCAGAACGATTCGCTAAGTGATCGCATCAATTTCAATCTCTCACATCGATTTTGTTTCACATCGATCTGGTAAGTGAGAACAATGATTTGCTCTCACATCGATTTTGTTTCACATTGATTTGATAAGTGAGAACAACGATTTTCTCTCACATCGATTTGCTCTCACATCGATTTTGTTTCACATCGATTTGGTAAGTGAGAACAACGATTTGCTCTCACATCGATTTATCTCTCACAACGATTCGATAAGTTCCACATTGATTTAGTATTTACATCGAATCGACAAGTTACAACAATGACTTGGTCATTATAACGACTCATTAAGTTACACAACAATTTGCTTGCTGTAACGATTCAATAAGTCACAACAACGACTTGGTTTGTGTAATGATTCGATAAAAATAAAAACAACAATTTGATCACTCATCGACTCGATAAGTGAGACAATGATTTGGTTGTAATGACTCGTTCACAACGATTTCATAAGTGATTCTCACAACGATTTCATATAACGACTTGGTATTCAAATATCTTAACAAGTCAAAATCATCCCACATATTTCTCTTTCATCCATCCATTAAATATATATGTACATTTCTCTGAACGATGCATGTCCAGATATCTTCTATTCTTATGCTCCTGCATGTAATATCTTTTTGGAAATATAGAATGGAATTTCCATTTTGATGTATTCTCAAACTAACGTTGACTGACAACAAGAGACATTTTAGCTGTCTAAATTTTAGCATTTAATGTGTGCAGGTCTTTGATAGCACGACTTTATACAACGTTGGATAAAGTAAAAGCTGGAGGATATCAAGAAGGATTTTCTCGTTACGTGTATGGAACGCAAATAACCGTTGACTGCAAAGGAAAGCCATGCAGTCTAACATTCTCTGATCATAGAGACAATGGATACTTCAACGTATATTTTTCAAAAGAAGCTATATATTGAAGACTGATGACTCCAGAGAAAAAAGATCTTGAGAAGCCTACTCGATTCAATCTGCGAGAATCTTAAGAGCGAAGCTTCACTCACCATTGTTCATGCTCTTAGCTCTCTGCGTCGAGTGTAGAACCTTGAGAGAGCTTTTGTGTACTGAATGTGTTTGTAGATCTTTTCCTCTCAGTCTTTGCTTCGGATCAAGTATTGTGCTATTATCTTGATCCAGGGGCGTATCATCCCTTAAACACATTTGTGTGTTAATTTCCTTCGGGTTGAAGGAAGACCTGGGGGTTCTAGGGTGTTTGTTCCCTTCGTGTTGAAGGAAGACCTGGAGGGTTCTAGGGTGTTGTATTCCTCTTCAGGTTGTGAAGAGAAGACCAGCTGCGGCTGGGTGTGTAAGTGTCCTTGAGGGGGACTGTACCCTTGGGTAGTGAATCCTGAGTTGTTGCTCAGGGACTGGACGTAGGACTCCTGTGGAGAGGAGATCCGAACCAGGATAAAATCTTGTGTAGTGTGATTGTTGCTTTGTGTTTGTTGTTTTTTTTTCACTAACACTAACAATCATCGAAGTGTCTATTGTGTGAACATTTTTTATTACAGGTTTTAAATAATCAAATTTTAAAGAATCCCATTCACCCCCCCCGCCCTCTGGGCTTGCTAGCTGGGCAACAAGTGGTATCAGAGCTAGTCTCTTCGACAAAGAAGAAGATCCAACGATCTGAAGAGAAAAGATCAAATGGCAGCCCAAGGTCACTTCGAAGGTCAGTCTGTTAACAGACCGCCACTATTTGATGGTGAAGACTACACATATTGGAAAACAAGAATGGAGTTCTTTCTTCAAGGGCTCGACTATCAAATTTGGTCGATTGTAGAAGAAGGAGATCTTCTTGTCACCAACGACAAAGACAAATGGACAGAAGATGATAAGAAGAAAATTTCTCTCAACTGCAAGGCCAAGAGCATACTGTGTTGTGCTCTCAGCAAGAAGGAATTCAACAGAATCTCCGCCTGCAAATCCGCAATGGAGATGTGGGATAAGCTGAGGATCACTAACGAAGGCACATATAAAGTAAAAGAAACCAGAATAGATATTCTGGTGACACAGTACGAAAGGTTTCAGATGCAACCAAGAGAATCAATAACCCAAATGTATAGCAGATTTACAGATATCACAAATGGGTTAGGTAGTCTTGGAAAGACCTATGAAATGGGAGATATGGTAAGGAAAATTTTGAGGTCCCTACCAGCTTCATGGACTCCCAAAGTGACAGTGATAGAAGAGGCAAATGACTTGAAGAGAATGTCATTGGAGAAACTTATTGGGTCCCTAGTGGCCCATGAGATCAATATGGAAAGGTTGAGAGAGTCGTCAAGCAGAAGGAAACAGTCAAATGCTCTCAAGGCAGAAGAAAACTTATCAAAAGAATCAATGAAATTTAGGTATCCAAGTTCTTTTGGGTCTTGATTGGTTAGCTTCTACAGAATTCCCTTTTGGAACCCACTTTAGGTGTTTAGTGGTACATGTATTTTTCGTATGACCAAATTTGTTACAGTGAGTGCAATAGAAAATATCATTTATTGTTTTGTTTGGCTTATTGTTTTTGTTTTATAACCAGGTTCATGTTCAACTACAAATCTTGGCATTGGATATATTTTTTGATATATAATTGTTTCTTCATTTTCTGGTGGAGTGTACCCAATTCCGTATTTCTTGATTGTTTTTAATTATTTACATACATCTTTATATTTACTATATGGTTCATTGAATGCTTCTTCTAGACTATCTGAATCAGATTCATTACATGAAGTAAAAGAATAGTCTGAAGTTACCTTATCATCGATATTTGTCATAAATGCTAATTTGGGATTTTCATCTTCTTTATCACTGGAGTTTGATTCACTGTCTGTGTCACTTTCATTATTCCATGCAGCAGCCATAGTTTTCTTCTTGTATTTCTTGAATTTCTTGGTGTTATCCTTTTTATTGAATTCTACCTTCTTAAGTTTCGAACACTCAACCTTGATATGTCCAGGCTTCTTACATTCATAATAGATAGGCTCAGGTGTTTTGAATTCTTTGCCTTTCTTGAAGTGTCTCCTTCCTGACAGATGTTTTTTTTTGGCTAGAATTCGTTGTAGTTGTCTGGAGAGAAAATCTTTTTCATCTTCACTATTTTCTTCACTCTTCTCACTTTCAGATTCGCCTTTAGATGTGTTTTCTACAGCCTTGAGGGCATTGTTGTACTTTTTCTTACTGGAGGATTCTCCCAGCCTTTCCATGTTTATTTCATGAGCCATCAAAGACACAATGAGTTTTTCGAGAGACATTCCCATGAGATCATTTGCTTCCTCTATAGCAGTAACCTTGGGTGTCCATGTAGTTGGTAAGGATCTAAGTATTTTCCTTACCATATCTCCTGTCTCATACCTTTTGCCTAGTCCAACTAGGCCATTTTTGATGTCTGTAAACCTACGGTACATTTGAGAAATGGACTCTCCAGAATGCATTTGAAAATTTTCATACTGTGTTACCATTATATCTATTCTGGTTTCTCTTACCTTGTCTGTTACTTCACAAGTAAGTTTTAACTTGTCCCACATTTCTTTTGTTGATTTGCAAGTAGATATTCTGTTGAACTCCTTCTTGCTTAGTGAACAACACAATATACTCTTTGACTTGCTATTCAGAGTAATTTGCTTCTTATTAGCATCTGTCCAATTTTTTTCGAAGTTCAGAATTACCAAATCTCCATCTTCTATTGTGGTCCACAGCTGATAATCTAGACCTTGAAGAAAGAAATACATTCTTGTCTTCCAATAATTGTAGTCTTCTACATTGAACAATGAAGGTCGGTTGACCGATTGTTCTTCAACATATCGTTGGGCTCTTATTTATCTTTGCTCTTCAGATTGTGAGATGTTCTTCTTGAAGAGACTTAGCTCTGATACCACTTGTTGACCAGGTTGCAAGCCATGAGGGGGGGTGAATGGATTGCTAAAAAATTCTTCTATATTGTTCCTGTTAATGAGATTACTTTGACAAGGGACACTAAACTCAAATATTAGAGTTAATAAGTAATGGAGACAGAATAAAAACAATCACAAGAGCAATAGAAATTTATCATGGTTTAAATCTCCTATCATAAGGAGTCTTACGTCCAGTCCCTAAGCAACAACTTGGGATTCCACTAATTAAGGGTACGGTCCCCCTTAAGGACACTTACACATCCAACATCAGCTGTCCTTCTCTTCACCACAGGAAGAGGCAATATTCCACTTGATACAACCAGTCTTCCTTCTTACAAAAGGAAGCAAACACCCACTCCACGGCAGGTCCTCTCTTCACAGATGAAGAGGAGCACTTAATAAGAGTTGAAGGAAGATGGCCCCTAGACCTAGCTTATAGCAAATGCTTGATCTGAGGTGGAATCTGAGATACAAGAGAATTACACAAGAGGATGTTCTCTCAGATCTAAAAGCAAGCTCTTGAAAACTAGAAGACAAGTACTTTGTGGAGAGCTAAGAGCCGAAGGATTTGAATGAAAGAACAAGCTCTTCTTTCTTCCGTTCTTCCAAAAGAATTGTTATTGCATGGAGTCAACATACGTCTATTTATCTTCTCTTGAGGAAGTATCTGTTGAAGTGTTCATTGTCTCTCATCTTGAAACACGTAAGGTGTGTCTAGTCCAACGTAGGAATCAGGAAAACCTGCAGTCATTAAATGCTGGGATAGACACATACAGAGAGAAAGATTATTTGGATATCCTCTTTGCTTCAGTCAATGTGACAAGTCCAACGTTGTAACGTGTGTGACTACCGGAAACCTGCACACAATAAATGCTAGAGCATAGACATCTTAAATGTGTATAAACTGTCAGTCAACGTCATAGGCCATGTTTTAGGAGGATATACCAAAGAGGAAATTCCATTCCATCAGGCATTAAAGTTCTACTTTATATGACATGAATATGGTAATCCAAAAGAGATGTCGTGCATAGATATTATACCCAAAATAATATATGTTTTAGTGCACAAGATATGCTATATTTTGCGGGAAAATTTGAAATGCACAGTGATTTAAAATATATTTGAATGGCATGAGTGATAAAATCAAATCAAGACTATGTAGAGTGATTATAAAAATCATTATCAATATTCTTCATTAATTGTCCGAAACGTAATCGGCGCGACACATGTCGTGCTTGGCTTGGCTTCGGTTAGCAATGCTACAACTGCGGTGGTGATTGGCGGCGAGACCAGGGAGTCTCCGGTGATGGCTCCCGTCAGGGAAGAAGGTATGTGATAGGTCCAACCTACCCCTCTAGACCTTCCAATATTGAGCCTCTTGAAATCACTTTTAGGAGAGTTTCTGAACTTGCCCTGAAAGAAAACATGTTCATGCCTAATATTGCTATTACTAATGGGGGCCTGGTCCAAAAGGAAGGAGGTGTGTGCACACGATCTAAAGCTAAGGTTGTGGGGTGTGTGGCTGGGTATTCTTCCTCATGATTAGCCCGATTTTATTCTGGAATATCCGAGGCATATCTAACAATGCCTCTAAATGTTCCCTGCGAAGGATTATTAATCAACTTCACATTGATATTATTGCTATAGTTGAAACACTGCCTTTTACCATGCAATGGTTCAAGGTAACAGAAGAAGAAATAAAATCTATAGTCTTCAAGTGAATGGTAGTTGGTGTGACGACCAGAATGTCCTTTCTGTTGCCCAGATAGAAGCCCAGAGGGGGGGGTGAATGGATTGCTACAAGTTCTTTTCAAAAAGAATTCATGTAAATAAAATGCTTGACAGAAAACACGAAGTTCAATAGTTAGAGTTAGTGATAATGAAGATACAAAATCAATCACACAAACAACAGGAGATTTTTATCCTAGTTCGATCCTCCTATCCCAAGGAGTCCTACGTCCAGTTCCCAAGTAACAACTTGGTTTTCCACTAAACAAGGGTACAGTCCGCCTTATGGACACTTACACATTCAGCAACAGCTGGCCTTCTCTTCTCTACCAAAAGAGGAATTACACCACCTAATTCAACAGGTCTTCTCTTGTTGAAAGAGGAGGTCCCCAAGACAAGGCTTATAGGCAATGCTTGATCTAAGGTGAAGTTCGAGAGACACCAGATAATCTTGAATGAACTCTCTCTCTCAGACCTATGCTGAAAGGTTTGCGGAATTCCCAATATGGTAATCTAGAAGGGGGTTGAATAGATTACTATCTATTAAAACGTTTATCACCTTCTTTTCGCAAGAACACATATTGTTGAAACAATATTTAGAATTCAAACTAAGTGTGGATGTGTGTGACTTGATAACATATAGAGAGCAAACTATAAAGCGTGTGTAGAGAGACCGTGCCTATCAAGCATCTAACGTAAATTCGTGCAAACCACAAGACACGAAGATTTATGTGGTTCAGAGTACACAACTTGTGTATCCTACATCCACGGGCTACACACACACGCAGAATAACCTACTTATGAGCTAGTTCGCCAACTGCAACTCACACACACGTGTTATGTAATGTGCAACCACGATCAGATCAACACCCACACGTGAATCAATCACAAGGACTACTTGAGACACCACAACACACACACAGATATGTAATGGTAAGAACAGAGAAGAATTTCTGAGTTGAAGAACAAATCCAGATTGTAAACTCTTCTTGTGATCGTCTGGGTAGACTTCAAACTTCGTCTTGATAGTCTTGAGTTGATGGAGAAGCTTGAATCCACGATGATCTTGCTTCAGGACTGCTGGATCAATGGATCTTCCAATCTCTGAACAGCAGGTTGAAGCAGAGCAGAAGCAACTTCTTTGGATCTTGGACTTTCTCTAGGGTTTTGGTTGTGGCTGCTTCTGTATGAAATCCACTTGATAAAAGTTGCTTATATAGTGGTGTTTACATATGGAGAGTCGTGGTAGAGAGAAACACCATCTACGACAACTTAAAAACTTTCCATATCTGAAGATCTCCTTCGTCTTTTGACAGGTCTGGGTGCATCTGTAGACAGGCAGCAACAGTTTTGCAAATGCCAGAAGTCAGGTTTTGCGGGTAGCAGATTTCTCTACTTACTTGTCGACAGTCGACTTGCATCTGTCGACAGGTAGCAATAGAGTTGCACATTCCTGAGCTCTGTCTGTAGGTGGCTGTCGACAGGCACATGGGGTCTGTCGACAGGTAGCTGTTTCCTGAGCTTTGTCTTGTCTGTCTATTCACATCTGTCGACAGGACCTGAAGGGCTGTCGACAGGTAACTGTATCTGATCTTTTTCTCTTGTTTTGGTATATCTTTGTTGCATGCACTCACACCTACATGTTCAAACATGTATAGTAAGATATTATGTATACATAGAAGATCAAATATTCTATCATGTTGCTTGCTTGAAGATGTCATGTATTAAATCTCAATTATGAATGTTCATCATAAAAAACATGTTGTCATAAACAATAGAATGAAAAACCCAACATTATCCCCCTTTTTGATGATGATAAAATTATCCAATTAGTGCACAATTGAGTTTCTCCCCCTTTTGACAACATCTAAAGGTATTCACAACAGTCACACACAATGATATAGCAAAGAACTGTGATTTCATTGATGAGATATGAAGCATACACAATACAAAATGTGATGACTTAAATGAAAGGGAAAGAAAGTACATGACCATCAAATGAAAAAGCATAACACAAAACATGACAGACACATGTGAAAAATAGAAACAGACATTGTCTCCTAGACCCATAGACACTCTATGCAGCATCATCGCCAGGTGGTGTAGAGGCCCGACAGCTTTCCTGAAGCTTAGTGAGACGCAACTGCAGTTGGACTTGAGTGTCCGCTAGTGCTTCCATGTTAGCATCCACTGTGTCCAATCGTGCATGAATCTTATCAAATCCAGTGGACATCTGGAGTTGCATCTGAGCAAGAAGATCACGCAGAGAAGGCTCAATAGCAACATCACTAGAACCATCTCCCGGCACATCAAGAGGTGCAGACTGGGAGTCTTCATCAGCAGCATCGTTTTCATCACCAGGAGCTTCTTCTTCGTCAAAATCTTCATCCATGGAAGATGGTGCCTTACCCTTTAGCTCTCTGGTGACCACTCCATCGACCATCGTATACCTCATGCGATGTGTAGCAGTGAGATCAAAACTATGATGGGAGTTAAGCGAGACACACTCACTTTCTGAAATAGGTATGCCAATGAACTGTAGGAGAGAAGTGAGTGGGAAAGCAAAAGGCATTGATCTCCTGGGGTTATAGTAGCATCGCCGGATGAGGCCAAGCATCAAGGCAGGTAAATTGATGGGTTCACAGTTGAGGAAAAAGGTGAATAGTGATTTGTGAACATCGGTGACTAGTTCATGACTGTCGTGCTTAGGCGCAATGAGGGTGGTGAATATATGATGGATCATGCGGTTCAAAGGAGGGAATGAATTGGCATTAAGTTTAGCAATCTTCTTTGTGCCATCATATGGTTGAAGGGTGATGAGAGGATAGTAGATAGAAGCATCTGGTTGATGGTTTAGAATGTCAGCCCCAGTGTTAGGAATTTGAAGGGCAGTGCTGAACAGATTGGCAGTGAGTTTGAAGGAAGTGCCCTTGACAGAGGTGTAGAAATCAGACTTATTGGAGAGACTGAGGTTGTTGAAAAACTCAGTGACGGTAGTGGGAGAGTAGGCCGTATGAGCATAGAGAAACACCGTCCAGTCCTGGATGTCGAACTGGGGTTGAAGGTTCGGGAAGTGATTGGCCAGAGAAGGGAAATCCACATACCGAGGTGGAACGAAAGTTGTGAAAGTTCCCTGTACTCTGGTGAGTTTCAGACGAGATAGGATGACAAGCTCGGGGAGACGATCATCCCGATGCTTCGTCCGGCGCTCAGCAGGACCCCTGGAGTCGTCATTTGCTGAGGAAGAGGCGGGATGACGACGAGCCATCAGCTTCTTGGCCCTGGAAGCCATGAGAGTGTGGAGGGACGAAGTGCAAAGAGGGAGGATCAAGAAAAGAGGCCCACTGCAGAGATAGGACAGGAGAGATGAGAGGTAGGGTTTGCATCCAGGAGGAAGCAAGGGCTTGGTTTGGAGAGGGAAGAGAGGGATTTGAAGGTGGGGAAGAAGAAAGGGACGTGGTTGCCTTTTTAAAGAGGGTAGGTGGAAGTTTAGAAGGCAAGGGTCCCATCAAATCCGTCATCAAACGGCATGCCCGTTGGCTTTCCCAAATCGGGTCGGCCGCCGGCTGTCGACAGACGCTAGGGGATCTGTCGACAGATCCTTCAGAGAATCTGCCAGAAGGCCTTTTTGTGTGGATTTTGAAGGAGAAATTGTGAGCAATGGTTACACATTGTATAAATAAGGTGTAAAATGGGTATACACACATTGGAACCCACCATAGACATGGATATTAAAGCCCTCCCATTGACCTAAATGATTTAGACATAATACCTAAGGGGGTTCAAATTAGAGCATTAAGAGAACATCTTACAGACATGGAGAAAAAGACACCATTACCCTTGTTTGATTAATAACATTGTAGAACAACATTGTCCCTAGTTTATGATGATCAAATGATGACTGAAATGAATGTCTAAATTTCTTGATAACCATAAACAACAATGACCTTGTGTTTTAAGACACTGTGGAGGCTTCACTCTATTTCAAAATTTTTTTTTTTGCAACAAATGAATGCAATGGGAAAGGTGGTATTTAAGATAACTTTATACCTTTTGACGTGAGGATAGACATGACAAGTGCCCATACCCCCAGTTACTCAGTGAAAGTGTCCATCATACCGTTGTATAGAGATGATGAGTTGGCCTTTTGACGCGAGGGCAGACATTTGTGATGCCCATTGCCCCGGTTACTCAGCAAGACACATAATTGCTCTACCTTTATCCCAATTTTTGATTGACTTTTGTCAAAAAAAATTTTGTTTTTAGAAATAGGTAGCTTTTCTCCATTTTAGATTAAAGCTCAAGATCAAAGAATGTATATGATTAGCTGTCAAAATGAGACATAAAGTTCAATGACCATAAGACCTTTCAAGTTACTTGAGAGTAGTGTTTTCCTACAAGGAAATTATTCAATAGAGTTAGGTGTTTATCCTCTACGATGGTTCAATGTTGTCAAAATGATGTATCCTAAACCCGTGCATGAGTAGTATGTCCAAATCATGGTGGTTTAGGGAATAACATTAATATCATGTGAATATGATGGAGTCAAACATGTATAAACACCCAATAAACTTCTTAGATGAAGGACATGAACTTGCTCCTGAGTTTGATATGAAATAGGCATGAATTGACAAGAAAGAGTGTGGTTGTCGACAGCTAGAGGGAGCCTGTCGACAGGTGAGCACAGACAGTAGACTGGGTTTTCAGAACTGTGTCTAGCTGTCGACAGATGAGTTGTCGTCTGTCGACAGGTGAGCACAGACAGTAGACTGGGTTCTCAGAACTATGTCGAGCTGTCGATAGATGAGTTGTCGTCTGTCGACAGGTGTACACAGAGTTCAAAGACTGATGTCTGTGGAGCCTAATATGTCGATAGGGGATTCATGGCTGTCGATAGTAGCTTGTGCAGAGTGGACTCAAGGTTTGAATGAGGGATGAAATGAATAGAACAAGTGAGAGAAGTTGACATGAATGAGATATGAATGACTTCCTTCAGTAAACACTCATCTAACCTGATTTTACTCCCCCATAGTGTGTGCTTATGTATCCACATACAAGCAAGGAAATCAAGAACACACTTTCACAAATGAATCAACCAACATCACATAAGTTCATGTATGAGAGCAGATTAGATTCAAGTTTGGAAAGGAAGAGGGAATGGACAAAGTGAAAAGAAACTAATTCTTTATAGAAAGTAAATGACCTTCCATGCAACATAACTATGGATACTTGGCGGAGATATTTTCTCACGCATAATCAAAGTTTCCAAACAAGCATGACTTGTTCTTCTACAATTCACCATTTGATATACCACATAGTTGGTGCACATAAGGGACAAATGCTTAGTATCTGGATAAGTTTCATTGCAATTTGCATAATCCCAATTCCCGTCTCAATGTGGTGAATCTATCTTCAGCCAGTGGCTTGGTAAAGATATCAGCCAATTGTTTTTTAGTGGGTATGAAGCTAATTTCTAAAGTTTTGTTGGCTACCTCATCTCTCAAGAAATGGTGACGAATTTCTATGTGTTTTGTCCTAGAGTGTTGAATGAGATTCTTTGATAGATTGATTGCACTAGTGTTGTCACATAGGATAGGTGTGCATCCAATATCGATGTTATAGTCACACAATTGACTTTTTATCCACAACACTTGTGCCGCACAACTCCCTATAGCAACATATTCTTCCTCTGCAGTGGAGAGTGCAACGAAGTGTTGCTTCTTGGATGCCCACGAAACCATGCAACCACCAAGGATTTGGCAATAGCCACTAGTGCTTTTCCTGTCAATTTTACATCTACCATAGTCAGAATCAGAATATGAAACCAAGTCAAAGCTACTACCTGTTGGATACCAAAGACCCAAGTCATACGTACTTGAGAGATACCTAAATATTCTCTTAACTGCAATTAAATGACTTTCCTTTGGACTAGATTGGTATCTAGCACAAAGGCAAACGCTGAATTGAATGTCCGATCTACTTGCAGTAAGATAGAGGAGTTAGCCAATCATACCTCGGAATTGTTTGGCATCTACCGGTTTACCTTTCTCATCATTTTCCAGCTTTATACTTGTGCTCATGGGTGTTGAAGTAGACTTTGATTGTTCAAACTAAACCTTTTTAGTAGCTCTTTGACATACTTTGCTTGGTTTATGAAGAAGCCATCCTTCATTTGCTTGACCTGCAAACCAAGAATGAATTGAAGCTCCCCCATTAGACTCATCTCAAATTCACTGTGCATGTGTTTGGAAAATTTCTCACACAGTGAAGGGTTAGTAGATCCAAAAATGATGTCGTCCACATAAACTTGAACAACAATGATGTGTGTGCAAACTTTCTTTGTAAAGAGAGTTTGGTCTACTTTACCTCTTGAGTAGTTTTTGCTTACCAAAAATGTGCTTAGTCTATCGTACCAAGCTCGGGGTGCTTGTTTCAAACCATAAAGAGCCTTGTGCAGTTTATAGACATGGTTAGGTTTATCATAATCTTCAAAGCCAGGTGGTTGAGAGACATAGACTTCCTCTTTTATGTAGCCATTCAAGAAGGTAGTTTTGACATCCATTTGAAACAATTTAAACTTGTTTGATCATGCATATGCTAACAAGATTCTAACTGCTTCTAGCCTAGCTACAGGTGCAAAGGATTCTTCAAAGTCCACACCAAACTCCTGATTATATCCCTTTGCAACCAATCTAGCCTTGTTTCTCACCACTTTACCCTCTTCATTGAGTTTGTTTCTAAAGACCCATCTTGTACCTATGACATACATTTCAGGGGT
Organism: Colocasia esculenta; assembly: GCA_014218235.1. NCBI lineage: Eukaryota > Viridiplantae > Streptophyta > Magnoliopsida > Alismatales > Araceae > Colocasia > Colocasia esculenta. Next base: position 61,322,239 of record CM024755.1, on the reverse strand, counting down.
TTTAGGAACTAAACTCAAGACATTATTTCTTTGAAATTGTCTAAGCTCCTCATGCATAGCATCAATCCATGAATCTTCTTTTAAGGCTTCTTCAACATTCTTTGGTTCCACTTGAGAGACAAAAGCTAAAAGGTCCTATTCAACTATTTGATTAACCTTAGATCTAGTTTGAACCGACTCATTTAAGGCTCCTATCACATTCTCAAGGGGGTGATCTTTAGAATACCTCACATTGGTGACTGTTGAAGGCCCGAGAAGATCTTGCATTTGAGGAGGTTGTTCTAGAGGAGGAAGTGCTTGAGGTGGTGCAATTTGAGGTTCTTCCTCTTGTGGATCTTTTTCAGGTACATCTTCTTGATTTCTGAACAGAAGAATGCCATCTTCATCATCATACCTGCAAAGGAATCCACTCTTTGATTTTGAAACAACGTGAGATTTTTCTTTTCCTTTTCTTTGTAGTTCCTCAAGGGTTGTTCCTTCAGTTTCATCAAACCTGTAAGCATTTGCAATGTTAGGCTTGATTTGAGATTCATCAAAAATAACATGTGGAGTTTCTTCCACAGTTCTAGTTTTCAGATTAAACACCCTATAGGCTCTAGAGTGTTCTGAGTATCCAAGAAAAATACCTTGATCGCTCTTGGCTTCAAACTTGTCCAAATCATTTTTATCATTGTTATGTATGATCACTTTTGAACCAAAAACTCTGAAATACCCAATGGTGGGTTTCTTACCTTTCAAAAGTTTGTAGGGAGTTTTCTTGAATACAGGTCTTACCATGGCTCTGTTAAGAATGTAGCATGACGTGTTTATCGCTTCTGCCCAAAAGGTTCTTGCAAGTTGATTTTCGACCAGAAGTGTGCAAGACATCTCCACCAAAGTTCTATTCTTCTTCTCCACAACCCCATTTTGTTCTGGAGTTCTTGGGGAGGAGAACAAACGTTCTATCCCTTGGTTCCTGCAAAAGTCAGAGAAGGAGTTATTGTCAAATTCTTCCCCGTGATCAGTGCGAATGGAGCATATTTTGTTGACATTTCCATGCTCAATTTTATTGAAAAATTCTTCAAATACTCTCATTGCTTCATTCTTGTGAGCCAGAAATTTTACCCAAGTGAACCTAGAGAAATCATCTACAATGACAAAACCATAACGCTTGCCATTGAGACTTAGTGTTCTCGTAGGTTCAAATAGGTTCATGTGCAACAGTTCATAAGATTTAGAAGTACTTACCGGTGCTTTTGATTTGAAGGATTTCCGGGTTTGTTTTCCCTGTGCACATGCATCACAAAAAAATTCATCTTTATTGAATGGAATTTTAGGAAGTCCACTTACCAGTTTGAGCCTCATGATCTTGTGCAACACATTATAACTAGCATGACCAACCCTACGATGCCACAATGTAAGCTCGTCCTGTTTGTTTGCTAGAAGACACAAATCATTATTTTCTGGATCTTCTAAGTCAACCATATAGATGTTATTTATCCTTTTTCTAGAAAACTTCAGACTTCCTATTTCCTTATCAAGAATTTGACATGAATTAGACTCAAAGAGAATTTTATGACCCTTATCACACAATTGACTTATGCTAAGTAAATTGTGATGAAGGCCATCAACAAGCAACACATTGTCTATTGAGTTAGAGGCAAACATACCGACCTTACCTGAGTCGATGATCTGGCCTTTGTTGTTACCTCTGAATATAACTTGACCTCCATCTTTTTCCACGAGCATATAAAATTTTCCTTTGTCGCCCGTCAAATGCCTCGAGCAGCCGCTATCCAAGTACCATTTTTTTTGATTGTGGGCTGCTAGGCATTCCTGCACATGTGGATTAGACAAGAGGTTTTGGTACCCAAATTACTTTGGGCGCCAATGTATCATTCATGCCAAACAGTAAATGCCTTGGAATCCAAACTTGTTTGATTTTTTTATTGTGTGGATTGTTCCAGCTTTGTTTTTCATTGTGTCCAATCTTTTTACAGATTTTGCATGAAGATGGTTTCTTAACAATATTGGGCTTGACATTCTTTGGAGCATGCATTGGCATTTTTCCTTTCTGTTGCTTTGTTAGTTTTTCTTTTGAGCTTGATTTATAGCTCTCCTTGGGGCTGTTGACAGATCTTGGAATTGTGCCAGCATTAGGCTTCTTTGCCTTGTTTTGGGGTTGCTTATCCTTAACTTGGGTTTTGCTATTCTTTGTGGGGGTAGACTTACTTGTGCTTGGGCTTGATTCAACAAAAGACGTCATCAAATTTTCTCCAATTTTCTTTTGTTTTACTGGTAGGTACCCAAGCCTATGTTTTGGAACAAAAACATTTGACCCCAAGATTGCATCAATGTTTTGTTTCCCTTTAACAAACCTTGACAAATCTTCAGATTTTCCCTTTAGATTTTCTTCAGTCTTTTCCAATTTTTCTATCAGTTTATCATGCTCACCTTGAAGAGTTTCAAAGGAGTTCATTAAATCATCTTTTTCCTTTTGAACTTCTTGGAGTTTAAGTTTCAGGCTATCCATCTCCTCATGGTGAGCTTCCTCATCAATCCTCATCATTTCAATGTCTTTAGTTAATGATGCAACTTGTTCATCATTTTGTGTGTTGTTAGAAAGAGAGTTAACTTTCTTTTTGAGTGCCTTGTTTTCATATTTAAGTTCACAAAATTGTTCAAACAAAACAGTATAAGCCTCTTCCCATTCATCAACTGAATAGCTTTCAAAAGAATAGTTTACCTCATTTGAGTCCTCACTTCTCGCCATGAGACAGTGGACTTCAACATCTCCGGAGGTAGCTTGACTGTTGTCGCCCTCGTCTTCATCGCTCCAAGTGGCCAGCATTGCCTTGGCTTTCTTGAACGTGAACTTGTCCTTTTTCAGTTTCTTCTTGAGCTCGGGGCACTCTCCTCTCATGTGCCCTTGCTTCTTGCACTCGTAACACACAATCTCATATTTTTTGTTAGTATCAAATTTATTGGAAAATTCTTTCTTTTGGAAAGGTTTAGAGTTACATGTACCTCTCCTCTTGTATCTCAGGAATTTTTTGAATTGCCTAGTGAGCATGGCCATTTCGTCATTTTCACTCTCACTAGACGATTCAAACTCATCACTTTCCCGAATGACCTCCTTTTTGGAAGTTGAGGAATTTTTCCTGGAAGCCTTCAAGGCAAGTGGCTTCCTAGGATTTTCTTCAATTTCCTTTCTTTTCATGTTGATTTCATAGGTCATCAGTGAGCCAATGAGTTCATCCAATTTCATTTTTGAAAGGTCCTTGGAATCCTCAATGACAGTGGCTTTGGTGTTCCATGAGGATGGAAGAGATCGAAGAATCTTCCTCACCAAATCACTTTCTGAGTATTCCTTTTTCAGACCTTGCAAGCCATTAATGATCAACATGAATCTCGCAAACATGTCAGAGATGGTTTAAGTAGAGTTCATTTTAAACATTTCATATTCGGAAACCAACATGCTTGCTTTAGTTTCCCTTACCTCGGATGTACCTTCATAAATTAGCTCGAGTTTGTCCCACATCTCTTTTGCCGATGTGCACGTGGAAACTCTCGAGTATTCGTTGGGATGGACCGCGCACTGCATCATGTTGAGGGCGCTCCAGTTGAGTGTCCCCTCCGCGATCTGGTCCTTGGTCCAGGTACTCTCGTCCTCCGGAAGGGAATATTCGCCTTTGTGGACTAATTTCCACAGCTCGTAGTTCTGTGCTCTCAGGAACACCTGAATATGATTTTTCCAGTAAGAGTAGTTAGTTTCATCAAAGAATGGTGGCCTGGTCACTGAGTGAGCCTCGGCCATGAATCCCTTGCTAGATTCCATTAGACTGTGAATCTCCTGATCGTAAGATCAAACAAGTAAGACAGTAAATCGGAGAAACTCGGATCTGATACCAATTGAAAGGTTTGCAGAATTCCCAATGGTAATCAAGAAGGGGGGTTGAATAGATTACTGTCTATTAAAAATGTTTATCACCTTCTTTTCGCAAGAACACGAATTGTTGAAACAATATTTAGAATTCAAACTAAGTGTGGATGTGTGTGACTTGATAACAGATAGAGAGCAAACTATAAAGCGTGTGTAGAGACACCGTGCCTATCAAGCATCTAACGTAAATTCTTGCAAACCACAAGACACGAAGATTTACGTGGTTCGGAATACACAACTTGTGTATCCTACATCCATGGGCCACACACACACGCAGATTAACCTGCTTATGAGCTAGTTCGACAACTACAACTCACACACACGTGTTATCTGATGTGCAACCACGATCAGATCAACACCCACACGTGAATCAAGCACAAGGACTGCTTGAGACACCACAACACACACACAGATATGTAAAGGTAAGAATAGAGAAGAGTTTCTGAGTTGAAGAACAAATCCAGATTGTAAACTCTTCTTGTGATCGTCTGGGTAGACTTCAAACTTCGTCTTGATAGTCCTGAGTTAATGGAGAAGTTTGAATCCACGACAATCTTACTTCAAAACTGCTGGATCAACGGATCTTCCAATCTCTGAACAGCAGGTTGAAGCAGAGCAGCAACAACTTCTTTGGATCTTGGACTTGCTCTAGGGTTTTGGTTGTGGCTGCTTCTGTATGAAATCCACTTGACAAAAGTTGCTTATATAGTGGTGTTTACATATGGAGAGTCGTGGTAGAGAGAAACACCATCTACGACAACTTAGAAACTTTCCGTATCTGAAGATCTCCTTCATCTGTCGATAGGTCTAGGTGCATCTGTCGACAGGCAGCAACAGTTTTGCAAATGCCAGAAGTCAGGTTTTGTGGGTAGCAGATTTCTGTACTTACCTGTCGACAGTCGACTTGCATCTGTGGACAGGTAGCAACAGAGTTGCACATTCTTGAGCTCTGTCTATAGGTGGCTGTCGATAGGCACATGGGGTCTGTCGATAGGTAGCTGTTGCTTGCTTGAAGATGTCATGTATTAAATCTCAATTATGAATGTTCATCATCAAAAACATGTTGTCATAAACAATAGAATGAAAAACCCAACATATGCTATCTCTCAAAAGGAATGGAATGAGATCTCTAAGAGCTTAAGAGCTTTGGAAGGTTAGAATGGACGAGCTGGCTTTTGATGTTTTTTAGGTGACTAGAGTTCCGAGCTTTTCAAAGATTCAGGAGTTCAAACGATCTAACTTTTCTTCCTTGGAGTCACCAGTCTTCTATTTATCTCCTGCGAAATATTTTGACTATTGTAGTAGCCGTTGAAATGTCCGTTGTCTCATAGTCTTCATGCACGTTAGAGAGACTGGTCTGAAGCATGGAGTAGGTGAGCCTACAACCATTAATGCTTGGATTGACACTTACACCTTCAAGGAAGGATTGTCTGAATCTTCTATCCTTTTTGTCAGGTTGACAGCTTCATCTCTGATGTGCGTTTATACAAAAGTCCTGCATACAATAAATGCTGACACCTAGATAACTTTTCTTTGTCTAAATTGTCTGTCAACATTAGTGGTCGTGCAGTATGAAGATACACTAAGAAGTAATGTTATTCTATCATCATGTAAAAAAACATTTTATGTGACCAGTGAAGTAAGCAAGGATATATTGGGTCGAAATATTGTACTACCACAATAAATGATCAAGATCTTAGGATACAGTAAGATGCACGGGAAGGTTTTTGAAATCCACAGAGTCTTAAGCATATGCATTTTTAAATATTATAAGGAATGATTCTTAAATAACAAGAAAAAGTAAGACTGTTCAAGAGCTTTATAAGTTTACTTGAAAGTGAAGAACATTCTGTATAGAAATGATATTGATATCAAATCGACGATACAATCATGTGAGAATGTAATCCATGTTGAAACCAAGTCGATGTGAACATAATCCATGTATTAATATAATGAAATTGTTGTTTCAATGATGAAATCATTGTGTTAACGAAATCGATAAGGAAATCATTGTTTAAGTGAAATTAATCATGAAATCGTTGTTTTAATGAAGAAATCATTGTTTAAGTAAGAGTGAATCGTTGTTTTGAGAAAATCGTTGTTTAAGTGGGAAAATCGTTGTTGCGGTCAAATCGTTCTTTAAGTGAAAGCAAATCGTTGTTGCGATCAAATTGTTCTTTAAGTGAAAGCAAATTGTTGTTGCGATCAAATCATTGTTTAAGTGAAAGCAAATCGTTGTTGCGATCAAATCGTTGTTTAAGTGAAAGTAAATCGTTGTTGCGATCCAATCATTTTTAAGTGAAAGTAAATTGTTGTTGTGATCAAATTATTCTTTAAGTGAAAGCAAATCATTGTTGCGATCAAATCGTTCTTTAAGTGAAAGCAAATCGTTGTTGCGATCAAATTGTTCCCTAAGTGAAAGCAAATCGTTGTTGCGATCAAATTGTTCTTTAAGTGAAAGCAAATTGTTGTTGTGATCAAATCATTCTTTAAGTGAAAGCAAATCATTGTTGCGATCAAATCATTGTTTAAGTGAAAGCAAATCATTGTAGCGATCAAATCGTTCTTTAAGTGAAAGCAAATCGTTGTTTTGCTGATGAAATCATTGTGAGACCCAAATCGTTGTTTCACTTATGAAATCGTTGTGAGGCTAAAATTGTTGTTTCACTTATAAAATCATTTTGAGACCGAAATCGTTGTTTTACTTATGAAATTGTTGTTTCACTTATGAAATCATTGTGACTGAAATCGTTATTTTAAGTGACTTACAGAATCCTTATGGCGATCGAATCGTTGTTTCTATAATGGAAATCGTTGTGTACTTAGACAAAGCATATGCATTTGAACTTACATTAGTGTGTGAGGATAACTTACAGATTTGCTAGATTTATTTTTTGTGGATAATATTTAGAACCAATTTTTAGAAAGCATTTTACAAGGTTTTTTTAATCACCAAAAATTACATATATAATTCATGATAAATTTTATATGGAGATGGACTGAACATCACTTTCTAGGGAGGCGGTTAATTTCTTTGAATCTCTGCTTCACTCTACGGATCATACTATTGATGCTACTCTTCTCAGTGTTATTCCTGAGCTTATCTCTGATGGTCAGAATGATGCCTTGTGTGCGACTCCGGTTAAAATGAAGTTAAAAGGGCTGTTTGGAATTTGAATGGCACCAGTGCCCCTGGGCCGGATGGTTTTACTGGCTCTTTCTTTACCTCCTGTTGGGACATTGTGAGAGATGATGTTTTTGGTGTGGTCAAGGGTCATTTTCCATGGTTTCCCTTTTGTCAGAGGTTTTACTTCTACTAATATTGCTCTCATCCCTAAGAAGGATCACCCTGTATCTTTTAATGACTACAAACCTGTTAGTCTATGCAATTTTTGTTATAAGATTGTTTCCAAGATTTTATGTGATAGATTGACTACTATTCTTCCTACGACTATTTCAGAAGAGCAAGGTGCTTTTGTTAAGGGTAGATTCATTCTGGATAATGTTTCCATGGCTAGACAACTAGTCAGGGACATTGGCCGCAAAACCAGAGGCAATAATGTAGTTCTTAAACTGGATATTAAAAAGGAATATGATAGTGTTGAATGGGACTTTCTTTTTTCCGTTCTAAAGAAATTTGTTTCCTCCTCCAGATTTATCTCGTACATTGGATTGATGATTTCAAAGTACTGGTTCTCGATCCTCTATAATGGTTCTCCGACTGGCTATTTTAAATCTTCCAGGGGTTTATGTCAAGGAGATCCCATTGCCCCGACTTTGTTCATCATCATGGAAGAAGCCCTCTGCAGAGGTATCAAGAACATGGTTGCTACTGGTTACCTTCTCCCTTATTCTGGTCCTAGGGGCTGCCTACTCACCTCCTTTATGGAGATGATATGCTTATTTTCTTGAATGGGAGTATTAGAAATGTTAGACAGTTGATGGTGTTCTTAAATAAATATGCTAACTCATCTGGTCAGCATATTAATCCCAACAAGAGCTGTTTTATGTTAGCTGAGAAGGCTCCAGCCCGTGACGCTAATAAAATCAAAGAGGCTACTGGCTACACGAGGCAAAGTGCTACTCTTATTTATCTTGGCATTCCTTTGAAACCTGGTAGGTTGACCACTGTGGATTATAGATCGTTGGTTGATAAAGTGAACGGTAAACTGCATGCATGGAAATCTAAATTGTTATCTCAAGCTGGAAGGATTACTCTTATCAACTCGGTCATTTCCTCCCTCCCTATCTATCTTGCTGCTGCCTCCTATATCCCGAAATCCATTATCTCATATATTGAGAGAGCTTCTGCTGCTTTCTTCTAGGATGGCACTGATGGTGCCCATCGTCGGCATTGGGTGGCCTGGTCCTCCATTCAAAAAACTATAAATGAAGGCGGCCTGGGGGTTCATAGCTTGTGGCATGTGCAGATTTCTCTAGCTGTTAAGCAACTATGGAATATTAGACAAAGCTTTTCTTTATGGGCCTCTTATGATAGAAGGCGCTATCCCCTTAGCAGCATAACTAGCATACCTGGGATGCTCAAGGCTGTCTACATGGAAGCTGTGAAAATTCTCAATGATAACACAAGATGGATCCATGGTAATGGTAGAAATATCAATATTTTGCATGATATATGGATTGGTGATAGACCTCTCAGTAGCATTATCCAGGTGAACAATGAGTGTGGGGGTGCCTCCTTGAGTGAGGCAGTTTCTGAAGCTTCCTACCCCCTCAAATCTATTATTCCCCAGTCTGTTATGGAAGGTTTGGTGCTTTTTGATAAAGATGATAAGTGTATTTGGGGGGCCTCAAATAATGGTTTCTTCTCCACTAAATCTACTTACAATATGATCAGACTGATGGGTGTGCACAGAGCGGCCCTTACATAGATTTGAAACAACTCTTTTTATTGTAGAGCCACCTTGTTCTCTTGGAAAATTTTGAACCGGGCCGTCCCGGTGGATGGTCGTATCTCTGAAGTTGGTATTTCGTTGGTGTCTCACTGCTCTTGCTATAAATTTCCTCAGCCAAAAGACCTTGATCACCTGTTTATTCATAGCGATAATGCAGCTACTCTTTGGCGTTGGTTGCAGCCCCTCATATCACCGAGGGTCACCCTGCACAGCCACATTACTACTCAGCTATGGAGTTTTATCCAGAAGTCGAATATCCGATCTCCATACGGTTTTGTTTCTCTTTATACTCTTATCCTTATGTTGTGGGAAATCTAGAAGGGAAGATGTTTAAGACGGTTCGATGCTACTTATCTTTCTGCTGGGGTGATCATTAACAATATCAAGTCTAGCATTATGCACTCGCTATCTAAACTTTAATTTAAGCTTACTCCTAATTACCATTAGATATAGATCCTTCATGACTTTAGTTATGACCCTCTGTGCCCTACCAAGATACTGAAGCTTATAAGATGGACTCCACCAATATGTGATTTTAGTCTTAATGTTAATGGAGCTTGCAACGGGAATCATGGGGAGTGTGGAGGTGGTGGTTGTATTCGAGATTCTCAGGGCCATGTCCATGTGGATTTTGCTCATTTTTATGGCGTTAGGACCAGCATGATTGCAGAAATGAGAGCTCTTTGTGATGGACTCCGTCTAGCTACTTCCTTAGGCTACAAGCTCTCTATTGTTTACTTTGATTCTCAGGTTCTCATGAATTCCATCCATGAGGATAAAGTTGTATCTTGGTGTTCACTCAGATGGTGGAGAGAAGCTAGATATTTCATCAGCTAGAAGTCTATTTTGTTGACTCATGTGTACCGGTAAACCAACCAAGTCGCTGATTCCCTTGCTAATTTTGCGGTTACTCATAGGCAGAATGATGTTTTCTGGGGGGTGCATACCTTACCACATCCTTGTAAAGGGCCTATGGTCATTGATAAATTTTGCCTCATGCATGTTAGAATGGTCTAACTGAGGTATGCCCCATGGATGTTGTATTCATATTCTTTTTTATAATAGCTTTGGCCCAGGTTGCTCTTACTGGTGGAGTGAGAACATTCTCCCTCTCTGGGGGAGGGTGCACTCTCCTAGTTAGAGGCCCTGAGGACCTTTTTAATTAAAAAAAATTGTTGAACGAAAGTCGATGTTTAGAGATAGTCTATGTATAATGATAGTCGTGCCCGGGATTTCTCCATCTGACGTCGGGGGTACCAGCAGGTCGGCACTTGTTGTGCCAACGTCTAAGGAATGTGGAAGATTTCCTAGAATTACAGAAGTTGTTGGCCTTTCTCTTATGCTCGGTACAGCTAAAGATGTTGGGCCATCTAGAGGCCCAAACATGGTGGCAACCACTATCCACGAAGAAAATCACAATTGCGAGGCAGTTAGCAAACTTCATGATTTACCTGTTGCGAATGATGTGCAATTTAAGGAAAATCTCCTTAGCGCAGACTCTACTGCTCATGATACTACTCCTATGACTTTTGCACAGGTAGTGCGTCAGTCCCCAGCTATGGTAGTGAACTCCAATTCCCCTTTCACTGGGTCGTCTTCTGGTCGTCGTTTATCATGTCCAACTCGCAAAGGAGGTGTAAGGATCAGCTTACCAATCACACGAGAACGCTCTCCTAGTCCTGTGCGCCCACTGGATGCTATCAATATGCCAGTTCAAGCTCCAACTTTAGATCTGAGGAAGAAATTTTCGTCTGTTTCTGACCGTGCTAAAGCTGAGAATATTTTCATGCCTCACTTTAGATTCGATCAAGAAATATCTGAAATGGAATCAGATGAAGAAGACATTGAGCGTTGTTCAAGACGACCAGGCTTACATCCTCGGGCTGTTCTTCGATGAACTCATTCATGGGATAGATTATCTATGGAGTTCTAGATAGTTTTTTTCCTGAATGTATTTTGTAGAGATGTAATCGATGTTAAAATGAAGTCAATGTGAACATAATCTATATACCAATGTAATCAATGTTGAAATGAAGTTGTTGTGAACGTAATCCATGTACAAATGTAATCGATGTAGAAATGAAGTCGATGTGAACATAATCCATATGCAAATGTAATCGATGTTGAAATGAAGTCGATGTGAACGTAATCCATGTACAAATGTAATCGATGTTGTTAGTGAAATCGATGTTAAGCCATAATTGTCATTTGAATAAAATCGATGTTTAAATGAAGTCGATGTTAAACTGAAATCGATGTTGATTGAAATCGATGTTTAAATGATCGATGTTTGAGAGAAGTCGATGTTTAAATGAAATCGATGTTCTAAGTGAAATCGATGTTGAACTGAAATCGATGTTTGACTAAAGTCGATTTTTCAGGGAAATCAATGTTGAACTGAAATCGATATTTAAGTGAAGTCGATGTTTTAAATGAAATCGATGTTCTAAGTGAAATCGATGTTGAACTAAAATTGATGTTTGAATGAAGTCGATGTTTAAGTGAAATCGATGTTGAACTGAAATCGATGTTTGAGTGAAGTCGATGTTTTAAATGAAATCAGTGTTCTAAGTGAAATCGATGTGAAATCAAAACAGTAATCGTAGTGAGCTTATAATGGTAGTTAATGTAGACTAAGGCAAATCATATGCAATTGACTTCTGATAAAAATGAGTGTAAATAACTTACTGAATTTGTTTTATTTGATACTTGTTGACAAGCTTCAGAAAATAGTGTTAGTCAATAATTTCCACGGTTTTGTTAATCACCAAAAATATATATAAATATATATATATGGAGATAGGCTAATCATCAACTTTCAATTACTATTCTGATTGTAGAGCATCTGTATCGATTATAGAACACTTGCATCGATTATAGAACATCTATATCGATTATAGAGCACCTGCATCGATTATAGAATATTTGCATCGATTATAGAACATCTACACTGATTATAGAACACCTACATCGATTATAGAACAACTGCATTGATTATAGTTCATCTATTCCAATTATAGCTCAAATGTTCCAATTACAGTTCATGTGTTCCAACTATGGTTCATATGTTTCAATTACCATTTATATGGTTTCAATTATCAACTCATCTGCCCCAATTATCAATTATGGTATCGATAACCATATCTTGTAATAAATAATAAATAAATATATTAACAATGATAAAATTTTAAAGATAATAATAAATAATTTAAAATAAAATAATAAAAATACATAGTAACAAAAATTAATAAAATGTATATTCGATAACTTTGAGTCAAATAAAGTGAACTGAATAATCTTAGAATTAATCAAACAAATCATAATTAAATAAAAGTTTCGGATAAATTCAAAAATTTAACGAAGATAAATCTAAACCAACAACCCATTCAAATCAAATAAAACCAACTCAAAAATAAACAAGCAACTTCAAATTCAAATAAATGATTCCAAATCAAATCTAACAATAAAAAACCAAGTTAAACAATCTCAATTCAAGTACAACAAATCCAATAAACTTAAATCAAACTTAGTTCAAATTAAATGTGAGCTAAAGGAAATATCTCCAAATGAAATAAAATACAGCTAAGATAAATAAGACCGATTCAAATCAAATAAAAGAAAAAAAGATGAATGAAACAAACCAGACTAACTCTAAATCGAATAATACAAATTCAAATCGAAAATAAAACAAGTGCATAATCAAATAAACAATCTCAACTTAAATAAAACAACTTCAAACTCGGATAAAACAATTTCAAATCAAATCAAACAACTCTAAATCAATCTCAATAACTTTAAATCATCTTATATATATATATATATATATTCAAACCAAATGAAGTAACTTTTAAAATTAGATCCAGTAATCTTAAAATCAAATCTAAAACTCTAAAACACAATAAATGTCGCCTCTAGGTAATGTAATATGTATATATGTTATGTAGGCATCATCAGTGCGTATTATTTGCATATCTTTTATAACATGTCTCATATTTTGCTTATAAGGCCCTATCTCCTGGCGATTAATCAAGAGTTTTATCCTACAAAATGGAGATGTAATTAACATCGATGCTTTTAGGCAACGGCAAGTAATTGGTCTCGACCCGATATCCTCTTTCATTTGACGAAATCAAACGGTGCATATATAAACCTCAAGCCCTTCAACCCTCGAAGGTATAACAAATTGAGTAGCACCCGAAAAGTTTCAATAATTGATAAATTAGAGATAAATAAAAAAATAATAATTTGAAAGTAGTTAATAACATACGCACCATTATCGCACATGCTAAAACACATCTAAAAATTCTGTGAAATCATAGCTAGACTTTAAATAATCTTCTCTAATAACCCATATAGAAATTTGGGCCAAGAAAAATCTTTTAGACCAAGTTTAAGAATTATTGCAACTTATTGTCATTATTAGGAAATAAGTCAAAAACTGATTATCATATGTACAAATCTAGATCCTAAGTTAAAATAGAAATTATGGGTAGACCTTAAATAGTAAGTGCCCAATGAGAGAAACGAGCCAAGAGATATGTCTTGGGCCATAAATAAATTTATAATGGGAAAATAATCTTGAAATTAAAAAATCTCAACTAAATGAGAGTAAAGGGATAAATTCTCACCCAAAACTCACTTATTGGACTTCAAATTGATCCCAATTTGTAAGTACAACCTACATCAAGTCTCCTAGTGTGTCTCCATCACAAACTGGGAGAGAAATCTTCAAAGGATGGAAGCAATTCCCAAAAATCATAGCCTTGGTTTCCTAATCCCACTACAACTACTATACACACATCCCCTAATAAATTATGACCATCTCTTTCATGGGACAATTCTAGGGCAGACTTGGAATGTCTCTAGAGGTTGTGAACCCCGAGGAGATGGCTAGTGTAAGGAGATCTTAGTACTCTCCTTCAACTCGGTTCTACAGTGACTTGCACACAAGGGCCATCTTGTTAGCCATCAAAGGTTAGTAAAAACCCAACCAAACTCAAAAAATCATATACCCCTAGAAAGACCTTCAAGTGTAGTTTTGATTGAATAGTGTACTGGGCAGAATAAGAGGTTAAGGGCAAGACTATCGATCTAGGGTTTCTGGGAGGGTAACTTGATCTATCCACTCAAAGGTAGGTTGTCCCTAAGACAAAGTTAAATTAAACTCGTTCATGCATGCATCTACATGTCTAGATTATCAAGAAAGTGTTTTCTCCAAATTTTATTGTGTGGTTGCATCAAATTGTTTCATACATGATCATGTTGTCTATACGTGAGAGTTAAACACATCGTCTGTCTTGCGAAGTCTAGATCTCATGCTACAGTTAACCGAAAATTCTCATTTTCTTACTGTACAGTCCTCATCAAGTCTACTTTCAAACGAGACAAAAATCCTTAATTTTCATGCACACAATAGAGAGTTATAAGACTCACATACAACATGAGCGATTCATACGGCGCGAGACGCGTATACACTCTTGCACGATAGGAAACCACTTCCTCGATTGGATGAACTCTTCATCAGATATTCCTTCTACCAGACTAGTGATTCATTGACCAAGGCATCTATAAGTCTCCTCTGACTATGGATTCCCACATGGCCGATGAGCAGGTTGTACTATAAAGTACCTAAAAGCTAGTGTGTAACTCTCTCTCTTCTATTGAATTTTTTCAGAGAGATCTTCTCATGTCATCTTGATATCTGGAGTACACATCTATTGAAGATGAGACCAAGTCATTAATGAGATACTGAACTAAATGGAAAACACATTGTTATGTTGTCGAACTGAACTCTTGAACGATTGCCTTATTATTCCCAAATTGTCTTGATATTATTAAAGTTGTTAAATCCCTATTAATGGCCATAATTGATTGTGAGTATCTACATTTAAAACCGTGATATGTAGGATCAGGTATAGTGAGTATCCAAGGGCTCCAGTCTAGCCACCTCAATGGAGAGCCGAAAATGTACTGTTAACCATGGGGTATAATGATTTCTACCTTTGTATCGTGTTGGGAGTAATTGTTTGTGTAAATGCTAGATACAATACCACATTTCACATGTTCATGATATGCATTCCAACGTTGCATAGATCCTTAATGCAAGTTAATGACTCGTGCACTTACTGTCTTGCTCGTGAAAATACATGTTCGTTACTTACTTGCTCGTTATATGGCCAATCTTGGTACATGTTATTATGTTCTTGCACATGGAATTGACAACCATGCAAGATCCTTGTTCATACTATCTCGGAATCTTTCTTGACTCAATTTTCCTGCTAGTTTTATTATTACAATCTCTTAATTATATTTTACTACCTTGCACGACACACTAGTCATGTTCTTGTAGACATGCCATTTTGACAATGTATCGAGTAAATGTCATGTTATACCGTAATGTCTCAAAGTGGCTCTCTTCAATTAACCTCTTGGGTAATTTTCCTATTTTTCCAGATTTGTTTAGGATTTTTAGGAATTTTTATAAGGGTTGTGAAAGGTTCTATTGTGCACATATAATTCGCGTCAGACACAGTGGACACGTTTTAGGATGTTTGAACCACGATGCGTAAAGACGACGCATATCACACTTCCTT
This sequence comes from Colocasia esculenta, assembly GCA_014218235.1. Taxonomy (NCBI): domain Eukaryota; kingdom Viridiplantae; phylum Streptophyta; class Magnoliopsida; order Alismatales; family Araceae; genus Colocasia; species Colocasia esculenta. The sequence goes on along the minus strand of CM024755.1, from coordinate 61,306,808 downwards.
TTCTGGCGCATACCATATTTTGAATCGCGACCATTATAGTCGTCGCGTTTAAGAGTTCCCAATTTCGAATTATGGTAAATTTTGAAATTATTTTTGGAAAGATTTTCTTGCTAATTAGAATTGCATTCTGATAGGCCGTCGCGTTTCTGACTTTCCTTCATATGAAGATTGACTCTCTTCAGAAGATCAATTTTGTTCAAATATGTGACCACTCTTGTCGTCGCGATTCAATATTTCCATTTATGATATTTGGAAAGAATCAATTGAAATCAGAAGTGTTTGAAACGTGTCAGTCTATGTCGTCGTGATTCTTAAACCTGCTATAATTGATGTTTAGAAAGGTTCAATCAGAGCAAGTCGAACTTTTGAAACGTGGCGCTTTAGTTGGTCGCTATTCATATCAATAAGCATCCACTGTGTCTGTAACGACACTCCTTATACCGGTATGATTATACCAATCCACGTCGATATAAAGGGCATCATTACAGTGGGACATTTACCCAACACTAACAATAGATTGAGATGTACAGAAATATCAAAAGAGTACAGTGGAAATACATGAATATTCTCATTCTATCATCATCACATAATCCACAGTCTAAATAGCAATCAAGGAAATAACAATGTCCACATTATTACAACTCCAAATAAAATATATTATCCATTCCATTTGATTACATGCTATGAAAAAGAAAGTAACTAGGTAGCAATGTCCACAAGTGAAGCTACTCCTCGTGCTCGGAGTCGCTCCTCGCTATGTCCTCCTTAAGAACGGGGACACATGTCTCACCTGAACGTTGAAGCAAGTATGAGTTTTCTAAAAAGACCCAGCAAGCAATCCAAAGATAGCACCCTTACACATATCACATACACATGATATTTTCCTTTAAAATGAAAGTAACACATGGCACATGCTTTATGATCAATTACAAGTATCCATAAACAACCTACACATGCTTTCTACACATAACATACAACATGATTCATGGTTCAACTCTATCCATATCATTGCACAATTCTACAAGTTTAGATCATGGAAATATGTACAAGATAAATAACACACCTAGCATGATATCTAATCATTTTCACATGCATTCACAACACTTAATCACATGTTTAACTTGCTGTTTTAATAAAATTAAATCACATTTACACAAGCTCACATCTTTCACATGTTAACACATTCACATTACCCTATCACATGCTCATATTTCACATTTGCACAATTCACATATTCACATTCACATATTCACACTTTTACACTTAATTGCTGTGACACATAGTCCAAACCACCATAAGAAGGACACACATCACATACACATACCCGTCACCTAGGCAACACAGTGACAAATCTTGATTAACTACGCAGAACCGGGAGAAGCCCTCTCCACCCTAATCAGTGGTACTTGTCCACCTCCAGGATTTCATCGTAATGCCCATAGGATATCACAACACATTGAGCCTTCCCATAGGGACTTTACTACAGTACGACTCCACAGCCCTCTATGGTAGCAGTGTCAATATCGGCACATTATCACTTTATCACATTCACTTATATCCACAATTTATTCCTTTTCACATAAACATTAAATAACATTCATATTTCAGTTTATAGAATTTAACCATATTGTTTCACAATGATAATTAACTCATAACAAAGTCCTACTCATGCTGCTAATCACTGAATTCCACATGATTAAATTTAAACATGCTTATCATGGTCAATTGCTCTTGTTAAACTAATAACAGTACCTACTATCATCAAAACAACATGAAACATTTATCACATGCTTCTCACAGGTTATACATCATATACCTAATTTTTCAATTTTTTCGCACAATAGAGTGAATTTTCATAATTTAAGCAAACTTCATGCTAATTTAGCCATTTATTGACTTAAACAAGGCTCATAGCAACACAATTGTACCCAACAGTTCTAATACCTAAAAATAGTCATCATAAGAACATAGAAAATTTCTAAACCCTAACATGCAATAATTTCATTTATTCAGAATTTAACATGGTCAAATTATGCTCATTTCTCTAATATAGCAATTTTTATTAAATAAAACTATGCACAAAAATTCGACTAAACCATATGATATGACCTACTAACCCTACATGACCAACCATAAAATTTACAGCATGTACAAACAACAATAGGTCTGAAATTCACAGCACATAGCTCAAATACATATTTCTTAAAAACCTGAAGAACTTGGCAGCAATCGCCTTGCTGCCAACATGGGTTAACGACACACGATGTTGCTGCCAACTCAAGATCTTGACGGCTGCAAGCTTGCTGTCAAGTTCCTGTCTGCAGAAAGTGCAGACAACACACACAAAACATGGAGAAATTGGGGTTCCAAGACATGAGGAAAAATCTAGAAAATTCCTAGGATCTAAAGGACATGTGTAGGGATGAAATTCCTCGATTACTTGCCTTTGAAAAATTCTGTAATGGGTTAATTAGGTCGAAGAAGCTCTCCTCGGCCAAGCCACGAAGATGCACAAACTCCTCCCAGATCTGGTCCTTGTGATGATGCAGATCGCTCATCGGAGTCGAGGAAGATTCACCATTGATGAGAGCACCTCCGAGTCGATGCAGATCGTTGGAAGAACTCCCAAATCGCTAGATCGAGCCTTGCAAAGTTTGGTTTTTCCCACAAAAAGCCCTAGGTTTTCTCAAGAGCCAAAAGACCTAACTCGGCCGAATCTGGGTGTTTTTATAGAGCTAATGGGTTAGGGTAATGCATAGATTGGGATCCTACCGTTGGAGGGTAGTTTCTTACTCCAGAACCGGGGAAAATGCAGCCATTTCCATATCTAAAACCGCAACAAAAATGGAGAAGTAGACGGCCACTCTGCTTCCATTTACAGGAAGTCAGCATCCATCGATCTGGACGTCAACATTAAGTCAACGGCACATTGGTTGCCGTCAACTTGCCCTCAACATCAAGGGATATTGACGTTAACTAGCATTTCGGCCATAACATAGAAGTAAATAAACATGCATTCACACATTAAGTACATACATTATACATAATATTATTTAAATATAATATGTACAAAATTAAACATGTATGTACATAAATAAATGAATAACATGCTACTTACAACGAATATCCTATGCATATATATACATATACAAACATAACATGAACAAAGTTCAAGTAAAATGAACAAAGTTCGAGGGCCTTATAGTGTCCGACGCGATTCTTGAAATTTTCTCCTATAAAAAGACCCTCGAGGCCACTGTTTTGAGCACAACTCAAGCACTACGGCGAAGACCTACTGCATTGGAGACTCAACCTCCGAACTAAGAAGAAGCATCCTTACTTCCAAGCTACCTCCAGCATCCATTCCTTGGAGTTCAAAGCTTCCATCATCTCACGTGCATCGGAGTGAGGCGGGGGCTTCTTCCATCTCGTCTATCACCAATAGCGGGCTCACTTCGCCACCATTTCTTCCTCCCTTCATTTTTGTTTCAATTCATTACTTTTAGTGCATTCATCACACAACTCATACACACACATCATTTCATTTCCACACCCACATTTTTAGGGGTTTGACACCACTCACACGAGGTGTGTTTAAGCCCATGCCATTGAGTTTTGTCTCATTTTCTATGATTTTGGTACTTCACCTCATAGTCTAATCAATATGTCACTTGTTTGCCTATTTTCTCATTTTTGCAAGGTAACCATCGAGCTAAAGTCTCCTTCGCCGGCCGGCCGATCGAAGGAGTAGAAGTCAACCCACCATCATTACATCTCCCGCGAACTTTGGGTGAAGGTAAGTACTCTCTCCGCCTCTCATCCACTCCTTTGGTACCCTAGCATGCCTGGCGATCACCTTTCCCCTTTGTGCCCACGCGCACGATTCTTTTCTCCTTTTTTTGCACATCATTTTTCATCATATAAAATCTCTTTTTTTAAAAAAAATTATTTCTTTGTTGAGTGTTTTGTTCCGAAGAACACATTCACAAATTGACGATTACGGTGGGACGACTTTCATTATAATTGTGGTTACCTTCTCTTTCGGCACCCACGTGTGCCCATCCTTCGACACCCACATGTGTCCCCCCTCGTACCCCATGCGGTACAACTCCCCTCCCCACATAGCTCACGTGGTACTCCTTTGAGATCCCCCCCATCATTACCAATTTCTGTTAGTGTCATCTTTTCTTTCTCCCCATAAAGTTTAATTAATAATAATGAAAAACCATCATCCTACTCCCCTCCCCATTTACTTACTTTCACTTAAAGAAAGCATCTTGTTTTGACTTGTACTTGACTATTTGAATAGCATGCTTGGTTCATTTGCTGCTTTTATAAACTCTTGGTTGCTTATTGAATCGCGACGTGTTCAGACGTTGCGTTTGACGCCGGAGGGAATTTTCGCGGCTCTTACAATTTTTGCAAGCTGTCAGATCCACGACCAACTAAAAGGTCACAATTTATCTTGAAGTGCGACTACTGAATTCGTCGCGTTTCTATCTATTCATAGAAAGCAGGGGTTGCTGTCATTTTTGCATTCTTTGGCATTTGCAGGGCATACTTCGGCTGAGGGACCTCCTTCCCTTCTTACACTAGGATCCAAACACCTCTCTCATTAAGGGCTATCTCTCCATTGGGCATTCTGTCTCATTGGACTAGAGAATCCTCACTGGGACCTCCGTAAGTCTCCGTACCCCGTGGATTCCCTCACCGTGGACCGAGCAGGTTGTACCATCTTGGAGACCTATGCTAGCATATCTAACATTGAGAGGGAGTGTACTTAGTGAGCCCGAAGTTCTCATCTTACCCATCGAGGCCCATACCGACTTTGGAGTGCAATATTTCAATAAAAATCTACATTAAATGATATTGAAACAATCAATTCGACGTAAGCATCCTCAAGTGTGTGATTAAAATCCATTAACTTCTTCTCTCAAACTTGTTTGAGTAGTTGTTTGTTAGTTGTTTATTAATCAAACTTGTTTGTTTAAGTTTCATGTTTCTTTGCTTAGGCAAATCCCTCGGAATGGTTGAGTATGAGGATATGGCTTACCATGAAGATATATATGATTAGGTGTATGACTCCAATGAGTAACTTGCACAACACCCCCATGAACCCAATGCTGGTCCATCCACTTCGCATGTCCATGCGGTGGATTCACAATCTCCCCACCTCTCCCCAAGGCATGCTACTGGAAACGCCTCTACTTCGATTGATTTGTCCCAACTGGTGGACCTCCTCCAGAACCTCCAACCCTCTCAACATCAGGAGGTTCAGGCTGCCTTAAAGGGGAAATCCATCCCTGAACCCATCCAATCTCTCCACCCAAATGTGGGTGTCTTCTACGAACCCACTCGCCACCCGACGATCTGAGCCTCTCCTGCCCCCTTGCGGGCCAATTCTATTACTCATTCTCACCCCCACAATCCTGTTGGGAGGCTGTCTCTTGTCCAGCCAAGCCCCACCGCGGCAAGGCCCACTTATCCCCCTCGGGCTCCAGCCCATACATCCGCGCCCGCTGGCGCCCCTCCCCGCTACCATTCCATCCAAGTGAGCACACCCCAGCCGCATTCTTCCGGGGTGCCTCCCAAACCTTCCTCCGATCAACTCACCTATGCCCTCCTAGCGAAGGTGAGTCGTTTGGAACAAGATTTGAAACGGGTGTCCGCACCCAAGGACTCATTTGAGATGGCTCTCCCTTCTATGCCAGTATTCCATCTCCCTCCCTCCAAACTACTAGCCTATTGTCGTTATAATGGTAGTGGCAATCCTTTCATCCACGTCAAGGAGTTCATTTATGAGTCCTCCTTTTGGCAGAATGACAACCGTGCTCTTGCTTTCCTCTTCCGCCGATCTTTAGATGGCCCCTCCTTGGAGTGGTTCTACTCTTTAGAACCGAGTGATGCTGAGGACTTTGAGGCTGTTCAAAGAAAGTTTTTGCAGAGGTATAGGGATCGGGTTGGTCCGGCATTGTCTATCACTGATCTTATGGCTGAGAGGATGAAGGCAGATGAGGATTTTGTGCACTATTCTGATCGATGGAGAGATATGGCTTAGAGGCTAACGGAGCATTGTCTGAAACTAAACAAGTTAAAATGATCAGTGCAAATGCCAAACCCCAATTCAGACACATTCTGGCAATGTGTAACACCCCAAAAATTTTATTTATTTAAAAATTAGAAAAATGTGAAGATTTTGATTGTTAAACATAGCTACTATCATGCGATATAATTAACTTTAATTTATGATTAATTTGTATTAGTAAATATTATTCCAGTATCGTACTCAGAGGTGCGCGCTCCGACAAGGCGACACCAGAATTTTGTAACGAAATTGAAATCTGAAAACACCATAATTTCTAGAAAAAATGTGCTAATACTAGAAATTCAAATATTCGGAATTGTTGACGCGTAGATTTTATGATTAAGTCGACGCAATGATTTTCCAGGCAATTTTTGTTGGGTGAAAAATAAATTCTAAAAATTAAACTAAAATCACCATAATTTGTAAGACTTTTATATTAGCTTATGGTTGAAATTTCAACTTGAATGGACACCATTTGGACACACAAACATAGGGTCAAATGGGCCAACTGAATTTCTAACCATTTATGGTAACCATTTTTTGGGTTAATATCTGCTTACACATTATGGTTACGTAAGCTCCTTTTACTTTTTTTTTTTGGCAAAAGTGGTCAGGGGTCAACACCGGTCGAATGCATACCATCTCAAGGAGACGGTATGTTATCACTCCCTAGGCGACACCTGCACCACAGAAATTTATTTATAAAGAAATGATGTACAAGAACATCGGGGCATACTCCTGAGAAGTACAAACGGACACCCAATGAGTACGGGGCATATCCCTAGAATCCCAACATGAATAACCGAAGTTAGCAAAGTCTGAAACTAACCAGACCCAACCGATCTCCAATAATAGTAGGAAAGAAAGACTTGGGTAGATTTGAAGAAGAGCTAAACGACCCATTACAACAGACATTACATGCAAAATTGGCCAAGACATCGGCAACCTGGTCAGCTTCCCTATACACATGCTTGACTTCAACGTTATGTTGCTGCACAAACTCATGAATCAACCACCACCATCTAACACACTCCCAAGATGGAGGAGTCCCAGATCGGAGGGAGTTAACCAGCACCAAAGAATCTGTAGAGATTAGAGATATAGGAACACCTTTCTCCAAAGCCATTTGAACACCATCACACATAGCACGACATTCCGCTAGAAGACTGGTCCCCGCACCATAGAAATGAGCAAAGGCAAAAAGAACAGTGCCATTAGTGGTTCGAACTATGCCACCTCCCCCACAAGGACCAGGATTCCCTTTAGATGCACCATCAACGTTCAGGATGGGACCATGTAAGGGGGGGAGCCATCTGACCATTCTGACCATCGTGACAGGGGGCAAATAAGAAAATCCAAATTCCTTAATCAGTGCCATCTGTGGAGGAGTAGCATACTGTTTGAAGACCAAGTTTTCCAGAGCCACATTGACCATGTAGTGAATATGATTGTGGATGGCAAAAGTGGAGCAAGCAACCTTCTCAAACTTCATTTTGCATCTGATCTTCCAAATTTCCCAAAGAATGAGCATAGATGAATAAATGGTGATGAAACCATGCGGGTTACTAATGTTACAGTAACTAATAATCTCCCAAAGGTGAATTGAAATGTTCGTAGTGATGCCCACACCATCTGGAAGAAAAGGAGAGATCCATGACCAAAGGTCCTTAGCTAGATCACTAAGGACAAAAATATGGTTTAAATCCTCAACCTGAGGTGACTTGCAACAACAGCAACGGGAAGGGAGAGGAACGCCACATTCAGCAATACGGTCATCCACAGGGACCTCCCTATGAAGGATAATCCAAGAAAAAATAGAAGCCCTCCTGCTAAAAGTATGGTGCCAAATTCGTAACAAAGGAGATCTTCTAACACCTTCAGATCGCACTTGATCATAAGTAGTTTTGAGAGTGAAAATTTCTGACCTGTGTAGAGCCCATACACAGATATCCTTATGAGAGGTAAGTTGAACATTATCCAATCCCATGGGAATGAGGTGATGCAAAGGATGAGACATATCTGTGAAAACCTCCTTAACAGTTGGTGAATTCTCCTGTAATGCATAAGAAACAAATTCCCGAAAAGTCTTATCCCCAAACCAGACATCATCTAAAAACATAATGCATTCACCATTTCCCAAAACCAATCTGGTATTCTGCAGGACAACATCATAAGCAACAAATAATAATTTTTCCGAATATTGTAGGGGTGACAGATGAGCCGACCATCATGAAAATATCTAGCTTTAGCATAGGACACCCAGAGAGAAACACCATGAAGCATATTCCAAACAAGCTTGATAATCATGGACAGCTGAACATGCCACATATTCCTGACACAAAGGCCGCCTTCCAAGATTGGTCTCTGAATAATATTCCAAGTGACCCATTGTCTGCGTTTTCCACCATCAGAAGCTCCCCAAAAGAAAGCAGCACAAGTGCGATCAACAAAATGAAGGATAGCTTTAGGAATAGCAGACGCAGTAGCTAGGTAAACTGGCATGGAGCAGAGAACAACATTGATCAAAGTGAGTCTTCCCGCCTTAGACAGAAACCTGGACTTCCGAGAACCAATCTGACTATTAACTTTGTCAATCAAGTATTTGAAATCAACAATGAGCGATCTACCTTGGTTAATGGGAACACCGAGATATCTTATAGCACCCCTTTGACGATGAAAGACAGTCAGACAAGAGATGGTAGTAGATAAACGCAGAGGAGCATCTTTAGCAATGAGGAAGCTGCTTTTAGCATGGTTAATCCTTTGACCAGAAGACTTTTCATAAGAAATCAGGAACTTCATAATTTTCCTGATATTTTGAGCATGGCCATTAAGGAAGATCAGAGTATCATCAGCATACAATAGGTGAGACATAGAGGGGCACCCTCTAGGGCCCGAGTAAGGCTTAAAATTACCAGAGTGTAGATGCATGAGCAGCCCCCCTACTAAGAGTCTCCTCCATTAAAATAAAGAGAGCAGGAGCAAGAGGGTCACCCTGGTGAATTCCTCTGGAGGATTTGAAATAACCAGCAAGAGCCCCATTAAACATGATGGAAAACCAACAGTTGGAAATTAGCATTGCTATATAAGAGGTAAATGTAGGAGAGAAACCAAACTGACGGAGAACAACCAGCAGAAAGTCCCATTCAACTCTGTCATAAGCTTTCATCATATCAAGCTTGAAGATAACATTGTGGCCTCTAATTTTCCTACCCAAATCCGCCGCCAATTGTCTAGCTAAAAGAACATTATCCATAATATTCCTGCCTTGGACAAAAGCACCCTACTCAAGCGAGATAATTGAAGGCAAAATTCTAGACAACCTATTTGCAATGATCCCATAGACAATCTTATAACAGAAATTACAAAGACTTGTGGGATGATAATCACTGAAAGAGGAAGGGCTGTCGACCTTCGGAATAAGGGCAATGATGGATGAAGAAACACCCCTAAGCAGCGGATAGCCAGTAAAGAAGCCACGGAACGCCTCCACAACATCCTTAGCAATAATGTTCCAACAAGAAGTGTAAAAGATACCTGTGAAACCATCTAGTCCCGGGGCACTATCCCCATTAAGCTTCCATACGGAAAGTTTAATCTCCTCTTCATTAGGGACTACTGTTAATTTCTGGTTATCCTCTGTAGAAATGATGTTAGGAATGCAGGAAAGAAGATGGCTATCAATGACATGCTCCTCAGAAGATAACAAAGCTTCAAAATAGCGCTCAGCCGCTGACTTTAGGATAGTCTGATCCTCACACCAAGTTCTGTCAACCTTTAATCTATGAATAAAGTTTCTACTCCTCCTGCTCTTGACGGCCGCATGATAGAAAGCAGTGTTTCTATCACCTTCCCAAAGCCATTGAATCCTAGATTTCTAACAACAAAATAATTCTTGCCAGTGTAAAATTTACCTTAGCTTAGTATTAGCCTCATTAAGAGTATATCGATTGAAAGGAGTCGGAGCATAATCATAACGCTAAGCTCCTTTTACTTGGGTTACACGACATACATGTTTCACCACAGGTGTAAGCCATGGGAAAATTGATGGTTAACGTGGCTTGGTGGTGGTAAATGGGTTTTTACGGCTCCACTTGTTTGGCTACGTGCCAAACATGCATGGGAAGCTTGGGGGTTATATATGTTGGATCTCTTATTTTGATGATACCTAAATATGATTCATAAATATGTGAAAATCATGTTTATCATGTTTCATTTATATCTCACAATGTTTCCTCCATGTGTAGCTTAAAGAAGAGGTCAAACAAGCCAGTGGTGTCGACACAGTCCAGCTGTGTGTCGACACTAGCTCACTGTCCTAGAACCATGTTTTTAGCAAGGATCTAGTGGTGTCGACACAGTCCAATTGTGTGTCGACACTAGCATACTGTCCCAGAAGACCGATTTGAGGCTGATGCTTGGTGTGTAGACACATCTGTGCGTAGTGTCGACACACTTCGGACTTTTTTGTAGAATCCAAACTGTAAAGACATGTGGATGCTTTTGTTAGGGCCTTTTTGAGTAGGAATTTTCATGCCCTCAAATCCCAAGATTTTTTGTGGACCCATGGGACTATAAATGCCCCTTATCCACTTGGCTTTTGAAGACACACATCGCAACACCTATTTGCTCTTCAAGTCTCCAGAGTATTCCAGGCGATTTCAGAAGAAGGCTTCAACCTGACAACTTGCTCCCAGATCTGAAGAAACTGAAGCATTGTGCACCTTGGATGATCCATCTAGAGAGGGAATTCAAGTCTTCAAAGTCTTCTTCTTAGAGCAAAAGCAGAAGAGCTGGTCTCCATTCTTGAAGCAGAAACAGGGACTTCGAACCAGACATCTCCAACCTTGGTTCTCAATTGTTCTGTCTGGTTCCTCATCTCAAACTCACTCTATTGTGTGTATTGTGTGAAATTGGTGCAATCCTTGTGTCCAATTTTGTGTGTGTGTGATTGGATTTGAGATTTTTGTATCTGAGAGTGTGTGTGGTCATTTGTGACTTTTCTTAACTGGCAAGATAAGCCACAATTGTGTGTGTGTATGGATGGTGGATGCAGGATACATTATTGTGTAATCCGAACCACCCTAAATCTCTTTGTCTCTGTGGTTTGATTGTGTCTTGCGTTAGATGCTTGATAGGCTCGTTAGCATTTCACCATCTAACTTGTCTAAATTGTTCAGAATTGTCATTGATCCTTAGATTTTACTCTTTACTCAATCTCTCTAAGATCCTAGTCAAAGTGATTTTTAAAATTCAATGAAATCTATTCAACCCCCCCCCCCCCCCCCACTATATTTCTTCATAGCAGTTTTCCACAACATTTCAATATAAACCACCCCTTCACCCATCGTGCAAGCCTTTCCACCTCTTGGCCAGGCTCCTTGCTGTTGAAGCTATTACTACCACTGCTTTGAGGAGCTATTGCTGTTGTTAGCCGTGGCTACTGCTGCTTCTTCTGTAGATGGTGTTGCTGCTACTTCTTCATCCTTTGCACATGCCGTGATTGTTACAACAAGTCCTTCTGCCTCCTTCTTCTTGCAGTTGAGTCCCTCATTGGGGACAGAAGGGGGACTTTATCTTTCTCAAAGTCTGGTAGGATTCTTTCTTTTTGTCGTCTTCCCTTGTTTCTCCTTCTTTTAAAGTCTTGGAGTTCAAGCATCTACTTTGACCTCACGTTGTCATGAGGTTCAGTAAGCTCTCTTGGTTACTTCTCTTCCTTTGAGTTTGTATTTCTAGATTGACACTCATGTCTTTAGATGTATCCTTATGTACTGCTAGGATTCTCTCTTGATTTCTCTCCTTCTTGTCTCCTTCTTTTGCTAAGAACCTTGTGTTTAAGTGTCTTACCATGTACCTGTTCTGATTTGTGTTGTTGAAACCAGTAGAAAAGATTTTCTTTTCTATAATCACCTCTCCTTCTTTTGTTAGAATCCTGAGTCTAAGTGTATACCATATTCACAACTTGATTTATGTTCTGTAAAGATCATAGGTATGTCTTTCTCTCTATTATGTTCATGCTTTAGCTAATGTTCATGTCTTAGCCAAGTATACTTGTGAAGAACTTCTTACTAGATGCAAGGAAAAATCGCTTAGAAGGGTTGTCTATACAATAATCTTCCTTTCCTAAGTTTTTCATGCCACCCATGTTGTAGGATTCTTCTTCTTCTTCTTCTTTTTCTCTTCTGACTGTGTTCTGGAAAACAAAGGATGTGTCAACACACATTTGACCTGTGTCGACACATACTTGACCTGTGTCGACACGCATTTGACCTGTCGACACAACTATATTCCTCTCTTCTGACTGTGTTATGGAAAACATAGGATGTGTCAACACACATTTGACATGTGTCGACACATACTTGACCTGTGTCGACACACATCTGACCTGTGTCGACACAACTGTCTTCCTCTCTTCTGACTGTGTTCTGGAAAACACAAGATGTGTCGACACACACTTGTCCTGTGTCGACACATAATTGACCTATCTTCAACACAACATATACCACTATGAGTGAACATTCTTTTAGCTATGGATTGTTATTAAACAACCAAAGTTTGATTGTTTCCTACATGGCTACAACCTTTTGGAGTCATTGGTATTAATCTCTAAACCTTTTTTACATGTGAGATTCGGAGTAATTGTGTACCACACTAGAATATTACCAGAAATAATTTGTGATGACAATTTTTGGGTCTTTGGACTTAATTGAGTTATATGCCTGTGCAAATGGGGCTAGTCCAGTCTCGGGAGGAGCACCCAAATTTGTTTAGTGGCCATACGGAACGATATAGGATCTGTGGATGTTTCGCATTGCATCATACAAGCTTGATTAGTCATCATGTTATTTTATCATGAGTTGGTTATGTATTTGACCCAGAACGTGAATTGTTGCCCTGAATTCTTGACCGTGAAATCTTGTTCAGTACTCCTATTCTACAATTGTTATCTATTGACATGGTCATCCAATCATCTTTGATATTCAACAGTGCTATCAACTAAGTTTCTTGTCTATTATTTGGTTATCTTAGTACTTTTCTTTAGAAGATTGAATCCTACTGGTCTAGTTAGTGTTGCCCAGCTAGCAAGCCCAGAGGGGGGGTGGGTGAATGGGATTCTTTAAAATTTGATTATCTAAAAACTGTAATAAAAAACGTTCAACACAGTGCACTACGTTCGATTGTTAGTGTTAGTAATAAACAAAGTAGAACACAAATAAGTATTCACACAACACGAGGATTTATCCTGGTTCAGACCTCCTTTCCAAGGAGTCCTACGTCCAGTCCCTGAGCAACAACTCAGGATTCACTACCTAAGGGTACAGTCCCCCTCAAGGACACTTACACACCCAGCCGCAGATGGTCTTCTCTTCACAACCTGAAAATGAATACAACACCCTGGAACCCTCCAGGTCTTCCTTCAACACGAAGGGAAAAACACCCTAGAACCCCCAGGTCTTCCTTCAACACGAAGGGAATAAACACACAAATGTGTTCAAGGGATGATACGCCCCTGGACCAAGCTAATAGCACAGTGCTTGATCCGAAGTTAAGACTGAGAGGAAAAGATCTACAAAGAAAAACACTCTCAGTACACAAAAGCTCTCTCAAGGTTCTATGCTAGACACATTGAGCTAAGAGCTACAACAAGAAGATGGAGTGAGACGAGCTCTTCTATGGTGCTTGTAGATTTTGAATTCTCAAGATATATCTTCACGTAGGCACAAGTCTTCTATTTATATGTGACGGAATGCCTCGGCCAAGCCCGTTAAACCAATAACGTACTTTATCCGAGTCCGCCTCCCGCGAACGGGCCGAAGCCTCGCAAGGGATACCAAACCACAGTCTGTGTAAACACAAAGGAACACACCACATTTACTATATATTTCACAAGTTACATAGCCATATTTCCACAAAACTGAAAAGAAGTACAAGAGCCTAGGGCATACCCCGAGGTACAACACAAGAAAATAAACAAACTAACTACACTACACTGCTGGAGCTGCTACTACACAGCTGGAGGTACCGACCCTGCACCGCTACGGCGCGGCTCTGAACTGGACGACGGTCATGAAACGTCCTCCTCGCTCTCACCTGTGGGGGGTAAGGGTAAGCCTCGCTAGTCACTGGCTCAGTAGGGAACTCCCCCAAAATCGAGCAAACCAAAAACCATAGGTACAAAGCAATAAACAGTACCAACAATTTATAGAACAGCTGAGCAGGATATTAAAGCTGTAAAAGTAATCATCGTCTGCCGACTACGAGAAATAACTGTAATAATTAAACGGCAAACCAGTACAGGTGTACAAGCTAAAGTAGAGACAGCCAAACACGAACCACGTGAACTGGTTCGCGACAACAGAAATTGACTCGGACAAGCTAACACAGGTCTACCTCTCAGTCTCGCAGCCACGGATGAAAGGTCCAGCTGCCGCTCCACGTGAAAAGGTCAAGCAACTGTGGAGACCAACTAAACACCACCACCTGTGGACCACACGGTCACAGGCCCATGCCTGGCACCTCCAGAGACCCTGGCCCGGGCTCGCTAGAGTGAGGCACTGGAAAAGGACTAGCTGGGGACCAATGTCGACTACTGGTGTCCGTACCCCCAACTACGAGAGCGGTACAAGTGACTAAAGACAAACACAAGTGTCACTGTCCCACTGTCGTCTTTCCCTCAGCCGGTCGTACAACTCAAACACAAGAGTGAGGGTGTCCAGGTCAGACGACACAGACCTCGACGGTACAACACAAGTACCGGGACAAAGCTCCGAGCTAACAGCCTGGCTCACAAAGAACCTGGGGCACCCAACTGGAGAGGTAACCACAGTAGGCGTCGTATTACTCGCCACGTACACAAAACCACGTGCACGTCACACACAAACCACGTGAAACCTCACATAAACCACAAGTAACCATGGTCCACTACACGTGAACCCAACTGGACTCACGTGAACAACACGCAGCCTCGAAAGTAAGTAACTCACTGCATACCCCGTATGCTAAATACATAAACTTTGTGCACTCAGTGCACCACAGGTGCCAACGCACCACTTATTATCGATAAATACCATAAATAGTCATTTCTGTTATAACAAGTTAGCGGCCACATCGATTGCCGCTTACATCAAGTAGACGGCAATGGATCTGGCCGTCTATATCCTGGCTGATGAGCTTGGCGACAAACGATATTGACGCCAAGTTCTTCGGCCTTTAACCTTACAGAAACCCTAAATCGATTCTACAGGTTTTACAACCGTTAAAACAACGGTAAAACATACAGAAATAGTTCTTCTAGCATGCATAAATCCTAAACAATCCAATACAGCATGCTTTACTGATTAAATTCGTCAAACCACCCATTAACCCTGCATGGTGCAACTTAATCCGAAAATGCATTTAACATGCTAATTCAGGTGATTACGTCGTGTTTTAATGTTTCTACGAAGCTAACAGGGTTCGTCCCCTACCTCAGAACACGCTTAAACCTCCCGAATCTCCCGGTTCACACCGAACCCTCCACGAGCTCCCACGGGAATTGCACCACGCCACGACATTTCCTCGCGCGATTCGGCAACGCCACACGTCCCACGATCCTTCAACCACCCTTCAATACCTGTTGGAAGCTTTAGGGATGCAAGGGCGTGAAGCTGGGGCAAGAGAGAAAGAGAACCAGGTAGAAAACCTGCTCTCGGGTGACCCTATAACCTGCAGAATTCTCAGGTTGGCGTCAACCCCTCTGCCGCCAAAGGCAACTGCCACCACAAACGTCCACATCCTATGCCGTTAAGTTCATATCTTAACGTCACTTTACATGGACGTTAACTCATTAAACATCCATATCTGGCCGTCAACCTGCAACCAACAACAACAAATGTTGTTCTATTTTAGGTTCCAAACCTGCACATTCCGTAAACCTGTACCATACCTGATCAACCACACATCCAAACCACACAACACTGGCCTCGCAGCGACCATCACAACCATTACACACATGATCCGCATGGATCCGAAAAGCACGCGACGTTACATTACTATCATCTAAAAAGAAAATTTCGACCTCAAAATTCATAACACAGTTCAAAGTTAAACAATTTATTCATACACAACTTTACAAGCACTATCATCTAAAAAGAAATACAAAAGCTTATTCAAACAGATAGGGATACCCTTTAGCCATTTCCTCGGCTAACTCCCAGGTATCCTCACCACCCAACCTATTCTCCCATCTCACTTTAACTAGCTCAATTTCTTTATTCCGCAACTTCTTTACCTTTCGATCCGTGATCTGTACCGGATATTCTGGCATAGTCATATCCGGCCTCAGGTCACCACCTTGATATCTGATTATTTGAGCTGGATCTTCAATACACTTTCTCAACATAGAAACCTGGAAAATATCATGCACATCTGCAAAATCTGTTGGCAAATCCAGCCTATAAGCTGTTTCTCCAATTCTCTCAATCACTTGGAAAGGTCCTACATACCTTGGTCTCAACTTTCCAGTCTTGCCAAATCTCATGATTCCCTTACTTGGAGAAACTCTCAGGAAAACAAAATCTCCCACTTCAAACTGAAGTGGTCTCCTCCGGATATTTGCATAACTTTTTTACCTGCTTTGAGCTGCCTGCAATTTTTCTTTAATAAGCTTCACTACTTCAGTGGTTTGCTGAATCAATTCAGGACCCACTAACTGCCTTTCTCCCACTTCATGCCAGTTCAATGGGGTTCTACATGGCCTTCCATATAAAGCTTCATACGGTGCCATCCCAAGACTGGTATGATAACTATTATTGTAGGCAAACTCAACCATTCCCAAATGATGCTCCCAGCTACCTCCCCAAACTAAACAACAAGCCCGCAACATATCTTCAATCGTCTGAATAGTCCTCTCTGTCTGACCATCTGTCTGGGGATGATAAGCGGAGCTATACCTCAGCTTAGAACCAATTACTTTCTGCAAACTTCTCCAAAAACCAGAAGTAAATCTTGGATCTCTATCAGATACAATAGTCTTCGGAATACCATGCAGTGGAACAATTCTTTCAACATAAATATTTGCTAATCTGTCCACTGTCCAAGACATACTCACTACCACTAATCTGCACACTTTGGTTAATCTGTCAACAAACACCAATATTCCATTATGCCCGGGACTCGATCTTGGTAAACCTGCCACAATGTCCATTGCAATATCATCCCATTTCCACTGTGGAATGGGTAATGGTTGCAATAGACCTCCAGGCTTCTGATGCTCTGCTTTAATTTGCTAACAGATAGCACACCTTGCAACAAACTCTGCTATTTCTTTCTTCAGATGAGGCCACCAGAAATGCTTCCTCAAATCATGGTACATTTTAGTACTACCCGGATGAATAGTGTACCTAGATTTATGAGCCTCTTCCAACACTCGCTGCTTCACCTCTTTTCAGTAGGAACAAACAACCTGCCTCTGAGCCTGACCACACAATTATCATCAATGGTAACTCCTTCCATTTTCACAATTTCAGCTAAACTTGCATCTGCTCTCTGAGCCTCAATAATCTGCCAATACAAGGACGGCTCTACAGCACTAGCAGCTAGTACTGCCCGTCGTTGACTACTGGGCACATATAAGGAATTCTCCACTACCTCTTCATACAGCTTCCACTCTTTAATCATCATCAGATTCATATATGTCTTTCTGCTCAAGGCATCTGCTACAACATTGGCCTTACCTGGATGGTAAGCCAAACTGAAATCATAATCCTTTAAATATTCAATCCATCTGCGCTGGCGAAGGTTCAAATCTTTCTGTGAGAAAATATACTTCAAACTTTTATGATCTTTAAAGATCTCAAATCTTTCGCCATACAGATAATCCCTCCACATTTTCAAGGCAAACACAACTGCTGCCAATTCCAAATCATGAGTGGGGTAATTCTCCTCTGTTGGCTTCAATTGCCTGGACGCATAAGCTATCACTTTACCATGCTGCATAAGCACTGCACCAAGCCCTCTTCTTGAAGCATCAGTATACAACACAAAACCACCACTCCCTGCCGGTAATGTCAATATAGGTGCTGATGTAAGTCTCTTCTTCAATTCCATAAAACTTTTCTGACATTCACCGGACCACACAAATGGCACCCCTTCCTGGTCAATTTAGTCATAGGTGCTGCAATCTTAGAAAAATCTTGAATAAAGCACCTATAATAACCTGCCAATCCCAAAAAACTTCTAATCTCGGTCATTGTCTTAGGCACTCCCCATTTCATCACTGCCTCCACTTTACTTTGGTCCACTGCTACGCCTTTAGCTGAGATAACATGACCCAGAAATTGAATTTCTTTTAACCAAAATTCACACTTATTGAATTTAGCAAACAACTGATTATCTCTTAACAACTGCAGAGTAAACCTCAAATGAGCTGCATGCTCCTCTTCAGATGCTGAATAAATTAGAATATCATCAATAAAGACCACAATGAATTGGTCTAAATATGGATGAAAAATTCTATTCATCAGATCCATAAAACCTGCAGGAGCATTAGTCAACCCAAATGGCATAACCACAAACTCAAAGTGACCATATCTGGTTTTGAAAGCTGTCTTATCTATATCCTCCTCTTTGATTCTCAACTGATGGTACCCGGACCTCAAATCAATTTTAGAAAATACCTTTGCTGATTGCAACTGATCAAATAGATCATCTATCCTGGCAACATGTACTTATTCTTAATGGTCACATCATTCAACTTTCTATAATCAATACACATCCGAAAACTTCCATCTTTCTTTTTCAAAAATAAAACCGGCGCTCCCCACGGGGAATGACTCGGTCTAATAAACCCTTTCTGCAACAATTCTTCTAACTGCTTTTTCAATTCTTTAAGTTCTGCTGGTGCCATCCGATATGGAGCTTTAGAAATCGGCATGGTACTTGGCAGCAACTCAATGGTAAAGTCCACCTCTCTATGTGGAGCTAAACCAGGCAAATCCTCAGGAAAAACATCAGCAAATTCCCTAACCACGGGAACTGCTTCCACTGGCTGACTAGCTTCTACTAGACTTACCGAGGCTAGATAAGCCACACATCCAGCATTTATCAACTTTCTAGCTTTAATTGCAGAAATTAGAAACTTAGAGGTATAAAAAGACATACCTTGATATTCAAATACTGCACCATTAGGATGACAAAACTTGATCCTTTTCTTTCTGCAATCTAACATTGCTCCATACATCTCAAGCCAATCCATACCCAAAATAATATCATAATCTAACAACTGCAGGGCATACAACTGACCCGGCATTTGGTTCCCTTCAATCATCACAAGAGCTTCATCTACATAGCTTGAAGTGAGTAGGAACTCACCCGAAGGAACCTCCACTACTAACTCACAAGACTTCTCCTCTAAAGGATGAGCTATACAATCCAGAAATTCTTCAGAAATGAAAGAATGAGAGGCACCCGAATCAAATAAGACTCTTACTGAATAATTATAAAGAGGTAGAGTACCTTCTATCATATTTGATGCCTCCGCTTGGGCTCGGGTGATAGCCATAACCCGGCCTCTTCCTCGCTGCTGCAGTGCTCCTCTGCCACGACCTGCCTGTGGCTGCTGAAACTGCTGAGGCTGTTGCTGCTGCTGCACACCTCTTCCATACCCATATTCTCTCGGATAGGGACAATTGCGGATCAAATGCCCCGGCTGATTACAATTATAACACCGATACCCTGGTGGAGTAATAGGCTGCCTGGCAGTACTCTGCTGCGACTCCTCCACCTCAGGCCTACCTCGGCCTTGCTGAAACTGCTGACGACCTCCCCATCCTCTTCCTTTGCCTTTAAATGCTTGCTTTAATTTCTGACCCCATTTACCAAAGCCTGATGAAGAAGGTCCTGCTGGTGCCTTACCCTTACTTGCACCTACTGACTGCTGCGGTAGCCGAAAACTACCTGAATCTGACTCGCTCACCTGACGAGTCCGAATAGACCTCTCCAATGTAGCTGCTCTCTGGGCTGCTTCTTCCACTGTCTTACATATGAGAGGTACTATCGCATCCTGCAACTCCACTATCAAACCTCTAATGAAGCACTCAACCATCGTATTATTATCTGAAACTACATAAGGCGCATAATGGCTAAGTGCCATAAATCTCATCTGGTACTCTAAAACTGAAGAGTTACTTTGATGGAGAGTCCGAAACTGCTCTCTTTTCAATTGCTGCACTTGAATCGGAAAGAATGTATTGTTAAATACATCGAGAAATTCCGACCAAGTAATAGCCTCCTCTGTCCTGCCTGCAAAGGTGGTCTGCATCTTCAGTCGCCACCATTCTAATGCAAAACCTCTCAACTGATAAGCAGCTAACACAACTCTATCTGCTGCCGGACATCTCATAGTTGCAAAAACTCTTTCAATCTCATGAACCCAGTGCTCCGCTGTATCTGGATTCGGCTCTCCTGAATAAGTAGGCGGCTGCAATCTCAGAAACTTTTCCACCTGCATCACTGATTCTTCTGCTATCAGCACTGGTGGTGGTGGTGGCACAGGTGCTGCAAAAGGCACCTCTACTCTTGGCGGAACTGGAGCAACAGGTACAGCCTCTCTATCTCCAGGTGGCACTGCAACTGGTGGTACCATCGCCTGCTGATCCATTCTCGCCCGAATATCCGTGAGGCTTTCCCAAATTCTTTCTATCATACGCTGGGTACTTTCCTCCGGATCATCTCCTCCACCACCCCAATCTCTTCTATCAGCCATTCCAGAAATTTCTACATAAACAAAACATCAAACAAAAATCAAACAACAAATTATCAAAAACCAGGGTCCCTACCAGCAGTGTACAAAGACCAAAATAAGGCTATGTATCTTTCTAGTTCCCTTTTATTAACACAGACATTTCTCTAATACCAACTGTGATGGAACGCCTCGGACAAGCCCGTTAAACCAATAACGTACTTGATCCGAGTCCGCCTCCCTCGAACGGGCCGAAGCCTCGCAAGGGATACCAAACCACAGTCCGTGTAAACACAAAGGAACACACCACATTTACTATATATTTCAAAAGTTACATAGCCATATTTCCACAAAACTGAAAAGAAGTACAAGAGCTTGGGGCATACTCCGAGGTACAACACAAGAAAATAAACAAACTAACTACACTACACTGCTGGAGCTGCTACTACACAGCTGGAGGTACCGACCCTGCACCGCTACGGCGCGACTCTGAACTGGACGACAGTCGTGACACGTCCTCCTCGCTCTCACCTGTGGGGGGTAGGGGTGAGCCTCTCTAGTCACTGGCTCAGTAGGGAACTCCCCCAAAACCGAGCAAAGCAAAAACCACAGGTACAAAGCAATAAACAGTACCAACAATTTATAGAACAGCTGAGCTGGATATTAAAGCTGTAAAAGTACTCACCGTCTGTCGACTACGAGAAACAACTGTAATAATTAAACGGCAAACCAGTACAGGTGTACAAGCTAAAGTAGAGACAGCCAAACATGAGCCACGTGAACTGGTTCGCGACACCAGAAACTGACTCGGACAAGGTAACACAGGTCTACATCTCAGTCTCGCAGCCACGGACGAAAGGTCCAGCTGCCGCTCCACGTGAAAAGGTCAAGCAACTGTGGAGACCAACTAAACACCACCACCTGTGGACCACACGGTCACAGGCCCATGCCTGGCACCTCCAGAGACCCTGGCCCGGGCTCGCTAGAGTGAGGCACTGGAAAAGGACTAGCTGGGGACCAGTGTCGACTACTGGTGTCTGTACCCCCAACTACGAGCGCGCTACATGTGACTAAAGACAAACACAAGTGTCATTGTCCCACTGTCCTCTTTCCCTCAGTCGGACGTACAACTCAAACATAGGAGTGAGGGTGTCCAGGTCAGACGACACAGACCTCGACGGTACAACACAAGTATCGGGACAAAGCCCTGAGCTAACAGCCTGGCTCACAAAGAACCTGGGGCACCCAACTGGAGAGGTAACCATGGTAGGCGTCGTACTACTCGCCACGTACACAAAACCACGTGCACGTCCCACACAAACCACGTGAAACCTCACGTAAACCACAAGTAACCATGGTTCACTACGCGTGAACCCAACTGGACTCGTGTGAACAACACGCAGCCTCGAAAGTAAGTAACTCACTGCATACCCCGTATGCTAAATACAGAAACTTTGTGCACTCAGTGCACCACAGGTGCCAACGCACCACTTATTATCGATAAATACCATAAATAGTCATTTCTGCTTATAACAAGTTAGCGGCCACATCGATTGCCGCTTACATCAAGTAGACGATAATGGATCTAGCCGTCTATATCCTGGCTGATGAGCTTGGCGACAAACGATGTTGACGCCAAGTTCTTCGGCCTTTAACCCTACAGAAACCCTAAATCGATTCTACAGGTTTTACAACCGTTAAAACAACGGTAAAACATACAGAAATAGTTCCTCTAGCATGCATAAATCCCAAACAATCCAATACAGCATACTTTACTGATTATATTCGTCAAACCACCCATTAACCCCGTATGGTGCAACTTAATCCGAAAATGCATTTAACATGCTGATTCAGGTGATTACGTCATGTTTTAATGTTTCTACAAAGCTAACAGGGTTCGTCCCCTACCTCAGAACACGCTTAAACCTCCCGAATCTCCCGGTTCACACCGAACCCTCCACGAGCTCCCACGGGAATTGCAGCACGCCACGACATTTCCTCGCCCGATTCGGCAACGCCACACGTCCCACGATCCTTCAACCACCCTTCAATACCTGTTGGAAGCTTTAGGGATGCAAGGGCGTGAAGCTGGGGCAAGAGAGAAAGAGAACCACGTAGAAAACCTGCTCTCGGGTGACCCTATAACCTGCATAATTCTCAGGTTGGCGTGAACCCCTCTGCTGCCACAGGCAACCGCCACCACAAACGTCCACAACCTATGCCGTTAAGTTCATATCTTAACGTCACTTTACATGGACGTTAACTCATTAAACATCCATATCTGGCCGTCAACCTACAACTAACAGCAGCCAATGCTGTTCCGTTTTAGGTTCCAAACTTGCGCATTCCGCAAACCTGCACCATACCTGATCCACCACACATCCAAACCACACAACACTGGCCTCACAGTGACCATCACAACCATTACACACATGATCCGCATGGATCCGAAAAGCACGCGACGTTACATTATATCTCTCTTGAATAATGTATTCGATGAAGTATTCGTTGTCTCTATGTTTAGAGAACGTTAGACTGCATGGCTTTCCTTTGGTTTCTCTTGAACTGATTAAGTTCATCTTGCATGGCTAATATCCAAGATTCATCAGACAGTGCTTCATTGACTATCTTAGGCTCTATTTGTGATACAAAGACTAAATAATCACAAGGGATTACATTACCTTATGTTCTTACCCCAATAAATGGATCTCTAATTATGTTGTCTAGAGGGTGATCCCTTTTGTACCTCCATTCCTTTGAAAGATTGTTATGTGATGTGTCTTTTTGTTGTAGATCTTCCAAGGGTGGATCTTCATTGTCTTCAATGGATGTGTTCTTTAGCTTCTTGGACAATTGATCTTTATCATCATCATCACTATCGACTTCCTTTCTCAAGGAAGGGTTAGTTTCATCAAAAATAACATACACTGATTGTTTAATCAATAAAGTATGCTTATTAAATACTCTATATCCTTTGGGTTTAGAAGCATACCCCATGAATATACCTTCATCTGATTTTGAATCTAACTTACCAATGTCCCTTTTTCTGTTGTTGTGGATGAAGTATGGACACCCGAAGATTCTGATGTGACTGATTTTTAGCTTCTTCTGTTTGAATAATTCGTATGCAGTCTTCTTTAGGATTGGCCTGATCATCACTCTATTGATGATGTAGCATGCTGTGTTGATGGCTTTTGCCCAAAAGTATCTTGGTAATTCATACTCCGACAGCATTGTTCTAGCCATGTCCAATAAGGTTCGATTCTTTCTCTCAACAACTCCATTTTGCTGTGGTGTCCTTGGTGTTGAGAAGTTGTGCTCTATCCCTTGGTCATCACAGAACTTGACGAATCTTTCATTTTGGAACTCTCCTCC
Organism: Colocasia esculenta; assembly: GCA_014218235.1. Classification (NCBI taxonomy): domain Eukaryota; kingdom Viridiplantae; phylum Streptophyta; class Magnoliopsida; order Alismatales; family Araceae; genus Colocasia; species Colocasia esculenta. Next base: position 61,282,629 of record CM024755.1, on the reverse strand, counting down.
ATGATCTAATCGGATGCTGATGATGTTGTACTTCCTGTCTTTCTGAACCTTCTTACTGAAGCTTACAAAACTGTCAAACGTGTCATCCTTATGATCCAAAAAGGATACCAAGTGAATCTGGAGTAGTCATCCACTATGACAAATCCAAAGTTCTTTCCTCCAAGACTTGTGGTCCTCATTGGTCCAAACATATCCATGTGCAATAGTTCTAAAGGCTTTGAAGTTGTTACTACTGTCTTTGACTTGAAGGATGACTTAGTGTGCTTACCTTTTGTGCACGACCTACAAACATTATCCATTCTTACGCTTACTTTGGGTAGGCCTTCCACCAGGTTTTTCTTGATTATCTTCCTTATGCCATCCAAGCTACAGTGACCTAATCTTCGGTGCCAAAGTTCAGTTGACTGCTCTTTGTTTGCTGCTAGACAGACATCTTGATCTTTCAAGTCTTCTAGATGAAGTACATACTGCTCTTTGACTGCTCTTTGTATGCTGCTAGACAAACATGACTGCACCATCCTTCATGATACTGCACTTTGATTCTTGAAACTTTGTTTGATGTTCTTTGTCACACAGCTGGCCGATGCTGATAAGGTTTTGCTTCAATCCTTTGACGCATAGAACATCTTCTATAACGGTTTTGCCTTTACTCCCTACTGATCCGCTACCTATCACAATCCTTTTTCCATTATCTCTATAAGTGACTGTGCCTTCTTCAACTTCAAGATGGGAGAATAGCTTTCTGTTCCCTGACATGTGCCTTGAGCATCCGCTATCCAAGTACGATTTAGATGCTCGAAGGTTTGCCTGCAATGAAAACACTAAGCTTTAGGTACCCAAGTTCTTTTGTGTCCTGATTGGTTAGTATCACCAGTTTTCCTTTTAATTATCCATCTTTTACGTTTAGTTGGGCATGCTACTTTAATATGTCCTAGTTTGTTGCAGTGGCTACAGCAAGACATTTTATTTACCTTTTCAGTTGGAATATATTTAAAGTTTGACTTGTATGCAGTATCTTGTTCAGCTATGAACTTTGGCGTTGGATATCTTTTAGGATGTATAATGTCTTCTTAATTATCTAGAGGGGTGTATACTAGACCATGTTTCTTCTTCCCTGATCTTCTTGCACCTTTTAGTATTAATGTTGTTTTACCATTTGTAAATTTTGTCTAATGTGCTAGATAGCTTTTCATTTTCTTCTGTTAGTGTTTTAACTTCTTGATTCAATTTACTTACAGTTTCCTAATCTTCTAGATTGGCTATCTGAATATTTTTATTTTTTAGATCTTCACATAATAATTCATTTCTTCTTTTATACTCAGTAATTTGTTTTTCATGTTGCTCATTTTTAGGTTTTAAATCTGAGTTTGTGTTTTCCAAGCATGCATGATTTTTCTTACTAGTTTTTAATAATTTACACACATCTTTGTATTTACTATAAAGTTCATTAAAAGCATCTTCAAGGTTATCGGAGTCAGATTCATTACATGAAGAAAAAGATGATTTAGATGTTACCTTATGATCGATGTTAGCCATGAAAGCCAGGTTGGCCTTTTCTTCTTCTTCACTTTAGCTCGACTCACTGTCAGAGTCGCTGCTGTTATCCCATGCTGCTGCCATGGCTTTCTTCTTGTATCTTCTGAATTTCTTGGAACTGTCTTTCTTTCTGAACTCGCTTTTCTTCAGTTTCGAACATTCAGCTTTGATATGTCCGAGCTTCTTGCATTCATAGCAGATCGGTTAAGTCTTCTTTGCATCTTTGACTTCAGGCTTTTTGAAGTCTTTTCTCTTCTTGAAGTTCCTTCTTCCAGACTGATATTTCTTTTTCTTGGCTAGTATTCGTTGTAATCTTCTGGATAGGAGAGCTTCTTCATCTTTGCTGCTGTTCATGCTCTCCTGGCTATATAAGCCTTCTTCTAATGTGTCTTCTTCTACTTTGAGAGCTTTGGTATGTTTCTTTCTGCTAGATGATTCTCCCAACCTCTTCATGTTTATCTCATGGGCCATAAGGGACCCAATGAGTTTCTCTAATGACATTATCTTCAAGTCATTAGCCTCTTCTATTGTTGTTATTTTTGGGGTCCACGAGGCTGGTAGGGACCTTAGGGTTTTCCTTACCATATCTCCCATTTGATACATCATACCAAGACCAGCAAATCCATTTTTCATATCGGTGAATCTACTATGTCATCTGCATAATTGTTTCACCGGGCTGCATCTGAAATCTCTCAAACTGTGTTACCAGAATATCTATCCTGGTTTCTTTTACCTTTTTAGTACCTTCATAAGTGATCCTTAGCTTTTCCCACATTTCCATAGCGGATTTGCAAGCTGATATGCGGTTGAACTCTTTCTTGCTAAGAGCACAACACAAGATGCTTTTGGCCTTGCAGTTGAGGGAAATTTTCTTCTTATCATCTTCAGTCCACTTGTCCTTCTCGTTAGTAACCAGAAGATCTCCTTATTCTACGATGGACCAGATCTGATAGTCGAGCCATTGTAGGAAGAACTCCATTCTTGTTTTCCAATAAGTATAGTCTTCATCATCGAACAACGGTGGCCTGTTTACTGACTGACCTTCGAAGTGAACTTGGGCTGCCATTTGATCTTTCCTCTTCAGATCGCTGGATCTCCTTCTTTTTCGAAGAGACTAGCTCTGATACCACTTGTTGCCCAGCTAGGAAGCCCAGAGGGTGGGGGGTGAATGGGATTCTTTAAAATTTGATTATCTAAAACGTGTAATAAAAAACGTTCAACATAGTGCACTACGTTCGATTGTTAGTGTTAGTAATAAAAAAAGTAGAACACAAATAAGCATTCACACAACACGAGGATTTATCCTGGTTCGGACCTCCTTTCCAAGGAGTCCTACGTCCAGTCCCTGAGCAACAACTCAGGAATCACTACCCAAGGGTACAGTCCCCCTCAAGGACACTTACACACCCAGCCACAGCTAGTCTTCTCTTCACAACCCGAAGAGGAATACAACACCCTGGAACCCTCCAGGTCTTCCTTCAACACGAAGGGAAAAACACCTTGGAACCCACAGGTCTTCCTTCAACACGAAGGGAATAAACACACAAATGTGTTCAAGGGATGATACGCTCCTGGACCAAGCTAATAGCACAGTGCTTGATCCGAAGCGAAGACTGAGAGGAAAATATCTACAAAGAAGAACACTCTCAGTACACAAAAGCTCTCTCATGGTTCTATGCTAGACATAGAGAGCTAAGAGCTACAACAAGATGATGGAGTGAGACTTGAGTTTTTCTATGGTGCTTGTAGATTTTGAATTCTCAATATATATCTTCACGTAGACACTAGTCTTCTATTTATATCTCTCTTAAAAAATGTATTCATTGAAGTATCCATTGTCTCTATGTTCAGAGAACGTTAGACTGCATGGCTTTCCTTTGTAGTCAACGGTTCTTTTTATTCCATGGACGTAAGGAGAAAATCCTTCTTGATATTGTCCAGCTTCTATTTTATCCAACATTGTATAAAGTCGTGTTGTCAGAGACCTGCAGACATTAAATGCTAAAACGTAGACAGCTAAGCTGTCTCTTGTTGTCAGTCAACGTTAGAGTGAGAATACATCAAATTGGAAATTCCATTCTATTTTTCTAAAAATATATTACATGCAGAAGCATAAGAATAGAAGATATCTGGACATGCATCGTGCAGAGAAATGTACGGTTATATTTAATGCATGGTTGAAAGAGAAATACGCGGGACGACTTTGACTCGTCAAGATATTTGAATATCAAGTCATTATATGAAATCGTTGTGAGAATCACTTATAAAATCGTTGTGAACGAGTCATTACGAGCAAATTGTTATAGCCAAATCATTGTCTCACTTATTGAGTCGATGAGTGATCAAATCATTGTTTTATTTTATCGAATCGTTACACAGACCGGGTTGTTGTTGTGACTTATCGAATCATTACAGCAAGCAAATCGTTGTGTAACTTATCGAGTCGTTATAATGACCAAGTAATTGTTGTAACGTGTTGAATCGATGTACATACCAAATCGATGTGGAACTTATCCAATCGTTGTGAGAGACAAATCGTTGTGAGACCAAGTCGTTGTTCTCACTTACCAATTCGATGTGAAACCGAATCGATGTGAGAGCAAATCGTTTCACTTATCAAATCGATGTGAGAGCAAATCGTTGTTCTCACTTATCAAATCGATGTGAAACAAAATCGATGTGAGAGCAAATCGATGCGATCACTTAGCGAATCGTTATAAAAATGAACTCGATAGGGGTAAGGAAATTGTTATGAAACCATGAAATCGATATGAGTGGAAATCGATATGACTTGCAATGAAATTGTTATAACATTTAGAGAAATGGATGTGTACTTAGAAAGTTTATATGCTCTGAACTTAAAATGCTTCAGGGTGAAAATACGTACAGGTTTTGCTTGACTTTCTTTGATTTATTTCTTGTACTTAAATTTCATAGAAAACTTGTTAGATTAACCTTTATTTAAGTTTTGTTAATCACCAAAATAGATATGTAATTTATCTAAATTTCATGGGGATAAACTGATCATCAGTTAGCTCATCAAATCCTACTTTTTTCTCAAGTAATCTACAGTTCTAGAAGGCAGGACATCGGGATTTGTGGGCTGAGAGATCAACATTTGCAGTGTTTACTTTTGAATTGTAAATTGATAATCATGTAATACCTATAGAACGACAATTAATAAATTTTTATTTAGTGAAGCCCCCGAGCAATTTTCTACTCGAATAGTTCAAATTATACTCTTGATTTCTTATTCGTTCACGTTCCGGAATTTATAGATATATTAAATGTCACGATATGATATAATGGCATCAGAGCATCAATTGAGGATGCAAATAGTTTAGAGTTATTGGTCATATGCAAACACTGCACTAGAGTTTGGCTTTGGTTCGATGACTCCTTGAACTCCCAACTGCATCCTCTTCAGGCTTGAGCTCATCAAATTCCTTTTCTACCTGTAATACCAGGATCAATTATCTTTGAGTTGAGTTAAATTCCAAAGCTTTGCTTCAACTGATCAACAACATGGTGTGTCAACGCACACAAACCATTTGACTTGGATTAGTAGGAAAAGTTTCAGTACGGTCAACTCCATGCCTTCTAGAATCAACCTCACTCAAGTGATTGCAGTTTTGACTAACTGTCCATCATGTAGAGTTGATCTTGTAGCATTTTAGTGTCAACCTCACATATTGGTAGAGTCAACCTAACCTCCATTTGAAGTCAACCTCAAGTCGTATTTTTCTCTAAGTGTTAACTTGAAACTTGATTAGAGTCGACTTGATCTCCACATGGTGTCGACCTAACCTTTGAATAGAATCGAGTCATATGCATCACCAAACTTCAGTAGCTTACTCAGTATTACTTATGTGTCAACCTATGAAGTAATCAGGGTCAACACACTTAAAAGACCTTTTGACTTTATGAATTTTCTTATGATATAAAAGACCAGTGTTAGATATTTATTACATTTTGCTTGACTTATAACATCATCAAAACTAGGGACATAACCTAAATCATCTGTCATATCTTAAAAGTCCTTTAAGGAAAAGACATCATTTAATCACGGAGGTTAATGTATCAAGTAACTAGATATACACACAGTAATAGTTGTACTAGTAGTATTAGTTAGAAAAGCTGAGTTTTAAACTACATAATTGATTAACTAAACTTAAATTTGTTTGCTCAGCCTAGCATGATGGAGAACAAACACATTAGAAAAAGGTTCAATATGTAATGAACAACCTTGCTTGGTCCTTAGAGCAAGCAGTTCCAGTCGGTGATCAAGGGAGAATGGAACTACATGAAAATATTAGAAGCACAAACCCTCAAGAACCAGTGAGTGTTACAGTATCTATAAGGAATAGAATAGTTCCCTCCAACAATAGAGAAACAACTAGCAATAAGACTGTAAAGAGGAACAAGAAGAGCAAAAAGATCATGAAGGCCAACAAGCAAGAGAATGTCAAGGCACAACCTAAGGAAGCTTGTGCATGTTGTCACAAACTGGGCCATGTCAAAGAAGACTGTTGGTGGAGACAAGGAGCATGTTTGAGGTGCGGAAGTCTAAAGCATCAGATCTCTAAATGTCCATACCAACTCAGAACAAAGATAAGATTTCAGGAAGACCTTAGGCCATAAGGGGAATTGACTGAGGCCAGTAGAAGTAATTTTTATGTATAAGTCGGTAGGGCAAGAGTATAGTGGGAGATGATTGAGTTTAGTTGTTATCGCATGTCAAAGCTTAATAAGTTTTGTCAATCAATGTAATTTTGTAAGGCTGATTATGGAGTTCTGTACTAGAAACTTTATGTGATAAATAAAATATTTGCTGTCTATCATCATATTTTCAATACTCATCATTCTCATCATGACTTATTACCCTTTCCAAGGGAATATGTATTCATATAACTCTATGAGGATTAAGGTTATTCCTTAGTGGCGGAGACCTTAAGTATAATATGCTATTAACAAGGATTTGCTCAATACATAATATACTACTGCTAGAAATAAAGAACATAGTAGAGAATGCATCTAATTGAACCCTTGATCACAACATGGCTTCTTAAGATCTAAACATGTTGATAAATATTTAGATTCCCATCAATTGACAGTGTCATGACAACAAATATAGTGGATGCACACATCGTATGATATAATAATCATGACAAGATTGATAAGACTAATCTGGACTAAATAAAATTTAAAAGATTGAAAACATAATCCTTGTGATCCATCCAAACTAGTTATGGAATTTGGAGGACCAAACTCTTTTCTTAGTGGGGGAGAGTTGTAACACCCCAAAAATTTTATTTATTTGAAAATTAGAAAAATTTGAAGATTTTGATTGTTAAACATAGCTACTATCATGTCATATAATTAACTTTAATTTAGGATTAATTTGTATTAGTAAATGTTATTCAAGTGTCGTACTCAGAGGTGCGCGCTCCGACAAGGCGACACCGAAATTTTGTAAAGAAATTGAAATCCGAACACATCATAATTTCCAAAAAAATGTGCTGATACTAGAAATGTAAATATTCGTAATTGTTGAAGTGTGGATTTCAAGATTAAGTCGACGCAATGATTTTTCGGGAAATTTTTGTTGCGTGAAAAATAAATTCTAAAAATTAAACTAAAATCACCATAAATTTTAAAACTTTTCTATTAGCTTATGGTTGAAATTTCAACTTAAATGGACACTATTTGGACACACAAACATAGGGTCAAATGGGCAGCTGAATTTCTAACCATTTACCGTAACCATTTTCTGGGTTAATAATTGCTTACGCATTATGGTTACGTAAGCTCCTTTTACTTGGGTTACATGGCCTACACGTTTCACCACAGGTGTAAGCCATGGGAAACTTGATGGTTAACGTGGCTTTGTGGTGGTAAATGGGTTTTTACGGCTCCACCTGTTTGGCTACGTGCGAAACATGCATGGGAAGCCTGGGGGTTATATAAACCACCCATTCACCCATCGTGCACGCCTTTCCACCTCTTGGTCTGGCTTCTTGCTGCTGAAGCTACTACTACCACTGCTTTGAGGAGCTATTGTTGTTGTTTGTCGTGGCTGCTGCTGCTTCTTCTATGGATGGTGTTGCTACTACTTCTTAATCCTTTACACCTGTCGTTATTGTTACAACAAGTCCTTCTACTTCCTTCTTCCTGGAACTGATTCCCTCGTTGGGGAGAGAAGGGGGACTTTATCTTTCTCAATGTATGGTAGGATTCTTTCTTCTTGTCGTCTTCCCTTGTTTCTCCTCCTTTTAAAGTCTTGGAGTTCAAGCATCTACTTTGACCTCATGTTGTCATGAGGTTCAGTAAGCTCTCTTGGTTACTTCTCTTCCTTTGAGTTTATATTTCTAGATTGACACTCATGTCTTTAGATGTATCCTTATGTACTGGTAGGATTCTCTCTTGATTTCTCTCCTTCTTGTCTCCTTCTTTTGCTAAGAACCTTGTGTTTATGTCTCTTACCATGTACCTGTTCTGATTTGTGTTGTTGAAACCAGTAGAAATGATTTTCTTTTCTGTAATCACCTCTCCTTCTTTTGTTAGAATCCTGAGTCTATGTGTATACCATATTCACACCTTGATTTATGTTATGTAAAGATCATTAGGTATGCCTTTCTGTCCATTGTGTTCATGCTTTAACTAATGCTCATGTCTTAGCCAAGTATACTTGTAAAGAACTTCTTACTAGATGCAAGGAAAAATCTCTTAGAAGGGTTGTATATACAATAATCTTCCTTTCCTAAGTTTTTCATGCCACCCATGTTGTAGGATTCTTCTTCTTCTTCTTCTTCTTCTCTTCCGATTGTGTTCTGGAAAACACAGGATGTGTCGACACACATTTGACCTGTGTCGACACAAACTTGACCTGTGTCGACACACATCTGACCTGTGTCGACACAACTATATTCCTCTCCTCTGACTGTTTTCTGGAAAACATAGGATGTGTCGACACACATTTGACCTGTGTCGACACATACATGACTTGTGTCGATAGACATCTGACCTGTGTCGACACAACTGTCTTCCTCTCTTCTGATTGTGTTCTGGAAAACACAGGATGTGTCGACACACACTTGACCTATGTCGACGCACATTTGACCTGTCTTCAACATAACGTATACCACTGTGAGGGATCAATCTTTTAGCTATGGATTGTTCTTAAACAACCAAAGTTTGATTGTTTCGTACATGGCTACAACCTTTTGGAGTCATTGGTATTAATCCCTAAACCTTTTTTACATGTGAGATTCAGAGTAATTGTGTACGACACTTGAATATTACCAGAAATAATTTGTGATGACAATTTTTGGGTCTTTGGACTCAATTGAGTTATTCCTGTGCAAATGAGGCTGGTCCAGTCCCAAGAGGAGCACTTGAATTCGTTTAGTGGTCGTACGGAACGATAAATGATCTGTGGATGTTTGGCATTGCATCATACAAGCTTGATTAGTCACCATGTTATTTTATCATGAGTTGGATATGTATTTGAACCAGAACGTGAATTGTTGTCCTGAATTCTTGATCGTGCAATCTTGTTCAGTACTCTTGTTCTACAATTGTTATCTATTGACATGGTCATCCAATCATCTTTGATATTTAGCACTGTTATCAGCTAAGTTTCTTGTGTATTCTTTGGTTATCTTAGTCCTTTTGTTTAGAAGATTGAATCCTACTATGCTAGTTAGCTCATTAAATCCTACTTTTTCTCAGGTAATCTACAGTTCTAGAAGGCGGGACATCGGGATTTGTGGGCTGAGAGATCAACCTTTGCAGTGTTTACTTTTGAATTGTTAATTGAGAATCATGTAATACCTATAGAACGATAGTTAATAAATTTTTAAATAGTGAAGCCCCCGAGCAATTTTCTTTTCAAATAGTTCAAATTTTACTCTTGATTTCTTATTCGTTCACGTTCCAGTATTTACAGATATATTAAATGTCGGGACGTGACAGAACAAGCTAACAACTATGGAGGAGTTATATGAGAGGGCTCATAATATCCAAACTCAATTGAAGGACTCTCCAATTATGGCTATGTTTGAGCCGAAGACCAGGACATTAATGAAAGGGTAATGGCACTCCCCCTACTGGTGGTCCCACGATTGAGGGGGTTATGCAGAATGAGTAGGTGAGTTCTATGGGCAACCCAAGCTCCTCTACATACCACCCAAACCCAAACTCCAGGCCCCACCAACCACAACAACCAACCTTCAGGCTAGACAATCCTCCAATGTTTAGGGTACCACCCCAACAGCCCCAGCAACCTCAACAGCCTTAGCAGCCACAACAACAACCTCCACCTCAATACCGTCAAGCTCCCCCACCACCTTTTCAATATCGTCCAGCACCACAGCCTCTGTACCATCAACCTCCTCCTCCCCAATACAAGCAACAACGACCTCCTCTAGAACCCTCCACAATACAACGAGGTACCTCCTCCAGACACCTATGACCCCTAGTAGCCCAGACACCCCCTAGCCCAAGAAAATCCCACTACCCTCCCCTGTCGGAGACTCTACCTTACATCTTCAATGCTTTTATGGCCGCCAATGCACTCACATTGCTGAGGAAACAGTTACAATGGCCTTCTAATGTTGATACCTAACGGTATTGTGCTTTCCACCGGGGGCCGGGCCATACTCTAGAGACATACTTCTACTTCAAAGATTATATTTATGATTTGAATGATAATGGAGGGATAGAGTTGGAGGAGATGAGGAAGTATATTGCCGAGATAAAGGCAAGAAGGCCGCACATGCAAGATCAACAGTAGCAACAACAACAACAACAACAGCAACCCCAGACACCCCTATAGCAGCCCAATATGGGCATAGTCCAGAACCCACTCCCGGAGCACCAGGCTCCGAATCAGCAAGTCAATGACCTCAGGGCATCTCCCCGCACTGAAAGCACACCTGGAAGGCTGATGGAAGTATTCTCCACCTCTACATCCACCCCCTAATCCTCCTTTACTCTACCCTCATTCATCCATACACCCGCTACCTCTAACCCACTACCCTCCTTTCTACGGATCCCTGCAACTGCCACGCACTGTCCACCACCCTCTAGCCATCCACACAACCCCCCATGCATCCGCCAACCACCCGTAACCTTCATACCAAACTCTCAAGCTCCCATTCTACACAACCCCGTGCCACCTCAACCCAACCGTCCAATCATACGTACACCACCCACCACCTTGCAACCATCATCAAACCCACCTCTCCTTCGCACACCACCAACCGCACCCATAACCACCCCTAACCCCCAAGCTCCTTTCTTACGCACTCCCATTCCACCCCCGAGTGCTGCAAGTATTCAACTGTCACACCAGATGTTCAAACCCTTAACCCTCCAACACCCTTTCATCTTCCACTCTGTGCACTGTGACGCAAGAAGTGGGAAACAATTCTGAGGAAACAATGGTGCTCCGGAGTAGGCAGATTTTCAATCACATATTCCCTCCGCAAGAATAGGCACCCCTGCCCCAAGAAGAAGAAGCCCCAGCCGAGGAGTCCACCCCAGGGACTCAATATGATTTGCTTAAGCACCTAGACAAGACACTGGCTAGGATATCTATCTTAGAACTAATCATGAGATTGCCGGTACACCAAGAAGCCCTTATGCACTTCTTACAAAAGGTCATGGTGAGTGAAGATCTACTAGTGAACCAGATCAGCGTGATGTTAACTCCCACTAGGTAGCACCCGACAATAGAATTCCACGAAGATGAACTAGCACCTGTGGAATATCAAAGATATGCCTTATGTTTGACTGTGAAAATAAATGGTATCAACGTGTCCCAATGCTTGGTAGACACCAGTGCGTCAATTAACGTCGTGTCTTTGGACATGTTTAATTTTTGTGGGGTCACACTACAGTCAGTCCGACCCTCCTCAATCACTGTCACGACCTACGACAACACTAGTAGGCCGCCAAAGGGAGTGGTCGCATTGAAGGTTGGGCTGGGTCCGTCCGTCATTGAGATGGATTTCCACATTCTAGACATGGACCCAAGCTTCCCAATGATCCTGGAAAGGCCATTCATTCAGGCACTTGGCGCCGTCATCTCAACTATACATCATTGTCTGAAGTTTTCGTATGAGGGACGGGTTGTCAAAGTTACCAGCAAGCCAACCATCTTGGAAGTGGATGCTATGACTGACAATTCAGTCCCTTCCATATGGCGAAGCAATCAGCCGCTTATGTCTGTGCTAGACATGTATTGCATGCATCAAAGCCCAAATATTTCATCATCTATCAGTGCAGCGAAGAGAAGCAAGATCATAACAGAAAAAGGGTGGCATATTATGATGAGAATGGGGTATCAGTCAGGCAAAGGACTAGGGGCACATTTACAAGGAAGAACTAAGGCTGTAAAGGAGAACAAGACAAGACCCAGGGCAAGACTGGGATACAAGCCAGGAAGGGCAGATGACAAGCAGGGGCAGCCACTTGCATGGTCCTTGTACCAACACTTCAAGAAGGGGCTGCTGTAGCTAGGGAGTGAACAGACATCTACCATCATTGTTGATCCTATTCATCATCCACCGCTGGCCACATATAGTGCTGCAGAAAACTCAGGCCCCTAAAACAGAGGAAAAGGGGTGAGTCTGAATCAGAATGGCATCAATGGTTTGACATGAGCGACATTGCTGTTTCTCTAAGTCAACTTTTCACCACAACAAACACTGAGCAGCTAACCGTGACTATAAGCAGGAGGCAGTAGGTAGACGAAGCTGAGCCAAGCATCCCTCCCACCTCCCACGCAAGCTCCCACAACAACTAGGCTCGGGGTGGGCCTCTTCTCTCTGGGCATCGCGCCCAGTCTCCTACAAGCCACCGCGTGGACATTTTTCATTTCTTTAAACATTCCTCGGGCACCGACGTGCCACCTTACTATCTCTCTCTACTCTCCCGAGCAGACGCTCACTCTTCAACTCCCTCTTTCCAACAATCTCCCTCCACTTGAGCACCCGCTCTTTTCCCTTCTCTCTAGATTGGAGATTTCACCTCGCCCTCTCTCCCTCTGTATGATTAACGAAAACCATAAAAACTCGAATAACTCTGAAAATCGCAAAAAAAATGCCAATTTTCTAATGGCTGATTCCATCGTCCCTACTGAGGAGACATCTTACCTTTCCTCTGAGTGTGCCCCAACCTACAAGCTACTCCTCCCTGGTCCCAAGACCGACCTGCTCTTTCCCTCCACGCAGGGATCGCCTTCCCCCTACACATAGGGGACATTTACTACTTTTCCTCCCTCTCCACCTTCCCCCACACAGGAAAGTTCTTTTACTGCTTTCACTCCTCCATCTTCCCCTACACAGGGAACCTCTTCTTTTACTGCTTTCCATACTCCTCCCCCCACTGCTGTAGATTCTAGTAGTTGTAGTGAAAGTCTAGGTCAGAGTAGCAATAAGCTGAGGGTAGTATCCAAGAAGAAGTCCAAGGATAAGAGGGTTCCACACCATTTCCTCGCTGATCTAGCCCGTAGATGCAAGGCATGTCTAGCAATTCTGGATTTTATCTAAAAGCCTTTGCAGTTGCCGGATATAGAGTATGAGTAGTCGTTGTGCTCAATTGATGACGGGTTCAGAGTCTATGAGATAATGGATGATGACGACCTAAGTGAGGAAGGTGATGAAGAGTTTGAGGATAAGGCTGACGCGTTCTCAAGTGGAGTCAGATGATTTGATGAACCGTCAGCTGTCGTAGAAGAAACCACTAAGGAAATCAACCTGGGAAGGAACTGAGGAAAACCCTAGGACCATCCTCATAAGCAGTAATTTATCACCAGCTAAAGAGGAGACAATTATTGAGGTTCTAAAGGAATACAAGGACACGTTCGCATGGAGCTATAAGGATATGTCAGGCATGGACACCGCGCTTGTTAAACATCGCCTTACACTTAAGCCGGGGTCCATTGCATTAAGCAGCAGTTGAGGTGTTTTCACCCACAGATGGCTTTGAAAATGAAAGATGAGGTCGACAAGCTCCACAAAGCCCAATTTATTAGAGTCGTACTTTATCTGAATTGGGTGGCGAACATTGTCCTGGTCATGAAAAAGGACGGAAGAGTAAGAATTTGTATTGATTTCTGGGACCTCAACCGTGCGTGTTCGAAAGATGATTTCCCATTGCCTTACCTCGACGTGCTCATAGACAACACGACCGGGTATGAAACCCTCTCTTTCATGGATGGCTTCTCAGGGTACAACCAGATTAAGTTGGCTGAGGAAGACCAGGAGAAGACTTTGTTCACTACACCATGGGGAACTTATTGCTATGTGGTCATGCCATTTGGACTTAAGAATGCTGGAGCTACTTATCAAAGAGCGATGATGGCCATCTTTCATGACATGATCCATATTTACATTGAGGTGTATGTGGACGACCTGGTGGTAAAATCAAGAACATTGGATGAGCATCCCAGGGTTCTAATAAAGGTTTTGCAAAGACCAAGAGAATACCAATTGAAAATAAACCCCAAGAAGTGTGTAATTGGTGTATCATCGGGTAAGCTTCTAGGGTTCATCGTGAGCAAGAGGGGTATAGAAATTGATCCCAGTAAGGCAAAAGCAATTAGATAGATGCCTCCTCCCAAGAATTTGAAGGAGGTTCAAGGTTTAATCGCAAGGTTGCAATTTATTCTCCGGTTCGTCTCCCAACACTCGCAGAGGTGTAGACCATTCTACGACCCCACCAAGCCGGGAGTCGAATTTCATTGGGACGAGAAGTGTCAGGCGGCTTTTGACAGACTAAAAGAGTATTTCGCTAATCCCCCTATCTTGAGGCCGCCGACTCCAGGCAAACCACTCATTCTCTATGTATCAATCCTAGAAGACTCTATAGGAGTTGTCATCGCACGAGTGGATGAAGAAGGCAAAGAGAGGGTAGCATAGCACTTGTCTAAGCTTCTCAACCCCTGCGTGCAAAGGTACACAGCAATGGAGAAGACATGTGCCACTCTCGTATGGGTAGTGTAGAAATTGAAGCACTACTTTCTTTCCCATGAGGTTCACCTTATCGCCTGCATGAATCTTATCAAATTCCTCTTCAAAAAATCTATTCTCACTGATAGGCTAGCACGTTGGCAAAGCTTTCTTGCTAAGTTTGACATCAACTACATTCAACAGAAATCTATCAAAGGCTATGCCATAGCAGAACATCTTGCTTATTACCTTATTCCACAATTCGATCCTGTTCGTTCAGAGTTTCCAGATGAGGAATTGATGTCCCTCAACCAATCTGATCCTATTTGGACATTATATTTTGATGGTGCTCTTAACTCTCATGGAAAGGGTATCAGGATTGCTCACCTGAGGGTCTCACCATTCCACAGGCTTATCAGCTGGAATTCCATGCCACCAACAATATAGCTGAATATGAAGCCTTGTTGGCCGGCCTTGAGCTCGCCCACTTCTATGGTGTCACCCATCTGTGAATTGTAGGTGATAGTCAACTGGTTCTATGCCAAGTGCTCACCAAATACCACATCTGGGATCCAAATCTCAAGCCATATAAAGAACTTGCCTCAGCTTACACCAAGCTATTCTCCAAACTGATCTTCGTCCATGTACCTCGTCACCCGAATCTTCTAGCAGATGCTCTTGCTACCATCGCTTCAACTCTCAACATGACTTATCCTGGGGATTTTGACAGCATCCAGATTGCACGTCATCATACCCCAGCTGTTGAAGACCCCGTCTTTCTATGGATCAAAGAAGAGGTGTTGAAGAAGGAAGAGAGGAAGAGAAAAATAGAAATCATGTTATTGGAGCTAGAAGAGGAATTGGATGATGAGGAGAAACCATGGTATTTTGAGATAGCAAGGTATTCCAAAAATTAGACGTACTCTGAGGAAGCCACAAGTGATGAAAAGAAGGCAATAAGGAGACTGTCCCAGAAGTACACATTGGTTGGAAATACTCTCTATAGAAGGGGACTCACCGGTGTTTTGCTTAGATGTTTGGATGATGATGAAGTATTGAAGGTTGTTGAGCAGGCTCATTTAGGGGTGTGTAGTGGCCATGTGAATAGCCAGATGCTTGCCAAGAAGATCCTAAGGCAAGGTTTTTATTGGCGCACTCTAGAGGAGGATTGTTCGATCTTTGTCCGTCGGTGTATCAAGTGCCAACTGCACGCTGACAAAATCCATTCTCCATCCTCTACACTCCACCCAATATCCTCCCCATGGGCTTTCACTATGTGGGCTTTTGACATCATTGGTCCTCTTGGTGATCCGAACTCCCAGAATAAAACAATGTCATACATCCTCATTCCAACAGAGTATTTCACCAAGTGGGCAAAAGTTGAAGCATATGCGAGGTCAAGGCAACAACCGTGTGCAAATTCATCATGAAGACCATCATCACCAGGTTCGGCATAACAAGTACCATCATCATTGACAATGAACCACAATTCATCTCTCAAGAGCTACATGACCTCTGCAACAGGTATAAAATTGCATTGCATCATTTATCTCCATACTATCCGCAAGGCAATGGCTAAGCAGAGGCCACAAACAAAATATTAATCAAAATCATCAAGAAAACCTGTGAGGCTAATAAGTTCTTGGATTGGCCAGAAAAGCTTGTAGAAGCTCTATGGGCCTACCGCACTTCAATTCGTACTCCCACAGGGTAGACACCGTTCGCCCTCACTTATGGAATGGAGGCTGTAGTAACATATAAGATTCTCATTCCCTCACTAAGGGTCCATGTTGACAAGGACTTCTTAATCGATGAGCGGTATGAATCGCTCCTAGCACAATTGGAACTCTTAGATGAGAAGCGTGTAGTCGCCGTAGAACACACCAGATCATATCAGAGTAGGCTCACACGTTTTCACCAAAAGAAGGTAATTGAGAGAAAATTCAAAGTTGGTGAAATGATAATCAAAAGAATCTTTGTAAAACTTGGTGGTCTCCGATCCAAACTCCAACCAAACTGGGAAGGGCCGTACGTAGTTAAAGAGGCATATCTAGGCAACGCGTACAGGCTAGTGAACGCGGAGGGTAAGGAGCTCTCTCACCCTTGGAATGGGCTATATCTCAAGAAATACTACCCCTGGATAGGTGTTTTGGACAGACATGGGATATGAACCCTAAATTGAAAAGCTGTCATTTCTTATTCTTGGTGGGTTAACCTGAGGTGTCGACACCCTCACACTTACACGCTAATCCTCGGAAGCAAGAAGCGCGAAATCTAAGGGAGGTCAATGCCTAACCAAGAGTCTAGGACATTACCCATTTCTTTCCACTCGGTCTGCCTATAGAAAGGGGAACATGAGGGATCAACCTTTGAATCTGTCCACAGCTTAAATGGGCATAGGTCAAGGCCCAATAAGGGGAAAAGAAAGAAAACAATGCAAATCAAAGCAAAAGAGCCAAAACAAGGCAAATCCATATAAAAAGCACATCAAGAACGACAAAGTTCCTGCAGAGATCCAAATGGACCTGGTCGTAAGCGTGCCAAAACCCCATAAGCCAAAAGACTGAACCCCATTGAGTGTAGGGCAGAGGAATGAACGTCGCCCCGGTTACCTAAAAACTATTGGCAGACTTCCTAAATATTGTCTTCCCTTCTCCCCTATGGGTACATCCTAGGTTCAAGGCAAGGCAACGATCAACTAGAGAGGACGTCGCCAAAAGCCACTTTGGGTGAAGGCACCACTTAAGCACGTCCAACCTCCGTTTAATACACCTAAGAATTATTAATGAACTCTTAATGATGGCTGAGTAATTGAAGGGTCCAAGTACCAGGTCTTTCCAATTATAACAGATTCCCTTCATTCTGCATGTCTTTTTAGAAGGGACTACGCCGGGTTGCAGCGCATATTTTCAAAACCTAAAAAAATTAAATATTTTCTAAACACATAAAAATGAATATTTTCAAAACCCAAAAATTGAATATTTTCAAAATCACAAAAAATTGAATATTTTCAAAACAAAAAAAATCAAACATGTCAAAATCCAAAAAAATTAAAATATGTTGAAACACAAAAAAAAATCACACTCCATTTGTATGAATGTATAGAGTGCTTGCTCACTTTTTATTTATTTGATGTTAGTATCTACCTGCTTGCATGTGGCATTTTAAGTACATTGTTCCTTTACTCTGGCCTTATTTAATAAAGGCTCGGCCACTTGACAAGATCATGAAGCCTAGTTTGCCTAATGTGCAAGGGGCTAAGTCAGAACAGACATTTAACTTGTTTATTTAAGTACTTTTTAGGAAAGACAAAAAGGGAGAAGGCAAAGAACACATGCTATATATATCATGGCCAAAAGGGGGGCCAACCCCAAAAGTGCATCATAAAGTACCCCACCGGGTACACATCAGCATGGGGAAAAACACAAAAAGTACATATCATAATGGGTGGCCTAGCTCTGACCACCACTCTCGGCCGGTCAGGGGTGTGGTCACGCTCCTGCTCCCACTCCCTCCACTCCACTGAGAGTGTCACCCGCAACTCTGCAGCCTTATGAGGGATGTCTGAGTCATGCTGAGTCACCTAAGTGCGCAACTCAGACAGCTACTGCGTCAACTCTGTCACCTCGGCACCTACCAGCGTCGCCTGGGTAATAGCCCTCTGGAGTTCGGCGGATTGCTCATGAACTGACACACGTAAGTATAAAGAAGTCCATTTTTCATATATCTAATTAATTTACTTACCCGTGCAGAAAGCTCGCACTATGCCACCTCCGTGCGTGCCACCGTCGACGACAGCTATTCTCGGAGAGAAGCTACCTCCGAGTCTGGCACACCCTTGCTCATGGAGGCATCCGCAACATCGATACACTCCACGATGGCCTGTGTCGCACACTGAACCATTGAAAATTAGGTCAACGCATGGTAAGGTAAATAAAGCAAAGGTATGGTATTTTTGAACTTACCAAAGTCGCCAGGGCCTCGTGTGCCTCTATCAACTGGGCATCTGTACCCGCCAACTAGGACCGTAGGGTGTCCATCAGGCCATCACGAGCATCCTGCACATGCACACATTTATTAGACTATCATGCATTACACAATGAACATGCCAAGGTTCATAAGTCCATACCCTCGCTGGCCTCATGAAGTCACGGTCCCTATACCCCTCTTGGTACCGTTGGAGGTAGGAGAAGCTGTCCGCAGCGTCGGACTCCAACGGATACCCTCCCTGTATAAGACCCGGCTTCCCGACTTTCTATTCGGTGTCTTGGATGACTGGCCACTAATGTGTCCAGGCTGGGCGATGCGTTAGTGTCACATCGTGGGTATCCGATGCGACAATCATCCTTATCGCGATGAGCATTTGCATCACGTTCCTGTCGCACCCAATTTCCCCGTCACGTCTTCGTGTCGCACCCGGTCAACGGGTCGCGACTGCTTTCTGTCGTTTCGGTCGTCTGACTCCTGTCAGGGTGGCAGGTTTGTCAGTACAACCTGTCGCGTTGTCGTGGCATCCTTGAGGGACACATTCTTGTCGCGGTACATTGACCCGTCGCGTTAAGGTTGCTAATGCGACGCTTCGCCCCATCGCTTTTTGGGTGCCAAAGGCTTAAGGCCTTGGCTGGCTACCCCTTCTCCCTCCCTCCCCCTTTCTTCTTCTCCCTCCCCCTCCGACGGTGCTCCGCCTCCCCCTCTCCCCTCAGTGTGTTTCAGGCGAGGAGGAGGGCTCTGCATGCTGCCGTGGCCTCGTGGAGCTTGCCTGAAGCGAGGAGGAGGTGGCCAACCGATGTGAAGGGCCCTATTGGGGTTTGTTCATCTTTTAAGTTAGGGATTGCTTGAACCGTTCTCAATCCGGGTGGAATGGGAGCCCCTCGAGGTTTATAGATAGTGTTTACTACTTTCCCATGCTCCCCTCCCCCGTGTGGAATGTTTGTAGCTTGTGGGTGGCCTTAGGATTTGGCATCCCATCGATCTGCCACTCTGCTAATGTCACGACCGTGGGGCACGTTGTGACATCAGAAGAGGCATCGGCCCGGTCGGGCGCAACCTTAACGCGACGCAGTTGGCAATCACTATAAGGGTCACTGTCGCGATGCGCTTTCCGGTCGCAACCGGGTTGCTGTCGCGACACGTTGCCCCGTCGCAATAGGGTGGCTGTTGTGGTGCCCTTCCTTATCGCGATCGCATCGCAACGGCTTTTGGGGTCACGATCGTGCCTGTGTTTCCTTGGGTGCTTCCATGGGCCTAGTTGTGTGCCGGCGTGTGCCCCAGGGTAGGCTTTGCCATTAGGACCTTCCGGTAGGGAACACGGCAGGTTACCTCCTATCGTTCAGTGACCAAAGGTGACACCTTCGTGGCCGTGTCCTGGCAGTGGTGCCAGGAGGGTCGTGTCTGTCTAATAATCGATGACTAGCGGTCAATTGATTATTAGCAAAGCGACGAGTTTCCATGCTGGCTGGTAGTGTTCCAAGGCTCTGGCTTTTCGGTACGTGTTTGGTTGGCCGACGGCCCTCTCGAGGGTCCGTGCATGCCTCTCACTTGCTGGGCTTGTCGTGGGTTACAAGCCAGCGGTTCTTGTTGTGCTTGCCCCGCCTGTTTGCCCGATGCTTGGCACTAGAGGGCTTGTCCATTCAGAGGTTGTCTCCGTTGCTTGGGACCCCCATCCTCGGGAGCCTGTTAAGGGAGTGCTATGGGCTATGAGCGTGATTGAGTTGGCAGCCGAGCTGGCAGACTCTAGCGCTGAGGGGAAAACGAGGTTTGGATAGCGGTGCTAAGTCGTTTGTAGAGCTCTCTTGTCTGGGTCTGGGATTCAAAGGTGTTTGGAGTTCTTCCTGGTGCAGACCAGATAGCCCTTTCTCTCACTTCCTTGCTCTACGTTGGTTCCGGAGCCACGTAGGGAGGTCAGGCGTGGGGCCGCAGCTTGGCCAGGCTGCGGTGTTGCGTGTGTTGTGTGTTCTTAGTGGCTCTATCTTTCCCTTCTGCGGGGGCGGAGGCAAGATCTAAGCTAGCGAGCAGAGCGTGTGGACTACGGGTCTCCCTCTTAGCTGCCGATGGCGGTGGCTTGGTTGTTGTTGTTGTGACGGCGTTTCCTCATGACGTTTCGAAGTGTTATACGTTGCCCAAGCTTGCACGGAGGTTATAGCCTGGCCGTGTCTAGTTTCTGTGGGCGTTGTTGGTCTGGCCTTGTGTGGACCCGTGCTTCTGGTGGATTCCGCTTCGGTGTCCTCTTGGTTCCGTAGTCCCATTCGTGGGTGCCGGTCCATGATGGCACCGATGTGTGTGGCTTCCAAACCTCGTGGTGTGTCCGGTGTCTGGGGTGGTTCTTCTTGTGGGCCCTTGACCTTGTGGAGGTCTGAGATGGCCGTGCTTGCGGTGAGACGTCATTCTCAGTTGGTTGTTGCATGGTCTCGGTGGGTGTGCCGAGACTTGCTTCCGCTTTGTGCCCGACTCCGTTTGTTTCTGTAGGAGTCGTGTGTGTGTCATGACCCTGGTTGGTGGTTGTGGCGTTGCACTGTTCTGTTCCGCTCCTTAGTAGTACCCTGTTATAGGTGTTTCCCTCTTTACAACTTTCTAGGGTAGTTTCCTATTTTTGGATTTCCTGCTGCTCTGGCCGGTGAGGGTCTGGTAATCCCTATTAGGCCTTGTTCGCGAGGCTCACCCCCCTACTTCCTTCAGCTAGGGGCTCATCGTCGTGGGAGCTCGGTGTCGGACGGGTTGCGGAGACGGCTGTGGCGCCGTGTGTTGTCAGCAGCAGTGAGAGCGAGTGTTGTGAGCTCTTGTACCCGAGTGAGCAGAGAGTTGGGTTTTGCAAGTCCTCGGGGTATCCCCCTTAAGGACTGCACCTTTTTTCTAGTACCTGTGATTTTGCTTGGGACATGTTGTACAATTGTTATATTGTTATAGTTTTTTAAATTCAGTACATATCTCACTAGACTATTTCTTTTAACCCTTCTGGGTCTTCGGATCCGTGGGTGGCGACATGAACTTCGGGGCCCTTGTGGGGGTCCTGGAGGTCGGGTAGTTAAAGTTGGTATCAAGGCGGGAGTCTATTGAGATTTGTAAGGAAGTAATAACTATAGATGTCCCAAAGAAAGGTACTAGTGTGCTGCTGACGCCGTCTGACTAGTGTTAGGCTTGTGCTTTCAATTGTTTTGCAGGTGTGCGGCTTCCCTACTTGTTTCGTGTGCGCACTGTCGTGGGTTGCAGTTGTTGCTGCGTCGCGTGCATGGCGAGTGTGGTCGTTTGGTGTGTTCGTGCCGTGGTGGCACGGTTAGCGGTGGAATCGCTGGCAGTGGTCTTCCCTGTATGGAGCACGATTGCAGGCAAGTCTAGGTGTTGTGCTTCTGGTCATCTTCGGCGCATTTGGGTGTGTGTGCCGCTGAGGCTGAGAGAGCGTACGTGTGGCATGACCTTCACCGTTGCAGGGTTGTTGTCTGTGGAACCGGTCGAAGGTGTCCCTACCTTGTTGGTTGTTCCCCTGTGGTTGGGGTGTGTGCTATGTTGGTCTTGTGTGTGGTCTCTTATTTGTGCGCTGTTGTGCGTTGTGCTCTCCTTGGTCGGTATTGTTGCTTCGGATAAGCAGATGTTCTGTGTGCCGTGTTCCATCGCTGGTTGAGCACTGCGACACTTGTCTGTGGTTGTTGTCGGCCTGGTGCTGGCTAGTTGTGAGCTCTGGTGAGGTGCTCCCAGAGTCTTTCTCTGTTGGTTCTGGCAGAAGTGAGGTTTCCCCAGAACTGTGTTGTGCTCATTTCTAGTTGTTGTTGCATTGCCCTCTGGGTGAGGTGCATCGCTTGGTTGCCCTGTGTTCTGGTGAGGTTTCCCAGAACTGTTTGTTGTTGTCTTGGTGAGGGTTTCTCCCGAGACTGTTTCGTGCTCGTTTCTATTGTTGTTGTGCTACCTCAGGGTCTGACGTGTGCTGTTGGTTTGGCTGGTGCATTCTGGCGGGTTTTCCCAGAACAGTGCCTTGGTGGTTCTGGTGGAGGTTCTCCCAGGACCTGCTTGCGTTGCTTCTACAGTTCTGCTTGCTGTAGTATTTGTGAGGATTGGATAGGTCACTTTGGTAAATGAATTAAGAAATTGTGTGTATAGCAGCGGAATTAAAATGAGTAAAACACACAATTAGATCAGACTCAAGTGAGGTGTGTGTGAATAAGAACAGCAAACCACACAACAAACCACAGTGCACTGAAGATTTTAAGGTGGTTCGGAGAACACAACTTGTGTCTCCTACGTCCACCTCCTCACAACGGAGGAACCACTAGCACAAGTGCAGTACAAACTAGAGCACGACGACTCTAACCACTTTGAGTTCAACAACTCAAAGAAACCCAGGAGATAGGCACAACGACCTACTCCAAAGACCACTTGTGAATTCAACAAATTCACAAGCCCTTGAGCACCACGACTCAAGCACTAGAGCACAACGGCTCCAACCCAGAGCGCTGGGGCTCCAAAATAGAGTACAAAGAACTCAAACCTCTGGATCACAATAGATCCAAGTTCTGCTAGAACAAGCACACTTAGAGAATAGATCCTCTAGCACGATCTATCTCAATACAATAGAATTGGTAAAGACAAATAGAATTGGGAGATCTGTGTAGAACACATACACGGATTCCCTAGAGAAATTAATCATTGTGACCAAATACAGACTCGGCTGGATCTCCTTCTGGATCAGCACTGCTGCAATCACGACCTCCTTCTCTTCTTCTCCTTCTTCTTCCCTTGGCAGCGCTGCTCTGCTCCTCTGGATGCAGAGGCCTCTTTCCCGCTCTTCTTCCCTTCTTCCAGAAAGCTCTTGGCTCTTGCCTTGTGTGGGATGCCTTTGGAGTCCAAAAGGGATGGGTATTTGTAGCCCCATATGTCCATAAAGAGCCTTAGGGTACGTGGGCACAAAAACCTAGGCAGATTCCCTTGAACCCCAAGCGGCCACGTGTCTATATAAAATCACGATTTTGAGTTTCAGTCGGAGTGTGTCGACACAGTCACTGAGTGTGTCGAAACACTGTCCGAATTGCACAAAATAGGTCTTCTGGGAGATGGAACTAGTGTCGACACACTCACTAGCTGTGTCGACACACTGTCCTAGTCTGGCAACTAGGTCTTCTGGAATCTGGGACTAGTGTTGACACTACCAGGGGCTGTGTCGACACACTTGACCTTGTCTTCATGAAAAACCTTCAGGGATTCTGACCCAGTGTCGACACCATCAATGGGTGTGTCGACACTACCATGACAAAATCTGTATACACCTGCAATTTTAACACGTAAATCATTAGTACAAGATATTATCATTAAAGTATGAGATGTTAAACATTAATAACATGTTGTTTAAGCATTATTGTGATATGTATAAAATGTATAACATGTCCAACATATCATCATCAAAATCACAATATGTCATCATTAAAATCAAAGTATAAGTGATGTTCATTGGTCATCATTAAAATACAAATTTAGGAAATTCCAAAACACACTCAACCCAACAATCTCCACATTTTTGATGATGACAAAACATATGCACAATCTTCCAATAACCTGACTTCCTTAACTGCAACAACTCCCCATAAAGACTTTCTTCCTCTAGAAACTTTTCTATAAACTTTAACTTTCCTCTCCTTTAAGGAACTTTATCCCCCTTTTTGACAACATCAAAAAGATAGATAAGAGAGAGAAATAAAGATTGGAAGAGATCAAGAAATGAAATGTTGGAAATGAATGGTCCGAAATGATCAAAAGAAATGAGGCAAAGTGATATTTACATATGAGAGAAATTATTGTGTTTTTTGTATTGTGCAATATAGTTTAATCATAAAGGCACACTCAACACAAGGTATAGCAAAGTATAATGATCTGAATGTGGTTAAAATAATGATGCAAATGTGAAACAAAGTGACCTATATGAGTGAGCAGAAATATTTAACACGAATGTTCAGAGCTTTAAGTTTAACACAATGTAAAATAATAGATCTAAACTCAGTAAACATGAACTTTATTAAGGTCTTGAGCTTTTCCATCCTGATAATTTGATTTTCTTTCATTTTTAACTAGGAAAGAATACAAGAATAAATTAGTTAAATCTCACTTTTCAGTGCAAGAGATCACATTGATTAGATGCTAGATCTCCTGATTACTCAGTGGTTTAACTTTCATTATCTTATATAGAGTTGAAAATTTTGATTTCCACTTTTTGACGTGAAACAAATCACTTTTTAGGTGAAATGACCCGGTTACTCAGTAGATCAAAAATTTACATTGCTCTGCTTGTATCTTTCCAGATTATTGATCATTTTGATCTGATGTTTTACAGGAATATGTTTACTTTGACCAGACAAGTCATGACTACTAATTTAGAAAAATTATTCTTAACATGTGATAAAAATAAAGCTTAAACATACACAAGTGAAATATTAAAGCCACTCATGTGCCTATAATAGTGTTTTGCAAATCATTTTAAAAATATTCAGTATTAAAATTGCTTAACCTTGAAATGATATTGAATCTTTGAAATTAAACTAAATGCACAATGAGTTTAGTTTTAATGTCTTAATTCTCTCATAAGAAAATAGCACAATAACTCAAAAATTCTGATGATTGGGGATCAGTAAAGACAACAATTTTCAAGAGAAATTAGTGAAGAATAGACAATGACTCCCCCTTAACAAATACTCCCCCTCAACAATTGCATAAAGAAATCTTGATACTTGGCGAAGACATATACTCACGCAGAGTGAGAGTGTCCAGACAAGCCTAACTTGCCTTTCTTCAAATCACTATTTGATATACCAAGTATTTCAATGCAACTGAGAAGTAGGAATTTATTTACAAGAGAGAAGGGCTTTTATTTGCACAAAGAAATGAGATGAACATTTCAGACATGTGAAAACTTATATAAACCAAGTTCCCTTCTAAGAGAAGTGAATCTAGGTTCTGCAAGAGGCTTAGTGAAAATGTCTGCAATTTGTTTTTCTGTGTCAATGAAGTGGAGTTCAAAAGAATTCTTTGAGACATCATCTCGAAGGAAATGATGCTGAATTTCAATGTGTTTTGTACGGGAATGTTGAATAGGATTATTGGACAGATTTATAGCACTTGTATTGTCACAAAGAATGGGAATGCAACCTAATGTGTGATTATAATCTAGAAGTTGATGTTTGACCCAAAGGACTTGGGTACCACAGCTACCAACGGCAACATACTCAGCTTCTGTAGTTGAAAGAGCTACAGAATGTTGCTTTTTAAAAGCCCAAGAAATAAGACACCCTCCTAGATATAAACACAACCCACTAATACTTTTTCTTTCAAGTTTGCACCCGGCATAATCAGCATCACTATATGCAATCAAGTCTAATTTACACCCAGCAGGATACCAAAGACCCAAATCACATGAAGAAAGAAGATATTTGAAAATTCTTTTAACAGCAGACATGTGAGTATCTTTATGATTTGCTTGAAATCTTGCACACATGCAGACACTAAATTGAATATCTGGCGTAGAGGTAGTTAAATAAAGAAGAGATCCAATCATACCTCTGTAAAGTGTAGCATTAACAGGCTTACCAAAAGCATCACTTTCAAGTCTTACACTTGTGGCCATTGGTGTGTTGGATGGCTTGATGTTTTAGAAGTCAAACCTCTTGAGCAACTCCTTGACATATTTTGTTTGACTCAGAAAAATTCCTTCAGCAGTTTGATATATTTGTAGACCTAAAAAGAATGTAAGTTCACCCATTAGACTCATTTCAAATTTAGATTACATAAGATGGACAATCTCATTGCACAAATTATTATCTATGGAGCCAAAAATGATATCATCAACATAAACATGAACAACAATAAAATGATTTTTTACAGTTTTTGTAAACAAAGTTTGATCAATTTTTCCTCTTATGTAACCTTTATTTACAAGAAAGGAGTTCAACAGGTCATACCAAGCTCTTGGAGCTTGTTTAAGACCATATAGAGCCTTATTAAGTTTAAAAACATGATTGAGAAGTTTTTCATTTTCAAAACCAGGGGGTTGTTTGACAAAGACATTTTCTTTTATAAAACCATTCAAGAAAGCACACTTGACATTCATTTGAAAGACTTTGAATTTCAAAGAAGCAACAAATGCAGAGAATATTCTAACAGCTTCAAGTCTTGCTACAGGGGCCTAAGATTCTTCAAAATCAATACCAAGTTCTTGGTTATACCCTTGAGCAACAAGTCTAGCTTTATTTCTAACAATTTGACCAGATTCATTCAATTTATTTCTGAAAAGTCCATCTAGTTCCAATGACAGAAGTTAAATCTGAAGGTTTTGGTACTAAATCCCAAACTTGATTTCTTTCAAATTGATGAAGTTCTTCATGCATGGCATTTATCCAGTTTTCACAAGATAACACTTCATCAACATTTTTGGGTTCAATTTGGGAAAGTAGTGCCAAAGAATTTTCAACTATGACAGAATGAAAAGATGATCTGGTTCTTATTCCATCTTGCAAATTACCAACAATGCTTTCAAGTGGATGATCTCTTAAAAATCTGGGTTCAGAAATTACCTCAGGGTTCGCATGATTTTCAGCAACATGATTACCTGAATTACTTGAAGTTGGTATTTCAAGAACCTCATGTACATTTGGTACTTCTTGATCTTCAAGATTTGTAGATGGATGTTAAAGAAACTCATCTTCACCATCACATATTTGAGTTCTGCACAAATCAGAAATGTCAATCTTTTGTAAATTTTCATCAAAAATGACATGTGGAGATTCTTCCACAGTCTTATTTTTCAAGATATAAACTCTGTAAGCTCTTGAAGTTTCAGAATAACCTAAGAAGATTGATTCAAAACTTTTTGCATCAAATTTATCAAGATTTTCTTTGTTATTATTGTGAACAAAATATTTGCAACCAAAAATTTTGAAATATGACACACTTGGCTTTTTATTCTTGAACAACTCATCAGGGGTTTTTCTGATCCTTGGTCTTACTAATACTCTATTCAAAATGAAATTAGCTGTATTTACAGCTTCTGCCCAAAAAGATTTAGATAGTTTACTTTCAATGAGCATAGTTCTAGCCATTTCCACAAGAGTTCTATTTTTCCTTTCTACAACTCCATTTTGTTATGGAGTTCTAGGGGAAGAAAACTTATGGAGAATTTTCAGTTCAATACAGAGATCAGAAAATGATTTGTTTTCAAATTCACCCCCATGATCTGTCAAAATAGAATTCAGTTTGAAAGATAAACCCACTAAGGCAGAATTGTAAAATCTCCTGAATTCTGAACATGCATCACTTTTATGTGATAAGAATAAGACACAAGTATATCTTGTAAAGTCATCAATGATCACAAAGCCATATCTATTACCACTGAGACGTTGAGTTCTGGTTGGACCAAAAAGAACCATATGAAGCAACTCAAGTGGTTTAGATGAAAGTACTTCATTGAACACCTTAAAAGATTTTGTTGTTTGTTTTCCTTGAGCACATATCCCACAAACAGGATTGTCAATGACTGGGAAGGATTCAGGAAGACCTTTTACAAGATTCATTCTTATGAGTTTACTAATGGTTGTGAAACTTGCATGACCCAACCTTTTGTGCCACAACCAAGCAGTGTCATTTTTATTTGCAATCAAGGAAACATCTAAAGAGGAATTATCACACAAATCAATCATGTAGACATTATTTTCTCTTTTTTCAAATCAATTTAATTTTCTCAGAAAAGGAGTCAATGATTTTGCATGAATCATGTTCAAAAAGAATCTTATGACCATTGTCACACAATTGACTTATGCTAAGCAAGTTGTAATTCAGACCCTCAACTAAACAAACATCATCACTTAAGGTAATGCAAGACTTACCAATTTTTCCTTTACCAATTATTTTTCCTTTATTCTTACCTCCAAAGATGACTGATCCACCTTCCTTTTCAATCAAGTATGAAAATTTATTTCTGTCTCCTGTCATGTTCCGTGAGCATCCACTGTCAAGAATCCAGATGTTGTTGGAATTGGATGCACGGTTTTCCTGCACATAACAAATTAGATAAGAAAAGTTTTTTGTACCCACATGAGATTGGTACCAACATCCTGAGTGAGAAGAGATAACAAATCCTTTCTAACCCAAATTTGTGTATTTTTCTTCACAGTTTTTTTTGAAACAAAAGATTCAGCTTTTTCTTTTTCAATTTTCTGAACATTATGCCTCTTAGTTGATTTGTTCCACTATGAAAAACTTGGCATGCATTGCTGTTGATATGCAGGAAATGATGAATGATAGAAATAAGGATTGAACCATTGGTTACCATTGTACCTTTGGTTCCAAGACTTATTCCATCTTGAATTATAAGAGGAGAAAACATTCCAATTGTCATGAGAGAGATGATTATTGATTGGTTTGAAGTTTTTGTGATTTTTATAAGAAGGGTAGGTTGATCACTGATTGGGATAGGTCGACCTGTGCATAGTGTGTGTCAACCTAGGCAGGGTATGTGTCGACCTCTCAGGTTCTTTTTGTTTTTGTATTTTTCCTTTGTTTTCAGATGAGCTTGCCTTGACAAATTTTATTCAAGGAGTTTTTGATGATTTTATTTTCTTTGGAGATGATTCAGTTTTCTTTGAATTTTGTGGTTCAAAACCTAAGCCATGCTTATTTGAATTCATCTTAACTCCAAGTAGAGCATTCAAATTGTCTTTCCCTTGAGTGAAGTTCTTGATGATATCTTCCTTTTCTTTAATGCAATGATTGAGTTTTCAATTTGATTCAATTTTTCATGATTTTTTTTTCTTTTTCTTCAAATTTCTTAACAGAATTGATAAGTTCTTTGTTCAATTTTTGAATTTTCAATTTAAGATTATCAACAAAAATCAATAGTTCATCATTTTCTTTGATTTGATCTGAAACTTGAGCTTCCAATTCAGAAATCTTTTCAGATGATGAAGTATCATTAAGAATGCTTTCAATTTTTCTTTTCAAATATTTATTTTCTTTTCTAACATCAGAATGATTTTCAACTAAATTACCATATGCTTCTTGCCAATCTTCAATGGTAAATAGTTCAAAGGATATATCTACCTGTTCTTCACTGCTTCCATCCATGAAGCAGATTTCATTTTCATCTGAAGTTGAGGATTCTTCATTGCAGTCTGAGCTTTCATCATCTGACCATGTAGCAACCATGGCCTTGTTCTTCTTTTTGTGAAACTCTTTATTGTGGGTTTTGTGCTTTCCTTCTTACCTTCTGGACAATCAGCCTTCATATGTCCAGATTTATTGCACCTGTAACACACAGGAATTTCATTAGTTTTCTTATGGTCAACATGAGAGAAATGTTTCTTTTTACTAGACATGGCATTTTGCTTATTATCAAAATTCTTCTTGTTTGATTTCAAAAATGCCTTAAGTTGTCTTGTAATGAAAGCAAGATTATCATGATCAGATTCAGATTTCTCAGACTTAGAATTTTCTTTAGATTTTCCTTTATTACTTGATGAAGCTTTGAGAGCAATGGTTTTTGTTTTTAGCATGTGTTCTTCTGATCTCTTAAGGTTTAATTCATATGTCATTAATGATCCAATGAGTTCATCCAATGTGATTTTGGATAAATCCTTTGAATCTTCAATGACAATTGCTTTAGTGTACCATATAGGAGATAATGAGCGCAAGATTTTTCTTACCAATTCTTCATTTGAGTATTCCTTACCCAAACATCGAAGACCATTGATGATAACCATAAATCTAGCAAACATCTCAGATCTAGTTTCATTAGATTTCATGATAAACAACTCATAATCGGAAACTAACATGATAGCCTTAGTCTCCCTGACTTGAGATGTGCCCTCAGAAAGCAATTCTAATTTATCCCACATCTCCTTCACAGACTTACACATAGAGATTCTGGAATACTCCTTCTGATGGATGACATATTGCAGCATGTTGATGGCGTTGTAGTTTAGGGTGACCCTTCTGATCTGCTCCCTAGTCCATTGATCTTCATCTCCAGTGACTTCATTTGGTCCTTTTTCAACAATTCTCCATACTTCATAGTTCTGTGCTCTAAGAAAAACCATCATCCTATTCTTCCAGTAAGGATAGACAGTACCATCAAAAAATGGAGGCCTATTGATTGAATGACCTTCAGCAACAAAACCTCTAGAGTCCATGATAAAGACAATCAAACCAAAACACACAGCAATTTGAGCAAGTGATCAAAATCTGAAACACAGAAAATTCACCAAAGCACCTCAGAGTATAGATTTGACTCTGACCTGCTCTGATACCAATTGTGAGGATCGGATAGGTGACGTTGGTAAATGAACTAAGAAATTGTGTGTATAGCAGCGGAATTAAAATGAGTAAAACACACAATTAGATCAGACTCAAGTGAGGTGTGTGAGAATAGTGAATAAGAATAGAAAACCACACAACAAACCACAGTGCACTGAAGATTTTAAGATGGTTCGAAGAACACAACTTGTGTCTCCTACGTCCACCTCCTCACAACAGAGGAACCACTAGCACAAGTGCAGTACAAACTAGAGCACGACGACTCTAACCTCTTTGAGTTCAACAACTCAAAGAAACCCAGGAGATAGGCACAACGACCTACTTCAAAGACCACTTGTGAATTCAACAAATTCACAAGCCCTTGAGCACCATGGCTCAAGCACCAGAGCACAACGGCTCCAACCCAGAGCACTGGGGCTCCAAAATAGAGTACAAAGTACTCAAACCTCTGGATCACAATAGATCCAAGTTCTACTAGAACAAGCACACTTAGACAATAGATCCTCTAGCACGATCTATTTCAATACAATAGAATTGGTAAAGACAAATAGAATTGGGAGATCTATGTAGAACACATGCACGGATTCCCCAGAGAAATTAAACACTCTGACCAAATACAGACTCAGCTGGATCTCCTTCTGGAGCAGCACTGCTTCAATCACGACCTCCTTCTCTTCTTCTCCTTCTTCTTCCCTTGGCGGCGCTGCTCTGCTCCTCTAGATGTAGAGGCCTCTTTCCCGCTCTTCTTCCCTTCTTCCAGAAAGCTCTTGTCTCTTGTCTTGCGAGGGATGCCTTTGGAGTCCAAAAGGGATGGGTATTTATATACCCATATGTCCATAAAGAGCCTTAGGATACGTGGGCACAAAAACCTAGGTAGATTCCCTTGAACCCCAAGCGGCCACATGTCCAGATAAAATCACGATTTTGAGTTTCAGCCGGAGTGTTTCGACACAGTCACTGAGTGTGTCGACACACTGTCCCAATTGCACAAAATAGGTCTTCTGGGAGATGGAACTAGTGTCGACACACTCAATGGCTGTGTCGACACACTGTCCCAGTCTAGCAACTGTGTCTTCGGGAATGTGGGACTAGTGTCGACACTACCAGGGGCTGTGTCGACACACTTGACCTTGTCTTCATGAAAAACCTTCAGGGACTTTGACCCAGTGTCGACACCATCAATTGGTGTGTCGACACTACCATGACCAAATCTGTATACACCTGCAAATTTAACACATAAATCATTAGTACAAGATATTATCATTAAAGTATGAGATGTTAAACATCAATAACATGTTGTTTAAGCATTATTGTGATATGTATAAAATGTGTAACATGTTCAACATATCATCATCAAAATCATATTATGTCATCATCAAAATCAAAGTATGAGTGATGTTCATTGGTCATCATTAAAATACAAATCTAGGAAATTCCGAAACACACTCAACCTAACAGTATTCCAGGATCGCCCTTTGTTACTTCTGGCGGAGGTTCTTCCCAGGAGTGCTCTGTATTTATTTTGGGCCACCGTTGTGTTGCCCCTATGGTTTGAAGTGTGTCGTTCGGTTGGGCTGCGTTCTGGTGAGGTTCTCACAAGACGGCTCTTGGTGCTTTTTGGCAGAGGTTCTCCCCAAAGTTGCCTTGTGTTTGTTTTAGTCATCGCTGCTCTCTCTCTCTCTGTAGAGACGAGCTGTCGTTGTTGCCGGTTGGACTATCTGTGTTACAGTCTGCTTGGACGTTGTCGGTCATTGTGTGGTGCCTTTAACCGTGTGTCTGGCTGTTGCGTTGGCCAACTTGTCTCGTTAGTCGTTTCCAAGTTTCTCGGTTGCACTTGTGGGACTTTGTGTGTCTCCGTGCTTCGGGTGGTTTGCTTTGTTTCTCGCATCCTCCGTGCTTTCCCAAATGGTGTTTGGCTAGCTGTGCTTCTTGTGGAAGCGTCAGTCTTGCATTGTGGATTTCTCTCTCGCGTGTGGAAGAGACTCATTGCGTTACGTGTCTCCTTCCTCTGTTTTTCGTTGGTTGCTCGGGGTGGTGATGCTCCACTGTGGTGTTGTGTTGCCAGGGTACGCATCGTTGCGACCTTTTGGTGGAGTCATCTTCCCTTGAGTTGTTTATGGGTTGAGCTGGTTGCTCCCCTCATACCGACGTTTCCTTGTGGCACCGTGGGTCGGTGGACCTGTTCGTGTCGTTTTTCGTTGATTGTTTCTTGCTACCTGCCTGAACAATTTGGGGCACTGGGTCCCTGTTTGTTTAGTGTAAGGTAGTACCATTTTCTGTTGGGTTGCTGCGTGAGCGTTGCTCTACCGTGCACCGGTTTTCTTGCTTGGCTTGCTTGTGCAAGCATTGTTCCGGTGTGTGCTCGATTGTGCCTCGGCTTGTGCCTTGGAGGCTTTTTGTGTCATCGTTTTGGTGTTGGGCCTCTCTATCGGTCGCGATGGAGATGGTGCTTCTTGCTCTTGGGTGCTAGGGAGTCGCTGTGGTTTTCGCTCCCTGTGCGGCAGAGTCGGTGCTTCATGTTTTGTGTGCTTCTTGGAGCCAACGTCGTTATTGCACTCTTGAAGAAGTTGTCGGCTTTCCGTGTGCTTCTGTTGGGGGTCTCTGGTGGAGAGTCCACTTCGGTGGGCCCTGTGTTGTCTCGGGCTGTTGGTGTGGTTGTGTGTACTGCACCTTGAGTATTTTTTGATACTTTGTGTTCTGTGCCTCCAGGGCTGGGGCCGACGTGACCTATTGTGCCCTTTGACGCTTGCAGTTCTTTACGTTTGGCTTTTGGCAGGTCTCTTAAGGAGAGTCCTTCCTATTAGCCCGTGGTGTTGTTTTGGCCGGTGGTGCACCTGTGTTGCACTTTGCTTAGTTTTGGTGCTTATGGTAGCACCATGTGCTCGTGCTCGAGTGTTTCGGTTTTGTGCCGTTTGGAGTCTCGGTGCATTATGTGTACCTTGGGTGGCTTCTGGTGCTTGTGATAGCACCATGTGTTGTGCCGTGTGCCTGATCGTGAGCTTTGTGTGTCGTTTCATGACTTCGCTCAGTGTTGGAGGCGTTGGGCTTTTCACCACTGGGACACTTGGTGCAAGCCTGAGTCTTGTGGTGGTACCATTACCGCTGTGGGCTGGCTGCTTTGCCTTGTCTAGGTAGCCCTATCGGTGGTACACTAGGCTTTAGTTGTAGCATGTGTCCAGATTTTCCCTCTCGCTTTGGGAGAGAGTGTAGCACCCCGAAAATTTTAATTACATAAAAACTCAAATAAATAGAAATAAATAATTTTCATATTATCGGAGTATTTAAAACATAAGTATCATTAACATATATGCTAAAACACATCGTAAAATTTTGTAAAAATTATAAATCAACCCTAAACATTATTACTAAATGTTTCACAAACAAATTTGTGTCAAGCAAAATCGGATTAGCCAAGTTTATAGTGTTTCACGACTCATTATTGTAATTCATGAATAAGTCAAAAAATCATTATCACACATACTTGGATGAGTCAGAAAATTAAATAAAAATCATATACGAACTTCAAATAATATCCTATAATGACCCATCAAGAAATTTGGGTCAATAAAAATCATTTGGACTAGGTTTAAGAGTTATTATGACCGATTATCCAAATTAGGAAATAAGTCGGGAAACCGTTAACACGAAAATACGATGCAACCATAAATTAAATAAAAATGTTGGGGAGACTTCCAACATTATATATTGATGACCCATTATCATAATTGGGCCAATGGACAACATTTGGCCCAAAAATCAAATAAAGCTATAAAATACATGGAAATTCATAACTCTAAATATGCTGAAATTAGGAAGAGGCAATTCGAGTTTAATTAGGATAGAAACATGCATTCTTGGAAACCCAAATTCGTGCTTAAATAGGGTGGGAGGTTTCCTAAAGCCTCACACACTCTAATGGAGGAAGAAATCCTCAAATTAGGAAACTAACCAGCAAAAACCGTAACTCTTCTTTCCTAGTCACAATAGGACTCCTAAACACCATGGTAGCTTAAATACTCTCCACCAAACCATTGGGGATGAGTTTACATCTTATTGGGGTCGTGTGGAGGTGTTCTTGGCAGCTGGGGGAGTAGGAGATCCCCACACCAAGCCGTTCTTCTTCCCCTTCTCATCTGTTGCGACCTGCACAAACCGTCCACTTGAAGTCGACCAAAGGTGAGTCAAACCATAACCAAAACTTGCAAGGCTTATACCCCTAGAAAGAGGGTCACGTCTACGTTCTAACCCAAGTGGAATGCCTAAATTACATGGAGTATACACGGTGTATTAAGCGTTTTCCTCTATGTGGTCTGAACACAGGTTTTCTAGAAAAATGGGACTTCTTCAACCCATAAGGTAGGTTTTCACGGGCCAAACCTTAACATATATGATACCAATGTGTAGAGCATCAAGTTAACATTCATTTCCCACTGGTTTCATCAAATTCCAATGAGTAGAGTTTCAGTTATAAGCGTTTTCCCCAAGTCGCGCATTGTTTGGGCCTTTTCTGTTCTTTATATGTTGCATGCGATTTGAGACTGAATTAGAGCAAACCCACAACATGAATGGTTTTCTACTAGTTGTCCTCGTCATGTCTTGTGTTGAACTTTTTATCTAAATGTCATTAGTTAGAGAGTTATAAGCGTAATAAGAGGGTCTCTGCATGACACTATGTTTTCGGGTTGCACTTGGTTTTTTTTACGTTTGTGTTTGACTTGAGTAAAGCATAATTTAACCATCCTTGTTTTCTAATTCCGATTTACTGGAAGCACCCTTGCATGTCTAGGTTAGTTTAAAACTAGTTCGTTATTTTTCATGCACTGTACAATTTGTTCTCTTTTTTTGAAGCACCATGTGTCAATATAAGGCAGTTCTGGACCGCAATCCAAGAACATGTCCTTTCTCTGTTGGATTCAGGCGCAGATCCTGTGAGCGTGATGGCCCGATTGGCCGCATTTTGAGGTCTTGTCACGACAGCAAACCCGTCGCATTCTGAACACGACGAGCGCCCCATCGCTATCTCTCTGCCTGTTCTGACCCCCTTGTCACGTTCTGCACATACCCTTGTCGCCTTCTTCATATAAACCCATCACAAACTGCCTACCTGATCAGACAAGCCGGTCGCGATCCTTACAAGGCACTGTCGCATTCAGATTTGACCCCCGTCGTGATCCTTACAAGGGTCCGTCGCGACCTCAGGAATTTTCATGAAACCCCACCTATTTCTTTTACAAAACTTACTGCTATACCTGAGGTCAATTTAAATATGATATTTAGTGTGTAATTCACATGTCTTAGGTCTGATCATTGCATGATGGTTTATTTAATGGCCTAAAAGTGATTAACCCATTTAAAAAGCCTTAATTACATGAATATTATTCTAATTGCTTTCTTAATGATATGATCCTTCATGAAACTTGTGATTTACTCTTGTTACCATTCTAGCTTGATTTAAATGATAATTATTATCTTAAAATCTTGTAAACCCATGTGTAGTTAAATACATTGTTCAATTCGTGCCATCATGTTAAGTGTTTTCCTCAAGTTTAAAACCGATGGTTTGTGGATTGAGATGCGTACATCACTACACACTTGCACTGTTAGGCAGCCCTTCTTGGGAATTTGGAAGCTCTCTACCGGTCATTCCGAATCGGTAGACTAGTGACCTTTTCTCCAAGGCCTCCGTAAATGTCCTCTGACCATGGATTCCCACATGGCCGATGAGTTGGTTGTATCATTCAAGTTCCCTGGAGATAGCGTGCACTTCCTTTCTCATCTTGTTCTTGTGAGTGTGATTTACAATCTAGACTAAAGCCATTAATGTAAAGATTAAACTAAAGTATAAATCGTATCGCTATGCTGCCGAATTTATCTCTTGACCAGTATTATCATGAAATCATGTTCAGTTACTTATTACTTGTTCCCATGATCATCGTGAACATGACGTTACACATGCTACATTTTGAAACTCTCACTGGCCATTATTAATGACTGTGGGT
This sequence comes from Colocasia esculenta, assembly GCA_014218235.1. Lineage (NCBI taxonomy): Eukaryota > Viridiplantae > Streptophyta > Magnoliopsida > Alismatales > Araceae > Colocasia > Colocasia esculenta. The sequence continues at coordinate 61,245,863 of CM024755.1, read as the reverse complement.
ATCTACATTTAAAACCTTACATGAGATGCTGACTGGGCATGGTGAGTGTCCAAGGGCTCCAGTCTAGCCCCAATGATGGAGAGTCATAAATATACTATTAACCATGGGGTATAATGATTACTGACGTTGCATCTGCGCTGGGAGTCTTGCTTGCTTGTTGAATGATAGATACAATAACCACAGACACATGTCCTAGTGTACATTCTTGATGGATATTTTCTTAGTGTACATTAGTGTCTACGTGCCTGATTAGTGTTACATTATCGTGCTCGTACATTCTTGCTTGCTTACTTGCGTGATACGGCCATCCTGCATTTAATGCAATTAGTGATATCTTGCGTTCTTGACATCAATTGAAATCTTGCGTGCTTGTACAAAGTGATCTATTGCTAGTTCTATCTTGTCATCTGGTTCACATATCTTGTTCTATCATAATCACTCTCTCTAGCTTGTCCATGTATCATGTTTTAATGAGTTTTATTCGCACATGCATATCATGACATTCATCGTGCTTACCTAGTTCTAAAATGTTAATCACTTATATCATTGCCCGCACATTGAGATATAAATCCTACTGGGCTAGTTTGCTGATTCCCTACTTTTACCCAATCTAGGTGACTATGAAGTTTGATGACCAGTCTGTCCCCATGTAATTCTAATTAATTACATATATATTTTGATGATTAACAAAACCAAATAAAAGTTTATCAATTATATCTAATGAATATTTCATAAGTCTTATGCACAGGAAAAATACCAAGGTCAAACAAGCCAATAAAGGTATGCATTACTTCTCTGAAGCCTTAATCTTTTCAACATGATATTTCTCAAAGTCCATATCGACTTCTATTGAAGGCCATAACGATTTCTTTATAAGCATATCGATTTCAATAGAATTATCATAATGATTTCCCTTCTGGCTGAAAAATCATGTTGTTTCAAACAAATCGATGTCGTAACGATTCTATAAGTGATCGCAACGATTTCCTTATAAGACTGAAAAGTCATGTTATTTCAAATAAGTCGATGTCACAACGACTATATAAGTTACCGTAACGATTTCTTTAGAGCTCGTAACGACTTGCCTGTCACAACGACTCTATAAGTTACCGTAACGATTTCTTTAGAGCCCGTAATGACTTGCTCGTCACAATGACTCTATAAGTTACCGTAACGATTTCTTTAGAGCCTGTAACGAATTGCTCGTCACAACGACTCTATAAGTTACCGTAAATATTTCTTTAGAGCTCGTAACGAATTTCCTGTCGCAACGACTCTATAAGTTGTCGCAACGATTTCTTTAGAAACACGTAACGACTTGCCTGTCATAACGACTCTATAAGTTATCGTAACGATTTCTTTAGAAAGCGCAACGACTTGCTTGTTGTAACGATTTCATAAGTTACTGTAACGACTTCTTTAGAACTCGCAACGACTTGCTTATTGTAACGACTTCATGTTACCATAACGATTTCTTTAGAGTTCATAACGACTTAATAAGTATTCATAACGATTTCTTTAGAATTCACAACGACTTGCTTTGTATAATGATTTGTTAAGTATTTCACATCGATTTCTTCAGAAACACAACAATTTGCTTTGTGCAATGATTCATTAAGTGTTCATGATATATCTTCTGTCACATAACGATTTGCTATGACTCATAACGATTTCATAAGTCATATAGTCGTCGATTTCATATCTTGATATCTTATTCATCTTAAAAGCGTTGACTAGTCCATGTCCACGTAGACATCTCTTTGACGCTTTTGCATTTATGAGATCTGAACATATCTCTACATTCATGCAAACCATATCATCCTTTATCGTGCCTACTCTGATAACGTCCTTTAGACTTCAGCTATTTAGCATTACTATTTCCATGTCTATTGCTACTAACGTTGACTGACATCAGAGATAGCTTAGCTATCTGCTATTTGAGTTTGACATTTGTGCAGACCTCTGATCCAGGTTCACGGTACAACGTTAAACAAATAGAAGCCAACGGATATCTTTGAAGATCTCATCTCTTTGCGTGCTCAAGTGATCAAAAGACTGTTGACAGGAAGCATCCAAGACTCCAAATGTCATTCAGTCTAACGACTACTCAAAAGAGAGACAACGGACACTTCAACGTCTAGAATTCAAATTGAAGATATAAACACAAGACAGAAGAACAGAAGAATTGACAGATCGCGCATTCAAGCATTAAAATTCTTCTGAAGAAAGTTCAGAGCCAAGAACCTTCATTCCACTTAGTTTTTGCCATTTTGCTCTCCACTAGTTTGTGAAAATCTTGAGAGAGCCTGTATAGTTCTGAGAGTGTGCCTTGTTTAAAATCTCTTTGCTCTCAGTTCTAGTTGCTTCAGATCCTTGCTTATCAAAAGCTTGATCTAGGGGCTTGAATTTCATTCACTCTCTTTGTGTTGTTCCCTTCGGTTGTGAAGGAAGACCTGATGGTATCCAGGGTGTTGTTTCCTTCGGTTGTGAAGGAAGACCTGGTGTGGTATCCAGGGTGTTGTTCCCTTTGGGTGTGAAGGAAGACCTGGTGGTATCCAGGTTGTTGTTCCCTTCGGTTGTGAAGGAAGACCTGGTGGTATCCAGGGTGTTGTTCCCTTCAGGTGTGAAGGAAGACCAGCTGAGCTGGGTGTTGTAGCATCCTTAGTTGGACTGTACCCTAGTTAGTGAAATCCTGAGTTGTTGCTCAGGGACTGGACGTAGGACTCCTAAGGAAAGGAGGTCCGAACCAGGATAAACCTTGTGTTGTGTGATTGTCTTCTTTGTGTGTTTGTTATTTCAACTAACTGTCACTAACCTACTTCGAAGAACGTTTGTGTGAATGTTTTTAGTTACAGGTATCTTCTAGATTAATTTTTAAAGACCCATTCACCCCCCCTCCTCTGGGCTCGTCAACTGGGCAACAAGTGGTATCAGAGCGAGTCTCTTCGACAAAGAAAGAAGATCTAACGATCTGAAGAGTAAAGATCCATGGCAGCTCAAGGTAGCATTGAAGGTCAGTCTATCAACCGACCCCCTCTCTTTGATGGTGAAGACTACCCTTACTTGAAGACCATGATGGAATACTTTCTACAAGGCCACGACTATCAAATTTGGTCAATAGTAGAAGAAGGTGACCTAGTTGTGACAAATGAGAAAGCTCAATGGACAGATGATGACAGGAAGAAAATCTCCTTGAATTGCAAAGCTAAGAGCATCCTTTGCTATGCCTTGAGTAAGAAGGAATTCAACCGAGTTTCAGCCTGCAAATCCTTAATGGAAATGTGGGAAAAGCTCAGGATTACTTATGAAGGCACAGACAAAGTAAAAGAAACAAGAATCGACATTCTTGTCACTCAATATGAAAGATTTCAGATGCAGTCAAGTGAGTCCATAACTCAAATGTTTAGCCGGTTCACTGACATCACAAATGGACTAGCTAGTCTGGAGAAAACCTATGAGATGGGAGACATGGTAAGGAAGATACTTAGATCCTTACCATCCTCATGGACCCCAAAGGTCACAGCAATAGAAGAAGCTAATGACCTGAAGAGAATGTCTGTAGAAAAGCTCATTGGGTCCCTCATGGCCCATGAGATCAACATGGAAAGACTAGGAGAGTCCTCGAGCAGAAAGAAGCACTCCAACGCCTTAAAAGCTGAAGAAGATTCACCAGAAGCAAGTTCAGCTGAAAGTGAAAGTGATGCAGACAGCGAAAATGAGGAAGCTATGCTATCTAGAAAATTACAGCGAATTTTGGCTAAGAAGAAGAAATTCCAATCTGGAATAAGGCACTTCAAAAGAAACAAGGAATTCAAGAAGCCAGATGGAAAAGAAATAAAGAAAGGAGAACCCGTCTGCTATGAATGTAAGAAGCCAGGACACATTAATACTGAGTGTCCAAAGTTAAAGAAGCCGGAATGCAGGAAGAAGGACAGTTCCAAGAAGTTCAGAAAGTACAAGAAGAAGGCGATGGCAGCAGCTTGGGAAAACAGTAGTGACTCAGACAGTGAATCAAGTTCTTACAGTGATGAAGAAAAGGCCGACTTAGCCTTCATGGCAAATACTGAAGATAAGGTAACTTTTGACTCCTCTTTTGATTCAAGCAATGATTCAGATTCCAATAGCTTAGAAGAGGCTTTCAACGAACTATATGAAAAATATAAAGAAGTGACCAAATTATTAAAAGTGAGCAAGAAAAACATAATCTGCATAGAAAATACAAACTCAGATCTAAAATCAGAAAATGAACAATTAGAAAGTCAAATAACTGAACTTAAAAGAAGAAATGAATTATTATGTGAAGACCTAAAAGCTAAGAATGAACAAATAACAAAATTGGAAAAACAGGAAAGTACATATGAATTAAGAAAAGAAATTAAAAACTTAAATGAAGAAAATGATAAACTATCAAGCACACTAGAGAAATTTACTAATGGTAACAACTCTCTAATATTAAAAGGTGCTAGAAGATCAGGTAAGAAGAAAAATGGATTAGGATATACACCCCCAGATAATGAAGAAACCAGAATTTATCCTAAAACATATCCAACACCAAAATTTGTACCTGAGCAAGATATAACATACAAAGCTGATTTCAAACATATAGAAAAACTAACTAAGTTATCCTGCTGTAATCACTGCAATAAGTTAGGAGATATTATAACTATATGCCCAACAAGACACAAGAAATGGATAATAAAAGGCAAAATCAATGATACTAACCAATCAGGACCCAAAAGAATTTGGGTACCTAAAGGTTAATGTTTTTATTTCAGGTTAACCCTCGAGCATCCAAATGGTACTTAGATAGTGGGTGCTCAAGACACATGTCAGGTAACCAGAAGTTATTCTCGCATCTCCAAGCTGAAGAAGGAACAATCACTTATGGAGATAATGGGAAAGGAACAGTAATAGGCAGTGGCTCTGTAAATAACAAAAGAAAAACAGTCATAGAAGATGTGTTATTAGTTAAGGGATTGAAGCACAATCTCATTAGCATCAGCCAGCTGTGTGACAGAGGCCATCAGATCAAGTTTCAAGAATCAAAGTGCAGTATAGTGAAGGATGGAGCAGTCATTTTTGAAGCAAATAGATAAAAGAATTTGTATGTGCTCTATCTTGAAGAACTCAAAGAGCAAAATGTTTGTTTGGCAGCAAGTAAAGAAAATTCTACTGAATTATGGCACAGACGACTTGGACATTGCAGCATAGATGGCATGAGAAAACTGCTGAAGAAGAATCTTGTGGAAGGTCTACCTAAGGTTAGTACAAAATTGGATGGTGTATGTAAACCTTATGCTAAGGGAAAGCACACCAAAGGCTCCTTCAAGTCAAAGATGGTGGTGACCACCTCAAAACCCTTAGAGCTCCTTCATATGGATCTATTTGGGTCAATGAGGACTACCAGTCTTGGAGGAAAGAATTTTGGATTTGTCATAGTTGATGACTATTCATGATATACATGGGTATCATTCCTAGAGCATAAAGATGACACCTTTGAAAACTTTGTTAGTTTCAGCAAGAAGGTGCCGAAAGATCAGAAGTTCAGCATTATGTCTATTCGATCAGATCATGGTGGTGAATTTCAAAATGAAAGGTTTTCTAGATTCTGTGATGATCATGGAATTGAGCATAATTTCTCAGCACCAAGGACACCACAGCAAAATGGTATTGCTGAGAGGAAGAACAGAACCCTATTGGACATGGTAAGAACTATGCTCTCAGAATATGATCTGCCAAGATATCTTTGGGCTGAAGTAGTCAACACAGCAAGCTATATTGTCAACCGAGTGATGACCAGGCCAATCCTGAAAAAGACTGCATATGAACTGTTCAAAGGGAAGAAGCCAAAGATCAGTCATTTCAGAACCTTTGGATGTCCCTGCTTCATTCACAACAATGGAAAAAGGGACATTGGTAAGTTAGATGCCAAATCAGATGAAGGCATCTTCATGGGGTACACTTCTAAACCCAAAGGCTATAGAGTGTTTAATAAACGTACCTTATTGATTGAACAATCTGTGCACATTATTTTTGATGAAACTAACCCTTCTTTGAGAAAGGAAGTAGATAGTGGCAATGATGATGCAAATGGATTGTCCAAGAAACTAAAAGATACATCAATTGAGGACAAGGATGATCCGCCTCTGGAAGAATTGCAACAAGAAGAAATCACTCACGAAAATCTTCCAAAGGAATAGAGATACAAAAAAGATCACCCACCTGAAAACATCATTGGTGATCCATCCATAGGGGTAAGAACAAGAGGTAATGTTATTCCTTGTGATTATCTAGCTTTTGTTTCTCAAATAGAGCCTAGCACAGTCAATGAAGCTCTTTCTGATGAATCTTGGATAGTAGCCATGCAAGATGAATTAAATCAATTCAAGAGAAACCAAGTATGGTCACTTGTTCCTAGACCATCAGACCATCCAGTCATTGGCACCAAATGGGTGTTCAGAAATAAACTGGATGAAACTGGTGCAATTTTAAGAAACAATGCCAGATTGGTAGCTCAAGGCTATTCTCAAGAGGAAGGCATAGATTGCGATGAAACCTATGCACCTGTAGCTAGACTTGAGGCCATTAGAATATTACTTGCATATGCATCTGCTTTGAATTTAAAACTATTACAAATGGATGTTAAATCTACTTTTTTAAACAGTTTTATTAAAGAAGATGTCTATGTAGAACAGCCTCCTGGTTTTGATGATATAGACTTTCCAAATCATGTTTTTAAAGTGCATAAGGCTTTATATGGTTTAAAGAAAGAGCCTAAAGCCTGGTATGAAAGGCTTAGCTCTTTTCTTTTGAAACATGGTTTCAGAAGAGGTCAAGTCGATAGTACTCTATTTATTAAGTCAATGGTCAAACATATATTGCTAGTTCAAATTTTTGAAGATGACATTATCTTTGGATCTACTGATGAATCCCTTTGCAAGTACTTTGAAAAGTTAATGCAGGGAGAATTCGAGATGAGTATGATGGTGGAGCTCAACTACTTCCTTGGACTTCAAATCAAACAAGGAAAAGATGGCACTCACATCTGTCAAGTTAAGTACACCAAGGAACTGCTGAAGAAATTTGGATATGATAACACCAAGCCACTGTCAACACCAATGGGTACATCAACAAGGATGGACAGTGACAAGGATGGTAAGAAAGTAGATCAAAAAGTCTATAGAGGTATGATAGGTTCACTACTTTATTTAACAGCCAGTAGACTTGATATATTATTTAGTGTATGCATGTGTGCTAGGTATCAAGCAAATCCTAAAGAGTCACATTTGATTTCTGTAAAAAGAATTTTTCGATATTTAGCCAGAACTCATGATCTAGGATTATGGTATCTAAACTCTTGTGAAATCAATTTAGTAGGGTATTCTGATGCTGACTATGCTGGATGCAAGGTAGATAGAAAAAGCACCAGTGGTTGTTGTCAGTTTCTTGCAGGGTGTTTGATATCCTGGTCCTCAAAGAAACAAAATTTAGTAGCACTGTCTACAGCTGAAGCTGAGTACGTGGCTGCTGGAAGCTGCTGCACACAACTCTTATGGATAAAGCAATAGCTTGAGGATTTTGGATTAAATATCAACTCAATTCCACTACTGTGTGACAACACCAGTGCCATTAATCTCACCAAGAATCCAGTTCAGCACTCAAGGACCAAACATATTGAGGTTAGATATCATATTATTCGTGATCATGTTGCAAATGAAAATATTGAAATATCCTTTATTGATACAAATGGCCAATGAGCAGACATTTTCACAAAAGCCTTACCTGAAGAGAGATTCACACCTCTCAGAAGGGAATTAGGCATGTGCAATTTGTGATAAAAGTTTGCTTGCAACCGACACATTAATTTTTAGATTTAAGTTGTTTTCCTCCATGTTTTTAAACGAAAGAAATTCAAATTACCCCTTGTAACCGCTCTTTCATTGAAGTCGGTCTGAATAGTCAACACCTTTTGCCGTTTTCCTCAGCCTTTTGGCGCCTCACATTCCACCCCATTATTTATTCCAAAAATTAAATGCGATAACGATTCATCTCCCGTCTTCAACCCTTTCCCTCTTTATCTGCTTGTGCGAGCTGATGCCCTAACCTCTTCAACAACGACTCTCGACCCTTTGAAAAATTGCTCCCATTCCCGTGAAAGATCTCTTGAGGGTTTTCACTTCTTCCCTTATCTCAATCCTCCAGAAACCTTCTTCACTTGATTTCATGGCCGCATCCGTCGTCGCTAGAAGTCTTGGGGGCTACGGCGCTGAGTTCCTCACTCCTGAGCAGCAGGAGAGGTTCACCTTTGTGAAAACTAAGGTCTGTGGAAACAAGGCAGTGGACATAGCAGATCTTGAAAAGAATGGTATGCACAGCGTAGCAGCAGCATTGAGCAAGATGCAGTGGTTGGGAATCACCACCTTCTCAGAGGTAAGTTATCTAGACCTCGTGAAGGCCTTCTTTGTCTGTTTGAAAGTAGAGGCAGACGGGTCCCTAGTTTCATCTGTTAAGGGAACTCTGATTAAGATAGATTATGACCTATTGCACCGGCTATTTGGGGTGAAGACTTCAGGGCACAGTGGGGTTCAAACCGTGGACGCCCAAGCTAAAGGTCTTGGTATTGTAGGTGTGACGACCCTCATTATACCGGTACGGTTATACCAACCCACGTCGGTATAGCAAGAGTCCTCACAGTGGGACATTTACCCAAATGATACATACAGCTGAGATACACGCGAATATACAACAGAGTAGCGGAAGTAAAAGACAACTGTCTTCATTCATTCATTCATTCATCATCCACATTTAACATACATGAAGTTTGAAATTAACAATAAGGAACTAAAAGTTCACATAATTTAAATTGCTGAAATAAAAATACATAATGTCCACACTTATACATTCTTTTCATGATAATTCTAATACAATGTTCAAATTACATACTATGAATAGACGAGTCACAAGAAACTCCAAAACCAGCTAATCCCCGCGCTCGGAGTCCGTCTCTGCTGCCTCCTCCAAAGGTGCCACGTCACCAACTACACCTGTACGCCGAAGCAAGGAGTGAGTCCAAAGACTCAGCAAGCAACACTACTCATAACATACACGTATAAGTCGTAGGGGTTCTACATGCACATTTACAATTTTTAAAACATGGCATGCTAGTCATTTCAAGGTTTCAACCTATCATGAAAGTTCTACAATTTTATACATGGATCATGTTTTCAGATTTCTAAGAAATAAAACTTACCTATCACATGCTCTCTATTCAATTTACTCATGAAACATTGTCCTTAAAGAACCAAGACATGAGAGCTACCAACATGAACATTGTACATACATGAAAGGAAAACACGACTAGCGTGGATCTTACATGTTTTTAAACACATACATAAACGTTTTCACATGCTTTAAGTTGCTGATTTCACAAGGTTTTATGGATGAAAACCTACACATGAGAGCTACAATATTGCGTAAAACATATCATGTGAACAACCCGTCACGCTATCTTGTACCCGTGTTTACCAATTATCCCTAACATGGATTCTAGGCATCTTTGCACATATAAACATGGTGATAATAACATGAATTTACTGATTCACATGATTTCAGATTTGTCTCACATGGGTTTCAACAACATATTCTCACACTTAGAATTTCACATTTTCTTTACACAAGTTTCCTCTTTCACATAGTTGCACTTTACACATACACATTTCACACTTGTTCACTTACACATTTACACATGAACACATACACATTTCACATTACACATTTCACATTTTAGGTGCCGTGACACATAGTCCAAACCACCAAGAAGGACATATACACATCATTACACATAGACGCCATCTAGGCATTCCAATGGCGACTCTTGGACTGCGCAGACCGGGAGAACAAGTCTCCACCCTAACCAGTGGTACTTGTCCACCTCCAGGATTTCCCCTAATGCCCTTAGGGTCACTTACACATTGAACTTTCTCAGGGGGACTTTTCCCTGATACATCTCCACTGCCCTCTATGGAAGCAGTGTGACATTGGCACAGTTACACATTTACCGTTTTACACATGGTTTTACACTTCACACTTTTCATCACATTCACTTTCTCACTCCCATGAATATCTCTATTTTCCTGACATGGCACTACAGATTTCAGGAATTTAACACACAAAAATTTTCACTAATCAAGTTGGGTTTAGACAATAAGTATCCACATTACGATAATATACGTAGATTATCACATTTCACATGAAAATACATAACTTCTTATTTACTGATCATAATGACCTAAACTTTTAACCACATGCTGTTTTTGGGTTCAAGATCATACACTCAAATTTTCAGATTTTTCTGAGCTAAATAGAATTTACAAAAAATCAAACACTCATTTTGCATGCCATTCACAATTCAAGTTACATGGAGTTTAACACATCATGAAATGTTGCCACTTACTGTTGAACAGAGGTTTCTGTCACATACATGATCTGAGAATACATAATCTACCCTAAATCATACATCTATAGATCAATCACCACAGACCATTCTTGCATGCTTTTATTTTATTCTACCGAACCGAGTTTATTAGCAATTCATACAAGCATGGACAATTTATGAAAACTGAGTACATGTATGCTGATCCACTAACCTTCATGATCTAATAAAACCAAGGCATTCAGACCAATCCTACTCATGAAACATAAATTTGGCAAGATCATTAACAAGTCATGCTTACAATTCATGGGATACAATATTTCCTACATTCACCATCACACACCATATTCATCCACACACCACAATTTACCATATACATAGAGTATAAGGTTACCATATATCCTCATCACGGAAACCATACCGAAATTAGTGTATAGGAAGGGCAGAACCGTTCACTGTTCTGTCCAGAGGAACTTGGCGGCGGTCTCTGGCCGCTGACTCATGGTCAGCGGCATGGCCGATGGACGCCAAGCATAATATCGGCATCCAAAGACCTTGCCGTCGATGCAGGTCTGTGCAGAAACACAGACCCGACCTCTCAAGATTTGGTGAATGGGAGGGTCTAGGACTCGAGGGAAAAATCATAAAAATAGTAAACCGACCTAGACTCATACGGGGACATTATGGCTAGGTCACTTGCCTTTTAAAAATTCCTCCAAAGGGTCTAGGGTGTTGGTGAAGCCCTCCTTGGGCAGTCCCAAGAAGCCTCCAAATGAACTCTCCTCCGGGTTCTTGAGTGAGATCCACAGCAAGCCGAGGTCGGGGAAGCCTTCCTCGTCGATCCAGCAACCTCCTTGAAGCAGTGGAATGCCGGATCAAGCTTCAGAAGTGTGGATTTTTGGGTGGCAAGGATGGGGTTTCTCACAGACTTTCTCTAGGATTTTCTTTCTCTTTTTCTCCTCTTGCAAGGTGAAGGGAGGAGTGGGAAGAGGCCATTTCGGGTTCAGACATAAGGAGAGTCTCCCTCCCACTCACCAGGTTGATTTGACAGCCTTCAGAGCCATTGGGGACAGTCCCCCAATGGTTGGCTTTCTTGCTTCAGAAGCTTGCAGCTCTGCTGCGCATGCAGGCCAGAGAGATTGGCGTCCATATCGCTGGACGCCAGGATTAGTGTTGGCGTCCATGTCTGGACGCTGACACCTCCTAAACGGCTAGGGATTGACGCCAAGATGGCCTTCGGCCTGAAGTCTAAAATATGCAGAAAACCATGCATACCATGCGTATATACATGCAATATGTATACGGTATTATATCCATACTATCACCATGCAATACATACATTATTTATATTTAATATAAACACATGCACACGTACTTGTACTAATTAATACGTACGTAAATATGTACATACTTACACAAGCACAAATATACACACATAAATACAAATAATGCGACGGAAATTCGAGGGCCTTACACCCTCTCCCCCTTAAAGAAACTTCGTCCTCGAAGTTAGAACGACACTACTCAAACAAAAGGGGATATTTCTTCTTCATCGCATCCTCAAGCTCCCACGTAGCCTCCTCACGTGAGAAGTTCCGCCATAGAACCTTCACCGACGCAATACTCTTGTTCCGGAGATGCTGAACCTTCCGGTCAAGAATGGTTACTGGTTGCTCGACATACGAAAGATCTGACTGGATCTCCACTGGCTCATGACTAATCACATGAGACGGATCTCGGACATACTTCCTGAGCATAGATACGTGGAATACCGGATGAACGCTAGCCAAAGCTGGGGGTAATGCTAGCTCATACGCCACGCTGCCCAAACGTCTGAGAATCTCATATGGGCCAATGAATCTAGGGCTTAGCTTGCTATGCCTGCCAAATCTGACAACACCTCGAGTAGGCGATATCTTCAAGAAGACATGATCGCCAACCTCGAACTCCAAATCCTTTCTTCTGTTGTCGGCATAACTCTTCTGCCTATCCTGTGACGCAACAAGCCTTTTCCTGATAAGCTGAATCTTATCCGAAGTTTCTTGAACTAACTCCGGTCCGATCAGCTGCCTATCACCAGTCTCCTCCCAACATAAAGGAGATCTACAGGGCCTACCATACAACGCCTCGAATGGAGCCATACCAATACTAGCATGAAAGCTGTTGTTGTATGCGAACTCCACCAGAGGTAAATGATGCTCCCAATCATCCTTCCACTCCAGAACACACGCTCTCAACATATCCTCGAGCGTCTGGATAGTCCTCTCGGACTGTCCATCGGTCTGGGGATGAAACGCCGAACTGAGCTTCAGCTTCGAACCTAACGCATCCTGAAGACCTTTCCACAATCTCGAAGTAAATCTCGGATCTCGATCCGAAATGATCGACTTCGGCACACCATGCAATCTAATGATACCGCTAACATACAGTCTAGCTAAGCTCTCTACTGACTGCTTCTTCTTCATAGGCAAGAAATGAGCAGTCTTCGAGAATCTATCTACAACTACCCAAATCGAGTCGTTGCCCCTTCTAGATCGAGGCAAACCCGATACGAAATCCATAGTGACAGCTTCCCACTTCCATACGGGGATATCCATCCTCTGCATAAGGCCGGATGGTCGCTGCCGCTCGGCTTTCATTTGCTGACATACTAGACATCTAGACACATAATCCGCAACATCCTTCTTCATGCCGGACCACCAAAATGATCTCTTCAGGTCTTGATACATCTTAGTGTTACCCGGATGAATAGAGAATCGCGACCTATGAGCCTCCGCTAACACATGCTCACAGACATCTACCACATCGAGGACACAAACACGGTGCTGAAATCTAATCACACCGTCCTCATCACGAGCAATGCCCGTCTTACCCACTAACTCTAACAATCTAGGGTCGGCTTTCTGCTGCTCAATCACCTCATCCAAGACCAAGGATCTAAGGGATAGCTGAGCTACAAAAGCCTGACACAACGATGGCTCTAACTCGGTCATAGAGCACGCTACATCCTCCAACATCTTCCAATCCTGCTGGAGCGAAGACCTCTTCCTACTAAGAGCATCCTCTACGACATTTGCCTTTCCAGGGTGATAATGAAGGTCGAAGTCATAGTCCTTCAAGAACTCAATCCATCTTCTATGCCTCAGGTTTAATTCCTTTTGGGAGAAAAGATACTTCAAGCTCTTGTGGTCGGTAAACACCTCAAATCTGACACAATAAAGATAGTGCCTCCAGATCTTTAGTGCATGAACCACTGCTGCGAGCTCCAAGTCATGAGTTGGATAGTTCCTCTCATGCTCCTTCAACTGTCGAGAAGCATAAGCCACTACCCTCTCTCGCTGCATGAGTACACAACCTAAACCAATCTGAGATGCATCCGTATAAATGGCAAAGCCCTCTAGACCACTAGGCAATACCAATACCGGAGCAGAAGTAAGCTTAGCCTTCAATAGCTGAAAGCTGCGCTCACATGCCTCAGACCATACGAACTTCTCACCCTTTCTGGTCAGCTTTGTCAAAGGGACGGCGATGGATGTGAAACCCTCAATGAATCGCTGATAGTAACCAGCTAACCCAAGGAAACTACGAATCTCCGAAGGGGTCCTGGGAATCTCCCAATCCATAACTGCCTGGACCTTTGCTGGATCAACTGCAACACCAGCACCGGAGATAACATGCCCGAGAAAGTGAACCTCGCGCAACCAGAACTCGCACTTGCTGTACTTCGCATACAGCTTGTGCTCACGGAGAACCTCTAAGACTAACCTCAAATGCTGACGATGTGTGGACTCATCTGGAGAATAGACCAACACATCATCAATAAACACTACGACAAAACTATCTAAATACGGACTAAACACCCGGTTCATGAGATCCATGAACGTTGCAGGGGCGTTGGTCAATCCGAAAGGAAGGACCAAGAACTCATAATGTCCATAATGGGTTCTAAATGCCGTCTTGGACACATCCTCACTCCGAATTCTCAACTGATGATAACCAGATCGCAAGTCAATCTTGAAAAAAGACTGATGCCTCTCGCAACTAGTCAAACAGATCATCAATCCGAGGTAAGGGATACTTGTTCTTCACAGTCACTTGGTTCAACTTCCTATAATCAATACACAACCGAAGTGACCCGTCTTTCTTCTTGACGAATAATACAGGTGCGCCCCAAGGGGAACACTAGGGCGAATAAATCCCTTATCGAGCAATTCTTGCAATTGCTTCCTCAACTCGGCTAACTCTGCAGGAGCCATCCGATATGGGGCCTTCGAGATAGGAGAGGTGCCTGGAAGCAACTCTATAGTGAACTCTATCTCCCAATCCAGTGGCAATCCAGACAAGTCATCGGGAAAGACATCTGGAAAATCCTGCACCACATCGATCTCTGTGAGAGTCAGTGACGAACCAGCATCGGGTACTAGCATAACGCTGGCAAGGAATGCGTCACAACCCTTGCTCACCATGCGCATCGCCTTCATGGCAGAGATAACTAACTTTCCCGCTAAGTTCTTTGGCAAGGGATGAGAGAACTCGTCCTCACCAGGAATGCGGAAAACAATCTTCTTCCGATGACAATCCACTAACGCATAGTGCTCCTCTAGCCAATCCAGACCAAGAATGCAATCATAGTCCTTCATCTTTAGAAAGAAGAAACACCCATCTAGGAATCTATCCTCAATGCACACAGGTAACGACGGAATGCACTTCCTAGTCGATACCGTACCCGCAGGGGTGTGCACAGACAAAGGAACCTCTAACTCCTCAGACTCTATGCCTGACTCTAGGGCTAACTGCCTAGAGAACCCCTCGAAAATGAACGAGTGAGTAGCACCCGTATCAAACAAAACCCGAGCGTGCACACCGAAAAGCAAAACTGTACCTTCGATGACATGCTCCGCCTGCTCGGCGTCCTCGCGAGCTAAAGCAAACACTCGAGCTGGGGCTCGAGGCCGTCCTGGTCTTCCTGTAGCTAGCGCGGCTACCGCTACTGCTGGTGCTGGCGCTCCACGCTGAGCTCCTTGCTGAAGTCTTGGGAAATCTTTGATCTTGTGGTCGCTGCTCCCACACTTCAAGCATCTACCTGCTACCAACCAACACTCGGAACCTCCATGGGTCTTCCCGCAATGGGGACACTCCTTCTTCACACCAGGGGAACGTACAAAAGGTACCTGATAGTTGCTGACTGCGACTGGTTTCTGCGGTGTCTGGTACACCATTTTCTTCTTATCCTGCTGCTGGAATGTCGCTGCCGGCCTCTTCTGCGAAGCCTTCTTTTCCTCCAGATATTGCTCCATTTCTCCCTCCTATTTGCAGGCAGCGCTGAGGGCCTCGTCTAGCGTGCGGTGGTCAAACGCCACGAGTCTCGTCCTCAGTGATGGTTTGAGACCCATCACGAATTTCTTCGTCTTCCTGCGCTCATCCTCTATGATATGCGGTGCATATTTAGAAAGTTCAGAAAACCTTGCCTCGTATTCCAGGACGGTCATTGATCCTTGCGTCAGGGAAATGAATTCTTGCTCCATCTTGTCCTGGATATGCTCTGGGACGAACTTGGCTCGAAATAGCCTCATGAACGCGTCCCACGCCACGTCTACTACTCCGTCCTCAAAGCGTGTACGCAGTAGGGAGGACCACCATACATCCGCTCTCTCCTGCAATACACCTTCATAAGCAGCAACTAACAAATTCTAACTTCACAACCAACATACAAGCATAAACCAAAACTTACCTGTAGCATGTAGGTGGCTAATGTCACCTTATCCTCATCAGGACACCTGATAGCTCGGAAGATTTTCTCTGTCTCCCTTAACCAGCCTTTTGCCATTAGTGGATCACTCTCCCCCTTAAAAGAGGGTGGGGTCATCCTCTTGAATCGCTCCATGATGGATGGTCCACCATGGTCCTGAGCCTGCTACATTAAATAATAACAATACACAATAAACACAATGTCATGCAATTTAAATAGCAAGCTACTAGTTGTTTAATCATTCTACCTGGGCCTCCAACTGGGCCTGGAGTGCTGCCTGGGTATGAGCCTGCGTCTGCATGGCTTGTACCAGACCCTGCATGAATACTCCGTAGTCCACAGGCGGTGGTGGGGGAAGCACATGACCATGTGGGGCCGGGGCCTGTAGCTCCGCCTGCTCCTCACGCCTCTGCTCGTCGTCGCGAGCTGGCACACCTCCACGTCGTCCACGGGAAGCCATGGCTGTAATAAAAATTTCAACCACCATTAGAGCTAGGTTACTATGTTTTCTAACCATTTTCTTATCTATCTTTCACTTCTCATTAGTGTTTTCTACACATGTGGACACATTTAGCATGTAATGGGGATGATGACTTAGGTATATTCATGTGCAATCTCAACCGGTCGCTCTGATACCAATCTCTGTGACGGCCCTCATTATATCGGTACGGTTATACCAACCCACGTCGGTATAGCAAGAGTCCTCACAGTGGGACATTTACCCAAACGATACATACAGCTGAGATACATGCGAATATACAACAGAGTAGCGGAAGTAAAAGACAACTGTCTTCATTCATTCATTCATTCATCATCCACATTTAACATACATGAAGTTTGAAATTAACAATAAGGAACTAAAAGTTCACATAATTTAAATTGCTGAAATAAAAATACATAATGTCCACACTTATACATCTTTTCATGATAATTCTAATACAATGTTCAAATTACATACTATGAATACACGAGTCACAAGAAACTCCAAAACTAGCTAATCCCCGCGCTCGGAGTCCGTCTCTGTTGCCTCCTCCAAAGGTGCCACGTCACCAACTACACCTGTACGCCGAAGCAAGGAGTGAGTCCAAAGACTCAGCAAGCAACACTACTCATAACATACACGTATAAGTCGTAGGGGTTCTACATGCACATTTACAATTTTTAAAACATGGCATGCTAGTCATTTCAAGGTTTCAACCTATCATGAAAGTTCTACAATTTTATTCATGGATCATGTTTTCAGATTTCTAAGAAATAAAACTTACCTATCACATGCTCTCTATTCAATTTACTCATGAAACATTGTCCTTAAAGAACCAAGACATGAGAGCTACCAACATGAACATTGTACATACATGAAAGGAAAACACGACTAGCATGGATCTTACATGTTTTTAAACACATACATAAACGTTTTCACATGCTTTAAGTTGCTGATTTCACATGGTTTCATGGCTGAAAACCTACACATGAGAGCTACAATATTGCGTAAAACATATCATGTGAACAACCCGTCACGCTATCTTGTACCCGTGTTTACCAATTATCCCTAACATGGATTCTAGGCATCTTTGCACATATAAACATGGTGATAATAACATGAATTTACTGATTCACATGATTTCAGATTTGTCTCACATGGGTTTCAACAACATATTCTCACACTTAGAATTTCACATTTTCTTTACACAAGTTTCCTCTTTCACATAGTTGCACTTTACACATACACATTTCACACTTGTTCACTTACACATTTACACATGAACACATACACATTTCACATTACACATTTCACATTTTAGGTGCCGTGACACATAGTCCAAACCACCAAGAAGGACATATACACATCACATTACACATAGACGCCATCTAGGCATTCCAATGGCGACTCTTGGACTGCGCAGACCGGGAGAACAAGTCTCCACCCTAACCAGTGGTACTTGTCCACCTCCAGGATTTCCCCCTAATGCCCTTAGGGTCACTTACACATTGAACTTTCTCAGGGGGACTTTTCCCTGATACAGCTCCACTGCCCTCTACGGAAGCAGTGACATTGGCACAGTTACACATTTACACATTTACCGTTTTACACATGGTTTTACACTTCACACTTTTCATCACATTCACTTTCTCACTCCCATGAATATCTCTGTTTTCCTGACATGGCACTACATATTTCAGGAATTTAACACACAGAAATTTTCACTAATCAAGTTGGGTTTAGACAATAACTATCCACATTACGATAATATACGTAGATTATCATATTTCACATGAAAATACATAACTTCTTATTTAGTGATCCTAATGACTTGAAATTTTAACCACATGCTGTTTTCGGATTCAAGATCATACACTCAAATTTTCAGATTTTTCTGAGCTAAATAGAATTTACAGAAAATCAAACACTCATTTTGCATGCCATTCACAATTCAAGTTACATGGAGTTTAACACATCATGAAATGTTGCCACTTACTGTTGAACAGAGGTTTCTGTCACATACATGATCTGAGAATACATAATCTACCCTAAATCATACATCTATAGATCAATCACCACAGACCATTCTTGCATGCTTTTATTTTATTCTTCCGAACCGAGTTTATTAGCAATTCATACAAGCATGGACAATTTATGAAAACTGAGTACATGTATGCTGATCCACTAACCTTCATGATCTAATAAAACCAAGGCATTCAGACCAATCCTACTCATGAAACATAAATTTGGCAAGATCATTAACAAGCCATGCTTACAATTCATGGGATACAATATTTCCTACATTCACCATCACACACCATATTCATCCACACACCACAATTTACCATATACATAGAGTATAAGGTTACCATATATCCTCATCACGGAAACCATACCGAAATTAGTGTATAGGAAGGGCAGAACAGTTCACTGTTCTGTCCAGAGGAACTTGGCGGCGGTCTCTGGCCGCTGACTCAGGGTCAGCGGCATGGCCGATGGACGCCAAGCATAATATCGACGTCCAAAGACCTTGCCGTCGATGCAGGTCTGTGCAGAAACACAGACCCGACCTCTCAAGATTTGGTGAATGGGAGGGTCTAGGACTCGAGGGAAAATTCATAAAAATAGTAAAACCGACCTAGACTCATACGGGGACATTATGGCTAGGTCACTTGCCTTTTAAAAATTCCTCCAAAGGGTCTAGGGTGTTGGTGAAGCCCTCCTTGGGCAGTCCCAAGAAGCCTCCAAATGAACTCTCCTCCGGGTTCTTGAGTGAGATCCACAGCAAGCCGAGGTCGGGGAAGCCTTCCTCGTCGATCCAGCAACCTCCTTGAAGCAGTGGAATGCCGGATCAAGCTTCAGAAGTGTGGATTTTTGGGTGGCAAGGATGGGGTTTCTCACAGACTTTCTCTAGGGTTTTCTTTCTCTTTTTCTCCTCTTGCAAGGTGAAGGGAGGAGTGGGAAGAGGCCATTTCGGGTTCAGACATAAGGAGAGTCTCTCTCCCACTCACCAGGTTGATTTGACAGCCTTCAGAGCCGTTGGGGACAGTCCCCCAATGGTTGGCTTTCTTGCTTTAGAAGCTTGCAGCTCTGCTGCGCATGCAGGCCAGAGAGATTGGCGTCCATATCGCTGGTTGCCAGGATTAGTGTTGGCGTCCATGTCTGGACGCTGACACCTCCTAAACGGCTAGGGATTGACGCCAAGATGGCCTTCGGCCAGAAGTCTAAAATATGCAGAAAACCATGCATACCATGCGTATATACATGCAATATGTATACGGTATTATATCCATACTATCACCATGCAATATATACATTATTTATATTTAATATAAACACATGCACACGTACTTGTACTAATTAATACGTACGTAAATATGTACATACTTACACGAGCACAAATATACACACATAAATACAAATAATGCGACGGAAATTCGAGGGCCTTACAGTAGGACCGGAGTTCAGACTGAGGGATGACAAATTAGACATTAATCAGTTCAATGCTTTCAACCGCCTCCTTCATTTCATAGTTTGCCAAATCTTAGTTCCTAGAAGTGCAACATTCTCAACCTGTACCAAGGCTGATTCAGATGTAATGTTTTGGGCCATTCAAAACAAGGAAATTAACATGGCCGAAGTAATGTTTGAACGAATGAAATTTGCTCATGACCAGATCTGGGATACCAGGAGTAAGCTTAATGTGTTGTTGCCTTATGCCCACTTGCTTACAAAGATATTCAAACACTTTGGTGTTGATTTGTCTGGGGCGGTAGTAGAGAACATGGGCCAAGCTATTAGGTCCAGGAACCTGAGAAAAAGTGGCTTTTCATTGGTCAATGGAATTTGGTCTAAAACCTCTGTAGCAGAAGGAGAGGCCATTATTGAAGATGTGATACCCCGAAATTTTTATTCATTTTATATTGTGCATGTATAATTATTTGTTGTGTGTATAGTGTGTGTATTCAATTGTGCATATTATAATTTCTATATTCCTTATGAACTCATGCATATATATATATAATATTTTTGTGAGAATAGTCAATTAGATAAATTGATGTGTATTGTGTATACTAAAATACTAGGCTTGTAATACTTAAGTAATACTATGCATGCTAATCTAATTACCGATGTGCATGTTATGTTTATCTATTTCATGCATAATGTATATAATTATGTTGTAAATGCCTATATATTTATGCATAGGATAATTGAAGTATGTGCATGCAAGGATTTCTTTTGTTGTATAAATTATTCATAGATAACTTATTCCAAACTTTATCTTAATAATATTATGCATGCATTATCTAAATCTTGAAGTGCATACTATCCTGCCTATTCCATGGAGGTTGTGTGTAAAAATATACATATATGTATGCTACCTTATACATATGATATCTATCTATTTAATCCTATGTACATCAATTCATCTATAGTATGTGAATAATGCATAGATAATATTGTCCATGTAATAGATAATTTTCTATGGACCATGTAAGTATATGTATGCTATTTTCATACAAGTATAAAACATACATAATTGTGCATGCATTATCTAGTTATCAATGTATGTAAATCTCATGCGTATGGTGCGTGTTGTACTCATAGTAAGAAATTATTATCATGCACTTTGTAAATAATCATGAGTTTATTTCCAAACATGTAATATATATTTAAACGTGTGTGAATTATCTAATTATTGAGGTGCCTATTGTATTTAATTATTTTAATGCACATAGTTAGTGCTGTGGATGTGCGTATGTATACATACATGTGTTATCCTTGTTTAAATAATATTTATCTACTTTAAGCGTGTTAAATTAATTAGGGTATGTAAAGTACTTGGATGATAATATGCATACAATATTTAACTAATAATGGACACATTTTAATCATAAGTTCATGCGTAATGTATGTAATTATGCAATGTGTATGTATATGTGCATATATGTATGTCTTGATGCATATTGTTCTTAATTATGATTAGTGTAAATTGTAATTAATTAAATATTACATAATGCAAATATTTTATGTGGTAATGATATATGGAATTATTTTTGCATGTACTAAATTATTTTAGTGCTTTTATACATTAAATTTTAGGTTTTCTGGAGTTTCGGCTGCACAGTGCTGCTGGCGGCCAGGACCTGGACGCCAAGGCACTGTTGAAGGCCAGACCTAGACGCCAAGACCCAGTGGGCGGCCACCCCCTGGACGCCAACCCCAGTCTGGCGGCCAGACCTTGACGTCAACCTGTCAGTTGACTACAACCGATGTTGACGTTAATATCCTGCTGCGTAACGGTTCCAGAATTGTTAATGTCCGTGTTTTGGCTAGTTTCAGATTAGGAAACCCTTCCTAAACCTTTGGTAACCTACCCTAATGTGTACCCCAACCCTTGAACCTATAAAATACCCACTCTTGGATGAGGAAAAGGCTTTCAACATTTGGTGAAAA
Organism: Colocasia esculenta; assembly: GCA_014218235.1. Taxonomy (NCBI): domain Eukaryota; kingdom Viridiplantae; phylum Streptophyta; class Magnoliopsida; order Alismatales; family Araceae; genus Colocasia; species Colocasia esculenta. The sequence goes on along the minus strand of CM024755.1, from coordinate 61,223,744 downwards.
CCCTAGCTTCGAGATGGTGAAAAGCTGATCTTTAGGAGGCCGGATCCATCAACTGGAGGTGTTCCCCGAAGAGCTACTACATATGGAGGGTAGCCTATACATAGAGGAAGAGATTTCAACTCCGAGGAGCCATCCTCATCGACAGGAGAAGAAGATCTAAGGCGTTTCCGAGCACCTTTTTCGCAGGGCTGAAAAGGGCTTCACCGACGATTCTGATCTTTGTAGATTTTTTTAAGAGGAAAGTAAACCTAGATCTTGATCCTATACATGTCCCCTAAGTCCTAGGTATTTTTACGGATTTTTCCTCACGTCTTGGAACCCCGAATTCACCGTTGTATGAAAATTCGTATGTATGTGCTGCTGGGAGCAAGTAGAAGGCAACATAGGTTGCAGTCAAGTTCTTCAGAAGAAGTTGACGGCAACATCCCTTGACGTCTACTTCTTCAGAACCTGAAAGTGTTACTTTTTTATCTTCTTTTGCTGTTTAAATGATTTCTGGACATAGGTATACTCTGAAATTTTTATGGGTGATTGTATACTGTTAGTAGGTCATATCATGAGGTTGCCTAAATTTTCTATGAACCATGTTAATTATTAAAATTCAGTGACTGAGTAATGAGCATGAAATGAACATGTTTAAATCTAGTATCAATGGATTATGTTGTGAATTAGTTTTCATAAATTTTCCATGACGGATTGAATGTTGGTATTAGGTTTCTATTCTGTTAGTGCCTAAACATATTGATATGTCTCATGCTTAATGATATTTCGATAAATATGTCTGAATTCTAGATTTAATTGTAGAAATTATGTTTACTGTTCGAAAAATCTGAAAAATTGCATATGTGACATACTTACTGCTAATGACCTGTGATAAAATTTTAAAATCAAATTGATGACAGCAAGTACAGTTATTAGTTAAACCATGAAAATTGTTCATGTTAGATGTATTAAATTCGATCTTATGCAATTCAGTAAATATACATCATGTTTAGGACTGTAAGGTAAGATGTTTTAATTTTGAAAACAGTAGTACCATGATTGGGTTAACTAAGACATGTGAAATCGATAATTAAGATGTGTAAAGTGATTAAGTATTATATGTAAAATATGTGAATAGGGTGAGAAAATGTGAATAAATAAATGTGTGATAATTGGGCCAAGAATGACACTGCTACCCTAGAGGCATCGAGAGCTGTACATAGAAAAGTCCCTATGGAAGGCTCTACATTGTATAAGTTTGTCCTAAAGGCATTAAGAAAAACCCGGAGGTGGACAAGTACCACTGGATAGGGTGGAAAGAGCTTCTCCCGGTCTACGCAGTTACCAAGATTCACCACTTCATTGCCTAGGTGGTGGGTATGTGATATGAGTTATGTGATATGAGTTGTATTATGAGTTATGTGTTATGAGATGTGATGAGTTATGAGTATGAGATATTTGTTTGTGTCCTCTAAAAGGTAGTTAGGACTATGTGTCATGGCATTTTAAGAAATTGGAATATGTATAAAGTGTAAGATTATATGTGAATGTGGCACATGATGAGTGCAAATGATATGATATGTGATAAATGAAAACCCAAGAGTAAATGATGTGAAGAATATGTGAAAGGATATGTAAGAGACAGTTAATGTTATTGAGAGTGTGCTTGCATGTGGAAACCGATGTAGTAATGCATAATGTTCATGTTTTCATGCATTAATTACCTCATTTGAAATATCATGCTTATCATCATGTCATGTAGTTTATTGTTCTTTATGTAATATTTTATGTGAATAAACATGAGTAACTATGTCATTTATGCAACATGAAAGATAAACATGTAGAATTGTGAATTGAATAAGATAACATATGAACAAATGTAAATCCATGTAATTGAATGTAATTCATGTCAAAACAGCAAGTAAAGTGTAGTTATGAAGGTGATAAATGTATATAATATTAATTAGATTCCATGCTAGATGTGATGTTTGCTTAGTACAAAGTTTAATGCTTTAGTGCTTATTGTTGCCAACCAATTTGACCATGTTCTAACTTCTCAATTTATGTTATAAAATATGAAACCATGTGTATGAGATGTATGTACATTTAAAACAACAAGCAAAATGTGAAATTAAATATGAAAAGTGCATGTGAAAAGTGAATAGTCATCATATTAGTTTGTTCATTCCTTTATGTCAAATTCTATGTTCTAGTTGTAGAAATATGTCATGAAACGGATTAATGTGGAAATGAAGGAATCATGTTATGTGTTAAGAGTAGAGAATATGTACAAGTGTATAGTAATAGTATCCATGTTTTAGAATAAACATATGATAGAATGAGGCATGTCTAGGTGATCAAAAATGTGTTGATAGCTAAGAGTATGTTCTATGTTTGGGAGTTTAAATAGTAGTATGTATTCATGAGTGTTTAATAGCTTAATGTGAATGTGATATGTTTAAGATTAAGTCTTTATTTTACTTGCTGAGTCTTTGGACTCACCCTTTCTTCGGCGTACAGGTTGACAGGTATCCCGTGCTAAGGGGAGAGACGCTATCCTGGAGGAGAGGCTTTTGAGGAGCAAGTAGTAGTTGTATTTTCCTTTCATAGTTTGAATAAAATGTCATTTGGACAATGTAGTTCTTTCATCATGTAATAATGTGGATATTGTCGTTCTATTTTTGCACTATATAGATTGTGGAATATGGGATGGTGATGGACTAAGTTAAATTGTTGTATTTATTCCGCTAAAATCAATTGCTATCTACGTACTTTTCAACCTATCGGCTAGTGTTGGGTTTTATCCCACTGTAATGATGCTCTTTATACCGATGGGGATTAGTATAATCGTACCGGTATGAGGAGGGTGGTTACAGAAGATGTCCCAAAAGTTCAAGAAGATGTGCCCGAAGCCTCAACAGAGCCAGCAGGAGCAGATTCAGTGGCAAATAATGAACCATCAGAACTTGCATCATCATCTAAATTGGCAGCAGCAGTACAAGCAGAATCACAACCTTCAGTAGCTCAAGCAGAAGAACCAGTGGAAGGTGTAGTTTTTGTAGATGCTCCCATTCAGGGGGAGCAACACAGGATCATGGAAGATGCTCCCATTCAGGGGGAGCAAGAGACTGAGGACCTCTCTACATCTCAAGGGGTGCATTCAACAGATGACCCTGTTCATGAAGAACAGACCACAGCTCATCAGGATACAGCTGAGAGGAAAGGTAAAAAGATTGCTCACAGAAGGCGAAGGACATCACAGAAGCTGAAATTGAAGCCTATTATGAAAAGATTGGAAGCACAAAATGCACTCTTATCCTCAGTCCAATCAGATGTAAGCACTATCATTGTTCGCCAGGACTCTACTTCCAATGATGTATCACAGGTAAAACACTCTTTGAAATGGTTTAACAAGGAAATGAGCAGCATGAAGGTAACACTTTCTGAGATTCTGAAGGCAGTAAATTCTCAACCTCATGGCACTCAAAATGTTTCAGAAGCTGTTCTCAGGCCATCAGGGCCAGTAATCGCAGAAGAAGATAGTGTGCCAGTCCAAGTTCAGACTCAGTAGCAAGCAGAAGAACCCGGACCATCTGATGAGAATGCAAGGCCATCTAGGCATAATCTTGAAGAGGAGTCTCATGTGTCTGTTTCAATGGCAGATGGAGTACCCTCTGAGGATCAACGGTAGCAGTACAGGCTGAGGGTCTGTCACCCCTGGAGATTTCGGTAGCAGTTGGAGAAGCACAGGCTGTTGTTCCCGAGCCTTCCACTCTTCCTACTCTAGCCCCTCCTTCTCCACCCACCTCATCCACAGCTCCTCCAGCACCTCCTGTTCCTAAACGGCCACGTTCACGACAAATCTCCTCTCCCACTCCTTTCAACTCTTCCACCACTCCTTTACCTTCCTCCACTGTTGAAGTTCCTCCCGGATCTTCTTTAGCTGGAGCTTCCTCTTTTGGTCCCCCCTCCTCAAGACCCAATGATCCTTCTACCATTACTCCTGACTCTTTGATTCACCCACCAGCACCTCCATCTTTCATCACTCTCATTCCTGAAGGTGCCCAACTCACCCAACCTGAGATCCATGGCATCAAGGATGAATTTGAAGAAACAATTCTCAAATCTGTCATAGCCACTGGAACTCACTCTCACAGGACTGGTATTTCCAGCCCTGTCTCCAAACGAAGGAGACTTACTTCCACCCTTCCTGTCTCCTCAGATCCTTGCTATCCACCTCTGTGGTTTTCCCTAGCCATTGCAAATAAGCACAAACCCCTTTATGAGGAATACCTTCAAAAAGTGGTTCTTGCTCATATTTTTGGTTCACCTTTCCAAAATCTTTCCAACCATCTGACTACCATTTTCCCTTACACTTCTCTTTCAAAGGCTCAACAGTCAAAATATTTCTATGACTGAAGCCAAAACTGAAGAGCAGTGGGCACGGATCAACAGTGCTTTGTACTCCCAATTTAAGAGAGTGCAAGCTGCCAGATATCCTCCCAGGGAAGCCCCTCTCCCTTTGTATGAATGGTTCCAGATCCATCACAAGAACCTGTTTGGACCTTTCATTCAGAATGAAATCAAGTTCATCAGGCAGTATTAGATGTTCTGCAATTACTACTATATCAATAGCTTGGATGAACCTCAGTTGGGGCAGTTTCGTGCAGCCATCACAGCTCTACAGTCCACTCATTGTGAACCTCTTCAGGTAGACTTTGCTACCTTGAAGTTCCCAGACATCGTGTTCCTTCCACCGCTCCACTCCTTGATCATGGATTCCTCGGTTGGTATACCTGTCTTTGAGAGAGCTACTAGAGTCATGGCCAGGTTGCATGTCTATGAAGGCCGTGATCTTTCTTTCCAAAGATTTGTGTTCAAACACTATCTTGAAGGGTAGATTTCAGCTGATATCCTCACTCCCATTCTCTCAGAATGTGAAAGGCTGACCTCTGATGAGTGGCTCAAGAACTATCCTTTGTCTGCTGAACAGCTGTCTGATCTGAATGCCTCCCAGGCACAAGCCAATGTACCTCCTCTGTCACCTGGTGACTTTCTGGACGCCAATTCCCGTCACCTCATCAGAAATACATTCGCAATCTGGCTTGAGAGATTCAAGATTTTTTGTGATTTGATGAAGGACTTCCGGTCTCATCAGATCTTCTATCCTATCAAGATGGACAAGTTTCTCCTCTTTGCCAACTTTGGGTCCTTCTCCACTTTCAAAATAGCCTTAGGTTTGGATAAATATGGGGACTTTATTTCTGAGCAGTGGAACCTTCATCTCAAGCGGATGGCCCCTACTATGGGACCCTCCTATAACATTGAGATTGGAGCTTTTCAAGCACATTTTGAAGAGCAGGAAAGATTGGCACTTCCTGTCATCCGATAGTTTCCCTCATTGTTTTCTCCTGCCTTCTATGTTGATCCTTCTCTTCGACCTCAAGAACAATAATAAAATTCACTTCTCTTGTCTTCATATACTACTTATCCTATCTTTGTCTCAGATTACTCCTTTTTTCTTTTTGCTTAATGAAAAAAAGGGAGAGAAAAACTTATGTCTGAAACATCTATATGCATTTTTTCATCCAAACTTATTGTTCAGTTTTGTCATCACAAAAAAGGGGGAGATTGATGACCAGTCTGTCCCCATGTAATTCTAATTAATTACATATATATTTTGATGATTAACAAAACCAAACAAAAGTTTATCAATTATATCTAATGAATATTTCATAAGTCTTAAGCACAGGAAAAATACCAAGGTCAAACAAGCCAATAAAGGTATGCATTACTTCTCTGAAGCCTTAATCTTTTCAACATGATATTTCTCTAAGTCCATATCGACTTCTATTGAAGGCCATAACGATTTCTATATAAGCATATCGATTTCAATAGAATTATCATAACGATTTCCCTTCTGGCTGAAAAATCATCTTGTTTCAAACAAATCGATGCCGTAACGATTCTATAAGTGATCGCAATGATTTCCTTATAAGACTGAAAAGTCATGTTATTTCAAACAAGTCGATGTCACAACGACTCTATAAGTTACCGTAACAATTTCTTTAGAGCTCGTAATGACTTGCCTGTCACAACGACTCTATAAGTTACCGTAACGATTTCTTTAGAGCCCGTAACGACTTGCTCGTCACAACGACTCTATAAGTTACCGTAACGATTTCTTTAGAGCCCGTAATGACTTGCTCGTCACAACGACTGTATAAGTTACCATAATGATTTCTTTAGAGCTCGTAACGACTTGCCTGTCGCAACGACTCTATAAGTTGTCGCAACGATTTCTTTAGAAACTCGTAACGACTTGCCTGTCATAACGACTCTATAAGTTATCGTAACGATTTCTTTAGAAAGCGCAACGACTTGCTTGTTGTAACGATTTCATAAGTTACCGTAACGACTTCCTTAGAACTCGCAACGACTTGCTTATTGTAACGACTTCATGTTACCATAATGATTTCTTTAGAGTTCATAACTACTTAATAAGTATTCATAACGATTTCTTTAGAATTCATAACGACTTGCTTGGTATAATGATTTGTTAAGTATTTCACATCGATTTCTTCAGAAACACAACAATTTGCTTTGTGCATGATTCATTAAGTGTTCATGATATATCTTCTGTCACATAACGATTTGCTATGACTCATAACGATTTCATAAGTCATATAGTCATCGATTTCATATCTTGATATCTTATTCATCTTAAAAGCGTTGACTAGTCAAAGTCCACGTAGACATCTCTCTGACGCTTTTGCATTTATGAGATCTGAACATATCTCTGTATTCATGTAGACCATATCATCCTTTATCGTGCCTACTCTGATAACGTCCTTTAGACTTAAGCTATTTAGCATTACTATTTCCATGTCTATTGCTACTAACGTTGACTGACATCAGAGACAGCTTAGTTGTCTGCTATTTGAGTTTGACGTTTGTGCAGACCTCTGATCTAGCTTCACGGTACAACGTTAAACAAATAGAAGCCAACGGATATCTTTGAAGATCTCATCTCTTTGCATGCTCAAGTGATCAAAAGACTATTGACAGGAAGCTTCCAATACTCCAGATGTCATTCAGTCTAACGACTACTCAAAAGAGAGACAACGGACACTTCAACGTCTAGAATTCAAATTGAAGATATAAATACAAGACAGAAGAACAGAAGAATTGACAGATCGCACATTCAAGCATTAAAATTCTTCTGAAGAAAGTTCAAAGCTGAGAACCTTCATTCCACTTAGTCTTTGCTCTTTTGCTCTCCACTAGTTTGTGAAAATCTTGAGAGTGCCTATATAGTTCTGAGAGTGTGCCTTGTTTAAAATCTCTTTGCTCTCAGTTCTAGTTGCTTTAGATCCTTGCTTATCAAAAGCTTGATCTAGGGGCTTGAATTTCATTCACTCTCTTTGTGTTGTTCCCTTCGGTTGTGAAGGAAGACGTGGTGGTATCCAGGGTGTTGTTCCCTTCGGTTGTGAAGGAAGACCTGGTGTGGTATCCAGGGTGTTGTTCCCTTCGGGTGTGAAGGAAGACCTGGTGGTATCCAAGGTGTTATTCCCTTCGGTTGTGAAGGAAGACCTGGTGGTATCCAGGGTGTTGTTCCCTTCGGTTGTGAAGGAAGACCTGGTGTGGTATCTAGGGTGTTGTTCCCTTCGGGTGTGAAGGAAGACCTGGTGGTATCCAGGATGTTGTTCCCTTCGGGTGTGAAGGAAGACCAGCTGAGCTGGGTGTTGTAGCATCCTTAGGGGGACTGTACCCTAGTTAGTGAAATCCTAAGTTGTTGCTCAGGGACTGGACGTAGGACTCCTAAGGAAAGGAGGTCCGAACCAGGATAAACCTTGTGTTGTGTGATTGTCTTCTTTGTGTGTTTGTTATTTCAACTAACTGTCACTAACCTACTTCGAAGAACGTTTGTGTGAATGTTTTTAGTTACAGGTATCTTCTAGATTAATTTTTAAAGACCCATTCACCCCCCCCTCTGGGCTCGTCAACTGGGCTACAAGTGGTATCAGAGCGAGTCTCTTCGACAAAGAAAGAAGATCTAACGATCTGAAGAGTAAAGATCCATGGCAGCTCAAGGTAGCATTGAAGGTTAGTCTGTCAACCGACCCCCTCTCTTTGATGGTAAAGACTACCCTTACTGGAAGACCAAGATGGAATACTTTCTACAAGGCCACGACTATCAAATTTGGTCAATAGTAGAAGAAGGTGACCTAGTTGTCACAAATGAGAAAGCTCAATGGACAGATGATGACAGGAAGAAAATCTCCATGAATTGCAAAGCTAAGAGCATCCTTTGCTGTGCCTTGAGTAAGAAGGAATTCAACTAAGTTTCAGCCTGCAAATCCTCAATGGAAATGTGGGAAAAGTTCAAGATTACTTATGAAGGCACAGACAAAGTAAAAGAAACAAGAATCGACATTCTGGTCACTCAATATGAAAGATTTCAGATGCAGTCAAGTGAGTCCATAACTCAAATGTTTAGCTGGTTCACTGACATCAAAAATGGACTAGCTAGTCTGGGGAAAACCTATGAGATGGGAGACATGGTAAGGAAGATACTTAGATCCTTACCGTCCTCATGGACCCCAAAGGTCACAGCAATAGAAGAAGCTAATGACCTGAAGAGAATGTCTGTAGAAAAGCTCATTGGGTCCCTCATGGCCCATGAGATCAACATGGAAAGACTAGGAGAGTCCTTGAGCAGAAAGAAGCACTCCAACACCTTAAAAGCTGAAGAAGATTCACCAGAAGCAAGTTCAGCTGAAAGTGAAAGTGATGCAGACAGCGAAAATGAGGAAGCTATGCTATCTAGAAAATTACAGCGAATTTTGGCTAAGAAGAAGAAATTCCAATCTGGAAGAAGGCACTTCAAAAGAAACAAGGAATTCAAGAAGCCAGATGGAAAAGAAATAAAGAAAGGAGAACTCGTCTGCTATGAATGTAAGAAGCCAGGACACATTAAAACTATGTGTCCAAAGTTAAAGAAGCCGGAATTCAGGAAGAAGGACAGTTCCAAGAAGTTCAGAAAGTACAAGAAGAAGGCGATGGCAGCAGCTTGGGAAAACAGTAGTGATTCAGACAGTGAGTCAAGTTATTGCAGTGATGAAGAAAATGCCGACTTAGCCTTCATGGCAAATACTGAAGATAAGGTAACTTCTGACTCCTCTTTTGATTCATGCAATGATTCAGATTCCAATAGCTTAGAAGAGGCTTTCAACGAACTATATGAAAAATATAAAGAAGTGACCAAATTATTAAAAGTGAGCAAGAAAAACATAATCTGCATAGAAAATACAAACTCAGATATAAAATCAGAAAATGAACAATTAGAAAGTCAAATAACTGAACTTAAAAGAAGAAATGAATTGTTATGTGAAGACCTAAAAGCTAAGAATGAACAAATAACAAAATTGGAAAAACAGAAAAGTACAGATGAATTAAGAAAAGAAATTAAAAACTTAAATGAAGAAAATGATAAACTATCAAGCACACTAGAGAAATTTACTAATGGTAAAAACTCTCTAATATTAAAAGGTGCTAGAAGATCAGGTAAGAAGAAAAATGGATTAGGATATACACCCCCAGATAATGAAGAAACCAGAATTTATCCTAAAACATATCCAACACCAAAATTTGTACCTGAACAAGATATAGCATACAAAGCTGATTTCAACATATAGAAAAAGTAACTAAGTTATCATGTTGTAATCACTGCAATAAGTTAGGAGATATTATAACTACATGCCCAAAAGACACAAGAAATGGATAATAAAAGGCAAAATCAATGATACTAACCAATCAGGACCCAAAAGAATTTGGGTACCTAAAGCTTGATGTTTTTATTTCAGGTTAACCCTCGAGCATCCAAATGGTACTTAGATAGTGGGTGCTTAAGACACATGTCAGGTAACCAGAAGTTATTCTCGCATCTCCAAGCTGAAGAAGGAACAGTCACTTATGGAGATAATGGGAAAGGAACAGTAATAGGCAGTGGCTCTGTAAATAACAAAGGAAAAACAGTCATAGAAGATGTGTTATTAGTTAAGGGATTGAAGCACAATCTCATTAGCATCAGCCAGCTGTGTGACAGAGGCCATCAGATCAAGTTTCAAGAATCAAAGTGCAGCATAGTGAAGGATGGAGCAGTCATTTTTGAAGCAAATAGAGAAAAGAATTTGTATGTGCTCTATCTTGAAGAACTCAAAACAAAATGTTTGTTTGGCAGCAAGTAAAGAAAATCTACTGAATTATGGCACAGACGACTTGGACATTGCAGCATAGATGGCATGAGAAAACTGCTGAAGAAGAATCTTGTGGAAGGTCTACCTAAGGTTAGTACAAAATTGGATGGTGTATGTAAACCTTGTGCTAAGGGAAAGCACACCAAAGGCTCCTTCAAGTCAAAGACGGTGGTGACCACCTCAAAACCCTTAGAGCTCCTTCATATGGATCTATTTGGGCCAATGAGGACTACCAGTCTTGGAGGAAAGAATTTGGATTTGTCATAGTTGATGACTATTCAAGATATACATGGGTATCATTTCTAGAGCATAAAGATACACCTTTGAAAACTTTGTTAGTTTCAGCAAGAATGTGCAGAAAGATCAGAAGTTAGCATTGTGTCTATTCGATCAGATCATGGTGGTGAATTTCAAAATGAAAGGTTTGCTAGATTCTGTGATGATCAGGGAATTGAGCATAATTTCTCAGCACCAAGACACCACAGCAAAATGGTATTGCTGAGAGGAAGAACAGAACCCTATTGGACATGGCAAGAACTATGCTCTCAGAATATGATCTGCCAAGATATTTTGGGCTGAAGCAGTCAACACAGCAAGCTATATTGTCAACCGAGTGATGATCAGGCCAATCCTGAAAAAGACTGCATATGAACTGTTCAAAGGGAAGAAGCCAAAGATCAGTCATTTCAGAACCTTTGGATGTCCCTGCTTCATTCACAACAATGGAAAAAGGGACATTGGTAAGTTGGATGCCAAATCAGATGAAGGCATCTTCATGGGGTACACTTCTAAACCCAAAGGCTATAGAGTGTTTAATAAACGTACCTTATTGATTGAACAATCTGTGCACATTATTTTTTATGAAACTAACCCTTCTTGAGAAAGGAAGTAGATAGTGACAATGATGATGCAAATGAACTGTCCAAGAAACTAAAAGATACATCAATTGAGGACAAGGATGATCTGCCTCTGGAAGAATGCAACAAGAAGAAATCACTCATGAAAATCTTCCAAAGGAATGGAGATACAAGAAAGATCACCCACCTGAAAACATTATTGGTGATCCATCCATAGGGTAAGAACAAGAGGTAATGTTATTCCTTGTGATTATCTAGCTTTTGTTTCTCAAATAGAGCCTAAGATAGTCAATGAAGCTCTTTCTGATGAATCTTGGATAGTAGCCATGAAAGATGAATTAAATCAATTCAAGAGAAACCAAGTATGGTCACTTGTTCCTAGACCATCAGACCATCCAGTCATTGACACCAAATGGGTGTTCAGAAATAAACTGGATGAAACTGGTGCAATTTTAAGAAACAAGGCCAGATTGGTAGCTCAAGGCTATTCTCAAGAGGAAGGCATAGATTTCGATGAAACCTATGCACTGTAGCTAGACTTGAGGCCATTAGAATATTACTTGCATATGCATCTGCTTTGAATTTAAAACATTTCAAAGGATGTTAAATCTACTTTTTTAAATAGTTTTATTAAAGAAGATGTCTATGTAGAACAACCTCCTGGTTTTGATGATATAGACTTTCCAAATCATGTTTTTAAATTGCATAAGGCTTTATATGGTTTAAAGCAAGCGCCTAGAGCCTGGTATGAAAGGCTTAGCTCTTTTCTTTTGAAACATGGTTTCAGAAGAGGTCAAGTAGATAGTACTCTATTTATTAAGTCAAAGGTCAAACATATATTGCTAGTTCAAATTAATGTAGATGACATTATCTTTGGATCTACTGATGAATCCCTTTGCAAGTACTTTGAAAAGTTAATGCAGGGAGAATTCGAGATGAGTATGATGGGGGAGCTCAACTACTTCCTTGGACTTCAAATCAAACAAGGAAAAGATGGCACTCACATCTGTCAAGCTAAGTACACCAAGGAACTGCTAAAGAAATTTGGATTTGATAACACCAAGCCACTGTCAACACCAATGGGTACATCAACAAGGATGGACAGCGACAAGGATGGTAAGAAAGTAGATCAAAAAGTCTATAGAGGTATGATAGGTTCACTACTTTATTTAACAGCTAGTAGACCTAATATATTATTTAGTGTATGCATGTGTGCTAGGTATCAAGCAGATCCTAGAGAGTCACATTTGATTTCTGTAAAAAGAATTTTTCGATATTTAGCCAGAACTCATGATCTAGGATTATGGTATCAAAATCTTGTGAAATCAATTTAGTAGGGTATTCTGATGCTGACTATGCTGGATGCAAGGTAGATAGAAAAAGCACCAGTGGTTGTTGTCAGTTTCTTGCAGGGTGTTTGATATCCTGGTCCTCAAAGAAACAAAATTCAGTAGCACTGTCTACAGCTGAAGCTGAGTACGTGGCTGCTGGAAGCTGCTGCACACAACTCTTATGGATAAAGCAACAGCTTGAGGATTTTGGATTAAATATCAACTCAATTCTACTACTGTGTGACAACACTAGTGCCATTAATCTCACCAAGAATCCAGTTCAACACTCAAGGACCAAACATATTGAGGTTAGATATCATTTTATTCGTGATCATGTTGCAAATGGAAATATTGAAATATCCTTTATTGATACAAATGGCCAATTAGCAGACATTTTCACAAAAGCCTTACCTGAAGAGAGATTCACATCTCTCAGAAGGGAATTAGGCATGTGCAATTTGTGATAAAAGTTTTCTTGCAACCGACACATTAATTTTTAGATTTAAGTTGTTTTTCTCCATGTTTTTAACGAAAGAAATTCAAATTACCCCTTGTAACCGCTCTTTCATTAAGTCGGTCTGAATAGTCAACACCTTTTGTCATTTTCCTCCGCCTTTTGGCGCCTCACTTTCCACCCCATTATTTATTCCAAAAATTAAATGCGATAACGATTCATCTCCCGTCTTCAACCCTTTCCCTCTTTATCTGCTTGTGCGAGCCGATGCCCTAACCTCTTCAACAACGACTCTCGACCCTTTGAAAAATTGCTCCCATTCCCGCGAAAGATCTCTTCAGGGTTTTCACTCCTTCCCTCATCTCAATCCTCCAGAAACCTTCTTCACCTGATTTCATGCCCGCATCCATCGTCGTTGGAAGTCTTGGGGGCTATGGCGCTGAGTTCCTCACTCCTGAGCAGCAGGAGAGGTTCACCTTTGTGAAAACTAAGGTCTGTGGAAACAAGGCAGTGGACATAGCAGATCTTGAAAAGAATGGTATGCACAGCGTAGCAGCAGCATTGAGCAAGATGCAGTGGTTGGGAATCACCACCTTCTCAAAGGTAAGTTATCCAGACCTCGTGAAGGCCTTCTTTCTCTATTTGAAAGCAAAGGCAGACGGGTCCCTAGTTTCATCTATTAAGGAAATTCTGATTAAGATAGATTATGACCTATTGCACCGGTTATTTGGGGTGAAGACTTCAGGGCACAGTGGGGTTCACACCGTGGACGCCCAAGCTAAAGGTCTTGGTATTGTAGGACTAGAGTTCAGACTGAGGGATGGAAAATTAGACATTAATCAGTTCAATGCTTTCAACCACCTCCTTCATTTCATAGTTTGCCAAATCTTGGTTCCTAGAAGTGCAACATTCTCAACCTGCACCAAGGCTGATTCAGATGTAATGTTTTGGGCCATTCAAAACAAGGAAATTAACATGGCTGAAGTGATGTTTGAACGAATGAAATTTGCTCGTGACCAGATCTGGGATACCAGGAGTAAGCTTAATGTGTCGTTGCCTTATGCCCACTTGCTTACAAAGATATTCAAACACTTTGGTGTTGATATGTCTGGGGCGGTAGTAGAGAACATGGGCCAAGCTATTAGGTCCAGGAACCTGAGAAAAAGTGGCTTTTCATTGGTCAATGGAATTTGGTCTAAAACCTCTATAGCAGAAGGAGAGGCCATTATTGAAGATGTCCCAGAAGTTCAAGAAGATGTGCCCGAAGCCTCAACAGAGCCAACAGGAGCAGCATTAGTAGCAAATGATGAACCATCAGAACTTCCAGCATCATCTGAATTGGCAGCAGCAGTACAAGCAGAATCACAACCTTCAGTAGCTCAAGTAGAAGAACCAGTGGAAGGTGCAGTTTTTGTAGATGCTCCCATTCAGGGGGAGCAAGACAGGATCATGGAAGATGCTCTCATTCAGGGGGAGCAAGAGACTGAGGACCTCTCTACATCACAAGGGGAGCATTCAACAGATGCCCATGTTCATGAAGAACAGACCACAGCTCATTAGGATACAGCTGAGAGGAAAGGCAAAAAGATTGCTCACAGAAGGCGAAGGACATCACAGAAGCTGAAATTGAAGCCTATTCTGAAAAGATTGGAATCACAAAATGCACTCTTATCCTCAGTTCAATAAGATGTAAGCTCTATCATTGTTCGCCAGGACTCTACTTCCAATGATGTATCACAGGTAAAACACTCTTTGAAAGGTTTAACAAGGAAATGAGCAGCATGAAGGTAACACTTTCTGAGATTCTGAAGGCAGTATGTTCTCAACCTCATGGCACTCAAAATGTTTCAGAAGCTGTTCTCAGGCCATCAGGGCCAGTAATCAAAGAAGAAGATAGTGTGCCAGTCCAAGTTCAGACTCAGCAGCAAGCAGAAGAACCCAGGCCATCTGATGAGAATGCAGGGCCATCTGGGTAGAATCTTTAAGAGGAGTCTCATGTGGTTGTTTCAATGGCAGATGGAGTACCCTCTGAGGATCAACGACAGCAGTACAGGCTGAGGGTCTGTCACCCCTGGAGATTTCGGTAGCAGTTGGAGAAGCACAAGTTGTTGTTCCCGAGCCTTCCACTCTTCCTACTCCAGCCCCTCCTTCTCCACCCACCTCATCCACAGCTCCTCCAGCACCTCCTGTTCCTAAATGGCCACGTTCACAACAAATCACCTCTCCCACTCCTTTCAATTCTTCAACCACTCCTTTACCTTCCTCCACTATTGAAGTTCCTCCCGGATCTTCTTTACCTGGAGCTTCCTCATCTGGTCCCTCTTCCTCAAGACCCAATGATCCTTCTACCATCACTCCTGACTCTTTGATTCACCCACCAGCACCTCCATCTCTCATCACTCTCATTCCTGAAGGTGCCCAACTCACCCAACCTGAGATCCATGGCATCAAGGATGAATTTGAAGAAACATATCTCAAATCTGTCCTAGCCACTGGAACTCACTCTCACAGGACTGGTATTTCCAGCCCCGTCTCCAAACGAAGGAGACTTACTTCCACCCTTCCTGTCTCCTCAGATCCTTGCTATCCACCTCTGTGGTTTTCCCTAGTCATTGCAAATAAGCACAAACCCCTTTATGAGGAATACCTTCACAAAGTGGTTCTTGCTCATATTTTTGGTTCACCTTTCCAAAATCTTTCCAACCATCTGACTACCATTTTCCCTTACACTTCTCTTTCAAAGGCTCAACAGTCAAAAATCTTTTCTGTGACTGAAGCCAAAAGTGAAGAGCAGTGGGCACGGATCAACAGTGCTTTGTACTCCCAAGTTAAGAGAGTGCAAGCTGCTATATATCCTCCCAGGGAAGCCCCTCTCCCTTTGTATGAATAGTTCTAGATCCATCACAAGAACCTGTTTGGACCTTTCATTCAGAAAGAAATCAAGTTCATCAGGCAGTATCAGATGTTCTGCAATTACTGCTATATCAACAGCTTGGATGAACCTCAGTTGGGGAAGTTTCGTGCAGCCATCACAGCTCTGCAGTCCACTCATTGTGAACCTCTTCAGGTAGACTTTGCTACCTTGAAGTTCCCAGACATCGTGTTCCTTCCACCGCTCCACTCCTTGATCATGGATTCCTCGGTTGGTACACTTGTCTTTGAGAGAGCTGCTAGAGTCATGGCCTGGTTGCATGTCTATGAAGGCCGTGATCTTTCTTTCCAAATATTTGTGTTCAAACACTATCTTGAAGGGTAGATTTCAGCTGATATCCTCGCTCCCATTCTCTCAGAATGTGAAAGGCTGACCTCTGATGAGTGGCTCAAGCACTATCCTTTGTCTGCTCAACAACTGTCTGATATGAATGCCTCCCAGGCACAAGCCAATCTACCTCCTTTGTCACCTGGTGACTTTCTAGATGCCAATTCCCATCACCTCATCAGAAATACATTCGCAATCTGGCTTGAGAGATTCAAGATTTTTCGTGATTTGACGAAGGAGCTCCGGTCTCATCAGATCTTCTATCCTATCAAGATGGACAAGTTTCTCCTCTTTGCCAGCTTTGGGTCCTTCTCCACATTCAAAATAGCCTTAGGTTTGGATTAATATGGGGACTTTATTTCTGAGTAGTGGAACCTTCATCTCAAGCAGATGGCCCCCACTATGGGACCCTCCTATAACATTGAGATTGGAGCTTTTCAAGCACATTTTGAAGAGCAGGAAAGATTGGCACTTCCTGTCATTCGATAGTTTTCCTCCTTATTGTCTCCTACCTTCTATCTTGATCCTTCTCTTCGACCTCAAGAACAGTAATAAAATTCACTTCTCTTGTCTTCATATACTACTTATCCTGTCTTTGTCTCAGATTACTCCTCTTTTTCCTTTTGCTTAAAGACAAAAAGGGGGAGAAAAACTTATGTCTAAAACATCTATATGCATTTTTTCATCCATACTTATTGTTCAGTTTTGTCATCACCAAAAAGGGGGAGATTGATGACCAGTCTGTCCCCATGTAATTCTAATTAATTACATATATATTTTGATGATTAACAAAACCAAACAAAAGTTTATCAATTATATCTAATGAATATTTCATAAGTCTTAAGCACAGGAAAAATACCAAGGTCAAACAAGCCAATAAAGGTATGTATTACTTCTCTGAAGCCTTAATCTTTTCAACATGATATTTCTCTAAGTCCATATCGACTTCTATTGAAGGCCATAATGATTTATTTATAAGCATATCGATTTCTATAGAATTATCATAACGATTTCCCTTCTGGCTGAAAAATCATGTTGTTTCAAACAAATCGATGTCGTAACGATCCTATAAGTGATCGCAACGATTTCCTTATAAGACTGAAAAGTCATGTTATTTCAAACAAGTCGAT
Source organism: Colocasia esculenta (assembly GCA_014218235.1). NCBI lineage: Eukaryota > Viridiplantae > Streptophyta > Magnoliopsida > Alismatales > Araceae > Colocasia > Colocasia esculenta. Next base: position 61,206,472 of record CM024755.1, on the reverse strand, counting down.
GTCACAACGACTCTATAAGTTACCGTAACGATTTCTTTAGAGCTCGTAACGACTTTCTTGTCACAACGACTCTATAAGTTACTGTAACGATTTCTTTAGAGCCCGTAATGACTTGCTCGTCACAACGACTCTATAAGTTACAGTAACGATTTCTTTAGAGCCCGTAACGACTTGCTCGTCACAATGACTATATAAGTTATCGTAACGATTTCTTTAGAGCTCGTAACGACTTGCCTGTCGCAATGACCCTATAAGTTGTCGCAACGATTTCTTTAGAAACTCGTAACGACTTGCCTGTCATAACGACTCTATAAGTTATCGTAACGATTTCTTTAGAAAGCGCAACGACTTGCTTGTTGTAACGATTTCATAAGTTACCATAACGACTTCTTTAGAACTCGCAACGACTTGCTTATTGTAACGACTTCATGTTACCATAACGATTTCTTTAGAGTTCATAACGACTTAATAAGTATTCATAATGATTTCTTTAGAACTCACAACGACTTGCTTTGTATAATGATTTGTTAAGTATTTCACATCGATTTCTTTAGAAACACAACAATTTGCTTTGTGCAACGATTCATTAAGTGTTCATGATATATCTTCTGTCACATAACGATTTGCTATGACTCATAATGATTTCATAAGTCATATAGTCATCGATTTCATATCATGATATCTTATTCATCTTAAAAGCATTGACTAGTCAAAGTCCACGTAGACATCTCTCTGACGCTTTTACTTTTATGAGATCTGAACATATCTCTGCATTCATGCAGACCATATCATCCTTTGTCATGCCTACTCTGATAACGTCCTTTAGACTTAAGCTATTTAGCATTACTATTTTCATGTCTATTGCTACTAACGTTGACTGACATCAGAGACAGCTTAGCTGTCTGCTATTTGAGTTTGACATTTGTGCAGACCTCTGATCCAGCTTCACGATACAACGTTAAACAAATAGAAGCCAACGGATATCTTTGAAGATCTCATCCCTTTGCGTGCTCAAGTGATCAAAAGACTGTTTACAGGAAGCTTCCAAGACTTCAGATGTCATTCAGTCTAACGACTACTCAAAAGAGAGACAACGGACACTTCAACGTCTAGAATTTAAATTGAAGATATAAATACAAGACATAAGAATAGAAGAATTGACAGATCGCGCATTCAAGCATTAAAATTCTTCTGAAGAAAGTTCAGAGCCAAGAACCTTCATTCCACTTAGTTTTTGCTCTTTTGCTCTCCACTAGTTTGTGAAAATCTTGAGAGTGCCTGTATAGTTCTGAGAGTGTGCCTTGTTTAAAATCTCTTTGCTCTCAGTTCTAGTTGCTTCGGATCCTTGCTTATCAAAATCTTGATCTAGGGGCTTGAATTTCATTCACTCTCTTCGTGTTGTTCCCTTCGGTTGTGAAGGAAGACCTGGTGTGGTATCTAGGGTGTTGTTCCCTTCGGGTGTGAAGGAAGACCTGGTGGTATCTAGGGTGTTGTTCCCTTCGGTTGTGAAGGAAGACTTGGTGGTATCCAGGGTGTTGTTCCCTTCGGTTGTGAAGAAAGACCTGGTGTGGTATCCAGGGTGTTGTTCCCTTCGGGTGTGAAGGAAGACCTAGTGGTATCCAGGGTGTTGTTCCCTTCGGGTGTGAAGGAAGACCAGCTGAGCTAGGTGTTGTAGCGTCCTTAGGGGGACTGTACCCTAGTTAGTGAAATCTGAGTTGTTGCTCAGGGACTGGACGTAGGACTCCTAAGGAAAGGAGGACCGAACCAGGATAAACCTTGTATTGTGTGATTGTCTTCTTTGTGTGTTTGTTATTTCAACTAACTGTCACTAACCTACTTCGAAGAATATTTGTGTGAATGGTTTTAGTTACAGGTATCTTCTAGATTAATTTTTAAAGACCCATTCACCCCCCCCTCTGGGCTCGTCAATTGGGCAACAAAGTTAAAGAGGAAGAGCAAGTCGAGGATGGGAATGCGTCCGAGTGATGAGCGTTCCAATTATGAGTCTATCTATAGTTAGTTTATTTTGAGTGTTAGAACAATGTAGTAGGAAGTGAGGTATTATGTACTTTTTTCTTTTATTGAGTCTTAGCCTTGTAATAGTTTCCATTTGGAATATAATGAGTTGAGATTTAAATAAAAGATTAGTTGAGTTCAATATTTGGGCCCTATGATGATGTATGTCGTTATACATTTAGTGCGTGCTAGCTAGAGGCTTATTTGCCGACTGTTCACGTCTCGGGTTATCATCTTGAATTATTTCTGAATTATTATTAATATCCACTGCAAAATTCTCGAAATGTGACAGTTTAGTGGTATCAGAGCCTAGGAATACCAAATAGGATATATGTCTCAGGAATAAGAGATAACTAGGGCTATCTACATAGGTTGATGCAGAACGCAGCAGAGAAGAAAGCTCCGAGTTGAGGTGACTTCCTCCTCTTGTGGGTGCTCAAGAACTGCTTCCCATGACCCCAACAATGTGTATTTTCGTCCCCTAGGGTTTCATGGCATGTATATATGCATCTAGTGTGTTTTAGAAGTCCCATTGGGTGAAGAAAGGCAAGGTGCGGTTTTGGCCTTCCACCTTCCATATTTTGATTATTTCTCACCCCCATAGTGTGTGTGAGGCTTTAGGAAACATCCCACCATGGTTAGCCACGAAATTGAGTTGCCAAGAAAGCCTAATTTCCTTGGAATTTGACCTAATTACCTCATTCTATTTTCAGCTCAATTAGTGTTACGAATTTTTGGGTATTTTTCTTGCTTCACTTTATTCTTCGGCCAAATGTGATCCATAGGCCCAATTCTGATAATGGATCATCAATATATGATGTTGGAAGTCTCCCCAACCTGTTTATTTAATTTATGATCGTGTTATATTATCGGGTTAATGGTTTTCCGACTTAGTTTCTTAATTTGCGTAATTAGTCACGTTGTGACGTACTCTTGGCCAATCGGATTTTTTGTTGTACTAACTTCTTCATGGAACATTTAAGGATAAGGTTTGGGGTTGATTTATAATTTTTACGTAATTTTTCGATGTGTTCTTGCACATACAATATTGGTACGTATGTTTTAAACATTCGGATATTATGGAAATTATTTATTTCAATTTATTTAAAATTTAAAATTTCTAAATTTTCCAGGGTGGTACACCCTCCCTCACTTAAGAGAATTTGGTCCCCAAATTCATAGATAGAATTTATTGTACAAGTGAGGTGTACTTGTGAATAGGTCCGGATATCTTTTACGCATAGCTTCCTCGGTTTCCCACATCTCATCCTCTTCCCTGCGTTGATTCCATCTCACTCTTACTAGTGGGATGACGATGTTCCTTAGTTGGCGCAGCTCTTTGTCCATGATCTTAATTGGCCTTTCTTGATAAGTTCCGTCTTTGTTGAACTCCAGAAGTTCATATTCTATAACATGATACGAATCTTATACATACTTCTTCAACATGGATATATGGAACACATTGTGTATTCCATCCATTTGTGGTGGTAATGCCAGACGGTATGCAACTTCGTCGATTCTCTTGAGGATTTCGAAAGGCCCGATGAACCTTGGTGACAACTTGCCTTTAATGCCAAACCACCTGATCCCATGACCTGGAGACACCTTCAAGAATACAAGATTACCAACCTGAAACTCCAGGTCTCTCCTTCTATTGTCTGCATATGCCTTTTGTCTTTGCTGCGCCACTGCCATTCTTTCCCTGATAAGCTTCACCTTTTCTGTGGTTTCCCTTATCATATCTAGTCCTAGCATTTGCTTTTCGCCAACTTCATACTAGCATATTGGAGATCGGCAACTCATTCCATAGAGTGCTTCAAATGGTACCATTTGTATACTAACTTGGTAACTATTATTTTTGGTGAACTCCATAAGAGGTAAGTGTTTATGCAAACTACCTCCAATGTCTAGAACACGGCTCTAAACATATCTTCAATCACCTGATTTGTTCTCTCCATCTGACCATCAGTTTGCGGATGGAAAGTCGTGCTAAAGTTCAATTTAGATCCCAAGAAATAGTGCAGTCCTTTCCAAAAGTGGGATGTAAACCTAGGGTCTCTGTCAGACACGATAGACACTGGTACTCCATGTAATCTAGCTATTTCTTTCACATATAAAGCAGCCAGAACATCCACTGACCACTTGTTCTTTACTAGAAGAAAATGAGTGGACTTGGTCAAGCGGTCGACGATCACCCATATGCCGTCGAATCCACCTCTAGATTTAGGTAGTCCAAAAATGAAATCCATCCCTATACCTTCCCATTTCCATGCCGGAATTTCTAGGGGTTTAAGCTTACCCACAGATCGCAGATGTTCTGCCTTGATCTTTTGACATGTTAAGCATCGGGTGACATATTCCGCCACCTCCCTTTTCATATTAGGCCACCAAAAGCTTCTTTTTAGATCCTGATATATTTTAGTAGTTCTAGGATGAATGGTATACCTGGTCTTGTGAGACTCATCCATAATCATCTTTTTTGTCTCCGCATGGTCGGGTACACAGACTCGATCCCGGAACAATAATCTTCCTTCTTCAGTTAATGAGAAATCCGGCCTTTGGTCTAGATTAGCCTTAATCTCAAACAGCACAAGGTCATTGTCTTGGAGTGCTATAAGATCCTCTAATAGTGTAGGTTGTGCTCTAACATTAGCAATAAAGCATCCATTCGTTTTGATGTCAGCATCAATATTTAACGTGGCTAAATCTTCTAATAACCTCCATTTACCCACCATTAGACTTGGCAATGCGATCATTGGCTTTCTACTTAGGGCATCTACCACATCATTTACTTTACCTGGATGATATTGGATAGTGAAGTCGAAGTCTTTGAGATACTCCAACCACCTTCGTTGTCTCATGTTCAATTCCTGCTGAGAAAATAGATACTTCAAGCTTTTATGGTCAGAAAACACAATGAACTTCTCACCATAAAGATAATGATGCCATATCTTCAAGGTGAAGACTACAACAGCTAGCTCCAGATCATGTATAGGATAATTGTCCTCGTGCTTCTTTAATTGTCTGGATGCGTAGCATATGACTTTCCCATTTTGCATCAGCACACAGCCTAGGCCGATCCTGGATGCATCTGCGTATACATTAAAACTACCCCTAATGACTGGCAGTGTCAGTACAGGTGCTGAGGTGTGGTGCTCTTTCAATGCCCTGAAATTTTCTTCACATTCATTAGTCCATGCAAATGGATTCTCCTTCCTGGTAAGCCTGGTCAATGGTACAACTATCTTTGAAAAATCTTTATAAAACAATGATAATAACCAGCTTGTAAGGCCCTAGAATTTGGCTCTCTTGTTTAGGTGTTTGGTTGTGTGAGAATTGATGTTTATTTGTGTGTAGTTATGTATATATATATATATATGTATGTATATACATATTAGTTGAGTATTGTTATATATAGATGTATATTTGTTAAGTTATTATTTGTATTATATATTTCATTGCATGAATAGTACTAATTTTATAAAGTATACTTTGTATGGTTATGTATATGTATTGAGTAAGTATGTTTTCCTGCTGTTTTAAGTTCTGTGCATATTACCTGTTGGCGTCAACATGAGTTGACGTTGATGGTGAGTCAGCGGCCACATCGATGGACGCCAACTCATAATTGGCGGCCAGTGATGTTGATGTTTATATTCCAGATCTGTTGCGACTTCAGATCCGAAAACGTCCCCGAAAACTTCGCACCCTGTTTAGGAAATTGTCCCCCAACGGTAACCTAGCCTACCCAAGCGCGTCTCCAACCCTTTACCCTATAAAAGACTCAGTTTGGGCCGCATTTGGGTCCTTTTAGCATTTGTCAAAAACCCTAGTTCTCTCTGAGCGAAATCCGATCTTTGAACCCTGTAATCTAGTGATTGGAGGCTTCTTCTGGCATTCTTCATCGACTGGGAGGAAGTCTGAACGTCAGGGTGCATCTTCCCAACTCCGGCGTGCTTTGAAGATTAACACAGAAGTCAGATTGAGTGAGATTTGGTGGCTCTTTGGCTCTGGAAGAAGAGAGCTTCGTCGAGACAAATCTTCGGTCATAGATTTTTTATAAGGCAAGTAAACCGTTCACATCATTCATACGTATGTCTAGTAGGTCCTAGGATAATTTTCGGAATTTTATTCGAGTCCTGGAACCCCCCTTCAATTAGTCTTTTGCATTCAGTTTGTGTTTTGCACAGACAGGAGCTTAACGATGTGATCTCTTGCCGTTAATATCCTAAGTTGGTGACGCCCTATGTTGACGTTAACATGATAAACGGCCACACCCTTGCCGTTGAGTTCTTCAGGCAGAGACAATGTAGTCTGCTGCCCTATAGAAGTTATTTTCGGATTTTCTACGCATGAGGATATAATGTAAAAGTGATATGCCATATACTATCTTTATTGGAACATGTTGTGAGAATTTCATGAATTTCTATGCAATACCTTAATTATCTAAATTTTATGAAATGCATGTCAAGCAGGTTTTAATCTTATAAATTCACGATCTATGTGGAATTTGAGTACCACGTAATTTCTATAAGATGTTTATAAATGTCAATCCACGCCAAGAAAATTTGGAAATTTTCTGACATCTGTGTATTTAGTTATATTTTCCTGAATTGTAAAACAATAAGCATACATTACTAGTTTAAAATTTTAAACAAATTGTATGAAACTAGTTAAATTCCTAGATATTTTGTATGAATTCATGACTATCAGATGCCTGTGTAAGAATGAATTATATACATGTTTCAATATAAACCATGCGAGTTTCATTGTTGATGTATTGTGCAATATCACTGTCCTAATTTTTATAATTAGTGTGTATGTCCAAAAAAATCTAAAAATATACATGTGGGAGGTATGACCTGTAAACAGTCTGTAATTAAACTTTTGTGCAAATTTGACAACAGTGGGGGCATGGATTTCATTACTTCATCATGAAAAGGGTAATTAAAGCATGTTAGAGTAATTAATGATAACCTAGCAGTTGCAGCATGAATTGAATCAAATGGTGATTGTTTAACCCTAAAAATAGTAGTACCATGCTAGGTGATCCTATAATGTGTGTATGTGTGAACATGAAACAAATGTGTTAAGCTGCACATTAAGTGTGTGTTAAAAATTGAGAAAATGTGTAAATGTGCCAATGGGTGACACTGCTACCTTAGAGGGTTGTGGAACTGTACCGTAGTAATGTCCCTATGGGAAGGTTCATATGTGTGTGAAATCCCATGGGTATTGTGATAAAATCCTGGAGGCGGACAAGTATCGCTGGTTAGGGTGGAGAGTGCTTCTCCTGGTTCTATGCAGTAACTAAGATTTATCACTGTAATGCCTAGGTGATAGATATATGTGTTATGTGATAAGTTTGTGTCCTTCTATAGTTGGTTTGGACTATGTGTCACGACATACCAATGTTAATAATGTGAATTTGTGGTTATGTGAAAAGTGAATGTGAAATTCTGTAAATGAGTAACCGACCATGTAAATATGTAAATGCGATATGAGAGCATGTATTTTCTGTTATGAATGTGTTAAACCCATGTAAAACAGAAAGCTAAATATGTTTAGAAATGTGATATGAATATGAAATTTTGCATAGAAGCCATGTTAGGAATGTCTTTTCCTTTTAATGTAAACTCTATGCTTAATTGCAATTTTGTTGCAACATACATGTAATGAAATGTAAAATTTTATTCTATGTTAAAGAATGCGTAGAAAGCATGTGATAGATTTAAATTTTGTGAATTAAAATATAAATCAAGTATCATGTGTTGTAAATGTAGAATTATCATGTTTAAGTTTTTCCTTTAGTTGGTTAACTAATCCATGCTATGTGTAATAGTTGTGTTATGAAAAATGCAATTAACCCATGTGATGTATGTATGCCTAGTGTGAAGGGAAGTTACTTGCTGAGTCTTTGGACTCACTCTTGCTTCGGCATACAGGTGCACGTGTCTCTACCTCTTCTGAGGAGACTGTTAGGAGTAACTCGGAGCAGGAGTAGGAGATTACTTGTGGAGCTAGTGACATTGTATTTCCTTTCATAGTATGTAATAAAGGGAGATTTGTATTACATTTGAGTTATGTAATCCATTTTATTTGCAAGAGGTGGATATGATGTATAGAGATTCCCAGTTCTTTACCGCCTCCACCTTAGATTGATGTATAGAGATTCCCTCCTTGGATATGATGTGGCCAAGGAAAGACACTTCCTCTATCCAGAATCCACACTTACTAAGTTTTGCATAGAGTTGATTATCTCTAAGCACTTGCAGAGCAACCTTCAAGTGTTCTTCATGTTTTTCCTTTGACTTGGAATAAATGAGGATGTCATCAATGAACACCACTACAAACTGGTCTAAGTATGGCCTATAGATATTGTTCATAAGCTGCTTGAAAGCCGATGGATCATTTGTTAAACCAAACGGCATGACCACGAACTCATAGTGACCATATCTACTCTGGAATGCAAACTTGTGTATATCCTCCTCTTTGATCCTTAGTTGACGGTAGCCTGATCTTAGATCTATTTTGGAGAAATATTGTGCACTAGAGATCTGAACAAACAGCTCATCGAATCCACCTCTAGATTTAGGTAGTCCGAAAATGAAATCCATCCCTATACCTTCCCATTTCCATGCCAGGATTTCTAGCGGTTTAAGCTTACCCGTAGATCACAGATGTTCCTCCTTGATCTTTTGACATGTTAAGCCTCGGGTGACATATTCCACCACCTCCCTCTTCATATTAGGCCACCAAAAGCTTCTTTTCAGGTCTTGATACATCTTAGTAGTTTCTGGATGAATGGTATACCTGGTCTTGTGAGCCTCGTCCATAATCATCTTCTTTGTCTCCGCACGGTCGGGTACACAGACTCGATCCCGAAAAAATAGTCTTCCATCTTCAGTTAACGAAATATCCAACCTCTGGTCTAGATTAGCCTTAATCTCCATGAGCACAGGGTCATTGTCTTGAAGTGCTATAATATCCTCCAATAGTGTAGGTTGTGCTGTAACACTAGCAATAAGGCATCACTTCTTTTTGATGTCAGCATCAATATTTAACTTGGCAAAGTCTTCTAATAGCCTCCATTCTCCAACCATTAGACTCGATAATGTGATCATTGGATTTATTCTCAGATCATCTATCATAGCATTTGCTTTACTTGGATGATATTGGATAGTGAAGTTGAAGTCTTTGAGATACTCCAGCCACCTCCGCTGTCACATGTTCAATTCCTGTTGAGAAAACAGATACTTCAAGCTTTTACGGTCAGAAAACACAATGAACTTCTAACCATAAAGATAGTGACGTCATAATTTCAAGGCAAAGACTACAACAACTAGCTCCAAATCATGTATAGGATAATTGTCCTCGTGCTTCTTCAATTGTCTGGATGCATAGCATACGACTTTCCCATTTTGCATCAGCACACAGCCTAGGCCGATCTCGGATGCATCTGTGTATACTTCAAAGTTTCCCCCAGTCACTGGTAGTGTCAACACAAGTGTTGAGGTGAGGTGCTCTTTCAATGCCCTGAAGCTCTCTTCACATTCTGCAGTCCATGCAAATGGATTCTCCTTCCTGGTAAGCCTGGTCAGTGGTACAACTATCTTTGAAAAATCTTTAATAAAGCGACGATAGTAACCAGTTAAAGTAAGAAAGCTCTTGATTTCTGATATAGTTGTCGGCCTTCCCCAGTTCTTTACTGCCTCCACCTAAAATGGATCTACAAAGATTCCCTCCTTGGATATTATGTGGCCAAGGAAAGACACTTCCTCCATCCAGAATTCACACTTGCTATGTTTGGCATAGAGTTGGTTATCTCTAAGCAGTTGCAGAGCAACCTTCAAGTGTTCTTCATATTCTTCCTTCGACTTGGAATAAATAAGGACGTCATCGATGAACACCACTACAAACTAGTCTAAGTATGACCTATAAATATTGTTCATAAGTTGCATGAAAGCTGCTGGAGCATTTGTTACGCCGAACGGCATGACCACAAACTCATACCAAATAGAAAGAAGAGACCTATATGGAAATAGAAAGAAGAGAGAGACCTATGTGTACCGCTCCATAATGCAGTTTCGTAGTCTACCAAGTCACGTGTGCACTTCTAGTTTCGCACTTCTAGTTCGTGGTCATGTCGTTCTAGTTTCGGCAGTTTCACATCCGGTGCACAACTATAAAAGTCAACTGCGAAACTAGGAGTGCACACGTGGAAATAGAAAGAAGAGAGAGACCTATGTGTACCGCTCTAAGTACAGTCCCAATGCATACAAACTAGTACAAGTAACAAGGGGAATAACAAGTCCCTTAGGGGCATACCCCGAGGGTGACGTACAACAGAGCGGGGGAACCACGGCTAGCTATGGGGACCTCCACTAACGCCCCGTCTCCTCAGCCCAGCACGCGCCGTGCGGCTGTTGAGATGTTTCACCACAGAAAAGGAGGGATGTGCTTCACAACAGAAGCTTAGTAGGGACTACCAATCTCCTACTGGCTCTAACAGGCAGAAGAATATATATATAAACAATTTAAATAACAACAGTTATACCTTCTACCTACGAAAGAACATGCAGAAACAAAGCTACTAACTAGAAACGGTACGGAAGGAACAACATGGTCGGAAACTCTGTACGACTGCTCGTCGTGACCACCACACGGCTAGCAAACACAGGCAAGGGGAAAACCCGCTTGGACAAGGAACACTAGCTAAGGAAAGCACTACCAGTAGTCAACTGGTCAGGTGCGCCCACTGACATCTTATCCTCGACCCAGGTCCTAACCCCCACATCTCGTCAGAGCGAGGTAGGACACAAAGTACACAATAGTAACCGCCGTAGTCTGGCCGGACTACGGTCCCACTCCTGGCCTCTCCAAGTGGTTTTGAGGCCATAAAGAGTGAGGCAGTGAGAAAGGACTAGCTGGACTGTGCTAGGAAGAACTCCCAAACTGACCTCGGCGTCCTAGTCTAACTACGAGAGCTCTGCAAACGACTCAACACCGCTATCCTAACCACCGTTTTCCCCTTTGCTCTAGAGTCCGCTTACTCGGCTGCCAGCTTGAGCACGCTCGTAGCCTAGAGTACTCCCTCAATAGGTTCCTGAGGATGGGGGTCGCAGGCAACGGTAACAACCTCTCTCACGGGATGAGCCCTCAAGTGCCGAGAACCGGGCGACGACTAGTGTAAGACCGTACTAGGAAACTAGCACAGGTGCCACGAGTACAGTAACAGTGGAAATGGCGAAGACTCCACAAACACGATACTTTGCAAGACCATAACCTATCTCTCGGCTGTAGTCGCGAAGCATCGGGCCGTCGTGACCTTGTCATGATGCTCTGCCCTGTCGCGACACTATCGTGATGGCCCAAGCCGTAGCGACCAGGTTGCGACACCCAAGAGCATCGCGACCGGCCAGGCCGTCGCGACAAGATTGCGACCTCTATAGTGGTCGCGTCTTCAGCCTAGGGGGGGGGGGGGGGGGTTCCGGGACAACCCTCCCAGAGACCACCCCAAAACACGGTACAATCATTCCATAGGGGGAGGGGATCATGCTCAACTTGTATTGAAAGCTATAAATCACTCAAGCACCCTTAAAGCCCCACAAACATGGATTCATGAAGATCTATGCTCGATGGAAACCTCACTCAAGCGCGAGCATGATCCTCACACTCCCACAACCCCAAACCACGAGGAAACACTGTCATAAGGGGGAGGGGAGCATGCTTAGGGCGAGAGGAGCAAGGGTCCCTTCCTCCACATGTAGAGCCAACCCGTTGGGGCCTTCTCGTCGGAATGGCCACCTTCTCCTCACTCCAAGCGACACGACCACGTCCCCTGTGCCATCGGGACGACACCACCATAGCACGAGCACTACAAACCGTCGGAGAAACACAAGGGAGCTCGAGAGGGGGGAGAAGGGGAAGAGAGGAAGAGGGAAGGTGAGAGGGGAAGAATGGGGCGCACCCTCGGTTTTAAATCGACGACCCCCAAAACGCGACAGGGCCACCCGACGCGACAACAACCCCGGCGCGACCCCAAAAGCAGTCAAACCTTGAAGATCAGGAAAAGCAAACACGACGGCTGACTAGGTCGCGTCAACGATGTACACACCTGACAACCGACATGACTGTTCTGACAGATAGGACAGCAGTCACATCTATCAGAAAAGCAGTCGTGACACCACCAGACCCCACGATAGGAACGCGATGCCCACCCTCGTCACGACCATGTTGCGACGGCCAGGTGTGTGATACCCCAAATTTTTATTCTTTTATATGATGAGAAGATATTCACTTGTTGTGTGCATAGCATGTGTAATTCATTGTGCCTACTATAAATTTTATACTTCTCTTGAGCATATGCATGCATATATATATATGTATATATATATATATGATAATTCATGTGGAGATGAGCAACTAGCTAAATTGAGGTGTATACTTGAATAATATTATGCATGTACTATCTAAATATTGAAGAATATCCTATACTACCTATTTCATGGATACTGTGTGAGAGTGTATGAAGTGCATATGTGTATGCATGTATGTATGTTATCTTATGCATGTGATAATTGTATACCTAATTCTACGTACATAACACCTTGGTATACTTATGTATGCATGTGCATGTCTAGTAGTAAACGCTATTCATTTGCATGGTGTGGTTAATGTGTACATTGTACTTCGTACATTGCATGTACATATAGAGTGCAAGTATGGTAGGTATATTTAGTAGTGTATATTGTAATTCTATACTCCTCATGAATAACATGCATGTCTTTTTATGATATTTAGGTGAGAATAGACAATTAGCTAAATTGTGCATATTGTGTATATTAAGAATTCCATGCATATAGTACTTAAGTAATGTTGTGCAAGTTTAATCTAGTTACCGGTGTGCATGTGGTATCCATCTATTTCATGCATAATGTACATAAGTATGCTACACCCGTGTGTGTATACTATATATATATATATATATATATATATATTATATGTCAAATCAGGTGTGTGCATGCAAGAACTACTTTGTGGAATAGATTATGCCTAGCTAACTTAATTCATATTACCTCCTAAAGATTGCGAGAATCTCGCAATTCTTGTCATTTTATTTTGCCATGTGTTGAGTCACACTTATGTAAAACATCATGTACGCATAGGTAGATATCTACGTATTTCTTATCTTAGTGTACTTCTGTATGCATGTGTATGCCTAGGTATAAATGTTATTGATTGCATGGTGTAGTAATATACATGTTATACCCTATACATTGTATGTATATACGTAGTGTAAATAGAGTTCATTGTGTGTTGAGTCATGTTGTGTATATATATATATATATATATATATATATATATATATATATATATATACATTGAATGCCTATGTAGATATTCATGTACGTGTTATTATCCTGATGTACCTATGTATGTATGTGTAGGATTAGTAGTAAATATTGGATGTTTACATGGTATAGTGGTGTATACATTTTACTACATAGATTTCATGTACATGTATGTATGGATTAAGCGTGGTTTCTGCATGATTTTAAGTTTTGGCCGAAGGGCCAATTGGCGTCAACATGGATGGACGCCCATGAGGTGTCGGCGTCCATATCGATGGACGCCAAGCCCTCAGTAGCCGTCCATATAGGTGGACGTTTACTTCTCTGACCTGCATGCGTAGTAGACCCGGAATTCCGGGGACAAGCAACCCCAGCCATTGGGGAGCTGTCCCTAACGGCTGTGAAGCCCTCACATCACCATCTGCGTGATAGGAGAGGCCTCTCTCCTCTAAACCAACCACTCCTTGCAACCCCAAGAGCTCTCTTTGGCTCTTTGCAAAGAGGAGAAAAGAAAACCCTAGCTATGGGAGAACAAGAGAAGACCTGAAGTTGGTGGCCTTTGATCCGTCGACTGGAGGTGCAAACCAAGGAGTTACAACGTCTGGAGGACAGCCCATGCATCCAAGAAGAGATCCCAACCCTGAGGTGCCATGTACATCGACAGGGGAAGAAGATCGAAGGAGTTATGAGCACCTTTTGGCAAGGCCGAGAAGGGCATCATCAGCATATTCTGATCTTTGTAGAATTTTGAGAAAGGCAAGTAAACCTAGATCTTGATCCCATACATGTCCCTCTGAGTCTTAGTATTTTTACGGATTTTTCCTCGAGTCCTGGAACCCCACATTCACCAAATCCCTGGAGCTCGGTCTGTGTTTTACACAGACAATAACTTGGCATCAATGCCCTTGACGCCAAGATCTCCATTATGCGTCCAGCGTCCTTGCCGTCCAAATCCTTGAACGGCCAGACACTGCCGCGAAGTTCTTCAATGCAGAACATTGAACTGTTCTGCCTTAAGTACTTGATTTCTGGACTTTTGATGCATGAGGATATAATGTAATTTTTATATGTTATGTAAAATAGCTAATGTGATGTGTGTGGAAATTTTTGTGTTTTTCTGTGGATGGCATAAATTATTGGATTTATTGAAATATATGTTGGGGAAAATGGATTACGCATGTTCACCTACTGTCTACATGATTCCTGAGGAATTAAATGCCCTAGATTTTTATATACCATGTGTATATGCGTCAGTTCATACCCTGAAAATTTGAGAATTTGTTCATGTTCATATGATTTACTGTAATTTCTGCAACAAAAATATAAAGCATGAATAGGTTATTCAAAAATCCACAACAAATTGTATGTTGTGAAATAAATTCGGAGAAAAGTTTCTATAATAATATGTATGATAGATTCAGATCTGTGAAATGTCAAATCTGAGATTTATGTTATGTTCCATGACAAATTGAATTATGAATGGCATGTAACTGAATGTTTTAATTTCTGTAAATGCAATATGACTCAGAAAAATATGGAAATTTGCATGTATGATCATAAACTTTAAATTAGTCTGTGGTTAAATTCTCATGTTATTTGAATAACTGTAGAGTGCTCTATGAAATTTTCATGCGAAAACGAGTGTTCAACGCATGCTAATATGAACATGGTTGATTATGTATGTTTCAACCTGATTAGTGTGAGGTACTAAATGTTTGATTTTGTTAACAGTAGTACCATGTTAGGGTTAACTGAGACATGTGTAATTTATGGATGTAACATATAAAATGATTCAGCATAATAAGTAAAATATGTGAATAATGTGTGAAAATGCGATAAAGTGAATGTAATGTGTAATAATTGGGCCGGAATGACACTACTACCCTAGGGGCCTCGAGAGTTGTACATAGAAAAGTCCCTATGGAGAGCTCTATGTGTGAAAAGTTCGTCCTAAAGGAATTAGGGAAATTCCGGAGGTGGACAAGTACCACTGGATAGGGTGGAGAGGGCTTCTCCCGGTCTGCGCAGTTACCAAGATTCACCACTGTATTGCCTAGGTGGTGGGTATGTGATTATGAGTTGTGTTATGTGTTATGCGTTGTGAAAAGAGTTATGAGAATGAGATATTTGTTAGTGTCCTCTACTGGTAGTTAGGACTCTGTGTCATGGCAATTTGTTTAAGCAATGAAATATGAATAAAGTGTGAAATGATATGTGAATGTGGCACATGGTAAGTGCAAATGATATGATATGTGATAAGCAAAAACAAGAGTAAATAATGTGATAATTATGTGAAATGAGATGTGAGGGAGAGTTAATGCAAATGAGAGTGTGCTTGCATGTGAAAACTAATTTGTTAGCATGCTATGTTTATGTTTTCCATATGTTAATATCTCAATTGAAATGCCATGCTTAGTATCATGTCATGTAGTTTACAGTTCGTCATGAATGGTGTATGTGAGTAAACTTAGACAACCATATTATTTATGCAACACAAAATATGAACATGTAGACTTGTTGCAGGGACAAGATAATATGTGAATAATTATAGATCCATGTAATTGAATGAAACACATACAAGAACCAAATAAAGTGTGATTATGAACATGGTAAATGCATGAATAATATTTGGATTCCATGCTAGTTGAAATGCTCAATTAGTATAAAAGTTTCATACTTAAGTGCTTATTGATTGCTAAATGGTTTCACCATGTTTTAACCTTCAGGTCATGCTATAAAATGTGAAGCTATGTGCATGCGATTTTATTATGTTAAAATAGCAAGTAAATTGTATAAATAAATACGAAAAGGGCATGTGAAAAGAAAGTAGTCATCGTGCTAGCTTGTTCTTTTTCCTTATGCTCAATTTTATGCTCTAGTGGTAGAGATGTCTATAGAATGAAAAAGAATGTGTGGACGAATCATGCTACCTGTTAGGTGCATGAAATATGTACATGTGTATGATGTAATGCTCATGATTTAGAATAGAAATATGATAGACTAAAGCATGCTCATGTGAATAGAATATTTGTTGCTAGTTAAGAGTAAGGACCATGAGTACCTTTGTGATTTGATGATAGTGTGCATCTCTTTAATGTTAATGGCTTAGTGTGAATGTGACATGTTTATGTTTAAGATTTTGGTTTGCTTGCTGAGTCTTTGGACTCACCCTTGTTTCGGCGTACAGGTTGACTGGTATCATGCACTAGAAGGAAGCTTAGTGAGGAGCACCAATTAGAAGACTGTTTTGTGGAGCCGCGACTAGTTGTACTTTTCTTTTTCTCAGAGTATGAAAAGAATTATTGTATGGACAATATTTGGACAATGTAGTTCTTTTATCTTGTATTAATACAGACATTGTCTTTCTATTTCGCTATTTAGATTGTGGAATGTGTGTTGGTGATGGGTTAGAAGTTGAGTTATTTATTTTATTCCGCTGTACTCTATTGCTATCCAGGTACATATCAACCTATCGTCTAGTGTTGGGTACATGTCCCACTGTGACGACGCCCTTTATATCGATGGGGATTGGTATAATCGTATCGGTATGAAGATGGTCATTACAAGGGGTGCCGCCACAGAAAACATGTCGCGATGGGCTCCCCTGGCGCGACCATGTCACGACAAGGGTGCCTGCCGTGACCCTGAGGACAGGGCCAAGGGCCCAGGAGGGCCGGGTCTTACAACCCACCACCTTAAGAAATTTCATCCTCGAAATTAAAATAAACTCGGTCTCAAACCGGAAAACCGTACAGGGAAAGATGACATACCAATCAATCAAACAAATATGGGAACTGCTCCCTCATCTCATCCTCATGCTCCCAGGTGGCCTCGCCACCAATGCGGTTCTCCCAGACGACCTTAACTAGCAGAACCTGCTTCCAGCACAACTGCTGAACTCTGCGGTCGACAACTCTGACCAGGAACTCTGGCACTGACAAGTCTGGCGCTACCTCAAGCTTCGAGTAGTCCAACAAATGCGATGGATCTGCAACGTACCTCCTGAGCTACAAAATGTGGAAAACACTGTGCACACCTGCTAGCTCTACTGGAAGAATCAACCTGTAAGCCACCTTGCCGATCCTCTAAGTGATAGAGAAAGGCCCAATGTACCTGGGACTAAGATTTCCCTTCCTGCCAAACCTCATCACTCCCTTGGTTGGCAAGACCCGCAAAAACACTAGGTCACCTACACTGAACTGCATCGGCCGTCTGCGGATATCTGCATAGCTCTTCTGTCTGCTCTGTGCTGTCTGAAGCCTCTGCCTGACAAGTCTGACTGTGTCTGTACACTGTTGCACCATCTCTAGTCCCAAAAGCTGCCTCTGTCCACCCTCGAACCAGTGAAGCGGTGTCCTGCACGGGCGACCATACAAAGCCTCATATGGTGTCATTTCGATGCTCAAGTGATAACTGTTGTTATAGGCGAACTCCACCATCGGAAGGTGCGACTCCCATGTGCCACTCCAGTCCAAACAGCATGCTCTGAGCATATCCTCCAATGTCTGAATGGTCCCCTCTGACTTCCTATCTGACTACGGATGATACACTGTACTCAACCTCAACTCTGTGCCCAGAGCCCTCTGCAAACTGCGCCAGAACCAAGAAGTAAACCTCAGATCTCTATCGGAGATGATTGAAACTAGATTTCCGTGCAACGAAAGAACTCTGTCCACATACAACCTGTCTAACCTGTCCACTGACCACAACATCCTGACTGGAAGAAAATGTGCTGCCTTGGTCAAACGATCCATGATCACCCAGATGCCATCATGCCTCTGCGGAGTACGGGGTAAACCAACCATAAAGTCAATGGTGATATCATCCCACTTCCACCCGGGAATGGGCAACGACTGCAGCTCACCACTAGGACGCTGATGCTTAGCCTTCACCTGATGACAGGTAAGGCACTGAGCGAAAAACTCTGCCACGCCTCTCTTCATCCCTGGCCACCAGAAGAATCTCTTCAAGTTGTGATACATCTTGATGGAACCAGGATGAACAACATACCTCGACCTGTTAGCCTCTGACAATAGTGCCTGGCGCGCCTCCTCGGGAATGTACAGCCTGCCTCGGAATCTGACCTAACTTCCCTCGCCCAGCTCAACCTCTGGCATCTGTAAAACATCAGCCAACTCGGAGTCTGCCTGTTGTGCCTGCAACACCTGGTTGAACACTGACGGCCGAACTGACAAACTGGTCACCACAGCACGGTCTCTGCACCTTGATTGGTGGAACACTCCCTAGGACAACTTCTCAAATAGCCTCCACTCTCGGACCATCTTCGAACTCAAGCGAACATGCCTGTTCAAAGCATTGGCCATGACGTTAGCCCTTCATAGGTGATAGGAGAGGGTTAGGTCGTAGTCCTTCAAATACTCCATCCATTTGCGCTGCCTCGAGTTCAAATCCCTCTGTGTGAAAATGTACTGCAAACTTCGATGGTCGTTGAAGATCTCAAATGCCTCTCCGTACAGATAGTGCCTCCACAACTTCAGAGCGAACACCACTACTGCCAACTCCAAGTCATGGGTAGGGTAGTTCTCCTCATGCTTCCTGAGCTACCGAGAAGCATAAGCAACGACCCCCAACATGCTGCATCAGCACGGCACCCAAACCTAATCTCGACGCGTCAGTGTAGACCACGAAACCTCGACTACCAGACGGTAAGACCAACATGGGTGCTGAAGTCAACCTCGTTTTCAGCTCCTGGAAACTCTGCTCACAGTCCTCTGACCAAACAAACCTGGCATCCAATCTTGTCAACCTGGTCAATGGCTCTGCAATCCTGGCAAAATCCTGGATGAATCTCCTATAGTAACCTGCCAGACCCAGAAAGCTACGAACCTCTGACACAGATGTGGGCTTCTCCCACGACAACACTGCCTCGACCTTAGCAGGGTCCACTGCCACACCAGAACCTGAGATCACATGTCAAAGAAAGTGCACCTCCCTTAGCCAAAACTCGCACTTGTCGAACTTGGCATAAAGAAGGTGACTCCGTAGGGTCTCTAGCACGATCCTCAGATGCTCCTCGTGCTCCTCCTCAAAAGCCGAGTAGACCAAGATGTCATCCACAAAGATGACCACGAACTGATCTAAGTACTCACTGAACACCCTGTAGACATGTGAATTTGGCTCCACCGCAGGAAAATTTCATATTGCGCCATAATGCCACAAATGGCTTTCATTTTGCCTTGCAAGAGTGTTTTTCCCATCATTCTAGATCACCCCATTCTTCCCCGATGCATCCCCTTCATTTCCAGGACCCCTCGGGCCTTATAGGCATAAATTTCAAGTCACAACGGGTACGAAAGCCACATCTCTAAACACGTCCAGTACCTCAAATGCGATTCAGGATACCTTGGCTTAATGCGATGGCTTTAATGGGCGTGACCTTATCGCGGCAGGAATGTCGGCCGCGACTATATGCTTAACGCGTCGGCCCTACACGACGCGACAATGAATTCTTATTTTATTTATGGAAACTGCCCTTTTCATGAATGCCTTCACCATGGGCGACGAGATTCCAATTTCACTTTTGGCAGAATTTTCATAAATAAATTAGAAAAGCTTATCGCGTCATGTCATGCTGACGCGATTCAGTTTATTATTCCGTCCCTCCTATCGAACGTTATTCAAGGTCGCATAGTCACGTCCTGCCACCCGGACGCGATTCAATGTTGGCCCAGAAAGTCGTCGTGCCCAAGCCTGTAATCATGAGAAAATCATGTAATCGCATCCTTGTCAGCAGACGTGCTTCAAAGAGGTGAAATGATAAAATCACGTCAAGAGACAGTGCACGTAAGCCCCATGCCTCGAAATTGCCTCTAAGGTAATCGCGTCGGCCATGGCCGCCGCATTTCAAGTCGCGGAAGCCCTGGCAGACACGATTCCCCTCCTTATCACGATGTCCTGACAGGACGCGATTCAGAGACATGACGGCAATCATGCACATGTCTCATCAAAATGACCTTGTGAATCACAGCCTGCCACCCAGACGCTATCCAATCCAAGTCGCGGCGCGCTGTCCCGGTGCAATTCGAATCGCGGTTTGCCGCTCAGACGTGATTCAGGTTCTTGTCGCGTCGGCTATACCCGACGTGATTCAAAGATTTCGCCTCTATAATTTGATCCCCGAGGGTCATTTATAGAGGGGGGAGGGGTTCCAAAACACGACGAAGCTCTTCCAGATTCCCGCCTCAACGTCCGGAGTCGGCGTCCTTTTCGTCTTCCTCCACATGTACTGGAGCGGAGCCACTCGGAAGCTCCTTCCTCGTCTTCCTCCATCCGTCTAACTGGCAACGCCGCAGCGCCGATGCGCCATCCACTATTCGGGGAAGCACCCCCTCCCCTTTCTTTTCCCTTTGTCTCCATCTCCTCCAGGCACCACGTGGCTCTTTATATTTTCATCTCCTCCGGGCCCCATGTGGCCCCCCTTTTTCTTTTTACACACATATGCATGCATATACACACACACCTACATTTTAGGGGTTGAAAGACCACCACAAGGTGTGTTCTTCTCCCTTTATTCGTATTCATTTTATTCCTTATTTGAGAATATACTACACGTGGCTAATCTCCTTTTATTCTTTTTGTCTATTTTGTCAAGGTAATCAAATGAGGAAATGCCCTCTACCACAGCCAGCCATGTTCGTAGAGGAAGAAAGGACACACATCCCGCGCGCAATCTCCCCATGCTCCAAAAGGTATTCCCTGCGATCACTTCTTCCATCTCGCACCCCTCACTGTGCGTCTCCATTCGGTACCCACGTGTGCCTAGTGATCACGATCTTTTTATTTTCTCCTATTCGTTCATTTTATTATTATT
The DNA here is from genome assembly GCA_014218235.1 of Colocasia esculenta. NCBI lineage: Eukaryota > Viridiplantae > Streptophyta > Magnoliopsida > Alismatales > Araceae > Colocasia > Colocasia esculenta. The sequence goes on along the minus strand of CM024755.1, from coordinate 61,185,271 downwards.
ATATATCATATCCCCCTTCTTTGTGGATTAAATGCTTATCGGGGCTCCTAACGGACCCGCGGCGGTGTCTACAAATTGGCGATCACAGTGGGACATCTTTTGCGTTTTTCCATTTGATTACCCTTCTCCTTCGTGGCCCACGTGGCACTTTCTTTGGCACCCTCGCGTGCCCCTCCTTCTTTTACCATTTTTATACATATGCAAGGCATGCTGTGTGTATAGTTTCATTTTTTATTTTTCCCTGCACATTTCCTGCTTTTTTTCTATCCTCTAGTTGCCATTGGAATTGCGTCCAATATAGTAGACGCGATTCTTTGTTCAGGACGCGGTCGGTTGACCGGACACGTCTCTGTTTCGTATTGCGGTGGCCAAAGCCGACGAGTTACTACCTTCGTGTCGCGCCGGCCAAGGCCGATGCGTCACTGTTTCTTGTTGTGGCGGCCAAAGCCGACGTGTTTCTTTTCTTTTCCTTGTACACATATCCTGCATTTATTGCTTTTTTTCCTGGTTTCTTTTCTGCTCTCGGATGCTTGTTTGGAATCGCGTCCCACGCAGAGGACGTGAATCATCATTTGATAACACGGCCGGCAAACCGGACACGTTACTGTTTGTTGTCATGGCGGTCAAAGCTGACGCGTTTCAATCTGACAGTCCATCCACAGGGACCGACCGCATCTCTGTCAGCCTTCAGTGGCTTCCAGATCCGCGGCCTGGTTACTGGACGCGGTTTAGTCAAATTTTGGTCGCTGTACCGGACACGATTTGACTGACTAACAGAAACGCGCCCCCTTTGCTGCCATTTTTTATATAAATGTTGCATACAGGGCATTTTTCATCAGTCGGAGGACCTCCTTCCCTCATATCCTAGGCTCCACGCACCCTTCTGGTGAAGGCAAGCTCTCCATTGGGCACTCCGTCCCTTTGGACTAGCGAACCTTCTTCCGGAACCCCGTAAGACTCCGTACCCTGTGGATTCCCTCACGACAGACCAACCAGGCGGTACCACTTCATTGACCCGGGTTAGCTATCCATTGCGTTGTGAGAGGTGATTCTAGTTGTACCCCGAAGTATTCATCTTCTACCCAACTAGGATCTCACTGGGAGTGACACAATACTTTGTAATGCATTAATTAATTGTGAAACTCCTTAAAAACAAGCGCTAAGCATCATAACTTGTTTGAACCACATCATTGATTGATTAATCTTTGTTCAACCTATTTATTTGCTTGCTTGTTAAAAATGGACCCATACTATCATGCCAATTTTAATTATATAGACTATGAGGATGATGTTCAGTCCCAATCCTTTCAATCCCATGTCTGTCCATCTCACCACCGTGAGGGACAAGCATCCACTTCCTACGGTTATGTGCGCACACCGCGCACTAACCAATTTGATGTCCCCTCACATTTACCTCCGATCAGAACCCGGCAAGAGCCTTCTTCCCACCATGATTCTATAGTGCGAACTGTCCTACATGCACTAGATCAGCTCACCCCACAACAATTAAATATGATACAATTTTTATTTGAGGGTGTGACTCCTTCTCCCTCTCCTTCTCTCTCTCCGTCTCCCAGGCATGCACCTTTGTTCATTCCGGCGACTTCGCCACATACCCCTGTACATTATCCATCACCTCGGCCCTCTGGCCGTTTGCACCCCCGTGCTCTAGTATGTACTGACCGTCCCTTGTGAAGTCCCATTAATTCAAGGCCACCCCCATGTACCCCCACAGTTGCCCAGCAGCAACCTACTCCACTTCGAAATGCTCTTCTCCAACAATTGAATAATTTGGAGAAACAAATCAACAAGCTTTCAAATTCCATGGCTGACCCCGTTGCCGCCATGTCGGCTCTCCCTCAGATTTATATACATCCTTTGGAGATGCCAACATACCGATTGTACAATGGCACAGGCAATCCCTACCTTCACATCAAAGAGTTTCTCTATGAGTCTTCTTGTTAGCAACGCGACCCTGTCACGTTGGCATATCTATTTAGAAAATCTCTTAACGGCCCTGCCCTCGAATGATTCTACTCCTTAGAACCAAGTGAGGCAATAGACTTCTGCCTATTGCATAAAAAATTCCTTCAAAGCTATAAAGACCGTGTTAGCCCTTATCTCTCTATCATGGATCTAACATCCGAGAAGATGGGGGCCGACGAGGCCTTTGTACAATTTGCTGACCGTTGGAGGTCAGTGGCCACAAGAATGCATCATGTGCTCTCGGAGTTAAAGCAAGTTAAAATAATCATTTCCAACTCTACTCCGAGGTTCAGGCACACCTTGGCCATGAACCAAATCACCTCCATGGAGGAGCGCTACGAGCGGGGATGTTACATTCAGACCCATCTGATGGATTCCCCAATCGCGGGGCTATTTGATCAAATTAAATCGAGAAAAAATGGATCAGTGGACGCCATCCACCATCCACCTCACCACCATACAACGTACACCCCATATGCACCTCCACAAACACCCATCTACCACAACATGCCGCCACCCAGGCGTCCACTGATTCGTCCTCCTCGGACTCAACAACCTCCAACTGGGCCCTACGATGCCCCTATTTTTAATGAAGAATCTCTCGTGCCCTATATTGCACCTGCTCCGGCTCCCACGCCGATTCCTGTACCTCCACCACAACAACCTCCACCTCTGCCATAGCTTGTTGCTCGGGCCGAAGTTGCCAACAGCCAACCCATCTAGAAAACCACTTGGTGCTATGATGATGAACCTTCCCAGGTCATGTTCGTACGCCATTTACCTACATCTCCCACATTGCCATCCATTACCATTAAACCTTCCATTATTAACCCTCCACCCATCATTATACCAATCATTGGACCTCCCACTATGCCAACACCCATGGCAACCGAGCCCGAGCAAACCCTCACCATCATACCCATCGCGCCTCCACAGACCATACAACCTTCCACTCCATCCACATCCACCCCCATCCAATGGAGCGGGTGCCAACCAATGAGGAGCGATAAATGCTAACAAAAGAAGGAATCCCCGAGACCGGGCATGCTATTTAAAATCCAGGATTACATCCCTCGCATGCTGGTCATTGTCAATATACGGGACACTTTTACTGAGCGGGAGTCCTCCCCTCCAATCATGGCCGTCAAGAGGCCTTCTAAATCTATGCTAATCATGCTAGTTGCCAACCAGGCACATTTTAAAATACTCATAGGGAATCAAACCCTCCAGGCTCTCATGACACCTCACACCGTTGTTGTAAACCTTCCCACTCTAGTGAAGGGGTCAAATTCTTAGATTGTGCTCACGCACTCCAAGGCCAAATCATTGGCACAATGTGTTACTCAAGGGGTCGTTCCCCTTCCCATATTACACATTTTACAATCTTCGGGAATGGCCTCCTTATTGTTGCTTCCAACTCTACCGGTGGAACTCCCCACCCTTTCATTTCACTACATTCCAAGGGAGTTACCACTCATGCTTGAAACTCCAACGGAAGTCAACAGTCCTCTAGTCATTGAGAGCCACTCAATCCCTCGAAGAAGAGCAAGGCCATCTGCCCACTAGGCAATATTTATGAGGAAATACCTGGGGGTCAAAAGGACGATTCCCAAGCGAAAGCCCAAACACCGGGCAAGGCAAAAGATCAGGGGGCCTCCTCCATCTTTTCCATTTCCTTTTGAATCATCTTTTGTGCTTCTCAGCACCTTCCCATGGGAGGCATTTTATTTTCATCTTTTGTACAATCCATTTTCTTACACCGGGCATCGCACCCCTTTTTGTATTCCTCACTCTCCCTTTCGTGCCCCACGTGGCACATCTCCTTCCAGTGCCTCATGTGCCACAACTCCCTCTTGTGACCCACTTGAAACATGTCAATCCAGTGCCCCACGAGGCACATCTCCCTCCTGTGCCCCACACGGCACCTCTCAATCTTGCGCCCCACACTGCGCACCCACCTTTCTGGCCCGTCGCAGCCCACTTTTTCCTTTCTCTCCTATGGCCCCGCCGGATTCTTTTCTTCTCTCAGGGCACCGCGCCCTCCTTCTTCTCCAAACCCCTTCGGCCCCGCCAGAGTCTCCAAAATCTTTCCTCCACTCTCTCCTCGCCGCCTTTAATCGGGTCCTTCGACCCTTCTCGCATTGTTTTCGGGGCTTCAGCCTCCACGTGTCTTTTTAATTTCAAAATAAAAAATGTAAATTCTTATAGACCACCGAGTCTCGCCCCAACGTAGGGCATTCGTCCTTTCCTTACCCTCTTTCAGGGCTTCAATCTCCATGTATTTCTTTAATTTTCAAAATAAATTTGTAAATCCTTGTAGACCCTCGAGTCTCACCCCAGCGCAAGACATTCGTCCACCTTTTACCTTCCAAAATCTTATGTTTAAAATTTATCAATGTCAAAAACCCATAAAAAGATGAATATTTCAACATTGCCATGCTATCGTAACATTTCTGCTATGAGAATCCCGTGCTAGGAGTCCGAAATTCCCTCCCGGGTCATTAAGGTTTGCCCTTAGCATGGGCACCTGCACACACTTCACGGTGCCCCAAGCCGATTGCTCCCGGTAGACACCATTACTGTCACAGCTACGCCTGAAAGGCATAAGATGTCTATTTCTCCTCTTATTCAGCCGAAGTATGGGTAGTAGAGGCAGTCTGGGCAAGGCAACCAACCCAAGGCACTACGTCATAAGAGGATGTCCCAAAAACGAGCAAGTTAAATGACCAATAAAAATCCAAGTCAAAATGCATGTCAAGAGCGGCAAAGTCTCCGCAAGGATCCAAATGGACCTGGACGTATGCATGCAAAAAGTCAAAATAAAATCAATGATAATAGGGCATGGGAAAGAGTGGCAAAGTCCCCGCGGAGATCCAAATAGACCCGGGCGTACGCATGTCCCTACAATCAAATGGTTATCACTCAAGATTCCAAAATAATTAGAAAAGCCCCAGCACTTAATGAGACTAAATCTTCTGATGGCTATGCCAAAGAAGGAAGTCGAACCCAAGCTCTTCAAATACCCATACCAAGCTTATCTTTAAATATTCTTCCCTTCTCCCTACTAAGACTTAAGTCGCCATTTTAGGCGTGGCTTTGATAGTGGCACTGTTAAACAAGTGCAATTAGCTCATGGGCGCCACGTTAAAACGCACGTCCTACTCTCGACATTTTTTTAATGAAACAGGAGTTAACAAGGACCCCTTCGCCGGTCAATTTTTCATAACCTTAATGCCGCCATGGCATGGCAATGTCCCAAAATCCCATGAAAATCAAATATTTCCAAAATTCCAAACAAATTCAAAAATCTAAAAAAGCCCCAAAAAACCAAATATCTCCAAAAATTCCAAATAAATCCAAATATTTCCAAAATCACAACAAAAATTCAAATATTTTCAAAATCCATAAAAATCCAGATATTCCAAAATCAACAAAAAATACAAAATATATTCCAAAACACCATAAAAATTCAAATATTTTTCCAAAATCTATAAAAAATCAAATACTTTCAAAAATCCCCAAAAATATTCCCGATGGTATTGCACATGGCAAGCAGATCCTGTCTGTGCCTCGCATCAATTCTTCCAATCATCAGTACCTCATCTCTTGCACTCCAAACTCCCTTAGCCATGTCCACTTATCCTCATGGTTTTAAACAAACAAATTGAATGAGCCGTGCTTATTGCTAAATGCTTTATCCGTAATGCATGCTCCATGTTATAAATGCGTTTTTCCATGGAAGATGTTTTCTTGGCTAATGAGTTTCGAGTACAGGATTCGAGTTACCTCATCCAGCGCAATCAGGCTGCAGCTGCTGCCCCCACCATCAGTTATTTATATGTATACATTTAGAGCATACCAAGGACCTTGTGGCTCTGAGGAATCTAGTGTTTGAGTTCCCCTTTAACAAAAATAATGATTTTCCTAGAGGATCCTTAGCCGCATAGATAGGCCGTTACGCTTGGCATGTGAGGACGACGGACCCATGCATACCCCTTGGTCCTGACTCACCGGCATAACAATATTATCCTTGGTTATTTTCTACTCCTCTTTTAATCTGGTTTTTCTTTTAGCCCAGCATACATGCATATTGAAATCACAGTGGAAATCAACTCTTGCAATGCAATTTGAGGTAGTGGCAGAGTCCCCCAATGGTGAAACCTAACGAATTGTGTCCTTAGGTACTTCCCCTTCATTGGAAGTTGATCTCTCCATCTCTCTCAAAGATCCACCGGCGGCAGTGGCAGACGCTCCCAATGGTGAAACCTAACGGATTGTGTCCTTAGGTAATTCCCCTTCGCTGGAAGTTGATCTATTCTTTCTTTTGTGCCCACGCACACACCGTTCTTATCCTTTTCCTTTGTCCAAGCTTCTGTTTCTTTAGGTCTTCTTCTTGGTGGTGACTTCGTTGGGTGTTGGGAAAAGACTCTCATATGGTGGTAGCCACCCAATGATTATGCGTGTCTATTTTTCACCTTGGCGTCTACTTTTCAGTCCGCTCCCGCTTCACTCCACTTCGCTACACTACATTTCTTTTCATTCCATTACACTCCATTGCATTCCACTCCGTATCCCTTCGCTTCGCTCCTCTGCAAAGCAGATGCTAAGGCGTGGCAGCTGTAGACTCGCGAATTTGGCTCCACCACGAGCAAATTTCATATTGCACCATAATGCCACAAATGGCTTTCATTTTGCCTTGCAAGAGTGTTTTCCCCATCATTCTAGATCACCCCATTCTTCCCCGGTGCTTCCCCTTCATTTCCAGGACCCCTCGGACCTTATAGGCATAAATTTCAAGTAGCGACGGGTACGACAGCCGCATCTCTAAACGCGTCTAGTACCGCAGATGCGATTCAGAATACCCAGGCTTAACGCGACGGCTTTGATGGGCGCGACCTTATCGCGGTAGGAAGGTCGACCGTGACTATATGCTTAACATGTCGGCCTTGCACGATCCAACAATGAATTCTTATTTTATTTATAGAAATTGCCCTTTTCATGAATGCATCCGCCATGGGCAACGCGATTCCAATTTCACTTTCAGCAGAATTTTCATAAATAAATTTGGAAAGCTTATCGCGTCATGTCGTGCCGACGTGATTCAATTTATTATCGCGTCCCTCCTACCGGACGCAATTCAAGGTCGCATAGTCGTGTCCTGCTGCCCGGATGCGATTCAATGTTGGCCCAGAAAGTTGTCGCGCCCAGGCCCGTAATCATGAGAAAATCCTGTAATCACGTCCTTGTCAGTAGATGCACTTCAAAGATGTCAAATCATAAAATCACGTCAAGAGACATCGCACGTAAGCCCCATGCCTCGAAATCACCCCTATGGTAATGGCGTCGGCCATGGCAACCGCATTTCAAGTCGCGACAGCCCTGGTGGACGCGATTCCCCTCCTTATCGCGGCGTCCTGATAGGACGCGATTCAGAGACATGACGGCAATCATGCGCATGTCTCATCAAACTGACATTGTGAATTACGGCCTGCCGCCCAGACGCTATCCAATCCAAGTCGCGGCACGCTGTCCCGACGCAATTCGAATCGCGGCCTGCTGCCGAGATGGGATTCAGGTTCTTTTCGCATCGGCTGTACCCGACGCGATTCAAAGATTTCGCCTCTTTAAATTGACCCCCGAGGGTCATTTGTAGGGGGGGCGGGGGGGTTTCAGAACACGGCGGAGCTTTGCCGGACTCCCTCCTAGACGTCTGGAGTCGGCGTCCTTTTCATCTTCCTCCACGTGTACTGGAGAGGAGCTACGCGAAAGCTCTTTCCTCGTCTTCCTCCGTCCGTCTAACCGGCAACGCCACGGCGCCGACGCGCCATCCACTATTCGGGGAAGCACCCCCTCCCCTTTCTTTTCCCTCTGTCTCGATCTCCTCTAGTCCCCACGTGGCTCTTTATATTTTCATCTCATCCGTGGCCCCACATGGCTCTCCTTTTCCTTTTTACACACATATGCATGCATACACACACACACCTACATTTTAGAGGATTAAAGACCACCACAAGGTGTGTTCTTCTCCCTTTATTCTTATTCATTTCATTCCTTATTTGAGAATTTGTATACTACACGTGGTTAATCTCCTTTTATTCTTTTTGTCTATTTTGTCAGGGTAATCAAACGAGGAAACGCCCTCTACCACGGCCGGCCGTGTTCGTAGAGGAAGAAAAGACCCACATCCCCCATGCAATCTCCCCACGCTCCAAAAGGTATTCCCCATGATCACTTCTTCCATCTCGCACCCCTCGTCGTGCGTCTCCATTCGGCACCCTCGCGTGCCTGGCGATCATGATCTTTTTATTTTCCCCCGTTCGTTTGTTTTTTTATTATTATATATCAACTCCCCTCTTTGTGGATTTAACACTTATCGGGGATCCCGACGGACCCGCGGCGGTGTCTACACACCCTATGCATCAAATCCATAAATGTTGCGGGTTCGTTCGTCAGCCCAAATGGCATCACGATGAACTCAAAGTGACCGTACCTAGAACAGAAAGCCGTCATGCCAATATCAGACTCTCTGATCCTCAACTGATAGTAACTGGATCTCAAGTCAATCTTCGAGAACACCCTGGCTGACTGCAACTCGTCAAACAGATCATTGATCCTCGGCAATGGATACTTGTTCTTCACTGTTACCTGGTGTAGCTGTGAAAGGTTGTGGAATTCCCTATATGGTAATCTAGAATGGGGGGTTGAATAGATTTCTGTCAATTAAAAAGTTCTTATCACCTTCTTTTCACGAAGGCACAAATTGTGAAAACTGTAACAGAGTTTAAACTAAACTTTGATGTGTGTAACTTGACAATAGATAGAGAAACAATCTATCAGACGTGTGTAGAGACACCGTGCTTGCCAAACATCCAACGTAGAAACGTTCAAACCATAGGACACAGAGTTTTACGTGGTTTGGAGTACACAACTTGTGTATCCTACGTCCATAGTTCACACACACACGCAGAAAAGGCTGCTTATGAGCTAGTTCAATGACTACAACTCACACACACGAGTTGTCTGATGTGAAGCCACGATCAGAACAACACAAGCCACATGATTCAAGCACAAGGACTGCTTGAGACACAACCACACACACACGGATATGTAAAAACTAAAATAGGGAAGTGTTTTGAGTTGAAACATAAATCTTGATTAAGAACTCTTCTGTTGAACGTCTGGATGGACTTCAAGCTTCGTCTTGAGGGACACAACTTGATGGAGAGGCTTGAATCCATGACGATCAGACTTCAATACTGCTGGATCAACAGTTGGTTCAATCTCTGAACAGTAGGGTGAAGCAGAGCAGCAACAACACCTCTTATTCTTGGACTTTCTCTAGGGTTTTTGGTGGAGGCTGCTTCTATATGTGATTACCTTCAAAAGATAGCTTATATAGTGGTGTCCATATATGGAGAGACGTGGTAGTTGGAACCACCATGTTTGGCAACTTAAAACCTTCCAGTATCTGAAGGTTTTCTTCATCTGTCGACAGCACTAGGTGCTCCTGTCGACAGGTGTTGACAGGCAGAGGACTTGGAGTTCGGGAGACAGTTTCCTGTTAGTGGCTGTCGATAGGCGACACTGGTGCTGTCGACACGCACTCCTGTACTGAGGTGTGGCTTTCTGGCCTGTTTGTATCTGTCGACAGGGGCCTTTTTGGCTGTCGACATGTACCTGTTTTTCTTGCTTTTCTTGATCTTTTGAGCCTTGTTTTGGTAAATGTCTTGCATAGTATCTCACCTACATAAAAGAACTTTCTTAGGGAGATATAATGACATATAAATGATCAATTAACATGTTTGTTTCATTTGCATTCCAAGAGTCATTATCATCAAGTTTCATTACTTATCATTCATCAATTTTGTCCATGAAATATTCATGCTCATCATCAAAAATAAAGATTGGATTTGTTGACTTAGCATTCTCATTAAGCATTCAACATATGAGAACTCAACATTCTCCCCCTTTTTGATGATGACAAAATTTTCAAATTTAGCCACAAATTTTCAACAGTTTTAATTCATTTCACAATTGGTTTCTCCATGTATTGATGTATTACATGTATTGCTCAATTGATTTCTCACCCTTTTGACAACATCCAAAAAAGGCATTCCATTGCATAAATCAATGTAGCAGGAAGAGAAATTGTGCTTTCATTAAAGGGTAGGCATTACACAATAGCACAATGGACAACATGACAAAAGGCAAATCAAGTAAACAACATGACTCTGAAAGCAAAGGACAACAGAAAGACTTGGACCAAAAACATCTAACACACCTAAACCATCTAAGCATCATCAGGACCAGGTGGGGCAGGGGCCTGACGATTCTCTTGAACATGGGTGGAGAGCCTAGTTAATCTGAGCTGGAGCTAAAGTTGGGAGTCAGCCAGTGCTTCCAGACTAGTGTCTGTTGTGTCCAACCGTTCATTCAGCTTAGCAAAGCCGGTGGACATCTGAATTTGCAACTGAGCAATGAGTTCTCGAATGGAGGGCTCAGTAGCAATGTCACCAGCAGCAATGCTGTCAACATCTCCCAGAGCATCTACAGGCTCAGATTGAGAGTCTTCAGCTTCTTGGTCTTCAGCTTCATCTTCATTTGCAGCTTCTTCATCTTCTTCATCTTCACCATCACCCTCAACTGTAGCATGTCCTTTACCCTTGAGGTCATGGGTCACAATGCCATCTACCATTTTGTAGCCCATCCGCTGTGCAGCAGTGAGATCATAGGAGCTACGAGACTTGAGGGCAGTCATCTCTTCTTTTGGAATAGGGATATCAAGGAACAAGAAGAGGGAGGTGAGGTGACATGCATAAGGCATAGACCTCTTTGAGCTATGGAGGCAAATGCGGAGGATGGAGACCATGAGGAGTGGTAGATTGATGGGTTCACAGTTCAATAATTTATGGAGCAAGGACTTGTGAATGGAAGTCACAAGTTCGCGACTACCATCCTTAGGAACGATGATGGTTTTGAAGATGTGGTGGATGAGACGATGAAGTGGAGGGAAAGAGTTAGCATTCAGTTGCTTATGAACCGTAGGATTGTAAGACTGCAAAGTTATGAGCGTATGGTACTCTTCTGGGGTGGGATGATGCGATGTGATATCGACCTCAGTGTTAGGGATTTGCAAGGCAACAGAGAAAACATTAGGGGAAACTCTGAAGGAAGTCCCCTTGACTCTAAAATACAGATCACTTGCTGCAGTCTGTCGGAGATTGTTGAAGAACTCCGTCATAGCGGTGGGTGAGTACCGCTTGTGATTATAGCAGAATGGAGACCAACTCTGGACGTCGAAGAGAGGCTGCAACTTGGGAAAAAGGTCTTCCAGAGACACAAGGTCGGCGTAGCAGGGTTGCACAAAATTCTTGAAGGTGCCATGGACTTCGAGTAGGTGAAGGTTCTGAGGGATGATGAGCTCTGGCAGACGGTCTTCCCGGTGCTTCGTCCGGCTCTCGACGTGTGCCCTGGAGCCTTGTCCGGCTTCGGGAGACCGAGGACTAGGACGGGAGGCCATCTTCCTGGCCGGTGGAGCCATCTGAAGTTGTATGTTGAAGTAGATGGAGACAGGAGAGAGGAAGAAGATAGAGGGAGGAAGGAGACGCGAAGGGCTGGGTGTGCTCCTCTGTCGCCCTGGGAAAGGAAGGGTTTGGGGAGAAGGAGGGAAGAAGAGTTTTTGGAAGTGGGAAAGGGTGGAAGGGGACGTGGAACCCTTTTATAAAAGTTATGTGAGAATTTGAAAGGGTGGGCCCACGAGATCCGCCCTAAATCGATGCCCGATGGGCTTCCAAAAAACAGTCTGCCGCCGGCCCTGTAGACAAGCACTTGCAGAATTGTGGCAGTGAAGGATTTTTGACAGCTTTTCAAGGCCATGAGCATGAAATGTGTATGTAAGATGTAAAATAGGTAAAATTATATTATAAAATGTCATAGCCACACATATTTTGGACACATCAAGAATCTACAATGGTTGTGAAATAATATTCCCCGATTCGCAAGTGACAATAACAAGAATGCATTAAACAAAAACATGTGTTGATAAAAAGACCCTCTTGAATAATGTCATTTGCAAGAGACCATTTTCCTTAGTTGGTGACGTACACAAGATAAATGAGGTGTATGTCTACATGGTTAGTTAAACAAAAACCACTTAATGACCTTGGTATGACAAATTGGGAGGCTACACTCTATTTCTTCTAAATTTTTTATTTGAAGCATAAGAGAAACAGTGGTAACTAGGATCACTTGACCTTTTCACGTGAAGATAGACATTTGTGGTGCCCGTATCCCCAGTTACTCGGTTGAGTGACCATCAAACTATTTTACAGAATTAATGAGTAAGCCGTTTGACGCGAAGATAGACAGTTGTGATGCCCGTATCCCCGGTTACTTAGCAATACTCAACATTGCTCTGCCTTTTCTCTTTTTTTTTTTTGAACACTTTGTGTGTTGTTTTGAAAATAGGTAGCTTTTCTCCCTTAATTTTGATTGATCTTTCCTTGTTCATGTTTAAAATCAAGGTCAGGAAGTAGAAGGAGTTTAAAAAACAATGTAAGACATAACCCTCAATGTCCTAGTAACTAATCAAATGACTTTTGAAAAATGATATTTTACAAATTAGTTATTCAAGTGAGTTAATTTAAGCTCATGTGATTTTGTTTGATGTGCTCAAGTTAATGCAACTTAGACTCATAAAGAATAGTATGTCAAAATCATTGTGATTTAGACAATGTCTTTGATATCATGTGGATAGGACAAGTTATAATGTTGGCATTTCCCATTTTTCACCTTAAATACTTTCAATAAGTATGCTCATGAAGAATTTTGGACCAAAAAGTGAAGTATTTGAAGAAACTGGTCCCTCTGTCGACAGCCATTTGGGGCCTGTCGACAGCTGCTGACAGAGCTGAAGGATGAATGCTCTGGAGGGGTGTTCCTGTCGACAGGCGATGGAGGGCTGTCGACAAGTACTAACAGACAGACAAAAGATGATTTCGGGTGGACTTAAGCTGTCAGTGGCTGTCGACAGCAGCTTGGGGGCTGTCGACAGGGACTACAGAATGATTGTTTTTGAAGGCAGATGTGAGAGAAATTATTGAATGTTCATTCAAGGGAAGTAAGGCAATGGCCAAGGACATGTTTCTCTCTGGAATTTCACTCACCTACCTTAACATAGCTCCCCCATAGTGTGTGCATGTGAAGACTCATCATTCAAGCAATTCAAAAACAATTCAAGCAAGAGTGTCACACAGTTCAACATCACACTATTCATGAAAGGGGATAACAACAAAAATCTTTTTGGTATTTTTTATTCTATTTTTATTTTTTGAATGATTGGGCAAATTGTAAAGAAACTAAATACTTTATCTAAAATAGATGTCCCTTTTTCACTTCAACTATGGATACGTGGCGGAGAATGTTTTCTCACGCATAATGAAAGTTTCCAAACAAGCATAACTTGTTTTTCCACAAATCACTATTTGATATACCACATAGTTGTTGCACACAAGGAACATATATTCAAGATTTGGTATGAGTTTCATTGCATTTTACACAAACCCAATTCTCTTCTAAGTGTAGTGAACCTATCCTCAGCCAATGGTTTTGTAAAGATGTCAGCTAGTTGTTTCTCAGTGGGTATGAAGCTCAGCTCTAAGGTGTTGTTGGCTACCTCATCTCTCAGAAAATGGTGTCTAATCTCTATGTGCTTTGTTCTAGAGTTTTGAATGAGGTTCTTTGAGAGATTGATTGCACTAGTGTTGTCACATAGAATAGGTGTGCATCCAATGTCAATGTTGTAGTCAGACAATTATCTTTTTATCCACAACACTTGAGCCGCACAACTCCCTGCAGCAACATATTCTGCCTCTGCAGTGGAGAGTGCAACCGAGTGTTGCTTCTTGGATGCCCACGAAACTATGCAACCACCAAGAATTTGGCAATAGCCACTAGTGCTTTTCCTGTCAATTTTACATCCAGCATAGTCAGCATCAGAATAAGAGACCAAGTTGAAGCTACTACCTGCTGGATACCAAAGACCCATATCATGCGTACCTGAGAGATATCGAAATATTCTCTTAACTGCAACCAAATGACTTTCCTTTAAACTAGATTGGTATCTAGCACAAAGGCAAATGCTGAATTGAATGTCTGGTCTACTTGCAGTAAGATATAAAAGGGAGCCAATCATACCTCGAAATTGCTTTACATCTACCGGTTTACCTTTCTCATCACTTTCTAGTTTTATACTTGTGCTCATTGGTGTTGAGGCAGGCTTGGCTTGTTCGAACTGAAATCTTTTCAGTAGATCTTTGACATATTTTTCTTGGTTGATGAAGAATCCATCTTCCAGTTGTTTCACCTGCAGACCAAGAAAAAATTGAAGCCCCCCCATTAAGCTCATCTCAAATTCACTGTGCATGTGTTTTGAAAACTCTTCACACAGTGATGGGTTAGTAGAACCAAATATAATATCGTCCACATAAACTTGAACAACAATTATGTCATTGCGGACTCTCTTAGTGAAAAGAGTTTGGTCTACTTTACCTCGTGAGTAGTTTTTGCTTACCAAAAATGTGCTTAGCCGGTCGTACCAAGCTCGAGGTGCCTGTTTCAAACCATAAAGAGCTTTGTGCAATTTAAACACATGGTTAGGTTTATAATGATCCTCAAAGGCAGGTGGTTGAGAGACATAGACTTCCTCTCTGATGTAGCCATTCAAGAAGGCAGCTTTTACATCCATTTGAAAAAGCTTGAACTTGTTTGAGCATGCATATGCTAACAAGATTCTAACTGCTTCTAGCCTAGCTACAGGAGCAAAGGATTCTTCGAAGTCAACACCAAATTCCTGATTATATCCCTTTGCAACCAGTCTAGCCTTATTTCTCACCACTTTACCCTCTTCATTTAGTTTATTCCTAAAGATCCATCTTGTCCCTATGACAAAAATTTCAGGGGTTCTAGGAACTAGACTCCAGACATTATTTCTCTGAAATTTCCCAAGCTCCTCATGCATAGCATCAATCCATGAGTTTTCCTTTAAAGCTTCTTCAACATTTTTAGGTTCCACGTGAGACACAAAAGCTAGATGATCCTGTTCAACTATTTCCCTAAGTTGAGACCTAGTTTGAACTTTTTCATTCACATCTCCTATTATGTTCTCAAGTGGATGATCTTTAGAGTACCTGACATTTGTGATCGTTGAAGGTCCTAGTTGATCTTGCATTTGAGGAGGTTGTTCTGGAGGAGGGTGTGCTTGAGGAGTTTCAGCTTGAGGCTCCTCTTGTTGTAGATCTTCTTCAGGTTCATCATTTTGATTTCTAAACAAAATTGCATCATCTTCATCATCGTACCTGCAAAGATGTTCACTGTTAGTCTTGGAGACAATTTTTGAGTTTGCATTTGTTTTTATTTGAAGTTCCCCAAGTGTTGTTCCTTCAGCTTCATCTTCAAACTTGTAAGCATTCGAGATGTTAGGCTTTGATTGAGATTCATCAAAAACAACGTGTGGAGTTTCTTCCACCATTCGAGTTTTAAGATTAAACACCCTGTAAGCTCTAGAGTTTTCTGAATATCCAAGAAGAATAACTTGATCCCTTTTGGCCTCAAATTTGTCTAGATCAGCTTTATCATTATTATGAATGAAGACTTTTGAGCCAAAAACTCTAAAGTACCCAATGCTGGGTTTCTTACCTTTTAGCAATTCATAGGGAGTTTTCTTGATTACGGTTCTTACCATGGCTCTGTTGAGAATGTAGCATGATGTGTTTACCGCTTCTGCCCAAAAGGTTCTTGCATGTTGACATTCGTCCAAAAGGGTGTGAGCCATTTCCACCAAAGTTCTGTTCTTTCTCTCCACTACTCCATTTTGTTCCGGAGTCTTTGGAGAGGAGAACAAATGTTCTATCCCGTGGTGCCTATAGAAATTAGAAAAGGAATTGTTATCAAATTCTCCCCCGTGATCAGTGCAGATTGAGCATATTTTGTAAACATTTCCATGCTCAATTTTATTGAAGAATTCCTCAAACAGTCTCATTGCTTCATTTTTGTGTACGAGGAACTTTACCCATGTGAACCTAGAGAAGTCGTCTACAATGAGAAAACCAAAGCGTTTGCCATTGAGACTTAGTGTTCTAGTAGGTCCAAACAAGTCCATGTCCAGAAGTTCAAAGGGTTTAGAAGTGCTTACCGGTGCTTTTGATTTGAAGGATTTCCTTGTTTGTTTTCCCTGTGTACTTGCATCACAAAAACTTTCATTATTATTAAAGGAAATATCAGGGAGTCCACTTACCAACTTCAGCTTCATGATCTTGTGCAGGACATTGTAGCTTGCATGGCCAAGCCTACGATGCCATAGTGTGAGCTCATCCTGTTTGTTTGCTACAAGACACAAGTATTCATTTTCTAGATCATCTAAGTCAACCATGTCGATGTTGTTCACCCTTTTTCTAGAAATTTTCAGATTTTCTGTATCCTTATCAATGATTTGACAGGTGCTTGAATCAAAGATAACTTGGTGACCTTTATCACACAATTGACTTATGCTAAGCAAATTGTGATGAAGGCCATCCACCAATAGTACATTGTCAATTAAGTTGGAGACATACTTACCGACCTTACCTGAACCGATGATCTGGCCTTTGTTGTTACCTCCAAAGATGACTTGACCTCCGTCTTTTTCCACCAACAAACAGAATTTTTCTTTATCGCCTATCATATGCCTCGAGCAGCCACTATCCAAGTACCATTTGTTTTGATTTTGGGCTACTAGGCATTCCTGCATATGTGGATCAGACAAGAGGTTTTGGTACCCAAATTACTTTGGGTCCCAGTGTATCATTCATGCCAAACAGTAAATGCTTCGGAATCTAAATTTGTTTGAGTTTCAGTTTATTTAGACTGTTCCAGCATTGTTTTTCATTATGCCCGACCTTTTTACAGAAATTGCATGATGAAGGTTTTTCTACAACAATGGACTTTTTGTTTTGAGGAACATGCATGGGAATTTTACCTTTCTGTTGCCTGGTCAGCTTTCCTTTAGAAGCTGGTTTCCTATCCTGTCGACAGCTCTCATTGGGGTTGTTGCCAGGTTTTGCAGTTTTGTTAGCAACAAATTTGGTATTCTTAGGTTCCTATTTCTTGCCCTTGGCTTTACTTTTATTGTTCAATGACGGGATTTGTTTGCTTGTGCTTGGGCTGGTATCAACAAAACATGTCAACAGATTTTACCAATTACTTTTGGTTTAACAGGTTGATATCCAACCCCATGTTTTCCAACAAATACATTAGATCCCAAGATTGCATCAAGATTTTGTTTACTTTTGACAAACTTAGTTAGATCTTCAGATTTTTCCTTAAGATGCTCTTCAGCCTTTTTCAACTTTTCTTTTACTTCAGTAAGTTCAACTTGGAGAGTTTCAAGGGAATTGCTTAGATCATCTTTTTCTTTTTGAACTTCTTGGAGTTTCAGTTTCATGCCATCCATTTCATCACTGTGTGCTTATTCATCAACTTTCATCATTTCAATTTCTTTATTCAAGGATGCAATTTGTTCATTATGGTTGGTGTCATGAACAAGGGAATTGATTTTCTTTTGCAGTGCTTTATTTTCAGACTTAAGCTCACAGAATTTTTCGAATAAAACAGTATAAGCTTCTTCCCATTCATCAACAGAATAAGATTCAAAGGAAGAATTTACCTCATTGGAGTCGTCACTTCTAGCCATTAGACACTGAACTTCATCATCTCTAGAGGTAGCTTGACTGTTCTCATCTTCATCTTTATCACTCCAAGTTGCCAACATTGCTTTGGCTTTCTTGAAGGTGAATTTCTCCTTTTTCAGTTTCTTCTTGAGCTCGAGGCACTCTCCTCTCATGTGCCCTTGTTTCTTGCACTCATAGCACACAACATCAGACTTTTTGTAAGAATCAGATTTGTTCAAAAAGTCTTTCTTTTGAAAAGGTTTGGAGTTACATGATCCTCTCCTTTTGAATTTGAGAAATTTTTTGAATTGTCTAGTGAGCATGGCCATTTCATCACTTTCACTATCACTAGAGGTTTCAGGCTCATCACTTTCCTGTTGAGCATCCTTTTTGGAACCTGAAGATTTTTTCTTAGAAGCTTTTAAAGCAATTGATTTTCTTGGGTTCTCTTCAGTTTCCTTTCTTTTGACATTAATTTCATATGTCATTAAAGAGCCAATAAGTTCATCCAATTTCATTGTTGAGAGATCTTTTGAATCCTCAATGAAAGTGACTTTGGTGTTCCATGAGGATGGAAGAGACCGAAGTATCTTCCTCACCAAATCACTTTCTGAGTATTCCTTTTTAAGACCCTTCAACCCATTTATTATTAGCATGAACCTAGCAAACATGTCTGAGATGGTTTCATTGTTGTTCATCTTAAACATCTCATACTCAGAGACCAGCATGATTACCTTTGATTCCTGAGACGTACCTTCGTATATCAATTCGAGCTTGTCCCACATTTCTTTTGCTGAGGTGCACATGGAGACTCTCGAATATTCCTTGGGATGGACAGCGCATTGCATCATGTTTAGGTCACTCCAGTTGAGTGTTCCTTTTGAAATTTGATCATTTGTCTAGGTATCTTCATCCTTGGGAAGAGTGTATGCTCCATTGTGGACGATCTTCCACAACTCAAAGTTCTGTGCTCTCAGGAATACCTGCATGCGGTTTTTCCAATAAGGGTAGTCAGTTCTGTCAAAAAAGGGTGGCCTGGTATTAGAGTGTCCTTCGGCCATATACCCCTTGTTAGATTCCATGAGATCAAAGTTCTCCTGATCGTAAGATCAAACAAGTATAACAGTAAATCGGAGAAACCTCGCTCTGATACCAATTGAAAGGTTGCAGAATTCCCTATATGGTAATCTAGAAGGGGGGTTGAATAGATTACTGTCAATTAAAAAGTTCTTATCACCTTCTTTTCATGAAGGCACAAACTGTGAAAACTGTAACAGAGTTTAAACTAAACTTTGATGTGTGTAACTTGACAATAGATAGAGAAACAATCTATCAGACGTGTGTAGAGAAACCATGCCTACCAAACATCTAACGTAGAAATGTTCAAACCATAGGACACAGAGTTTTATGTGGTTCAGAGTACACAACTTGTGTATCCTACGTTCACGGTCCACACACACACGTAGAAAAGACTGCTTATGAGCTAGTTCAATGACTACAACTCACACACACGAGTTGTCTGATGTGAAGCCACGATCAGAACAACACAAGCCACGTGAATCAAGCACAAGGACTGCTTGAGACACAACCACACACACACGGATATGTAAAAACTAAAATAGGGAAGAGTTCTGAGTTGAAACACAAATCCTGTTTAAGAACTCTTCTGATGTACGTCTGGATGGACTTCAAGCTTCGTCTTGAGAGACAGAACTTGATGGAGAGGCTTGAATCCATGACGATCAGAGTTCAATACTGCTGGATCAACAGTTGGTTCAATCTCTGAATAGCAGGGTAAAGCAGAGCACCAACAACACCTCTTGTTCTTGGACTTTCTCTAAGGTTTTTGGTGGAGGCTGCTTCTGTATGAGATTACCTTCAAAAGATAGCTTATATAGTGGTGTCCATATATGGAGAGATGTGGTAGTTGGAACCACCATGTTTGACAACTTAAAAACTTCTCGTATCTGAAGGTTTTCTTCGTCTCTCGACAGCACTGGGTGCTCCTGTCGACAGGTGTTGACAGGCAGAGGACTGGGAGTTCGGGAGACAGTTTCCTTTCAGTGGCTGTCGACAGGCGACACTGGTGCTGTCGACAGGCACTCCTGTCCTGAGGTGTGGCTTTTTGGCCTGTTTGTATCTGTCGACAGGGGACTTTCTGGCAGTCGACAGGTACCTATTTTTCTTGCTTTTCTTGATCTTTTGAACCTTGTTTTGGTACATGTCTTGCATAGTATCTCACCTACATAAAAGAACTTAGTTAGGGAGATATAATGACATATAAATGATCAATTAACATGTTTGTCTCATTTGCATTCTAAGAGTCATTATCATCAAGTTTCATTACTTATCATTCATCAATTTTGTCCATGAAATATTCATGGTCATCATCAAAAATAAAGATGTGATTTGTTGACTTAGCATTCTCATTAAGCATTCAACCTATGAGAACTCAACAAGCTGCTGATAATCGATGCACAAATGTAGACTACCATCCTTCTTCCTTACAAACAAAACATGCGCTCCCCACGGCAAATGACTCAGACGAATGAAGCCCAGCTCAAGCAACTCCTGCAACTGGCACTTCAACTCGCGCAACTCCGTCGGAGCCATCCGGTAAGGTGCCTTGGACAAAGGCATCGTACCAAGCAAAATACCAATGGAGAGCTCTGCCTCCCGCTCAGGCGGCAACCCAGGTAGATCTTCCAGGAAAATATCAGAGAACTCACAAACAACAAGCACGTCAAAAACCAACGATCCGCTATGCTCCAAAGAACAAACAGAAGCAAGGTATGCCACACAGCCATCATGGATCAAATGACGAGCTCTACAGAAAGAAATAAAGGGTCGACGGGTAGACTGGATACCTCAGAAGTAGAGAACGGGGGCTCTAGGTATCTCAAACTGAATGGTCTTCTGCTGAAAATCCACCACAGCTGAGTGAACCTCCAACCAGTCCATGCCCAGGATGACGTCAAAGTCATGAAGCTACTGAAGAGATGTGCGGAAATACACAATACGGTAATCTAGAAGGGGGGGGGGGTTGAATAGATTACGGCAATTTTAAACTATTGATGGCTTCTTTTCGATGCTACAACGATCTTAATGAAATTTGATTCAAATTCGATTAAGTATGAGACCGCTTGAGTTGATCTAAAAGAGAACAGGGAATCAAACGTGCGTATGAACACCGTGCCTACCAATCATCTATCGCAAAATGCGAACAAACCACATAACACGATGATTTAAGGTGGTTCGGAGTACACAACTCGTGTATCCTACATCCACCGTCCACACACACACGCAGAAACGACTGCTTATGAGCGAATTCAACATTACAACTCAACCACACACACGTTGTCTGATGAAGCACGATCAGAACAACCACAAATACGTGAATCAAGCACAAGGGATGCTCGAAACACAACCACACACACACACGATGGAATGGAAATTATGAAATGGAGAAGAATTAGGAATTAGGGAACAAATCCGGTTGGAATTCTTCTCGTGGATCGTCCAAACGCTCTTCAAACTTCGATTGGATGTAGATTGGTCGATGTAGAAGGTTGAATTGATGACGATCCGGCTTCAGCTCCGCATAGATGGTGATTCCACGACGATCTGGGCGGAAAGTTGAAGCAGAGCAGCAATTTGGGGCTTTTCCTCTTGGTCCCTTGGAGGCTCTTGGATGGGAGGCTGCTCTCTGCGAATTTGGCTCCAAAAGGATGCTTATATAGTGTTAGGTAAAGGTGGGGGTCGTGGAGGAAGGAAACACCCAAGTGGGGCCGGATTTGGAAACACAAAATGTCATGTTTCCATCGTCTGTCGACAGGTGCACTTGCATCTGTCGACAGGCGCACTCAGGCTGAGAACTGGGTTTCAGGAAATTGAGTTTCTGAGTGTATCTGTCGACAGGCAGTTTGCATCTGTCGACAGATGCACTCAGGAATAGAAAACCTGAGCTCTGTCCTGGGTTGACTGTGTGTATCTGTCCACAGGTACATTTCATCTGTCGACAGATGCACTCAGAGATGCAAACCTGAGCTCTGTCTTGGAATGACTGTGTGAATCTGTCGACAGGTACATTGCATCTGTCGACAGATACACCTCTTTGACAGATATTTGTGCTTTTTGCTCATTTCTTCAATGCCTCTTCAATGCTCCATGTTTCATGCTTGTGCACCTACATGCAAATACATTGTTAGTGATATACATTGTATGATTTAGCAATGTTTAACTCAATCACTTTCATGGTGTTTTTCATGTTAGTTAGCACATCAATTTTGCATTAAATCAATGTTCAAGGATGTTAATGTGATCATCAAAAACATGATATATGAAAAACCCAACAATCTCCCCCTTTTTGATGATGACAAAAACATTCAGTTGATGCTTATATTGATGTTCTCCCCCTTTTTGACAACATGCAAAATGTCAAGTCATGCACATTTAGAGACAAATAAACATGAACTGAGTTTTCATTGATTGACCATTGAAATTTCACAGTAAATTTGATAATCATTACATGACTCAATAAAAGGAAAGGGAAATAACATGAACAAGCAAAAGATGACAAGACAAGTGAGACTAGTTCCCATCTAAGACTCTTAGTGACCTCTAATGACCCTGAGACCCTCTATTCATCGTCACGTCCAGCAGGAGGAGGGTGACGGGATTCATCTCTCTCGGAGTAGAGGTGGTCAAGACGGTCATCTAAAGTGTTGAGGCGAGCGTCCACTTGATCAAATCTTGACGTCATGTGAGCAAATCCTGAGATCATTTCTTGATGGATTTGTGCCAAGTAATCACGAATGGATTGTTGTGGAGGCACAGGTACATCATCAAACTCTTGAGCTTGGTCAGGCATTTGCTCATCCTGAGGGTCTTCATCACTGCCTTCATTTGCTTCATCATCTTCATTGTCTTCTTCACCAGTTGACACTTCAGCTCCTTGTGGTTCCTTTCCCTTGAGAGTCCTTGTGACAACACCATCTACAATCTTGTAGCCCATGCGGTTGGCGGCAGTGAGGTCAAAGGCACTTCGGGATTTTAGTGAGATGAGCTCACTTGGAGGGATAGGAATGCCAAGGAAAATAAGAAGAGAAGTGATGGGGCAAGCATATGGCATTGATCTTTTGGTGTTAGAGAAACACCGACGGATGAGGCTTATCATGAGTTCAGGAAGATTGATTTCTTGACACTTGAGGAAAAATATGAATAGGGATTTATGGATCTCGGTGACTAACTCTGACTTCCATCCTTCGGGACGATCAAGGTAGTGAAGATGTGATGGATCATCCGGATCAAGGGAGGAAAGGAGTTGGCGTTGAGACGAGCAATCTCCTTGGTAGTGTCATAAGGTTCCAACGTGAGAAGCTCATAGTACTCAGAAGCAGAGGGATTGTAGTTGAAGATTTCAACTCCTGAGTTTGGAATTTCAAGGGCTGTGGAGAGAAGATTTGCGGTGAGGCGAAAACGAGTGCCTTTCACCGAAGAGTAGATATCTCCCTGATCGGAAAGCCCTAAGTTATTGTAGAACTCGGATACGGCAGTTGGAGAGTATTGCAAGTGGGAGTATAAGAAGGATGTCCACCCTTGAGTGTCAAAATAGGGTAGGAGTGAGGGGAACATCGGTGCTAAGGACTCGAAGTCCACATACCGGGATTGGACAATCTTCTTGAAGGTGCCGATGGGTCGGATTAGATGGAGACCTTGAGGAACGATGAGTTCCGGCAACCGATCCTCACGATGCTTGCTGCGGCGTTCGGAAGGAGCCCTGGAGTTTCTCCGGCGTCCGTCGGAGCGCGACGACGGCGAGCAAGAAGCTTCGATTTGGGTGCCATCGCAGGAGGAAGGATGAGAATGGTGTGAAGGGAGAGTGGAGGGATCCCAGACGAGGAGCAGGATCGTGGAGACGGAGCCCTGAAGGGGGAAAGAGAGGGGTTTGGAGAGGAGGAGGAGGGAACAAGAGAGGAAGGGTGAGAATGGGTCGTGGGTGGCCTTAGAATGGGTTTAGAGGGTTTTAAAAGAGAGGCCCCACGAAAAGGATGTGAACCGGCGCGAGGGTTTGGTTCAAAAACGGATCTGCGCCATCGTCTGTCGACAGATGACAGTCTATCTGTCGACAGAAAGCTCCTTTTTGGTGAAAACTTGATTTTTGTCAAAATTTTTCAAAGGGACAAGTGTTCATTTGTTGTTTTAAGGCAAAATGGGTGTATGTGCAAGACAAAAATTCATATCCATTAAGATGAAGACATGACACAAATCTAAAATGATTTTGAATTAAAACCGATAAGTTCTTTAATTAGATCATGAAGAACACATTTCACAATAGCCAGTGAAAATTAAATAACTCTTTTGATTAAGGCCGTTGAAGAAAAACATGCATCTTAATAGAGATGATAGTCAGATGACAATTGAATTAAATGGCCACAAGAACGTCTTACCAAAGAAACACATTGGACTTGACATAAAAAAATTTTCGGAGGCTTCACTCTATTTCTGGTATGATTTTTGAATCTTTAAACAACGAAGATGGAAAAGATTGGCAATGAGGAGCACTTTCACTTTTTCATGTGAAGGTAGACATTTGTGATGCCAATACCCCCAGTTACTCAATGTGAGTGTCCGTCAAGCCATTGTATAGAGATAATGAAATAACCTTTTGACGCGAAGACTGACATTGGTGATACCCATGTCCCCGGTTACCTGGTGATTTTTATCATTGCTCTACCTCCATCCCACAAATGAAAAACAAAGTTGTTGATTGAACCGAAGAAATAGGTAGCTTTTCTCCCCTTTTTTTTATTATTGTTTTTGCTTTTTGTCAAGTACATGAGATTTCTTTAGGCAAGTTGTAATGTAGGACATTAAATTCAAGAGCTTTCTGATTTTTCAAATCATTTTGGATTCATGTTTAACGACAAGGGAGTTATTCAACAGAGATGTTTAAAAATCATTTGGTTTGCTCATTGTGTTCAAAATGATCTAAAAAGACCACGATCAAGTATTGCATCAAAGAACATTTAGACTTGGTTCACGACTTTGACATGAAGTGGATATGAAAAGGTTATATTGCACACAAACAAACCAAGGTTTACCTTTAAATCAAGTAAGGAACACTTTCTTGAAACATATGAAGAAGGAGTTGAATAATAAAGAAGAATGGGTGTATCTGTCGACAGAAGAATTCTGTCTGTCGACAGATGCACACAGACTGAGGAATTGAGGTTTCTGCCAGAACAAGACTGAGTGTATCTGTCGACAGATGGAATGTGTCTGTCGACAGATATGAACAGAGTGGATTTTTCTGGTTTCAGATTGATTGCTCATTGAGTTCAAGGAAGTGAGAATTCCACAAGTAGATATTGGAAGAGTTTCCTCAAGAAAATACTCAAGAATCCTTAACTTACTACCCCACAGTGTGTGCACGTGTTGACACAACATCTAAGCAAGGATTCACACAAGCACTTGTTACAAGACAAACATGTTTATGAAAGGAAGGTCATACACAAGCACATGGTCACAGAAAAAACATTGTTTCATGGAGTTAACATGATAAAATGTAAGGAAACTAAAAATCCTATGTGAAGTACAGGGCCTTTATATGGAATGGGACTATTGATACTTGGCGGAGAATATTTCTCACGCATGATGATAGTTTCCAAACAAGCCGAACTTGTTCTTCCACAGTTCACCATTTGATATACCACATAGTCATTCACACATAAAGAGCATGTACTCCAATATGGATAGCCAGTTTCATTGCATTTTACACAAACCCAATTCTCTTCTTAAGGATGTGAATCTATCTTCAGACAAGGGTTTGGTGAAAATATCAGCCAATTGTTTTTCTGTGGGAATGAAAATAAGTTCCAAGGTTTTATTGGCAACTTCATCTCTCAAGAAATGATGACGGATTTCTATGTGTTTAGTCCGTGAGTGTTGGACAGGGTTTTTTGAAAGGTTGATAGCACTTGTGTTGTCACATAGGATAGGTGTGCATCCAATTTGAACATTATAGTCAGCTAACTGACTTTTGATCCACAACACTTGAGCTGCACAACTTCCTGCAGCGACATATTCTGCCTCTGCAGTGGAGAGTGCAACCGAGTGTTGTTTCTTGGATGCCCACGAAACCATGCAACCGCCAAGGAATTGGCAATATCCACTAGTGCTTTTCTATCAATTTTACATCCAGCATAGTCAGCATCAGAATATGAAATCAAATCAAAGCTACTGCCTGCTGGGTACCAAAAACCCAAATTGCATGTGCCTGAGAGATATCGGAAAATTCTCTTGACTGCAATTAAATGGCTTTCCTTTGGACTAGATTGATATCTAGCACAAAGGCAAACACTGAATTGAATATCCGGTCTACTTGCAGTAAGATAAAGGAGTGAGCCAATCATACCTCGGAAGTGCTTTGCATCTACCGGTTTACCTTTCTCATCATTTTCCAATTTGATGCTTGTGCTCATTGGGGTGGAGGCCGGTTTAGCTTGCTCAAATTGAAATCGTTTGAGAAGCTCTTTGACATACTTTTCTTGATTTATGAAGAATCCGTCTTTATGTTGTTTCACCTGCAAACCAAGAAAGAATTGAAGCTCCCCCATTAGACTCATCTCAAATTCACTGTGCATGTGTTTAGAAAATTCTTCACACAGTGAAGGGTTAGTAGAACCAAATATTATATCGTCCACATAAACTTGAACAACAATTATGTGATTGCGAACCTTCTTAGTGAAGAGTGTTTGGTCTACTTTACCTCTTGAGTAGTTCTTGCTTACCAGAAAATTGCTTAGTCTATCATACCAAGCTCGAGGTGCCTGTTTCAAACCATAAAGAGCTTTGTGCAATTTATACACATGGTTAGGCATTTCAGAATTTTCAAAACCTGGTGGTTGAGAGACATAGACTTCTTCTTTGATATAGCCATTTAAGAAAGCAGTTTTAACATCCATTTGATAGAGTTTGAACTTATGGGAGCATGCATATGCCAATAAAATTCTGACTGCTTCTAACCTGGCTACAGGAGCAAAGGATTCTTCAAAGTCTACACCAAATTCTTGACTATATCCTTTTGCTACGAGTCTTGCTTTATTTCTGATCACTTTTCCTTCTTCATTAAGTTTATTCCTAAACACCCATCTAGTTCCTATGATAGAGATTTCAGGGATTTAGGAACTAAACTCCATACATTGTTTCTTTGAAATTGACCAAGTTCCTCATGCATAGCATCAATCCATGAGTTGTCTTTTAAGGCTTCTTCAACATTTTTGGGTTCCACTTGAGAAACAAAAGCAAAAAGATCATGTTCAATTATTTTTCTTACTTGAGACCGTGTTTGAACAGAATCATTTAAACTACCTATCACATCATCAAGTGGGTGATCTTTGGAATACCTCACATTTGTGATTGTTGAAGGGCCGGGAGTATCTTGTCCTTGAGGAATTTGATCTTGTGAGTGTCGATCTTCAGGAGGTTCACTTTCTGGTGGATTCTCTTCAAGTGTTTCATCTGGTTTTCTGAATGCTATTTCATCATCTTCATCGTAGTCCCTGTGAAGATATCCACCTTTGGTCTTGGAATCTTCTTCAGATTTGTCTTTTGCTTTGACTTGAAGATCCTTAAGTGATGTTCCTTCATCCTCTTTTTCAGTCCTGTTAATATTCAAACAGTTAGATTTGGCATAAGTCTCATCAAAGATGACATGTGGAGTTTCTTCCACAGTGCGTGTTTTATTGTTAAACACCCTATATGCCCTAGAGTGTTCTGAGTAGCCTAGAAAAACACCTTGATCACTTTTGGCTTCAAATTTATCTAAATCAGATTTATCATTGTTATGAATAAATACCTTTGAGCCAAAAACTCGGAAGTACCCAAGGTTGGGTTTCTTACCTTTCAACAACTGGTAGGGGGTTTTCTTTATCACAGGTCTTACCATGGCTCTGTTTAGAATGTAGCACGAAGTGTTCACTGCTTCTGCCCAAAATCTTTTGGAGAGTTGGCCTTCAACCAGAAGAGTGCGAGCCATTTCCACCAATGTTCTGTTTTTCCTCTCCACTACTCCGTTTTGTTCTGGAGTCCTTGGGGAAGAGAACAGATGTTCAATCCCTTGGTGCCTGCAAAAATCAGAAAATGCATTGTTATCAAATTCTCCCCCGTGATCGGTGCGGATTGAGCATATTTTATTCACATTGCCATGCTCAATCTTGTTAAAGAATTCTTGGAAGATTGAAAGTGTTTCACTTTGTGTGCCAAGAATTTGACCCATGTGAACCTAGAAAAATCATCTACAATGACAAAACCAAAACGTTTGCCATTGAGACTTAGAGTTCTAGTTGGTCCAAAAAGGTCCATGTGCAACAGTTCAAATGGTTTAGATGTGCTTACCGGTGCTTTAGATTTGAAAGACTTCCGGGTCTGTTTTCCCTGTGCACATGCATCACAAAAACTTTCATTGTTGCTAAAAAATGTCAGGAAGTCCACTTACCAATTTGAGCTTCATGATCTTGTGCAACACGTTGTAGCTCGCATGGCAAGCCTACGATGCCACAAGGTCAATTCATCCTGTCTATTTGCAACAAGACACAAGTTGTCATTCTCTGGATCATCTAAGTCAACTAAGTAAATGTTATTCACTCTTTTTCCAAAAATTTCACACTTCCTGTTTCTTTATCAACAATTTGACATGAATTTGATTAAAAATGACGTTGTGACCTCTATCACATAATTGACTTATGCTAAGCAAATTGTGATTAAGGCCATCAACCAACAATACATTTTCAATTGAATTGGAGGTACATTTACCAACATTACCTGTGCCAATGATTTGGCCTTTGTTATTACCTCCAAAAATGACTTGTCCTCCGTCTTTCTCCACTAGGAAACAGAATTTACCTTTGTCGCCCGTCATGTGCCTCGAACAGCCGCTATCCAAGTACCATTTGTTTTGATGTTGGGCTGCTAGGCATTCCTGCAAATGTGGATCAGACAAGAGGTTTTGGTACCCAAATTACTTTGGTCCCAAAATTTCATTCATGCAACAAAGTAGATGTTTAGGAATCCAAACTTGTTTGACTTTTTGTTTCTTTGGATTATTCCAACATTGTTTTTCATCATGACCAATCTTTTTACACACATTGCATGAAGGAATTTTCTTTTCAATTTTCTGTTGCTTGATAGACTGTTTATTCATTGAAACTGTTCTTGTCTGTCGACAGGCACCATTGTATCTGTCGACAGGTGGCTTTTTCTTTTGTTTGTTGGGAACATTTTGTTTGTGTAGTATTGGCTTGGTCTGAGACTTTCTTGAATTATGCTTTGTGGGAGCATGCTTGGTTGTGCTTGGGCTAGGATCAACAAATGAAGTTATCAATGACTCTCCTATTTTCTTTTGTTTGACAGGTTGATATCCTAATCCATGCTTGGTTACATGTATTTTGGCGCCCAAACCGCATCTAGATTTTGCTTCCCTTTTACAAATTTCATTAAGTCCTCAGATTTTTCTTTCAATTCCTTTTCAGTTTGTTCCAACTTTTTCTTGGTTTCCAATTGTTCTTCTTGAAGGAATTCAATGGAATGGCTTAAACAGTCTTTTTCTTTTTGTATTTCTTGCAATTTCATTTTCAAGCAATCCATTTCTTCATTATGAGTCTTTTCATCAACTTTCATCATTTCTAATTCTTTTGTCAGGAATGCAATTCGTTCATCATTGTTCTTATCATGCACAAGGGAGTTGCATTTCTTTTTAATGCTCTATTCTCAGATCTATATTCACGAAATTTTTCAAATAAAGTAGTGTATGCTTCCTCCCATTCACTTGCAGTGAAATCATCAAATGAGAAATTTACCTCGCTGGAGTCATCACTCCTGGCCATCAAGCATTTCACTTCTTCATCATCAGATGTTTCTTGTTCATCTTCATCTTCATCACTCCAGGTGGCCAACATTGCTTTGGCCTTCTTGGAGGTGAATTTTTCTTTCTTCAGCTTCTTCTTGAGTTCCGGGCATTCTCCTCTCATATGCCCCTGTTTCTTGCATTCATAACAAACAATGTCAGATTTTTTGTTGGACTCATATTTCTGTGAAAAATTTTTCTTAGGAAAGGGTTTGGAGTTACCTGTGTCTCTCCTCTTGAACTTGAAATTTCTTGAATTGTCTAGTGAGCATTGCCATTTCATCATCATCACTCTCACTAGACGTTTCTTGCTCATCACTATCTTGTTGAATGGATTTCTTGGAACTTGTTGATGTTTTATTGGATGCTTTTAGAGCAATTGACTTCCTAGATTTTCTTCTAATTCTTTTCTTTTGATGTTGATTTCATATGTCATTAGAGAGCCAATTAGTTCATCCAATTTCATTTTGGAAAGGTCTTTGGAATCCTCAATGACAGTGGCCTTAGTATTCCAAGATGAAGTAAGAGAACGAAGGATCTTTCTTACTAAGTCACTTTCAGAGTATTCCTTCTTAAGACCTTTCAGCCCGTTAACTATTAGCATGAATCTTGCAAACATGTCTGATACGTTTCATCAGTTTTCATCTTGAACATTTCATATTCAGACACTAACATGCTAACTTTAGTTTCCCTTACCTCGGACGTACCTTCGTAAATGAGTTCAAGCTTGTCCCACATCTCTTTTGCTGTTGAGCATGTGGAGACTCTTGAGAACTCCTTTGGATGCACCGCACATTGCATCATGTTTAGTGCGCTCCAGTTGAGAGTTCCTTTAGCTATTTGGTCTTTCGTCCAGGTGTCTTCGTCCTCGGGCAACATGTATGGTCCCTTGCTGACTATCTTCCACAGCTCGTAATTTTGAGCTCTCAAAAATACCTGCATACGGTTTTTCCAATAAGGATAGTCAGTGCCATCAAAATAGGGTGGCCTGGTTACTGAATGTCCCTCGGCCATATACCCTTTGCTAGAATCCATAAGATCGAAAATCTCCTGATCGCTAGATCAATTGACGAACAATAGTAAATCGGAGAAACCCGCTCTGATACCAATTGAAGAGATGTGCGGAAATACACAATACGGTAATCTAGAAGGGGAGGGGTTGAATAGATTACGGCAATTTTAAACTATTGATGGCTTCTTTTCGATGCTACAGCGATCTTAATGAAATTTGATTCAAATTCGATTAAGTATGAGACCGCTTGAGTTGATCTAAAAGAGAACAGGGAATCAAACGTGCGTATGAACACCGTGCCTACCAATCATCTATCGCAAACGCAAACAAACCACAGAACACGATGATTTAAGGTGGTTCGGAGTACACAACTCGTGTATCCTACATCCACCGTCCACACACACACGCAGAAACGACTGCTTATGAGCGATTTAACACTACAACTCAACCACACACACGTTGTCTGATGAAGCACGATCAGAACAACCACAAATACGTGAATCAAGCACAAGGGATGCTCGAAACACAACCACACACACACACGATGGAATGGAAATTATGAAATGGAGAAGAATTAGGAATTAGGGAACAAATCCGGTTGGAATTCTTCTCGTGGATCGTCCAAACGCTCTTCAAACTTTGATTGGATGTAGATTGGTCGATGTAGAAGGTTGAATTGATGACGATCCGGCTTCAGCTCCGCATAGATGGTGATTCCACGACGATCTGGGCGGAAAGTTGAAGCAGAGCAGCAATTTGGGGCTTTTCCTCTTGGTCCCTTGGAGGCTCTTGGATGGGAGGCTGCTCTCTGCGAATTTGGCTCCAAAAGGATGCTTATATAGTGTTAGGTAAAGGTGGGGGTCGTGGAGGAAGGAAACACCCAAGTGGGGCCGGATTTGGAAACACAAAATCTCATGTTTCCGTCGTCTGTCGACAGGTGCACTTGCATCTGTCGACAGGCGCACTCAGGCTGATAACTGGGTTTCAGGAAATTGAGTTTCTGAGTGTATCTGTCGATAGGCAGTTTGCATCTGTCGACAGATGCACTCAGGAATAGAAAACCTGAGCTCTGTCCTGGGTTGACTGTGTGTATCTGTCGACAGGTACATTTCATCTGTCGACAGATGCACTCAGAGATGCAAACCTGAGCTCTGTCTTGGAATGACTGTGTGAATCTGTCGACATTGCATCTGCACAGATACAGACAGATACCTTTTGCTCATTTCTTCAATGCCTCTTCAATGCTCATGTTTCATGCTTGTGCACCTACATGCAAATACATTGTTAGTGATATACATTGTATGATTTAGCAATGTTTAACTCAATCACTTTCATGGTGTTTTTCATGTTAGTTAGCACATCAATTTTGCATTAAATCAATGTTCAAGGATGTTAATGTGATCATCAAAAACATGATATATGAAAAACCCAACAGCTACAACGCGTACAACCTGGCCAGAAACTTGTGTCCCTCAACCTCAACTGTGACGCCCTCCAGGTAACCG
Organism: Colocasia esculenta; assembly: GCA_014218235.1. Classification (NCBI taxonomy): domain Eukaryota; kingdom Viridiplantae; phylum Streptophyta; class Magnoliopsida; order Alismatales; family Araceae; genus Colocasia; species Colocasia esculenta. The sequence continues at coordinate 61,153,159 of CM024755.1, read as the reverse complement.
AAAGAATGCACGTAATCACCAGATGGGAGATCGACCATCACGTCACACTGCCTCTCAGGTGTGTGACGAACCAAAGACTCGTAAAATTCCTCGGAAGCAAAACACATAGAAGCACCGGGGTCAACCAAAACACGAGCAGCTCTACCAAGGATAAGCAAGGTACCTATAACCAAGTTCGACTCCTCGGCCTGCTCCCTGGTAAGAGCCATCACATGGCCATGACCACGCCCACGCTGCGGCGCCTGTTGGGGCTGCTGGTGCTGAGAAAACTGTTGCTACTGCTGGTACAAATGGTACTACTAAGGCTGCTGAAACTACTGAGGTTGCTAATGGTACTCCCCCTACTGTTGTTGATGAGGTGCCTGCTACTAGGAGGGTACTAGTACTGCGACAACTGCTACGCGTACTGCACTGGCTGCTGTAGCTGCTGGACTTGCCCCATCGGGCAATCCCTCCTGAAGTGGCCCGGGAAACCACAAGTGTAGCAAATTTCCTCCTGCCTGCCCTGCTCAGCTCCCTGCTGGACTGACTGCTCTGCAAACCTTGACTGACGCATCTGTTGTCGACTCTTTCCACCCCAGTGAGTAGGCAACTGCCTGAACTTCGAGCGGATGCCAGAGCTGCCAGAATTTCCCGAGCCCGATGAAGAAGAAGTCACGCTACCGCGACTACCTGCAGGATGCTGGTACGGTGAGGACCTGGAAGATGCTCGTCCCTACTACTGCTGCTGCTCGGGCTGCCAGGTCTCTCTCTCTCCAAGGCGGTGGCCTTAGTGACGACCTCTCCTAAGGTGGTACACATGTGAGCTGTCACGCCCCACCTCAAGTTTGGCCTTAGTCCTACAATGAATCTCTCTGCACAAGCCTGCTCACTGCATGCAACATGAGGAACATGCCTCAACAATCGGACGAACCTCTGGTGGTACTGGGTAACTGTGAGGTCGCCCTATGCCAACACGTCGAACTGGTCTTGTCTCTCATGTCGAACGTAGTCGGGGAAGTACTCGTCGTGAAAGACCTCCAAAAATCGCTGCCAAGTGATATGATCCAAATGCTGCCCCTGGAAGTGAGTCTGCCGCTGAACTGTCCACCACTCATGGGCCGCTCCCTTGAGCTGGTACACCGCCAGTCTTACCTGGTCTTCCTCGGCGCACTCCATGGTCTCGAACGTGCGCTCCAACTCTCTGCCTTGTTTGGATCATACACACCGAAGAACATCGATGGTCGGAGATGCAAGAATCTCTCCAACAGGGCGGTCCTATCCTCAGTGACAGTCGTCCTCCTCCGACCAGCACAGGTACTCCCAGTACCCGACGGCTGCTGAACTGCTGGCTGCTCCACTTGTAGATCTGCCTGCTACTCTGGTACCATTGGGGGACGTACTAGAGGTTGACCTACCCCTGCCACCTGCCCAGGCTGCCAAGCTCCCTGGTAAATCGCCTTGAAGAACTGATCCACCAAGGGGAACTAATCTGCGTACTACTACTGATGAGGCTGGTACTCCTACTGCTGCTTCCCACCTACTGTTGCTGCTGCTGTTGCTGCCGCTGCTCCCTGAGGTTGTGCCACTAACTCCTCTACTGACGCCTCCTCCTAGACCCGCCCCTGCGTGGGCATATCAGATTCATCCTGTTGCTCAATCAGGTGTCTCGCCTACCTACGCCTGTACGAAGCCATATCCTGCACGGCACACAACCAACAAGGTTAACGATACCAACTCGGGCGGCTAGCAGTGTACTAGTACTATTTTTGGGACTTCCTATTGCAGTTTAAATCCTCTGCAAGTCCTGTCAGACTCTCGCTCTGATACCAACTGTAACGACCCAAAGAACCCGACCCTCGGCCCACGCCGAGGAGCCGATTTTCGCAGAAGGGCTATAATATAAATCTAACAGAATATGTAACAAAAATAAATGTCAACTACGAATCTAGAAGCGCACACATGGAAACAGAAAGAAGAGCGAGACCACTGTGTACCGCTTTAGGTAGAGTCCCAATGCACACACACTAGTGCAAGTAACAAGGGGAATAACAAGTCCCTTAGGGGCATACCTCGAGGATGACGTACAATAGAGAGGGGGAACCACTGCTAGCTATAGGTTCCTCCACCAACGCCCCGTCTCCTCCACCCGGTGCGCGCCCTGACGCTGCTGAGTAGTCTCACCTAGGAAAAGGAGGGATGAGCTTCACAATAGAAGCTCAGTAGGGACTATCAATCTCCTACTGGCTCTAACACACAGAAGAATATATATATAAACAATTTAAATAAAAAAGTTATACCTTCTACCTACGAAAGAACGTGCGGAATAAAGCTACTAACTAGCAATGGTACAGAAGGTACAACACGGTCGGAAACACCGTACGACTGCTCGTCGTGACCACCACACGGCTAGCAAACACAGGCAAGCGGAAACCCCGCCTAGACAAGGAACACTAGCTACAGAAAGCACTACCACTAGTCAACTGGTCAAGTGTGCCCACTGACGTCTTATCCTTGACCCAGGTCCTAACCCCCACATCTTGTCAGAGCGACGTAGGACACAAAGTACACAACAGTAACCGCCATAGTCTGGCCAGACTACGGTCCCACGCCTAGCCTCTCCAAGTTGTTCCGGGGCCACAAAGACCGAAGCAGTGAGAAAGGACTAGTTGGACTGCGCCGGAAAGAACTCCCAAACTGACCTCGGCGTCCCAGTCCAACTACGAGAGCTCTGCAAATGACTCAACGCCGCTGTCCTTACCACCATTTTCCCCTCTGCTCTAGAGTCTGCCTACTAGGCTGCCAACTCGAGCATGCTCGTAGCCCGGAGTACTCCCTCAATAGGCTCCCGAGGATGGGGTTCCCAAGCAACGGTAACAACCTCTCTCACGGGACAAGCCCTCAAGTGCCGAGCACCGGGCGACGACTAGTGTAGGACCGTACTAGGAAACTAGCACAGGTTCCATGGGTACAGTAAAAGTGGAAACGGTGAAGACTCCATAAACACGGTACTTCATAAGACCATAGCCTATCTCTCCGCTGTAGTCGCGACACATCGGGCCATCGCGACCTTATCGCGATGCTCTGCCCTGTCATGAAGGACCAAGCCGTCACAACCAGGTCGCGACACCCAAGAGCGTCGCGATCATGTTGGGACCGGCCAGGTCATCGCGACAAGATCACGACCTCTATATTGGTCGCGTTTTTCGCCGAGGGGGGGTTCCGGGACAACCCTATCGGAGACCACCCCAATAACACAGTACAATCATTCCATAGGGGGAGTGGAGCATGCTCAACATGTATTGAAAGCTGTAAATCACTCAAGCACCCTTAAAGCACCACAAACATGGATTCATGATGATCTACGCTCGATGGAAACGTCACTCAAGTGAGAGCATGATCCTCACACTCCCACAACTTCAAACCACGAGGAAACACCGTCACTAGGGGGAGGGGAGTATGCTTAGGGCGAGAGGATCAAGGGTCCCTACCTCCACGTGTAGAGCCAACTTGTTGGGGCCTTCTCGTCAGAATGGACACTTCCTCCTCGCTCCAAGCGATACGACCATGTCCCGTGCACGAGCGGGTCGACACCACCTCAGCACAAGCACCACGAACTGACAGAGAAACACAAGAAAGCTCGAGAAGGGGGAGAAGGGGAAGAGAGGAAGAGAGAAGGCGAGAGGGGAAGAATGGGGCGCGCCCTCTGTTTTAAACTGATGGCCCCCAAAACACAACGGGGTGACCCAGCATGACAACAACCAAGTCGTGACGCCCATAGGCGTGGCGACCATGTCGTGGCTGCCACCCCCGGCGCGACCCCAAAAGCGGTCAAACCTCGAAGATGGAGAAAAGCAAACACGACGGTTGACCAGGTCATGTCAACGCTGTACGCACCTGACACCCGACATGACCATTCTAACAGACAAGGCAGTGGTCACGTTGAAGATGGAGAAAAGCATTCACGACGCCACCAGATGCCGCGATAGGAAAGCAACGCGACCATGTCACGACCAGGGTGCCTGCCGCGACCCTGAGGATAGGGCCAAGGGCCTGGGAGGGCCGGGTCTTACAACATGGGATATGGAGCTTTGGAAATAGGGGTTGCCCCAGGGAGTAACTCGATGGTGAAGTGTACCTCCTGCTCAGGTGGTATACCAGGTAATTCTTCTAGGAATACATCGGGATAGTCTCTGGCTATGGGAATGTCGTCTAGGGTTGGTTTCTTCTTTTCAGTTGCCATAACTGAAACTAGGAAAGCATCACAACCCTGGTTGATCAGCTTAGAGGCCTTTAAAGAGGATATCAAGATCGAGTGTTTATGATAACGGGTGCCAAGTAGTGACAGAGTTGGAAGGTTTGGTCTTTTAAAGGTGACCCTCCTATGGCAACAATTGACATCGGCATCATATTCAATTAGCCAATCGACACCGAGTATGGCATCATAACCCTTCATGTCTAAACAAATGAGGTCGGTAGGGAGATTGTGTCCTCCAATTATAGTTTCACATTTTGGCAAGTAGTGGGTGAGTTTAGATTCTGAGCCAAGTGGAGAGGCTACAGTGATCTTGGATTTCAAAGTTACAGGTTTGACAGGTAGAGTTGCAGCAAATGTAGTGGAAATAAATGAATATGCAGCTCTAGTATTGATAAGTACAAAATTAGGTTGAGAGTTTATGGAAATGGTACCTTCCACCATACCCCATTCGTGGGTAGGTCAGCTTCAACAACAGCATTAAGGCGTCCCTGACACCGTGGCACATTTTGGGCTTTGCCTAACTGGTCCTTCAGTATAGGACAGTCAGAAATACGGTGGTCACGACCACCATATTTCAAGCACGCCCCAAGCTTCTTCCAGCATTCTTCAGCTCGGTGCCCTAGTTTATCACAAAATCTACAGTTCTCAGTTAACTGCCTACCTTCCACTTTGACCTTTTTGCCCACAGTATAGTCTCTTCCAGCATTCGACCTCTTGTTGTTGTTAAAGGTCTTGTTGTTACGAAACGTTGGAGCAGTATTAGGGGCTCCCTTCTTGATGAAGACCAGCTTTGAGTTGTCCTTTCCCCTCATGCCTTCAACTTTGGCCATAGTGTCTTCTACCAGCTGGGCTCTTTGGACCATCTCAGTGTAGGTTTGAATGTTGTGAGGTCTGAGCCTCTCGATGAACATGGGCCTGAGCCCATCCATGAAACAGTTGGCCTTCAACCTTTCCGTGCCCACCAGATGTGGGGCATACACTGCCAGGCGAGTGAACTGAGCTTCACACTCAGCCACAGACATGCCCTTTTGTTTCAACGCGGAAAACTTTGCCCCCTTCTTTTCCTTAACTCTTTCAGAGAAATACTTTCCCCGGAATATCTCCAGGAATCCGGCCCACTCTAATTCAGCTACATTTGGTAGATGAGCCGATGTGGCCTTCCACCATGATCGGGCATCCGTAGTGAATTGAAAAGTGGCTAGTACCACCTTCTCCCTATTGGTGCATTGCATAACCTGAAAAATCCTTTCTATTTCTTCTTGACAATTCTCCACCTCATCTGGGTTAGGGAATCCATAGAAGCGAGGAGGGTTCAAACTCCTAAAGTTCCAGTGCTAATCACCGGCTCCATTCCTAGCCGTGGTAGCCTGATTTCCAGCTTGAACCACATTTTGTAATGCTTGAGTCAATCCAGGTACTGTTTCTTGCATAGCTTTCCACTGATTGCGAGCCATTGCAGTTGAATGAGAATGTTATGAGGTTCTTGAGAAAAAGATAGAAACCAATTAATGTCTCTAGATACATTGTGAGAGTCAATGGGAAGGAGTGTGTTGTTCATTATAACATAATCCCAATCTCTACCCATTCTCGCCAGGTACTATATTCAATTTACATGACCTAGGTTACATAGGTATCTCTTATTCTTGAGACACATATCCTATTTGGTTTTTCCTAGGCTCTGATACCACTCAAGTGTCACGTCCCGAGAATTACACAGTAGATATTAATTCAGATAATTCGAGTCGATATTTTGAGACATGAACAGTCGGAAAATAAGCCTCTAGCTAGCACGCACTAAATGTATATCAATGCAACATCAAAACAGGGCCCAAATAATGAAATCAATGGAAATTGTATTCAAAACTCATCTCATTATATCATAGTGAACTAATACAACACTTAAACACTGTATAATAGGACTAAGACTCAATAAAAAGAAAAGTACATTTATTCCTCACTACCTACTACATGAATCTAACACTCCATACAAGCTAACTATAGATAGACTCAAGTGTTGGGACGCTCATCATTCGGACACATTCCCATCCTCGACTTGCTCCTCTTCTTATATTTCATAATCACCTAGAATGGTTAAAAGTAGGGAATGAGCAAACTAGCCCAGTAGGATTAATATCTCAATGTGCAGGTAATGATATAAGTGATTAACAATGTAGATCTAGGTTAGCACGATTGTCATGATATGCATGTATGAATAAAACTCATTAAAACATGATACATGAACAAGCTAGATAGAGTGATCATGATAGAGCAAGATCTAGAACAACATAATGAGCAAGAGAATATCAATAGTGAGGCATGTAACAAGCACGCAAGATATCACTTTAAATTACAAGAAATGTAGGATGGCCATATCACGTAAGCAAGCAATCACGAGCACGAACATTTAACATGATTCACTTAATCAGGCATGTTGAAACTAAAGTACACCAAGGAAAGATCCTCCTTGAAATGCACTCTAGGACACGTGTATGTGGTTATTGTATATAGCATTCAACACACACGACTCCCAGCCCAGATGCAACGCCAGTAATCATTATTTCCCATGGTTAACAATTATGACTCTCCATGATTGGGGCTAGACTGCAGCCCTTGGACACTCGTCGTGCCCAGTCAGCATCTCACTTAATTTTAAATGTAGATACCCACAGTCATTAATGGCCAATAAGTGTTTCAAGATGTAAGCACGTGTAATGTCATGTTCATTATGATGATGAGAACAAGTAGCATGACATGTGAACATGATAACAATGGTAAAGAGATAATTTCGGAAGCATAACGGCGCAATTTATGCTTTAGTTCACTCTTTTCATTAATGGCTTAAGTCTAGATTATAAATCACACTTACGAGAATAAGAGAAGAATGGAAGTGCATGCTATCTCCAGGGAACTTCAATGCTACAACCAACTCGGTCTCTCCATGAGGGAATCCACGGAGTATGGAGAATTACACAGGTCTTAAGAGAAAGGTCACCAGACTACCGATACGGAATGACTGGCCGTGAGTTTCCAATCCCCCAAAAAAGGGCTGCCTAAGAGTGCAAGTGTGTAGTGAACACGTGTCTCAATCCACAATCCATCGGTTTCAAACTTGCCGAAAGCAATTAACATGATAGCATGAGATGGATCTATGCATATAACTAAACATGGTTTGCAACATTTTATGATAGTAATTAATCACGTTAACAAGCTAGAACAATAATTGATTCAATCAATAGTTTGCAAGAGTAGATCATTGCATTAATGAACAATTAGAATAGTATTTACATTGATATGTCTTTATCATGAGTTACTGGCTTTCAGGTCATTAGACGGACTACATGCAATGACCAGAACCAAGAAATGCAAACTATTGATTCTATACCATGCAAAACAAGCTTCGGGTAGGTCTTGAAATCTGCGTCGGACATAGTCAACACATTTAATAATGTTGTGTATAGTCGGAACAAGACTAGCATGTGAAGATGCAAATCACGACGGCCTATGTCATCCCATTCATGCATGAATCGCGATGGTTTACCCCGTCACGTTCATGTAACACGTTTAAAATAACAATATAAATATCGCTTGAAATACCTGAGAGGGAAAACAGGCTAAATCGTGACGGGGGTCCACGTTGTGTTTCATGCAGGCGCTGAAAAACATGCGGTGCATAGTTTGAGGTGCCAGAACTGTACCGGTGTACTCGAAATCACGTCGTAGGGCACGGTCGCAATTCATGCGGGCCAAGACGCGATGCCTGGTCACGTTGCATTTTGGGTTCTTGCCCAAAAATGCAGAAAATAGGTACTCGATTCATGCAACGCTTATAACTTCTAATCTAGGGCTCTTGGGATAAAAGTGTCAACATTAAACTATATAAGATTTATTCAGATTTGGCCTGAGATCACCTACCTTTTGGTTTGATGAAGTCACATTTTTCCAGAAAACCCTCGTTCAGAACACTTGGAGGAGTACGCTTACTACACCCGATCTACTGGATGGAAAATAGGCAAACCAGTGAGGTTAAGAACTAGAATCGACCCTCTTTCCATGGGTATAAGTCTTGCACAGTTTAATTAGGGTTTGACCTACCTTTGGTCAACTCCAAGAAGGGTTATCTGCACAGGTTGATGCAGAATGCAGTAGAGAAGAAAGCTCCGAGTTGGGGCGACATCCTCCTCCTTTGGGTGCTCAAGAACTGCCTCCCACGACCCCAACAATGTGTATTTTCATCCCGTAGGGTTTCATGGCATGTATACATGCATCTGGTGTGTTTTAGAAGTCTCATTGGGTGATGGAAAGGCAAGGTGCGGTTTTGGCCTTCCACCTTCCATATTTTGATGATTTCTCACCCCAATAGTGTGTGTGAGGCTTTAGGAAACCTCCCACCATGGTTAGCCACGAAATTGAGTTGCCAAGAAAGCCTAATTGTCTTGGAATTTGCCCTAATTACCTCATTCTATTTTCAACTCAGTTAGGGTTACGAATTTCTGGGTATTTTTCTTGGTTCACTTTATTTTTGGGCCAAATATGATCCATTGGCCCAATTTTGATAATGGGTCATCAATATATGATGTTGGAAGTCTCTCCAAACTGTTAATTTAATTTTTGATCGTGTTATATTTTCGGGTTAATGGTTTTCCGACTTAGTTTACTAATTTTGATAATTAGTCACGTTGTGACGTACGCTTGGCCAATTGGATTTTTCGTTGGACGAACTTCTTTGTGGAACATTTAAAGATAATGTTTGGGGTTGATTTATAATTTTTACATAATTTTAAAATGTGCTCTAGCACATACGATAATGGTACGTATGTTTTAAACATTCAGATATTATGGAAATTATTTATTTCTATTTATTTAAAATTTTAAATTACTAAATTTTCCGAGGTGCTACACTACGGCTTGCCATGAGGACACTTGGGCTGCACCAGGTGTAGTCTGATGAGGTGGAGCCAAGGGGCACTGGGAGGAGGACAAGGGGGAAGGCCAAGAAGTTGGATTGGCGCCTGCGCTTCCCCGACCAGTACGGGGACTGGACACAGGGTGTAATGACCAGACCTCCAGGACCCCTGCCAGGGGCCCAAAGTTCGCGTCACCACCTGAGGATCCTAAGACCTGGAACGGTTAGAAGAAATAGTCTAGTGAGATATGTACTAAATTTAAATAACTATAACAATGTAACAATTGTACAATGTGTCCTAAGAAAAAGCACAGGTACCAGAAGAAAGGTGTAGTCCTTAAGAGGCATATCCTGAGGACTTGCAAAACTAAACTCTCAACTCACTCGGGTACAAGAGCTCACAATACTGGCTGTCACTGCTGTTGACAACACACGGCACAACAGCCGCCTCCGCAACTCGTCCGACACCGAGCTCCCGCGACGACGAGCCCCTAGCTGAAGGAAGTAGGGGGATGAGCCTCGCGAACAAGGCCCAACAGGGATTACCAGTCCCTCACGGGCTAGAGCAGCAGGAACTCCGAAAATAGGAAACTACCCTAGAATGTTGTAAAGCGGGAAACACCTACAACAGGGCACTACTCAGCCGCGGAACAGAATAGTGCAACGCCACGACCACCAACGAGGGTTGTGACACACACACGACTCCCGTAGAAACCAACGGAGTCGAGCACAAAGTGGAAGCAAGTCTCGGCACACCCGCCGAGACCAGGTGAGAACGACGTCTCACCGCAAGAACGGCCACCTCAAACCTCCACAAGGTCAAGGGCCCACAAGCAGAACCACCCCGGACCCCGGACACACCGCGAGGTCGGGAAGCCACACACATTGGCGCCACCATGGACTTGCACCCACAAACGGGACTACGGAACCAAGAGGACACCGAAGCGGAATCCACTAGAAGCACAGGTCCGCAAAAGGCCAGACCAACAACCCCCACAAAAACTACACACGGCCAGGCTATAACCTCCGTGCAAGCTTGGGCAATGTATAACACTTGGAAACGTCATGAGGAAACGTCGTCACAACAACAGCAACCAAGCCACCGCCACCGGCAGCTAAGAGGAGGACCTGTGGTCCACATGCTCTGCTCGCTAGCCTAGATCCTGCCTCCCCCCCCCCCCCCCCGTGGAAGGGCGAGATAGAGCCACCAAGAACACACAACACCGTAGCCTGGCAAAGTTGTGGCCCCATGCCTAACCTCTCTATACAACTCTGGAACCAACGTAGAGCGAGGCAGTGAGACAAAGGACTGTCTGGTCTGCGCCAAGAAGAACTCCAAACACCTTAGCCTCCCAGACCCAGACAAGAGAGCTCTCCAAACAACTCTGTGCCGCTGTCCAAACCTCGTTTTCCCCACAGCTCTAGAGTTCGCCAGGTTGGCTGCCAACTCAAGCACGCTCGTAGCCCAGAGCACTCCCTCAACAGGCTCCCGAGGATGGGGGTCCCAGGCAACGGAGACAACCTCTGAACGAGACAACCCCTCAAGTGCCAAGCACCAGGCGAACAGGCGAGGCAAGCACAAGAAGAACTGCGCCAAGGACAAGCCCAGCAAGTGAGAGGCACATACGGACCCTCGAGAGGGCCGTCGGCCCATCAAGCACATACGAAAAAGGCAGAGCCTCGGAACACTACCAGCCAGCATGGAAACTCGTCGCTCTGCTAATAATCGATTGACCGCCAGCCAATCGATTATTAGACAGACGCGACCCTCCTTGCACCACTGCCACAACACGACCATGAATGTGTCACCTTCGGTCACTGAACGCAAGGCAGTAACCTGCCGCGTTCCCTACCAGAAGGTCGTAAGGGCAAAGCCTACCCTGGGGCACACGCCGACACACAACTGGGCCCATGGAAGCACCCGAGGCAACAGAGGTACTGTCGTGACCCCCAAAGCCGTTGAGATGCCATCGCGACGAGGAAGGGCACCGCGACAGCCACCCTGCTACAACGGGGCAACACATTGCGACAGCAACCCAGTTGTGACTGAAAAGTGCATCACGACAGTGACCCTTGTCGCAACCGCCAACTGCGTTGCGATTAGGTCGTGACCGACTGGGCCGACGCCTCTTCTGATGTCGCGACGCGCCCCACCGTCACGACATCAGTAGAGAGGCTGACCAATGGGATACCCAATCCCGAGGCTGCCCACAAGCTACAAACATTCCACACGGGGGAGGGGAGCATGGGAAAGCAGTAAACACTATCTATAAACCCTGAGGGGCTCCCAATCCACCTAGATCGAGAAGGGTTCAAGCAATCCCTACCTTCAACGAAGAACAAACCCCAATAGGGCCCTTCACATCGGTTAGCCACCTCCTCCTCGCTCCACGCAAGCTCCACGACGCCACGACACCACGTACGACCCTGCTCCTCGCCTGAAACGCACCGAGGGGAGAGGGGGAGGCAGAGCACCGCCAAAGGGTGAGGGAGAAGAAGAAAGGGGGAAGGAGGGGGAAGGGTTAGCCGGCCAAGGCCTTAAGCCTTCGGCACCCAAAACGCCACAGGGCGACGCGTCGCGTAAGAAACCTTAACACGACGGTTCAACGCACTGCGACAAGAATTCATACCCCAAGGACACCGCGACAACGCGACATGTCATACTGACACCCCTGCCACCCTGACAGGCGTTAGATGACCGAAACAACAGAAAGCAATCGCGACCCATTGACCGGGTGCGACACAAAGACGCGACGGAGAAACCAGGAACGATAGGAACACGATGCAAATGCTCATCGCGACAAGGATGACTATCTCATCGGACACCCACGACGTGACACTAATGCGTCGCCCAGCCTGGACGCATTAGTGGCCAGTCATCCAAGACACTGGACAGAAACATGGGAAGCTGGGTCTTACATCCTACCCCCCTTAAAACAATTTCATCCTCGAAGTTTAAGGCACACCTAAAAGATCACGAGGCACGAAACGAAGCATAGGGTGTAAACGTAAGACCAATGCGATTAAGCCACTAAGTCTCAACATGACTTCCCCGTGCCAACAATCGCACAACTAAACACTTGCGGAGCACACGAAGCCAGAAAACCAACGGCTCACACAACGGGCTCCAACTACGCAAGGAGCACAAAACCAAAAACCAATGGCTCACTTCAGCCATACGTGGGGCGTCCAACCAGGATGACAACCCCACAAGTGTCGAGCAATGCCAAAATTGACCTGAACAGCGGAAAAAGCCAGCCGAAAAACTGTACGGCTATAGCCATCAACAGACCCGACTGTTGGGACAAGCTGACCAGAAACCTACTCTATCGTCGGTAAAACCCGACAGAGGACGTGATTGCCGACAGGAACAAGAGAAACACCTGAGAACCAACCACAAGTCTCAGGGGAACGGCCTCACGCTACTAGCAGCAACCAGCACCGGTCACCAGCCCAACTTAGAGGCCACGCGAGTGACGAGAACTAGGGCAACATCACGGTCGCGGAGAATCTGCAACACACAGAACGACGTTCACTGTCACCACTAGGTCTCACCTAGATCTTCCTCACGGTCCAACAGGGACGGCAAACACATGCGGAGAAACCTCAACACATGGAAACGGAGTCCACTGTCACCACTAGGTCTCACCCAGACCTTCCTCGTGGTCTGACAAGGACACCAAATGCACACGGAGCCACAAAAACTGGGAAACTACACACTCCACAATGTGGCACACCGTGACGGAAACACGGAAGACGTCTGAAGTTAAGCCAAAACCGAACACCTCACAACGTTGACGAACCACGTGGTCGAGTACTGGCAAGCCAATAGGCCTCACTGTCACCAGAAAAACTGACAGGAGACTCCGCCATCGGCTTCCAGACTCACCAACACCACGCACAATCGGAGAACTAATGAGAGTTGGCAGCACACCCGCAACGCGCACACAGAGATCAGTTCAGGTACCAACGTGCCAACCACCAAAAAGACACATAACCACACGAGAACCAAAACAACCACAGAGGTCGAGGGCAACACGTCGACCTCAGAGGTACCCAGACTGAAGCAGGGTTCCACAACTGAACACACTCGCTGTCACATCCCGAGAATTTCGCAGTGAATGTTAATAATAATTCGAAAATAATTCGAGACGATAACCCGAGACGTGAACAGTCGCACGCACTAAATGTATAACAACATACATCATCATAGGGCCTAAATACTGAACTCAACTAATCTTTTATTCAAATCTCAACTCATTATATTCCAAATGGAAACTATTACAGGACTAAGACTCAATAAAAGAAAAAAGTACATAATACATCACTTCCTACTACATTGTTCTAACACTCAAAATAAACTAACTATAGATAGACTCATAATTGGAACGCTCATCACTCTGAAGCATTCCCATCCTCGACTTGCTTTTCCTCTTGAACTTCATAGTCACCTAAATTGGGTAAAAGTAGGGAATGAGCAAAGTAGCCCAGTAGGATTTATATCTCAATGTGCGGGCAATGATATAAGTGATTAACATTTTAGAACATGATACATGAATGCCATGATATGCATGTGCGAATAAAACTCATTAAAACATGATACATGGACAAGCTAGAGAGAGTGATTATGATAGAACAAGATTTGTGAACCAGATGACAATATAGAACTAGCAATAGATCACTTTGTACAAGCACGCAAGATTTCAATTGATGTCAAGAACACAAGATATCACTAATTGCATTAAATGCAGGATGGCCATATCACGCAAGCAAGCAAGCAAGAATGTACGAGCACGATAATGTAACACTAATCAGGCACGTAGACACTAATGTACACCAAGAAAAGATCCATCAAGAATGTACACTAGGACACGTGTATGTGGTTATTGTATCTATCATTTAACAAGCAAGCAAGACTCCCAGCGCAAATGCAACGCTAGTAATCATTATACCCCACGGTTAACAGTATATTTATGACTCTCCGTCATTGGGGCTAGACTGGAGCCCATGGACACTCGCCGTGCCCGTTCAGCATCTCATGTAAGGTTTTAAATGTAGATACCCATAGTCATTAATAATGGCCAGTGAGAGTTTCAAAATGTAGCATGTGTAATGTCATGTTGACGATGATGATGGGAACAAGTAATAAGTAACTGAAGATGATTTCATGATAATAATGGTCAAGAGATAAATTCGGCAACATAACGGTACGATTTATACTTTAGTTTAATCTTTACATTAACGACTTTAGTCTAGATTGTAAATCACACTCACGAGAACAAGATGAGAAAGGAAGTGCACGCTATCTCCAGGGAACTTGAATGGTACAACCAACTCGTCGGCCATGTGATAATCCATGGTCAGATGAGATTTACGGAGGCCTTGGAGAAAAGGTCACTAGTTTATCGATTCGGAATGACCGGTAGAGAGCTTCCAAATTCCCAAGAAGGGCTGCCTAACAGTGCAAGTGTGTAGTGATGTACACATCTCAATCCACAAACTATCGGTTTTGAACTTGCGGAAAACACTTAACATGATGGCACGAATTGAACAATGCATTTAACTACATATGGGTTTACAATATTTTAAGATAATAATGATCATTTAAATAAAGCTAGAACGGTAACAAGAGTAAATCACAAGTTTCATGAATGATCATATCATTAAGAAAGCAATTAGAATAATATTCATGTAATTAAGGCTTTTTAAATGGGTTAATCACTTTTAGGCCATTAAATAAGCCATCATGCAATGATCAGACCTAAGACATGTGAATTACATGCTAAATATCATATTTAAATAGACCTCAGGTATAGTAGTAAGTTTTGTAAAAGAAATAGGTGGGGTTTCATGAAAAATCTTGAGGTCGCGACAGACCCTTGTAAGGATTGCGATGGGGGTCAGATCAGAACACAACATTGCCTTGTAAGGATCGCGATAGGCTTGTCTGATCAGGTAGGCAGTTCGCGACGGGTTCATAAGAAGAAGGCGACAAGGGTATGTGCAGAACGCGACAAGGGGGTCAGAATAGGTAGAGAGATAGCGACGGGGCACTCGTCGCGTTCAGAACGGGATGGGTTTGATGTCACGACAAGACCTCAGAACGTGGCCTATCGGGCCGTCACGTTCACAGGATCTGTGCCTGAATCCGACAGAGAAAGGACATTTTCTTGGATTGCGGTCCAGAACTGCCTTATATTGGCACAGGGTGCTTCAAAAAAAGAGAACAAGTTGTACAGTGCATGAAAAATAACGAAACTAGTTTTAAACCAACCTAGACATGCACGGGTGCTTGCAGTAAATAGGAATTAGAAAACAAGGATGATTTCGATAGGCTTTACTCAAGTCAAACACAAACATAAAAAAAACCAAGTGCAACCCGAAAACCTAATGTCATGCAGAGACCCTCTTATTATGCTTATAACGCTTTAACTAATGACATTTAGACAAAATGTTCAACACAAGACATGACGAGGACATTTAGTAGAAAAGCTTTCATGTTGTGGGTTTGCTCTAATTCGGTCGCAAATCGCATCCAACATATAAAGAATGGAAAAAAGCCCTAACAGTGCGCGACTTGGGGAAAACGCTTATAACTCAAAATCTACTCATTGGAATTTGATGAAACCAGTGGGAAATGAAAGTTAACTTGATGCTCTACACATTTTTATAGGATATGTTAAGGGTTGGCCCGAGAAAACCTACCTTATGGGTTGAAGCAGTCCTATTTTTCCAGAAAACTCGTGTTCAGACCACTTGCAGGAAAACGCTTAATACTCCGTGTATACTGCATGGAATTTGGGAATTCCACTTGGGATAGCACGTAGACTTGACCCTCTTTCCAGGGGTATAGGCCTTGCAAGGTTTGGTTATGGTTTGACTAATCTTTGGTCGACTTCAAGTGGACTGTTTGTGCAGGTCGCAGTAGACGAGAAGGGGAGGTGTGGGGATCTCCTGCTCCCCCAGCTGCCAAGAACTCCTCCACACGACCCCAATAAGATGTAAACTCGTCCCCAAGGGATTGGTGGAACATATTTAAGCTACCATGGTGTTTAGGAGTCCTATTGTGACTAGGAAAGGAGTTGCGGTTTTGGCTTGTTAGTTTCCTAATTTGAGGATTTCTTCCTCCATTAGAGTGTGTGAGGCTTTAGGAAACCTCTCACCCTAGTTAAGCACGAATTTGGGTTGCCAAGAATGCATGTTTCTATCCCAATTCAACACAAATTGTCTCTTCCTAATTTCAGCCTATTTAAAGTTACGAATTTCCATGTATTTTCTAGCTTTATTTGATTTTTGGTCCAAATGTTGTCCATTGGCCAAATTATCATAATGGTTCATCAATATATAATGTTGGAAGTCTCCCCAATATTTTTATTTAATTTATGGTTGCATCGTATTTTCATGTTAACGGCTTTCCAATTTGTTTTCTAATTTGGAAAATCGGTCACAATAACTATTAAACCTAGTCCAAATGATTTTTATTGATCCAAATTTCTTGATGGGTCATTATAGGATATTATTTGAAGTCCGTATATGATTTTTATTTAATTTTTTGACTCATCCAAGTATGTGTGATAATGATTTTTCGACTTATTCATGAATTACGATAATTTTTTGGCTAATCCGATTTTTCTTGTCACAAATTTGTTTGTGAAACATTTAGTAATAATGTTTAGGGTTGATTTATAATTTTTACAGAATTTGTCAATGTGTTTTAGCATATACGTTAATGATACGTATGTTTTAAATACTTTGATATTATGGAAATTATTTATTTCCATTTATTTAAGTTTTATGTAATTAAAATTTTCAGGGTGCTACACCCTCCCCCACTTAAGAGAATTTGGTCCCCAAATTCATAGATCATTAATTGGCTCTTTAATATTTGTGATCCTTGAGGTTGTTTCGGATTTAACTCCTCTAACTTGTTTCGCTAGTCCAACATCTACACCTATGGCCACCCATACTATTCATTTGGTTCCTTCCACTCTTGTTTTCCTTTCACGGTTGTTATAACTCCATCTTAATCCACTAGATGAACTATGGTATAATTACTAGATTATCCCTTTCTAATTTCTCCTTAATAATGATCTCCCCCACATAGAGATGTACTAATAAGAAAGCATCTTAAAATTAGTATAGGGGTTTAACAATCATACCTCCTTCCGAGAGCTCCACTTGCGTTATTGCATTCACGCGTCCTTGACGCTTTACTAATCTCTGGTTCCTTCCAACTTGGTCTTTTAGCATGGGACAGTTTGGTATACGATGTTCCTGACTCCCACATCGCAACCAAGCCCCGGCCTTCTTCCAGCACTTGTCCGCTTGGTGCCCAGGCTTGTTGCAAAGGTTACAATATTCCACCATCATTGTTTCTTCTACTTTGATCTTTTTCTCCATGCCATAGTCCTTCCCAGTGGTTGGCCTTTTGTTGTTGTTGTAGTTGTTGTTATTGTTGTTGTTGTGGGAAGTTCCAGTTATATCAACTGATCCTCTTTTTATGGAGGTCGGCTTTGAGATTTCTTTCCCCCTTATGCCTTCCACCTTAGCCATAATGTCTTCTACTAGCTGAGCTCTTTGGACCATCTCAGTGTAGGTTTGGATGTTGTGAGGTCCGAGCTTTTCAATGAACATGGGCCTGAGCCCATGCATGAAACGGTTAGCCTTCAGTCTTTCAGTTCCCACCAGGTGTGGGGCATACACAGCCAGACGCGTGAACTGAGCCTCATACTCAGCCACATACATTCCTTTCTGTTTTAGTGCGGCAAATTCCACCGCCTTCTTTTCCTTAACTCTTTCAGAGAAGTATTTTCCACGGATGATCTCTAGAAATCCTGCCCACTCTAGTTCGCCAACATTAGGCAGGTGGGCCGATGTGGCCTTCCACCATGCTCGGGCATCATTAGTGAATTGGAAAGTGGCAAGTACCACCTTCTCCCTATTAGTGCATTACATCACTTGGAAAATCCTTTCTATTTCTTCCTGCCAATTCTCCGCTTTGTCTAGATCAGGGGATCCAGAGAAGCGAGGAGGATTTAAACTCCTAAAATTCCGGTGCAGATCACCGGCTCCATTCCTAGCAGCTGAAGCCTGATTTCCAGCCTGAACCACATTTTGTAAAGCCTGAGTCAATCCAGCCACGGTTTCTTGCATAGCTCACCACTGATTGCGAGCCATTGCAATTGGGTGTAAAGTTATGAGGGTTCCAGAGGAAAGGATGGAAACCAATTAATGTCTCTAGATACATTATCAGAGTCAATGGGTACAAGTGTTTTGTTCATTCTATCATATTCCCAGTCTCTACCCATTCTCACCAGGTACTATATTTAATTTCCATGACCTAGGTTCGACATCATTCTCACCTGGTTGTTGCGTGGTCTCGGCGGGTGCTCCGAGGGTTGCTTCCGCTTGTTGCCCGACCTTCCTTGAGTTGACCAAAGGTAGGCCAAACCCTCACCAAACCGTGCAAGACTTATACCCCTGGAAAGAGGGTCGCGTCTAGTTCCTAACCCCAATGGTTTGCCTATTTTTCATCTAGTAAATCGGGTGTAGTAAGCGTTCTCCTCCAAGTGGTCTGAACGAGGGTTTTCTAGAAAAACATGACTTCATCAACCCAAAAGATAGGTGATCTTCGGCCAAATCTGAATAAATCTTATATAAATGTGTAGAGCATCGAGTCTACTTTCATGTCCAATTGATTTCATCGATTTTCATTGAGTACATCTTGAGTATTAAGCGTTTTGCCAAAGTCGCACATGTTAACCACATTTTACGTTCATGTGGATTTCTCATACATCTCGGGGCCAATTTTAATGATTCTGAAACTGTAGTTCTCTTCTATTTTAGGTTCCCAACAAGTTTAATGCTATGATCTACTCTTGTAAACTATTGATTGAATCATCTATTATTCTAGCTTGTTAAAGTGATTAATTTCTATCTTAAAATGTTGCAAACCATGTTTAGTTAGTTGCATAGTTCCATCTCATGCTATCATGTTAATTGTTTTCCACAAGTTTGAAACCGATGGATTGTGGATTGAGACACGTGTTCACTACACACTTGCACTCTTAGGCAGCCCTTTCTTGGGGGATTGGAAACTCACGGCAGGCCATTCCGTATCGGCAACCTAGTGACCTTTCTCTTAAGACCTTTGTAATTCTCCGTACTCCGTGGATTCCCTCATGGAGACCGAGTTAGTTGTACCATTGAAGTTCCATGGAGATAGCGTGCACTTCCTTTCTTCTCTTGTTCTCGTGAGTGTGATTTATAATCTAGACTTAAGCCATTAATGAAAAGAGTGAACTAAAGTATAAATTGTGCCGTTATGCTGTCAAAATTATCTCTTGACCATTGTTATCATGGAATCATGTTCACATGTCATGCTACTTGTTCTCATCATCATAATGAACATGACATTACACGTGCTTACATATTGAAACTCTTATTGGCCATTAATGACTGTTGGTATCTACATTTAAAATTAAGTGTGATGCTAACCGGGCACGGCGAGTGTCCAAGGGCTCCAGTCTAGCCCCAATGATGGAGAGTCATAAATATATTGTTAACTATGGGGTATAATGATTACTGGTGTTGCATCTATGCTGGGAGTCGTGTGTGTTGAATGCTAGATACAATAACCACATACACGTGTCCTGGTGTGCATTTCAAGATGGATCTTTCCTTGGTGTACATTAGTGTCAATGTGCCTGATTAAGTGAATCGTGTTAAATGTTTGTACTCGTGCTTGCTTGCTTGCATGATATGGCCATCCTGCATTTATTGCAATTTCAACTGATATCTTGCGTGCTTGTTACATGCCTCACTATTGATATTCTCTTGCTTGTTATATCGTTCTAGATCTTGCTCTATCATGATCACTCTATCTAGCTTGTTCATGTATCATGTTTCAATGAGTTTTATTCGTACATGCATATCATGACAATCATGTTTACCTAGATCTAAATTGTTAATCACTTATATCATTGCCCGCACATTGAGATATAAATCCTATCGGGCTAGTTTGCTCATTCCCTACTTTTAACGATTCTAGGTGATTATGAAATACAAGAAAAGGAGCAAGTCGAGGATGGGAATGCGTCCAAGTGATGAGCGTCCCAACACTTGAGTCTATCTATAGTTAGCTTGTCTGGAGTGTTAGATTCATGTAGTAGGTAGTGAGGAATAAATGTACTTTTCCTTTTATTGAGTCTTAGTCCTATTATACAATGTTTAAGTGTTGTATTAGTTCACTATGATACAATGAGAAGAGTTTTAAATACAATTTCCATTGAGTTCATTATTAGGTCCCTATTTTGATGTTGCATTGATATACATTTAGTGCGTGCTAGCTAGAGGCTTATTTGCCAACTGTTCACATCTCGGAATATCGACTTGAATTATCCAAATTAATATCTACTGCGTAATTCTCGGGACGTGACACATAGACAGAGTGGCTCAATCTTGTTCAGGCAATGGACCTACAGGTCTCGCCCGAAACAAGGTCGGCCGCTCTCCACCCACGGCTGGCCATCGTCGGGCATACCTACGTAGGGCTGCCACACCACTTGCACACATGCATACGTCAGTCACATATCACATATCATATAAATGATTGCAAGAGATGATGTAGATACATACCAGGAGGGCTGGGAAATCCCAAATGTCACGACAGAGGGTGTCGAGCTGCAAACTAAAAGAGGCCTCCATCACCACTGGTAGCCACCTCCTCACGAGCGGGAGTGCATCTGGTCATACCTCCGTGGCCCTCCCCAGGGGAATGTAGTAGTAGCTCCACACTTGCACACATGAATGTTTTGATTAGCTTGACTAACTAATTTGAATGCAGGAAATGGAAGAAGTTTAAGAGCAGAACGTGTATCTAGAGGAAGGGGGCGAACCCGCCCACGTTGGTCTCGCGTCCGGTGCCGCGGGAAAAGTTGGTGAAGGTGTGCGCTAGGAACACCGCGCCCCATGTGTACTGTCCCACGCTCTCCAAATATGCAAAAATCTCCAGAAAACGACAGTGGATGCCATCCCCCTTCGTGCCCAATAGCATCTTTCCTAGAAATAATACTAGGAACCTCCTTAGGTCTCGGTCTACAACCTCCTCGTCCTCAGGGTCCTGGCCGTACACTGCCCTGGCCAGCCCCGCAGCACGCTACGCAAACTCGTGTAGTGACTCCTTGCCCGTCTGCCTCACTCCTCGCAGACCCAGGCTTTCCAACAACTCCACTCGGTTGACCATCCTCCAGTCGCCGAGGTCATCCTCTCCTGCTGGCTCCAGCCACATCAGGTCCTGTGCAAACTCCGTGTAGTCGGTGTATGTAACGCCCGTCACCGCCTCACCGTCCACTCAGAGGCCGGTGATCCTCGCCACGTCCTCCAAGGACGGCACCATATGCCCCTAGGGGAACAAGAAAGCCCTGCTCGTCCTATCCCACCTCTCCCTGAGGACCTGTACCAGGGGATGTCCATGTAGAAGGGCTCAATCTCCAAGATCGGCCTAAACCCCATCCCCCGGATTCTCTCCTTATGGAAGTCCGGTAGCCCCTAGTACACCACTATCACCAGCGGCCACTGAATTCTTGGTCTCATAACTCCCCGCACATTAAAAGAAATTACATGAATCATAACACATTTAAAACATTTAAAATCAGTTAAACTGTGCAGAAAATAGGTCAATTTCTAACTCTCGGGTTACCCTCTGAGTTGCGACTAGCTTAGTGGTCGCGCCTCAACTTGAATCACGACCTCTAAGTCGGTCACATTTGATGTTGAAATGCGACGGCTTAAGCCGTCGTGATTCAAGTCCTTGAAACATGACGACTGGTGTTGTCGCAATTCATTCTCCCGCCTTCTCCGACCTGATGGCCCTTCTCCTCCCCTCAAACCACAAGAGTTGGGGTAAGGACATTTACCGAATGGCCGCGTGGTGGTGCTTCCCGCCCTCTTCTTTCTCATCGGAAGGTCCCTGCCAACACCTCTTCCTCTTCCTCCGGCGCTTCCTCCTCCATGGCCACCGCCGGTGCCGCCTTTTTTGCCCTCTCTGGAGCTTCCTCTTCCTCCATCACTATCACCAGCTCGCCGGGGATGACCAATAGCTCGTCCACCATCGCCCGAGTGGCCGTGCATAGTGTTTTGACCGTCCCTTCCACTACCTCCATCACCGGTGACGAGGATCCCTCTGAAGAACTGTCGTTTCACCGGCGTTTGGACGCCATTGCCTTCTTCATTATCGAATAGTTAGAGAGAGAAGAGAGAATTGAGAGAAGAGAGAATTGAGAGATGAGGGAAATCGGAGATGAGGGAGATGAGATTGAGAGACGGGTTCGAAGCGAGAATTGCAAAAGAGTGAGCAGCTGGCGCCCTCAGGCGTTTTGTAGCCCTCAGGACATGTTTAAATCATGACGGATACAAACATCGCGAATTTGAAGCATTTAGTTAAAACGCGTCGTAGGTCGTCGTCATGATTCAAGAAGTCATCATTGCCCCGGCACTGAGTTTAAGGTGCATAATTTTGAATTTTGAGGTACAAATTGAAACGCGACAGGGCATGTGGCCGCGATTTACTCCTAAGCGCGGCAGTCTAGTTGGTCGCGGATCAAGATTATAAGCGCGACGCCTATGTCCGTCGCGATTCAAAACGTTCACCCGAGGGCCAATTTTGAGGAAAAATTCTAAGTTGTTTGGAGTATACAATCATGTAAAATAATGCAATTTGGCCATGTAAAGGATGCGATATAATTATTATTCATGATTCAATTTTGGCATTTACGAACGACCACTTTGGGCCAGATTTTTAGGAGCTCTTTTACATAGGCCATCCATTCATCCTCCGCCTCCTCCACATGTGGGACCGGCCACCTGAAAGAGTAGACCTTCCACAGTGCCTTGATGGTGTCCGCCTCTTCTCTATCATTGTTGGTACCGATCTCCCATCTCTTGATTGGCAGTAGATGAGACGGCCCCTCCAAGTTGCACCGTGGGAGTCCAAGTTGGGAGAGGCAACGGTGTGGGTTGTTGAGTATAAACTTGGTCGCTGCAATCAATCGCAGTTCCACACCGGGTGCTAGCCGCGTCCGTAGATCCTTGGCTAGAAGTGGCGCCGGAGTACAAGTGAACGTGTTCCTGAGCATGCTTTAGAGATGATTACGCCAATATGCCCGTGTTTTCAGTTGTGGCACATGGTTAGCCACATGCCCTTCTAAGCCAACCAAGTTGTCCATATGACGAAGCAGACTTTTGGAGAAGATGCGGGATGAGCTAGGGACTTCATTGTTCATGTCAAACTTGAAGTGTAGGTCAGTCCAACAAGTGAATAATAACATGGAACCGTAAGGAGGCCTACCCGTGCTCGCTGCCGTGAGTCCACTGTAGAGGAAGGCTAGCACCACCAGTCCCAATCTCTCTCCTTCCCATATGCCACACACCGCACTTAGTTGGTCCTCCTCAAGAGTGTTGTCTACTGATGGAAAGAGGAGTGCACCCACAAAGCATATGGCGAATCCCCTCATCACTCTCTCCAGTCTCTCGTCATCTCCCGCCTTTGGTATTTCTTTCATCGTCCAAACTGCTAATTGTTGCAAATTGATACCTTTTCCGGTTTGGATGCTTCGAGCCGCTCTTGCATCCATGAAGCTTTCAAGAACCTCCTTGCTCGAAATACTCCTTGGCATGATCCCATATCATCCTCATCGCCTCTTTTCATCCGCCTCAAGCCTAACAACAATTCAACTTCTTCCAACAAGATAGTGTCTTCGAAAGTTTTGAAGAGGAAGGTGTGGGTTTGAGGATGTCATAGTTCTATCAAATCCCCTATAGCCGCCCAATAAAGGTGAATCTCGTGGTATCTTTTGGCATGGACGACTAAGTTGTTGATTCCCCACCTAGAGAGGATGGTGGTCATGTCAAGACTGATGGTGGAAGTGAGCTTTTGGAGCCAAGGGAGATGCATATACCTCCTGTTGCCCGAGAAAAGGGGATAATCCTATAGGAGATATGCATGGATAGGTATGTGCATGGTTTGATATGACCATAAATAGAAGTGGCACATGGGTGGTTTGGCCATGATGGGATTGGCACATGGGAGTTTGGGTCATGGTATGATCATGGGGGTGTCATCATAAGCATGGGATGGCATGGGTTGAGCATGGTGAGGATGGCGCATGGGAGCATGGTCACATGGGTAGATAGTGGTTCAGCGAGAAGGTATTGGAAGAAGAAAAAGGAAAAAAAAAGAAAGAAAATAGGAGAAGAACATCAAAGAATAAGCTGAACATGTAAGAACAGAGCAAGAACCCACTAAGAACAAGAAAAAAATCATTGCAAGAAATCACTTCAAGTTACCAATTTTGCCTGAACTAGCTTGCAAATGTGTCCATCAATCTTGCTAGTCTTTGAAATCCTTCAACCCTTTGCTTCTTGGATGAGGGGGCTCCATCATGCTCCATGGCTTCCTCTCCTTCTCTTTTTCTCTTCTTCCTTGCCAATTGCTTCAATTCTGAACTTTGGAGAGGTTGAGAGCATGAAGAAGAGCAGGTTTGGGGTGTTTTTAAACCCCCATGGCCGCACAAGCCCAGAGGCAAGCCCAAAAGAGAGCAAGAAATGCAAAACAGGCAAGGAAATCTAGCCTCAGGTGGAAGTTCAAAATTACGTCTGACACATACGCCGCGATTCAAGCGTCTCACTCTGACTTCCATTGCAACTGGTAAAGATAAATCGCCACCGACTAGGTTGTCACGATTCAGGTATGTGATGCGCGTCCATATAACTTGTTGCGATTTCAAGCAGCATCATTTTGATATTTGTGTTCAATTATTTATTGCTTGTCAGCGCTAATGAGTCTTTGAGCGCAGGCTTTGGATACGCATTTCTTGTCGTACATTTCATGATCATCTTCAGCGAATTCCCAACACTCGGTATTGTATAATTGCATCTCACTATATGTTATACTCTATTAGTGTAATGACCCCCTTTATAACGGTACGATTATACCAATCCCCATCGGTACAAAGAGCATCGTCACATTGGGATAGTAACCCAACACTAAACGATAAGGTTGATATGTCCATGAATAATAAAAGAGTACAGCGGAATTAAAAGAAATATTATACTTCATTCCATCATCACCACATGTTGCACAGTCTATATAGTAAAAGAAAATACTAGAGTCCACATTATTACAACTTGAAAAGAACTACATTGTCCATATGAATAACATTATTCAAACTATAAATCAAAGCAACTACCAAAAATAAAATCTCCTCATGTGCTATTCCTTTTATGCGGTATCAATCTTCACTATTCTCTCCTCAACTACTGGATAACCTGTCACACCTGTACGCCGAAGCAAGTGTGAGTCTTACAAGACTCAGCAAGTAATCTAAAATAACAAACTTACACATATCACATACATAATAAGCCACTAATAATAAGAAAAACCACATGCTATCATTCTGATAACAACATTACACATGATACATGTTTCTTATGGTCAACTGTACATAAGTCATCCAAATACCTTCCTATCTAGCACATGCTCATGTTAAATCATGAAAGATAACATACACCTTCACATGTTTTCTACACATGATATATCCTATGATGCATGATTCAAATCTTCATCATATCATTACGCAATTCTACCATTTTAAAACATAAGGCTATGTACAAGATAATAAACATTCCTAGCATGGGATCTAGTCAATTTCTCATGCATTTATATCTTTTTATCACACATTTAACTTGTTGTTTTAGTGTATAATTTATCATACTCTCTTAACACTTGCGCATGCTTTCTAGTAATCTACGTAACACAATACTAACCATTCTAACATAATTTAGCATAATCATGTTGATACATACATGTTATGAACATATGCACCCTTAAACACCTGACATATAACATGATTTATTAATCTAAACATTTTCCTTATTGAGGAATAACTCTACCAATTAGAACATGTAATTATACATAAAGTAGATAGCAATCTAATGTGATCTCTATTTATATTTCACATGCACGTTTCCTTATTTATTTACACATTTCATTTTCTATTTTAATGTGAATAATTCACCATGACATCACCTTTATTAAACATGAATTAAAGATTTAAAATACATTCAAATCAGATGGCAATCATCTACAAATTAAACATGGAACTACATACTAAATGAATAGCAATTCTATCATGAACTTAGGCATTATTTTATGTGTTTATCAACATCATAATCTCATTTAGCTTGCTGTTTTGACATGAATCAAACTTGATTACATGAATTTACACTTATTCTCATGCTATCTTATTCATTTGTCAATTCTACATACTCGATCTTCTACCTTGCGTTTGTTTACATATTTACATACACATATTCATACACACTACCATATGGATATTATTAAACTATATCACATGATATTAACATAATTCTACAATTATGATGTTAATGCACAAACAACAAAATAAATATGCATGTATTAATACATTGGTTTTCACATGTGATTACACTCTCATTATCTTTTACTCTTCCTTACCGATAAATTACACTTCTTTCATTTCATTTACTCATGCATTCATGTTTATCACTTATCACAACAATTGCGCTTATCACGTGCCACATTCACTTATCACTTTGCAGTTCTAATCACATTTAATCTCTTAAATTGCCGTGACACATAGTCCTAACTACCAAGTAGAGGAAAACACTTACTTTAGCACTTAATGCTTATCACTTAGCACTTAGCACTCACTTTCACATATTTGTCACCTAGGCAATGCGGTGGCAAATCTAGGTAACTGCATAGAACAGGGAGAAGCCCTCTCCACCCTAACCAGTGGTACTTGTCCACCTCTAGGATTTTATCCTAATGCCCTTAAGATTTATCTCATAACGTTGAGCCTTCCATATGGACTTTTCTATGGTATAGCTCTCAGACCCCTACAGTAGCAGTGTCACATATTGCTAAATATTTCCTTAATCACTTTATCATTCTCATCACATTTTACTCATGCTCGTACACATATTTTCATCCCATTTCACACACACTATATATAATATTCACATTTCCATTTACAAAAACTTCACGTTACTGTTAAACAATGATAAATAACTTAAAATAAGATTTTAACATACTGCTAACTCTTGATTTACATATAATTAACTCTATCATGCTTAACATGGCCATTTTTCTCATTTCAAAACATAACAGTACTTACTGTCATCAGATCATGAAATTTTTATCACAAGTTAAATACAGTAAACATAACACATTCTAAAGTTTCTAGATTTTTCTGAATAGGAAATGTATTTATAACAATTAAATCAAATCACATGTGCATTTTTCACTAATTTCTCTAAAGTAAAGATCCTAGTAAAACAGTCTAATATAACAGTGTCAATGCGTATATACAGTCAAGACATCATCACAGATGATTTACCAAACCCTAATTCACATCTGACCTATTTACACAAATTAAACATGGTTATTCTATGCTCATAATTCAATTTCCATAATTTTAATAATTAACACAATTCATGAAAATTCATGAAAACCTCATGACATGACCTACTGATCACCCTTGACCCCACATAAAAGTTACAACATGAACACATACCCAGAAATCATTTAAATATATTAAAGAAGATCAAATAGCATTTTTCAGAACACTGAAGAACTTAACTGCACAGTCCTGGCCGCCAACTGAGTTAACTGCGGCATCCCTTGCCGTCAACTCAAGAACTTGACGGCAGGGGATGTTGCCATCAACTTCCAAACAACAATCAGCACAGAGAACACTTACATGCACAGGGAAAATGGAGGGTCCATGACTCGAGGAAAAAGCCAGAAAAATTTTAGGACCTAGGGGACATGTCTAAGATTGATATACATAAGTTACTTGCCTCTAATAAAATCCTAGAACATCAAATCTTGCTGTTGAAGCCCTCCTCGGCCAAAGCAAGAGGGTGCTCAGAAACTCCTTTGATCTGGTTCTCCAGTCGTTGTAGGTCGTTCCTCGGGGTTGGGGATGCCTCCTTGATTGTTGGACTACGCTCCAGTCATTGTAGATCTCCCAGAAAATCCTCCCGTTGCCAGATCAGAGCTTTGGAACTTCAACTTTTCTCACAAAAAGTGCTAGGGTTTCACAATGACCAAAAAGGCTTGGTGCGGCCAGAAGATGGGTCTTTATAAGGTTGGATGGGTTGGGTATGCTTCTGGGTTGGTTTCCTAAGGTTTAGGACGGGTTTCCTAAACTAGAACCGGCCATAATGCGAGCATTAACAAATCTGGAACCATTACGCAGGAGGATATAGATGTCAACATCGGTTGTAGTCAACTGCACAATTGACGTCAAGGGGATGGCCGCCAACATGGGGTTGGTGTCCAGGGGGTGGCCGCCCACTGCCTATTTTCGTCTAGTGATGTGGACGACAATCAGGTCCTGCAAGTTGGCGGTACAGTGTTGGCTGCCAACTGTGCCAGACAGCCCAAACACCTAATTTCGTCCAATTTAAACATACATTTAGGCTCCAACAATATAGTATGAGCATAATTAAATATTTTTACACTTATTACATAAATTATATACATTACACATTATTTATAAGTATAATTTGCAACAATCTCAATTAAAGATAATATGCATGAAGTGACATACATATGTATACATATGCACCATAGTTGCATGTATTATGCACAAATATATATATATATATATATATATATATATATATATATATGTAATACACACTCTATTATTTAGATATCATACATGTCATAATCAAGTCAATGGTTATTGCAATAAGTAAATATCATATGTACGACATTAGATTTATACATCTATACGAGTACAAAGTATAATTTAGTACAACATGCATGAATTTACATAAATATAGCTTGCTTATAATATTTTGATATATTTTACATGCACCGTATTATTTAAGTACCATATACACTATAAACAATTTAGCATGCTAATAATAAACAAATATCATTTGCACAGGATGGACGTATAGATATATGTATACATGCGTATACTCATGAGTAATTATACTTATAACGTACATAAGGTAAAACATATATGCATATACATACCTACATCATTTAGATACATACACGATTCTCATTATTGTTCACACCTCATAACAATTTACCATGCTTAGAAATAGATATATAATTCAAACAAGATTAATATATACGTGCACATATATACACATCATAGCTACATATAATATGCATGGAATAATTAAACACAATATGCATCTCAACCATTAGATAATATATACATTTAATTATAATACATGTACAGAAGTAAAATCATATATGCTTACAAGATGCATGATAGTACTTCACATTATATGTGTAACATTACTTTAATATATCATGCATAATATTTAAATAAATACCTTATATACAAAATTGGCTAATTACTTATATTCACGAAAATAATATACATATACGCATATGCACGTGAACAATTTGTAGTTATAGTATGCGAAAAGTTTAATACGTACACTATATTTATGACATGTAAATATCGTATGCTCAATATAAAATGACGAAAAAAATTCGGGTCTCACAATTAGAGCATGTCAAGGATCTCGAGGCTCTGATGATTCTTAAATTTGAGTTCCCCTCCTCCGCTAAAAACACTGATAATTTCAGAGGATTCTTATGACTTGAGGATAGGCCGTTACGCTTTGCAAGAAGGATGACAGATTCCATCCAGTATCTTGACTTTGGCATCGTAGCAATATCACCCTTGATTATTTTATATTTTATTTTGTTTTAATTTTTTCTTTTAACCAAGCATGCATGCATCATGTAGGAGCTCATTTCCGAAAAATTACTCTCGGGCTTAACTGAAGAGAACCACATATTTTTAATTCCTATTAACATGAAATATTCTATTCTGAGTCAAGTACTCAGTTCATCTTATTGATGTTTGAAGATCATTTATTGAGAAACTCCTTGTTTTGGATTCCTAAATCAATTCATCTATTTTTCCCTATAGATCCACCTTGGCTGTAGCACGTCCACAAGCTGGTAAACGCTCCCCAATGGTGAAACCTACCGGATTGTGTCCGTAGATACTTCCCTGACGCTGGAAGTTGATCTTTCTCCCCTTCGTACCGACGTGCACACCCTTTCCCTTCGTCTAAACATTGAGTTATCTCTTGAGATTTTCTACAAGCCACTTCACTTTAAATTGTAGAACAGCTCTAGTCATATGTTGTTGAGTCGTGTCTCATCACACCTTGGCATCTACTTTTCAGTCACTCCACTTCATTCCACTTAACTCCCTTCATTTCATTGCTTTCATTTCGTGTCATTCTGCTCCATCTCCTTGCAAAGTAGACACCAAGGCGAGGCAGCTGTAGACATGTCATTTTGACAATGTATCAAGTAAATTTCATGTTATATCGCAATGCCTTAAAGTGGCACTTTTCAATTAACCTCTTGGGTGATTTTCCTATTTTTATGGATTTTTCTAGGATTTTTATGAATTTTTTTAAAGGTTGTGAAGGGGTCTTTTGTGCACATATAATTCGTGTCAAACACAGTGGACGCATTTTAAGATGTTTGATCCGTGATGGGTAAAGCTAATGTGTATCACACTTCCTTTTCTGGCGCTTACCACATTTTCAATAGTGACCATTAGAGTCGTCGCATTTAAGAGTTTTAAATTTCTAATTATGGTAAATTCAAAATTGTTTTTGGAAAGATTTTCTTGCTAATTAGAATCGCGTCCTGATAGGCCGTCACATTTCTGACCTTCCTTCATATGAAGATCGACTCTCTTCAGAAGATCGATTCTATTCAAATACGAGACCACTCATGTCGTCGCGATTCAATATTTCCATTTATGATATTTGGAAAGAATCAATCGAAATCGCAAGTGTTTGAAATGCGTCAGTCTATGTCGTCGCAATCAATCGAAAGGTTCAATCAGAGCAAGTCGATCTTTTGAAACGCGGCGCTTTAGTCGGTCGCGATTCATATTAATAAGTGTCCACTGTGTACGATGCGATTCTTGAAAATTTCCCCTATAAAAGGACCCCCGAAGCCACTATTTTGAGCACAACCCAAGCACTACGGCGAAGCCCTGCCGCATTGGAGACTCAACCTCCGAACTAAGAAGAAGCATCCTCACTTCCAAGCTACCTCAAGCATCCATTCCTTGGTGTTTGGAGCATCCATCGTCTCACGTGCATCGGAGTGAGGCGGGGGCTTCTTCCATCTCATCCATCACCAGTAGTAGGCTCACATTGCCACCACTTCTTACTCCCATCATTTTTGTTTCAATTCATTACTTTTAGTGCATTCATCACACAAGTCACACACACACATCATTTCATTTCATTTCCACACCCACATTTTTAGGGGTTTGACACCACTCCCACGAGGTGTGTTTAAGCCCATGCCATTGAGTTTTGTCTCATTTTCTTTGATTTTGGTACTTCACCTCATAGTCTAATCAAACTATCCCTTGTTTGCTTGTTTTCTCATTTTTGCAAGGTAAACATCGAGCTAAAGTCTCCTTCACTGGCTGGCCGGTCGGAGGAGTAGAAGTCAATCCACCATCATTACATCTCCCGCGATCTTTAGGTGAAGGTAAGTACTCTCTCTACCTCTCATCCACTCCTTTGGTACCCTCGCATGCCTGGCGATCACCTTTCTCCTTTGTGCCTACGTGCACGCTTCTTTTCTCCTTTTTCCACACATCATTTTTCATCATATAAAATCTCATTTTCTTTTTAATTAGTTATTTGTGGAGTGTTTTATACCGAAAAACACATTCACAGTTCTGTCATCAATGTTTATTTGCATAGTTCATATCGTGTTCATGCCATCTAGCTTTTAAAATGTTAAATACTTATATCATGCTTGGAAGATGTAAATCCTACTGGGCGAGTGCACTCATTACCTAATTTCCCAACATTTTAGGAGATCAAGAAATTGATGATGAAGAGAACCAAGACTACACTTTGGAGAACCAAGAGTGAAGAGCGTGCCTTAGTTATCAAGTCTCTGAGTGATGGTGCCATTGTGTCTTAGTAGTGAGTTATTTGAGAATATTAGAACATGTAGTAGGGCGTGAGGGTTATTATGTAGTCTTCTCTTTCTTTAAATCATTGTTATTATGAAGTCGGAATGAAATGTAATAGGTAATTATTGGAATTTGCAATAAAATTTCAGTTAGTTATTTATTATGTGGTCTCATATAGGTGTTGTGATGGTCTATATTGCTCTCTAGTTGGAGGCTTATTTGTCGATTGTTCACATCTCAACTCTTTCTATCTTCCGCATATGCTACACTCGAGACGTGACAATTTAGTGGTATAAGAGCCTAGGCCTTTTAGACTTAGGTATGCTAATATTAAGTCTAAGGTGTAAAGATCTAAGTGACCCAAGAAAACATAGGTCATGAACATCTCCTCTATAACGCCTAGTAAGTATGGGTAGAGCCAGGGTTAAGCTAGTTTCATGCTATAGACATACAATACATGATCAATAAAACACATATACTCAAAACATGTACTTCTTAAATTAAGAAAATAATTAGTTGCCATCCTTCTCAAGAATTTCTTAGACACCTCTGGAATGGCTGGCGACCGAGCAATATGGCACGCTATGCAATAGATTGTAGCAGGGTTGACTCAGGCCTTAAACAATGCTGTGTAGGGCATCATGCAAGCTGGTGCGGTCAATCTACACCGCAACTTTTGTGCTTTGAATACTCCTTGTTTTTTTGGAACCCCTGATCCAAAAGAGGCGAAAAATTGGCTCGAAGAAATGTAATGTATAATCCAAGTGATGCAATGTGCCAAGCATGAGAGAGTGCCATTGGAAACTTTCCAGCTGAATAATGACACTCGAGCTTGGTGGAAGGCAATTGTCGCCCACTTGCCTAATGCCCAATAGCTCAAGTGGGATGCCTTTTTGGAAATAATGGGAAATGTACTTTTCAGAATGGGTACAAGAGAAGAAGATGATGGAGTTTGCTGCGGTAAAACAATGCAACATAACTATGGTAGAACATGAGGAATATTCCTACACCTCACTTTGTATGTCCCACACTTGGTGTAGACAAAGAAGTTAAAAGCACATAGGTTCTTGGACGGGCTGAGGCCCAAACTTATTGAGACCCCTAAACTTCCAAATTTATTCTGAGATGGTTCAAAGGGCACAACTAGTGGACGACACTGTAGATAAGCTAAAAAAGATCAAGGAAAAACAACCCCAAAATCAGAATGCCACTCGAAAGGGAGAACCCAACACTTTTGGGACCTTACTCCAACTGGTAACAAGAGACCGAATGGGGGAAACAATGATGGAAATGATGAGACTCGACACCAAGCAGATAAGTGCTAGAAGAAGGATAGTGCTTGACTACGATGTGGAAGTCATGATCACCGCATTCCTAACTGTCCCATGTTGAAAGATGAAATCAGAAGAAACCACGAAGTGCCAAAGCGTCAAGGGCTTTTAAATGATCTGGTACAAATGGAACTCCTTGAGTGAGGAGGTATGATGGAAGGTGTCATTCATTCTAAAACCCTTAGAATAATCTTATGATATCCTTCTTACTAGCATATTCCTAAGTGAGGGTGACGATTAGGGAAAAGCTCAAAAATAACCTGGTAGTCTTACCATAGCTCATCATGTGAATTAAGAAGGAATTAAATTAATTGCAGATGCAAGAAAGAGTTCGAAGGAATTAAATGAATAGTATTAACTTCTTATAGGTGAAGACAATTATCATTTATGATGATAAGTGTACAAGGATTTTGATACCAGCTAGAGTTGATTGAAGATCGGATCAACTATTACACCTATAATAAACTCATAGACCTCGAACCAATTTTCTGGCTCCTAAGGATAGCTAAATAAATAAATGAATGGAACTCTCCGCCCACTAAAGGTGAGGTGTCTACAAGCTATGTGGTGGTCAATTAGATGGCAAAAATTGGGATGGCTCAACCAAATCAAGTTATAAGAGTTGGATAGTACAAATTAGCCTGAATCAAGAACCTTGGTGTAGGTATCATTTTCCGTTCCCTTTTCAAGGGGCACGAAGAACAACGGCTCATAAAGAGGGGGTGGTATGAAATGAAAAATAAAGGAGACGCAAAAAATAAAAAAAGCATCGTGATCGCCAAGCACGCGAGGGTGCCGAATGGACACGGACGGCGAGGGGTGCGGATGGAAGAAGTGTGATCGCGAAATACCTATTGAAGCGTGGGAGGTTGTGTAGAGGATGTGGGTCCTTTCTTCCTCTACGAACATGACCGGCCGCGGTATAGGGCATTTCCTCGTTTGATTACCCTCACAAAATAGACGAAAATAATAAAAGGAGATTAGCCACGTGTAGTATACAAATTCTCAAATAAGGAATGAAATGAATACGAATAACAGGAGAAGAACACACCTTGTGGTGGTCTTTAAACCCCTAAAATGTAAGTGTGTGTGTGTATGCATGCATGTGTGTATAAAAAGAAAAAGGGGCCATGTGGGGCCCGGAGGAGATTAAAATGTAAAGAGCCACGTGGGGTCCGGAGGAAATGGAGACAAAGGGAAAAGAAAGGGGAGGGGGTGCTTCCCCAAATAGTGGATGGGGTGTCGGCGCCGCGGCGTTGCCGATTAGACGGACGGAGGAAGATGAGGAAGCAGCTTTCGCGTCGCTCCGCTCTGGTACACGTGAAGAAAGACGAAAAGGACGCCGACTCCGATCGTCGAGGCAGGAATCCAGCAGAGCTTCGCCATGTTCTGGAACCCCCCTCTTACAAATGACCCTCGGGGTCAATTTATAGAGGTGAAATCTTTGAATCGCGTCAGGTACAGCCGCCGCAACAAGAACCTGAATCGTGTCTGGGCGGCAGGCCGCGATTTGAATTGCGTCGGGACAGCGTGCCGCGACTTGGATTGGATAGTGTCTGGGCAGCAGACCGCGATTCATTAGGTCAGTTTGATGAGACATGTGCATGATTGCCGCCATGTCTTTGAATCGCGTCCTGTCAGGACGCCGCGATAAGGATGGGAATCGTGTCTGCCAGGGCTGCCGCAACTTGAAACGCGGCGGCTATGGCCGACGCAATTACCTTAGGGGCAATTTCGAGGCCATGGCCAATGCAATTACCTTAGGGGCAAACGCGGCGGCCATGGCCGACGCAATTACCTTAGGGGCAATTACCTTAGAGGCATGGGGCTGACGTGATTTTATGATTTGACCTCTTTGAAGCGTGATTGCTGACAAGGATGTCATTACAGGATTTTCTCATGATTACGGGATTTGGCGTGACGACTTTCTGGGCCAACATTGAATCGCGTCTGGGCGGCAGGACGCGACCTTGAATTGCGTCCGATAGGAGGGACGCAATAATTAACTGAATCATTGTAGCAACCCTAAATTTTGGGAAAATTAAAAATTTAAAAATTTATATTATTTAATTAGAAAATCAAATAAAAGGAAGATGTATTAAATCAACTAGGAAATAAAATAAGAGAGAATTAAACAAAACCCATTAAAGGAAAAAGAGTAATGGGCTTTGCTATATTGACCCATTGGAAATTAGTGGGTCAAAATTAGGATTATAAGATGGGGAATAATAGGAAAATACCCTAATTTCGTAACTAAATTATTACTTAATTAGAAAATGTGTATTTAATGCATTAAATAGCTAATTTGAGTAAGACTTGGAATCCGAAAACCTACCCTGATTGAATGGCCATGAATTTAGCTCTCTCCCAACCCAATTAGGAGATCTCATAATAAAGAGGAATTAGAGTCATAATAGGAAATAGAATGGGGAAAAGCTTAAATACTCTCCTAAACCTCTCATGGCCGGCCCTAGCTCGTGCCAAGAGGTTGCTGGACCAGGAGGAGAGGCCAAGAGGAGGAGAAATCATGGAGAAGGAGGAGCTCTTACGTTCTTCTCCGAGTTCTTCACGTTCTTGCCCTATGAGAGGAAAATCACCAAAGGTAGGCATTGTCACGAGCATAAACCATGAAAATTTTTTCGTAGGATGTCTCGTCTGTCAGGAAGAAAAGCTCTTTAGTTTCATATTTTTCCATCGAGCAAATCTCTAGTTCTAAATTTTCAAAGTTCGGTGAACTTCATGACCCCAAACCCTCTTCTTAAATTCATATCTTCATGTATACTCGTCCTCATGCCATGAGATTTTTACTGTAAGGACTGACAGATGTTAGGCTACTTTAGCCTCTGAAAGCCCTAAATTCCATCCACCATGTCTTGCGAATTAAATCTTGCATCTCAACTGTTTCCAGTATTCTATCCTCCAAGTTTGATCTGATTAAACCATGTCGAAACCATGACTATTTACCAATTCCTAATTACTGGGAATACTATTGCATGTCTGAATTCGTTTGCAACTTGTTTCATGATTTTTCGTCACTTGTACAATTAGTTCTATATTTTTGAATCCCTCTGTGTCAAGAAAGAAAACTCTTGGACCGCAATCCAAGACATGTCTGCTTCCTGTCGAAATTGGGCACAGACCACCAGAACGCGATGGCCCGATAGGCCACATTCAGTGGTCTGGTTGCGACAATCTGCCAGTCGCGTCCTGAACGCGATAGGCATCACCGTCGCGATCGCTGTGCCTGGCCTGACCGACTTGTCGCGACCCATACATGCCCCTGTCGCGTTCTGACTACCTGTCATGACCGACCCGTCACGATCCATCTAAACATCTGTCGCGATCTACCGTGTACCCGTCACGAGCCTTACTGGGCTGCGTCGCGTTCACATGATTTTACTGAAAAACCCCTGATATGAAATGCTCTAATTGTCTATTGTGCTTATACCCTTTAATCCTAGTTATACCCGCAGTAATTTCACTTAATATACATTCAACATTTCTATGTGATTTAAAATACATACACACGACTAATTTCCTTCTATGATTTCATGTCACATGCACACACTTTGAAACCATCCAAATATGGCCTAATTGGCGTGAACATGTTACATAATATATCAGGTAATTTATATAATTAAATTGCCTCATGCTTAATTTCTACATGTGTATGTTTTCCCGCGATGTTTTGGAACATCTATCTTGATGCTCCACTGTTCTAGAACTCCTCTAGAATGTCGAGCACTTGTTTCTATATATACACACTCTCTTGACTTGGACGAACTCTCTGTCCTCGTTCTTATCTGGAATCATGCTGGACCTCTGGACATGTGCTTAACATGGCCAGTGGTAGGATCTTGAATTCCACCTAACTGCCAACACCGAGTGCGCGTGTTGTGCAACTGTTACTATTGCCTGTTTACTCGACATGTTACGTGCAATGTCCACTAGCACTCGTCTATACTCTCCTCGCTTATCTATTCACATTCACTCGGCTATCTCGTCTATTCACATCTAATTATTGGTATTATGTATTGGCCATTGACTGATTGTCTAAAGATAAACAATATAACCAATGTCAACGCAATGAGGCCCGATCTGGTCCTGGGGAGAGCGCCCGAAAGTGCCATTTGCCCATGGGAGTTAAATGATCAGGATGTTGGAATTACATCCAAGTGCCATACTATCTAGATTAATCTAATGACAATCAAAAGTGCTATATTCTCTTGTTGTCTGTTGACAACAAATGTGCTATACTATACTCGTTGTGCTATCGCTATACTTTGTGCTATTGTGCTATGGCCATCTTACTATTCGTGCTATAATTGACGTTAGTGCTATATTTGGAATGTTGTGCTATTTCGTTCACATGCTACCCTGCTATCTTTTACTTGACTCTCTTTCTCTTTTATTAGTTACTCTTCCTTTTAACACATTAATCATTTAAAGCCTGCTTGACTATTGAGATTTAAGTCCTACTGGGTGTTATCGCTCACCCTGCGTTATTTATCGTTGTGTTCTCAGGTGAGACCGAGGATGAACTATACACTCAAGAGGACGGGAACGACCAGGAGTGATGTCACGAGTTTCCTAATGTCCTAGTACTATGATAGAGTCCTAGTTTAGTCCTTTGCTTTATTTCAATGTAATTGGGCCCAATAGATTGGCTCTAATATTAGTGGTTGTAACTAG
This sequence comes from Colocasia esculenta, assembly GCA_014218235.1. Taxonomy (NCBI): domain Eukaryota; kingdom Viridiplantae; phylum Streptophyta; class Magnoliopsida; order Alismatales; family Araceae; genus Colocasia; species Colocasia esculenta. The sequence continues at coordinate 61,114,948 of CM024755.1, read as the reverse complement.
ACATTTGAAAGATTATTAATGAATGAATTTGTTTTAGTATTTATTCTTGATCAATGGTTTGATGTCTAGTCCTCGCTCTATACCGATTTACTTGCAACTGCCTCGCGTTCCGATATTCCACGTCGGGGCCTGACAGTTTTGTGGTATCAGAGCCTAGGTTATTCTTAAGTATAGGATGATCTAGGTTAACCTACCTCGATTAGAGTCAATTATCCTACCTATGTGAGAGGTGGTTAGAGCCAAGGGTAACTAGCTAAAATAAACTCATGCATGCACAAATTAAATCTCACATCAATATCATGATAATAAATATTCTTTTGTAGGAACTAACCAATCAAGATGACTGCTGAACGTGCTCAAATGAGGGGCAAGAAACAAACCATCTAAGAGTTGACTCATGCCATCATGCAAGCTACCCAAGGCGGGGGTAATCGTGCCGGTGCAGGTAGTCTGCATTGTAACTTCAGAAGTCTGAACCCGCATAGGTTTAGTGGATCCATGGATCCGGATGAAGCCAAACACTGGCTGAAAGAAACGGAAAGGATTTTCCGTGTCATGCAATGCGTAGCAGGAGATAAGCTGCTACTAGCCACTTTTCAACTGCAGAAGGACGCCCGCGCTTGGTGGGAGTCAGTGGAAGCAACTAGGGAGAATGGTCAAATCACATGGACCGAATTTAAAGAAGCTTTCAACTCCAAGTACTTCTCTGATCATGTCCAAGAAAGGAAGGCTGCGAAATTCACTTCCCTGAAACAGAGGAGCCTGACTGTGGTTGAATACATGGCCCAATTCTCTAGGCTGGCAAGGTATGCGGCACACCTGGTAGCTACTGAAAGAATGAAGGCTAAGCACTTCCTGAACGGCCTTAAGCCACAATACATCACCCAACTGGCACCTCTCGACATCCAGACCTACGCTGAGATGGTAAAGAAAGCTCAGCTACTGGAAGATGCTACGGACTTCACCGATCGTATAAAAGGGATGTTCGTGAAAAAGGAAATGACCTCGGGTCAATCATCTGCTAAGCCTAACAATGGCAAGAAGTGTCCCTTCAACATCACGGAGGGATCCAACAAAGAAAGGAAACCGAAGGTCTTTGTACCCAACACTCCAGCCAAGAGCAACTATAAGCATTGTGACAAGCCAGGTCACACCGCTGACGAGTGCTGGAGGAAAGTCGGCGCGTGTCTACTCTACGAAAGTCACGAGCACCGCATCCTGGAGTGCCCGCTACTGAAAGAGAATGAGAGGCACCCTAATGCGCCTAAGAAACAGGGCCGACTGCAAGCCCTGCATGATGAGGAACCTGCTATGGAAGGTGGCGTGGTAGAAGGTACCCTTCAAGTTTTCTCATTATCACCATTTGTTTTATTTGATACTAGAGCCACTCATTCATTTATATCTCAAAACTTTGCTGATACTGTGAATGCTATACCTATATCTATGGGTTGTGAGTTCTCTGTCACAACGCCACTAGGGAAAAAGGAGAAATTGAACAAATACTTTCCCTCTGCCGATGTAATGATCGGAAACCATAACCTAAAAGCCGACCTGGTGTGTATGCCCATGGAAGGCTATGATGTAATTTTGGGAGCCGACTGGTTGTCCGCATATGGGGCAAGTGTCGACTGTAAGAAAGGGAAGGTTACCTTTAGTGACTTTCCTAAATTGACATTCTCTGGGATTAGACATAAGAGACAGATGTCTCTAGTCTCCGCTATAAAAACCCACAACATGATCAGGAAAGGTTGTACTGCTTTCCTAGCAGTCGTAGTTATGGAAAAGAAGGGTGCTAAGATAGAAGACATTCACATAGTTCAGGATTACCCCGATGTGTTTCTGGAAGATCTGCCAGGGATTCCCCCAGAACATGATGTCAACTTCGCCATTGAGTTGATCCCTGGAGCTGCTCCGGTATCACGTCAACCATACCGGATGTCACCTGCCAAGCTAAAGGAGTTGAAGATGCAACTGATGGAGCTATTAGAAATGAGGTTCATCAGACCAAGTATTCCCCATGGGGAGCGCCTGTGCTGTTCATCAAGAAGAAGGATGGATCGATGAGGCTTTGCATCGACTATCGACAACTCAACCAGCTCACCATCAAGGACAAATACCCACTGCCTAGGGTCGATGAACTATTCGACAAAATATCTGGAGCTCAATACTTCTCTAAGATCGATCTTCGATCTGGCTATCATCAAATGAGGATCAAGGATGATGATATCTTCAAGATGGCTTTCAGGAGCAGGTACGGGCACTATGAATTCGTTGTTATGCCTTTTGGTCTAACCAATGCTCCTACAGCCTTTATGCAACTCATGAACAACATATATCGGCCATACCTTGACAAGTTCGTGATCATCTTCATCGACGACATCCTCATTTATTCAAAGTCCAAAGAAGAACATGAAGAACACCTGAAGATTTCACTGCAAGACTTGTGAGACAACAGACTATACGTAAAGCTTAGCCAGTGTGAATTCTTGCACGAAGAAGTATCCTTCTTGGGCCATGTCATCTCTAAAGACGGAATCTCCGTTGATCCCTCCAAAGTCGAAGTTGTACTCAATTGGGAGAGACCAACCAATGTCACAGAAATTAGAAGTTTCTTAGGGCTGGCTGGCTATTACAGGCGGTTCATCAAGGACTTCTCAAAGATCGTCATTCCTCTCACGTGTCTGACACGAAAGGAGAATCCATACTCCTAGACAAAAGAGTGTGAGAAAAGTTTCCAAACTCTCAAAGACTGCCTTACTTCAGCACTTGTTCTTGCCCTGCCAATAGAGGGAGAAGGGTTCTCTATCTACACCGATGCCTCCGGAATCGGACTAGGTTGTGTACTAATGCATAAGGAGAAGGTCATTGCCTATTCTTCAAGACAACTGAAGACACATCAAGTCAACTACCCTGTGCATGATCTGGAGTTGGCGGCCGTGGTCTTCGCCCTAAAGATCTAGAGACACTACTTGTATGGAGAGAAGTTCACTGTCTACTCAGACCATAAAACTCTGAAGTACTTGTTCTCCTAGAAAGAACTCAACATGAGACAAAGAAGATGGCTAGAATATCTGAAAGATTTCGATTCAACATCCAATACCATCCAGACAAGGGAAATGTTGTGGCTGATGCTCTTAGTAGAAAGCCAATGGCGTCTGTCTCAAGTCTAGTCCTTGGCGAGATGCAACTACTAGAACAATTCGCAAAGTTAGACTTAAATATTGAACATAGAGATGATCGAGTCTTGGTTGCCAATATCAAGATTCAATCTGATCTGCTAGAGGAGATCAAAGCTCAATAAGACGATGATCCATTCTTAGTTCGCGTCAAAGAAACTCTTACTGAAAGACCAGACTTTGCAATGACTGAAGACAGAAGGCTTGTCTTTTAAGGAAGGACATGTGTTCCTAACAATGAAGAACTAAAGAGAAGATGAATGGGTGAAGCTCACAAGACAAAGTATACTATTCATCCAGGAGGTACCAAAATGTATCATGATATGAAAAGAACGTTTTGGTGGCCGAACATGAAAAGAGAGGTAGTTGAACATGCCGCTCACTGCCTTACTTTCCAACAAGTAAAAGCGGAACACCTGCGCCCTACTGGTGTACTCAGACCGCTAGATATTCCGGAATGGAAATGGGAAATCATTGACATGGATTTCATGATGGGCTTACCCAAGAGTCGTTGTGGACTCGATGCAATATGGGTCATTGTTGACCAGCTAACCAAATCTGCCCACTTCCTAGCCATAAAAAGTAAGTGGTCAATGGAGGTACTAGCTGCCTTATATATCAAGGAGATTGTAAGACTACATGGCATTCCATCATCTATTGTTTCGGATCGAGATCCGATATTTACATCTCATTTTTAGAAAGGACTACAAGGTGTGCTAGGTACTAAACTCAACTTTAGTACTGCATTTCATCCACAATCTGATGGGCAAACAGAAAGAACCAACCAAATTGTTGAAGACATGTTGAAAGCCTGCAATATAAACTTTCAAGGATATTGGAATGAGCACCTACCCCTAATTGAGTTCGCCTATAACAATAGTTACCAGGCGAGTATTAAGATGGCACCATTTGAAGCACTCTATGGAAGAAACTGTAGATCTCCTGCATGCTGGAATGAGGTTGGAGAACAACAATGGCTAGGCCCAGACATGGTGGAGAAGATGACAATAGACATTTAGGTAATCAGAGACCGGCTCATGATTGCTCAGTCCAGACAAAAGAAGGCGAGATTTGGAATTTCAACTGGGTGATCATGTATTTCTAAAAGTGTCACCTACTCGTGGCATTCAAAGATTCGGTGTAAAGGGTAAACTCAGCCCTAGATTCATCTGTCCTTTTGAAGTACTCGAAAGGGTTGGCGAGGTAGCATACCGGCTGGCGTTGCCAGCGGATCTGGCATGTGTACACAATGTGTTTCATGTTTCCATGCTTAGGGAATATGTGTACGATCCCACGCATGTCATTCGCCATGAGAAGTTGGAACTGAACAGAGACATGACATACGAAGAGAAGCCAGTCAAGATACTGAAACACAAGGTACAATAACTCAGAAATTGTCTCATCCATGTGGTTGAAGTCCTATGGAATAATCGAGGAGTGGAGGAAGCCACATGGGAACCGGAAGGAATCATCAGACAGAACTACCCTGATCTTTTTGGTAAGACATTCTCTCCTGAATGATCATATGAATTTGTGGACCAAATTCTTTTTAGGAGAGGGAGGATGTAGCAACCCTAAATTTTTGGGAAAATAAAAATTTTTAATATTTATATTATTTAATTAGAAAATCAAATAAAATGAAGATGTATTAAATCAACTAGGAAATCACATAAGAGAGAATTAAACAAAACCCATTAAAATAAAAAGAGTAATGGGCTTTGCTATATTGACCCATTGGAAATTAGTGGGTCAAAATTGGAATTATAAGATGGGGAATAATAGGAAAATACCCAAATTTCGTAACTAAATTATTACTTAATTAGAAAAGGTGTATTTAATGCATTAAATAGCTAATTTGAGTAAGACTTGGAATCCGAAAACCTACCCTGATTGATTGGCCACGAATTTGGCTCTCTCCCAACCCAATTAGGAGATCACTTGCTTAAAAATGGGAGATGAAATTAGGGAAATTCGTAATAAAGAGGAATTAGAGTCATAATAGGAAATGGAATGGGGAAAAGCTTAAATACTCTCCTAAACCTCTCATGGCCGGCCCTAGCTCGTGCCAAGTTCTTATCCATTTCCATAACAGTATTAATTAACATATATATTGTAAATTATATATATTGTCGTATATATATATATATATATATATATATGATTTCTGTATTTTCTGAGTTCTAGCCAATGACCAGTAGGCATCTACATCGGCGGACGTTAACCCCAAGTCAGCGGTCACATCGATGGACGCCAACTCCATTTTGGCAGCCAGTGATGTTGACGTTAGTCTCCCAGATCTGTTGCGTTTTAAGATCCGGAAATGCCCCCAAAAATGTCGCCCTTGGTTTAGGAAACCATTCTCCAACGGTAACCTAGCCTACCCTAAGCCTGTCTTCGACCCTAACTCTATAAAAGACTCAGTTTGGGGCGCTGTTGAGTCCTTTTGGCTCTTTTGTCAAAAACCCTAACTTTCATGTGCAAAACCTGAACTTCGGACCCGTAGATCCGGAAATTCGAGGCATTATCCGGCATTCTTCTTCGACTAGGAGGAAGGCTGGACATTGAGGATCGTCTTCCCAACCCCGGTGGACCTTAAAGACCATCTTAGAGACCGGATTTGGAGGACTTCGGGGACTCTTTAGCTCATGCCGTGGAGGGCTTCTCCGACTTGATTCAGTGTTTTTAGATTTGTTTGAAGGCATGTAAATACTCTACATTGACCATATGTATGTCTAGTAGGTCCTAGGGAATTTTACAGATTTTATTCGTGTCATGGAACCTCCTTTTCCTTTATTTTTGGCGAGCTCTGTTTGTTTTCTACAGATAGGAACTTAACGGCAAGATTCCCTGCCGTTAAGATCCGATGTTAGCAGACATTTGTGTCGCCGTCAATTAGGTAAGCGGCCACCCCCTTGCTGCTGAGTTCTTCAGGCAAGAACAGTGGACTGTTTGCCCCTTTAAAATCTATTTTCCGGATTTCTGTGCATGGGGATATACTGTAAAATTTATATGCTATGTAGTACCTTATGGATATGATGTTGTGAAATTTTGTGGAATTTTTGTTACACATTTTAAATATTAGAATTTTTCCAAATAATAGTCAGACAAGTTTTAATCTTGAAAATTTTTGTTCATATGATCTACGTGGAATTTAAGTGTCATAGAATTTATGAGCGATGTTGCTAGATGTCACATCATGCCATAAAAAAATTTGGGAATTTTTTGTTGGGTTGAGTGTGAATATAATTCTTTTTCCCTCATATTTTGATGATGAGAAGTTGTGATTTTAATGAACAATAATTGGAACATGTTAAATGCACCACACATGTAATGACCATATTCAAAAAGCATATTTTCAAACACATTTATCATTTATTTTCTTGATAATACATTGGACTAATGAAATATGTGTTTATTTCTCAGGGACACATAATTCTTGCAAGGGTAGTGTCGACACACCCCATACTGGTGTCGACACAATGCTCCAAGCCCTAAGGTAAAAGATGAAGAAATGGTCAAGTGGTGTCGACACAAGATCAAGTAGTGTCGACACTAGACCCAGCTCCCAGAGAACCGTGTCAACAGGTCTGGACAGTGTGTCGACACTAGACCAGATGGTGTCGACACTAGATGCCTCTCCCAGAAGGCCTGTTTTGCAATTTTCTATTGAGTGTCTACACTAGATGAAGCGGTGTCGACACTAGAGACCCTTCCCAGAGAAGCTGTTTTGCCAGTCTGTGACAGTGTGTCGACACACTCCGGAAACTTTTTGACTTAAAGTCACATCTGGACACGTGGCACTCTAGGGATTTGGTGGATCGGCCTTGGATCATGTGCCCACGATGCCCAAGGGTACTTTTGGACACTTTGGGGTATAAATACTCTCCTAATTGGCCATCCAACCACGAGAGAGCCTCCAAGAGCCTTCCAGAAATCTTTTCGGCGGCAGAGAGAGCTCTCCTCCCTGTTCTTGCTCCCCTTGTGCTTCTCCAACCCAATTCCCACATCTCCAAGCACAAGAAGTGAAGATTGATCCAAGATGAAGTAGTATGATCAACATTCAAGGGTGCATATCAAGTAGAAGCAGACATTTGTGAAGATTTCGAGGAAGATCCCAATGCACAAAGCACAGAGCATCGGCCAGGGACTTCAGGGAATCAAGTCTCTTCACACTTCAGCATCTACAAGGGAGTATACTTGAAGAACAAGGATCTTTCAAAATATTCCTCAATTCCCTTGTGTCTTCTGAGTCATTCTGAGATTGTGCATGAGTTGTTGCACCAGTCTCTTGAATGAACTCTTGATAGATCAGATCATTGCTAGAGGATTTGGATCTTGTGTTTTTTGTTCTAGTAAATTGTTTATGAGCCTGTGTGCTTAGTGGTAGAGTCATTGTACTCAGTGGTTGAGTCGTTGTACTCAGTGTTTGAGTCGTTGCACTCAGGTGTTGGTTGAGCAATTGTGCTCAGGTTCTAGAGTAGTCTTGCTCTAGAGGTTGTGTGAGTTGTAGAAATCAGTATTTGGAGTTGTCAGGCTCCAGTTTGTGGTGTATCCAGGTTGTTTAGTGGATCCTCACAGTGTGTGGGGTGGATGTAGGAATCACATGGTGTGATTTCCGAACCACCTAAAAAATCTCTGTGCAATGGTTTGTGTGTGACTTAAATTCTTTGCGCTGGATGTATGCATAGGGTTTTTCAAATTCACTTTTAATCAACTTGATTACACACTTCAATCATCTAATTCACACAATCACTCATCAGATCTATAAATTGCTCTTTCAAATTGCCTCTGATTCTATGCATTGTTTTAAATTGGCTAAGCTTCCGCAATAGTTGGCCTAGATCTATTCAACCCCGCCTTCTTGATCTTGTCCATCCTTTTTCGATCCTACAATTGGTATCAGAGCGGGTTTATATCTGATCTGATCTAAGTGCTTTCTATTTGTTCTGTGTTTTACTTGCTTGCTTGCTAAGTGTTTCCTTCATTGCACCATCAATTTGATTTAATGAATTCCAGAGTGTTCATAGCTGAGGGTCATTCCATTAATAGACCACCCTTCTTCAATGGGATTGACTACTCCTATTGGAAGAATAGAATGCAAGTCTTCCTTAGAGCCCAAAACTATGAAATCTGGAAAGTAGTCGAGGTAGGTCCATATGAGAACCAGGGAGAGGAAGAAACCTGGACCAGGGAACGGATTAGAAGGGCTACCCTGAACTATAGTGCTATGAATATGATCCAATGTGCAGTCCACCCTAAGGAGTACTCAAGAATCTCCATGTGCAAATCTGCCAAGGAGATGTGGGATAAGCTTGAGATACTCTATGAGGGAACATCTCAAGTAAAAGAAACCAAAGCTAGCATTCTTGTTTCTGAGTATGAACTGTTTATGATGAAATCTGATGAGACTATTTCTAAAATGTTTGCTAGGTTTATGATCATTGTGAATGGACTGAAGGCTTTAGGTAAGGATTATACAGATGCTGATTTGGTAAGGAAAATCTTGCGCTCTCTCTCTCTTCAATTTGGCACACTAAGGCCACAGTCATCGAAGATTCTAAAGATTTGTCCAAAATCTCTTTGGATGAATTGATAGGATCCTTAATGACTTATGAAATGAACCTGAAAAGGAATGAAGAGCACATAATAAAAACCAAACCAGTAGCCCTCAAAGCTTCATCTAGTAACAAAGACAAGAATCAGGAGAAAACAAGCTCTGATGAGTCTGAGTCCAATGAGGATGAGATTGCTCTCATGACCAGGCAATTCAGAAAATTCTTAAAATATAGAAAAAGAAAACTCTCTGGGAAAAAGAAATTCCCATCAGGAAAAAGAAACACTTCCTTTTCAAATGTCAATTCTAATAGGAATCAGAAATCTGATGAAACTGTCATTTGTTACAGGTGCAACAAGCCAGGACATATGAAGGGAGAATGTCCTGAGAACAAGAAGGAGAAATACAAGAAGATTCACAAGTTCAAGAAGCCAAAGGCCATGGTAGCCACCTGGTCTGATGAAAACTCAAGTGAGAAGGAAGAAGAAAAATCCTCAAGCTCTGAGAGTGAGGAAATTTGCTTCATGGCAAATGGCTCAGATGGAAAGGTAAGTACTTCTTTCGAAGACTATTCAATTGATGATTGGCAAGATGCATATGCTGAGCTTGTTGAAAATTATTCTGAAATAAGAAAAGAAAACAAACATCTAAAGAAGAAAATTAAAAACATTCTGAATGACCAATCAATAAACAAAAGAATTTGTGAATTACAAAATGAAGTAATTGAGCTCAATGAAGAAAAAGAAAATCTCCTAAATACAATTGATGAGCTCAAGCTTACATCCCAGAAGGCCACTCATGAGTTTAAAGAATTGTCTAAAAAGCTGGAACTGGAAGAAAAAGAAAAACAAAAAAGTGTTGATGAAATCAAAACCTTAGAAAACTAGCTAAAAGAAAAAGAACAAGTCATTGAAACCATTACAAAAGGTAAAGATAATTTGGAGGCCTTGCTAGGAGCTAGAATGAGATCTGAATCACATGGACTAGGATTCAACAAACAAAAACCCAAGAAAGACAAATCTGGTGAAATAAGAGAAATAGCACCCTTGATCAATTTTGTCAAAATTTCTAGTCTTGAAAACACAAAAAATAAGCAAGTGTCAAGCAACACTATAAAAATTTCAAAAACCCAGAACAAAGAGAAACCAATCAAGTCGACACAATCACCTAACAGGTTGACACAAGTTCACAAAAAGGTGGAATCTGTGACTGCTGTGTCGACACCAGTTAAGGACAGGTCGACCTGCTCAACCTTAACAACCACAAATCAATCAACTAAAAATTCAAATAAAAATCTGAAAAATAAGAAAAACTTAAAAGAAGCAATTCATGAGAAACCTTGGACTTCCAAAACAGCACATCATGCTGATTGGACTAATTCTTGGAACCAATGGTATCTCAATCCTTTTTGGTACCATCCTCAATTCTTCCATCCAAAATTCTCAGTGTACCATCAAAATCCTTGGTTTGGACCTACACAATTGAACACTCATGCCCAAATGCAAAACTCCCCTCCGAATGTGAAAAAGAACCCTGGTGTTTTCATTCCTAAAGAAAAGGATAAAGTGAAAAAGACAAAAAACACTAATCAACCAAAATAGAAGCAAAAAACAAGTCAGATTTGGGTTAGAAAAGATTTGATGTCAATGCTTAAACATTCTGATGGTCCCAACAATGTTTGGGGACCAAAATCTTATCTCCACTGATTGCTTTTATAGGAAGGTCGTGCACCCAACTCAAATTTGTGGTTCCTTGACAGTGGGTGTTCACGACACATGACTGGAGACAAAGCTAAATTTTCATTCCTTGTTGAGAAGGAGGGAGGTTCTGTTACATTTGGAGGTAAAAACAAAGGAAAAATTATTTGATCTGGAAATGTTGGTCAATCTTCCTCAAACTCAGTTGATATTGTTTTGTTAGTTGTTAGTTTAAATTACAATTTGCTGAGCATTAGCCAACTTTGTGACAAAGGTCAAAAAGTTGTGTTTGAATCTGATTTATGCAAGATAATTGACTCATCAACTGATAAAATAAAATTCTTTGGAAAGAGGGAAAACAATGTTTGCATGATCAACCTTGATAAAAACTTCTCTGAAAATATTTGTCTTGTTGCAAATAAAAATGAAATTGCATGGACCTGGCACAAAAGACTTAGTCATGCAAGTTTCAGAACTATAAATAAACTGTTAAGGCTGAATTTGGTTAAAGGTCTTCCTGAATCCTTTTGTAATGTAGAAAATCAAGTTTGTGGGATTTGTGCCCAAAGAAAACAAACCAGAAAATCTTTTAAAACCTTCAATGAGGTACTCACATCTAAGCCACTAGAATTACTTCATATGGACCTCTTTAGCCCAGCAAGAATTCAAAGTCTTAGTGGCAAAAGATATGGGTTTGTCATTATTGATGATTTTACTAGATTTACATGGGTTATCTTTCTGTCCCACAAAAGTGATACTTGCCTTGAGTTCAGGAATTTCTGTACCACTGCCTTAACAAGTTTTCCATACACAATCAAAAACATTTTGACTGATCATGGGGGTGAGTTTGAAAACAAATCATTTTCTGATTTATGTGCTGAACTTCATATTTTTCCAAAGTTTTCTTCACCAAGAACTCCAGAACAAAATGGAGTTGTGGAAAGAAAGAATAGAACACTTGTGGAAATGGCTAGATCCATGCTCTTAGAAATCAATTTGCCCAAATCCTTCTGGGATGAAGCTGTAAACACAGCAAATCACATTCTTAATAGAGCTTTGATTAGACCAAAAATCAGAATAACCCCCTATGAATTGTTAAAAAACAAAAAACCAACAGTGTCTTATTTCAAAATCTTTGGGTGTAAATGCTTTGTTCATAACAATAACAAAGAAAATCTTGACAAGTATGATGCTAAAAGTCAGGAAGCCATCTTTCTTGGCTATTCTGAAGTGTCAAGAGCTTTTAGAGTTTATTCTCTCAAGAACAAAACTGTTGAAGAGTCTCTACATGTTATTTTTGACGAAAAGTCTTTTTCAACTCATGGTTCTAAATCTTACAGGGGTAGTTAAGATAATGAAGAGGATGATTTCATTGTGGATTCTTCACCAACTGTTGAGGAAAATGAAGACATAAGTGAGAACTTGAACATTCATTCACCTACTCCAAGTGGATCAGGTAATGTTGTTCCAGACTTAAGTGCACCTCAACAGGTAATTTTTGAACATAGATTTTTGAGACATCACCCATTGGAAAATGTAGTTGGCAATGTGAATGATAGGGTAAGAACTAGATCATCATTCCTGAATGCAATTCATGAAGACCCACTAGCTCTAATTTCCCAAGTTGAACCAAAATCAATTGATGAAGCTCTAATGAGTTCTGATTGGATCAATGCAGTGCATGATGAACTTCATCAATTTGACAGAAATCAAGTATGGGAATTAGTACCTAGACCTAGTGACCAATCAGTCATTGGCACTAGATGGGTTTTCAGAAATAAATTGAATGAAAATGGTCAAGTCATAAGAAATAAAGCTAGGCTAGTTGCAAAGGGGTAAAACCAAGAATTTGGAATTGATTTTGAAGAGTCATATGCCCCTGTAGCTAGGCTAGAAGCTGTAAGAATTTTTCTTGCTTTTGCATCTTCACTAAAATTTAAAGTTTATCAAATGGATGTCAAAAGTGCCTTTTTGAATGGTTATATAAAAGAAAATATTTTTGTTGAACAACCTCCGGGCTTTGAAAATGAAAAACATCCTAATCATGTTTTTAAGCTTCATAAGGCTCTTTATGGTCTTAAACAAGCTCCAAGAGCTTGGTATGACCGTTTGAGTTCTTTTCTGCTTGAAAAAGAATATTCTAGAGGTAATGTTGATCAAACCCTGTTCACAAAAATTGTCAATAAATAAATAATTACAGTCCAAATTTATGTTGATGACATAATATTTAGATCAACCAATAAGAGCCTATGCAATGAATTTGTAAACCAAATGAAAAATGAATTTGAAATGAGTTTAATGGGAGACTTACAATTTTTCTTGGGATTGCAGGTTAACCAAACCAGTGAGGGGATCTTCATAAGTCAAACCAAATATGTCAAAGAACTTCTGAAAAGGTTTGACTTCCAGAACCTCAAGCATTCAAGCACACCCATTGCAATTAATGTTAAACTAGAAGAAGACTCACTTGATAAGTCAGTAGACCCAAAGACATACAGAGGTATGATTGGTTCTCTACTCTATCTCACTACTTCTAGACCTGACATTCAGTTTAGTGTGTGCTTGTGTGCTAGATTTCAAGCTAATCCAAAAGAAAGTCACATGTTAGCTGTTAAACGAATCTTTAAATATCTTGTTGGAACATGTGATCTTGGAATTTGGTATCATGCTGGTTCTAAGTTAGATTTGATTGCCTATTGTGATGTGGATTATGCTGGGTGTAAACTTGATAGAAAAAGCACAAGTGGCTTGTGTTTGTACTTAGGTGGGTGCCTAATCTCTTGGGCTTCTAAAAAGCAACACTCAGTTGCTCTATCAACTGCAGAGGTTGAGTATGTTGTAGCTGGTAGATGTGGCACTCAAATTCTTTCGGTGAAACATCAACTTCTTGATTACAACCAAGAGTTAGGTTGTGTTCCCATTCTTTGTGACAACACAAGTGCCATAAATCTGTCTAAAAACCCAATTCAGCATTCCAGAACAAAACACATTGAAATTAGGCATCATTTCTTGAGAGATGAGGTAGCAAAGAAATCCTTTGAACTCCACTTCATTGAAAATGAAAAACAAATTGCTGACATCTTCACTAAACCTCTTCCTGACAGTAGATTTTCATCCTTGAGGAGAGAGCTTGGTCTTTGCAAATGTCCATCTTCTTGATCTCTCTCATTTAGGTTGAGTGTTTAGGCATATTCTGAGGGGGAGTCATTGTTTCATCATTCTTCTTTGCTTCCTTGATTCATATTGTTCACATATCTCACTATTCAACTTCTATTTCTTTTTGACAATAAATTCTTCAACTTACATTGTGTTGAACTTCTTGGTATATCAAATGGTGACTTGAAGAAGGACAAGTTCTGCTTGTCTGGACACTTTCACTATGCGAGAGTATGTGTCTCCGCCAAGTACCAAGAAATGAATATGCAATTGTTGAGGGGGAGCTTTGTTGTTCAAAGAGAATCATTTCTATTTTCAAAATACTTGCATATCTTTATTGTGATGAAAAGTTGTTGGAATCATCATCTCAGGGGGAGCTAGAGAATTCAACTCTTTCTTTTGCAAAATTCAAAACTCTTCTTGAATTACAACAACTTCCGTGCATGATGTCCTCATTGAGTTGTCTAGAACCTCAAAATGATCCTTTGAGTGATCTACTACATTTTTTCACAATCAACTCTCAACTATACTCTTCAAGACCACAGAAATTCAAATCTCTTTCACAGACTGAAGGATAATGTGTGCAATGAAGTTAAACATTTTTTTTTTTGCAACTGATGTGAGATAAATGGTTTCAAGTTTAAAAATTCTCCTTACACTTGATATTCAACAGAGCAATGGCACAAATACTGAGAAACTACAAACCTTCACAATGAATGAAGTGCCATGTATGTCATGAGGTATTTTTGCTATATCTGTTCAAAGGGGTTCAAAATCAAGAATAATAATAAAAAAATATGCTCTATATTTTTTATGGTGACTGAGTAACTGGAAATATTGGCGTCTAAAAAACGTATACTTCCATGTAAAAAGTTGTCATTTGCCCCTTGAAACTAGATAATGAGTAAATCTCTAGTATCCAGGAACTATGGTGTGTAAAAAGCATTAGTTCTTGAGTGAACAAGATTTACTACATTTGATAGTTTGATTAAAAACACAAAACTATCCAAGGAGAATTGCTTAAAATAACCATCTTTGTCTGTCATCAATTTGTTTTAAAGGTGTTTATCTTCATCATACTTGATTTCAATCTAAAAAGATATTTTCATTTCTTTGGATTTAGAAAGTATGGTGGTTTGTATTGATTGTTGAATGTCCTATATCCCTCAAACTATCATTTTACTGGTTCAAGTGATTTAATGAATATATCCTACTGGCTGTTGTGTAAACCTTGAAGCTTGTTGCATTTTTGCAAGAATTATGACAACTGAATTCTTTGGCCTCTTAAAAATCCTTGAACTGCTAATTCCATCCATCTTGAATCATATTAAAGATATCCCAAAACTCACAAATTTTTCCCACACTCAAACACTCAAGTCTCTTCAGGCCAGGTCGACACTACTTCGATCTAGTGTCGACACAGTCCAGCCGAGGTCGGCACTAACATCTTCTAGTGTCGACATATACCCCTGTCTAGGCGGTTCAGGTATGGGGCGCCCGTTTAGGATGGTTGTTCCTGCAGGCCACTATACCTCAAGAAACCCTTCAAAAGCCCATGGCCCCCTTTTTCCTTTGAAAACGGCAGGACCTCCATCGTCTTCCCTCCTCCATTCCATCTCTGTCTCCTTCCTCCTCCCACCATCTACATCGGCACCCTGCTTTCCATCATCTCTGCATCCATGGCCCCCGAGCAGCAGCCCCGCCGTGGAGCAAGGTCTAGGGCCAATGCTCGGCCCATTCCGGTGGAAGAGCACCCTCCTATTGAAAGAAGGAGCAAGTGTCGCCATGACCCTATAGAGCGGCCAACGGTCTCTTCTGCATCCCCTACACCTTCAAAGAGAGGTAGGGCTTCCTCTTCCACTAGAGGTAGGGGGTCTGCAAACCCTAGACGGAGGATCATAGTCTCATCTCCTGACGTTTCAGAAGAGTCCTCTTAGTCATCTGGGTCTTCCCAGCCCTCTGAGGCCACCCCTTCCAAGTTGGTCAGTGAAGGGAAGATCATTTTGAAACCTAGGGCAGTCGATTTGGCAGACAACCAGTTAGCAGCTGCATTCCCAGAAATTCTCCATTTCTTCACATTCCAAACTTGGTTGCCTTTCATTTCCGAATTTCGGACCATTTACCCTCGACTTGTACAAGAATTATACATGAATTTGGAATGCACTGATGAAGGTTACAAGTCTGAGGTCAAAGGTGTTTTGATTGATTTGCCCATAGAATTAGCAGCCACCTTATTTTGAATTCCTAATGAAGGAGCAGATTACCACAACTTTGAGTTTGATCTCCATGAAGCTTACACCATTTTGACTGGAATGCAAGATGATGAGTCTGATCCCAGGTAGACACATGTCACCAAGTTCAACACAAACACCTTTCCACCTGTGTTGAGACTTATCCATCACATCCTCACCACTATCATCACACCCCAAGGTGGTGGCAGGGATAGACTCATAGATATTCAGCGGTTTGTGCTCTATTGCATGAAAAAGGACATCAAGGTCAACCTCCATGTCATAATGTACCAGATAATGTCTGAGACAACTAGGGCAGATCTACATAGGTCTCTTTCTTATGCAGCTCACTTGACCCCAGTCTTTGAGCATTTTGGTGTTTCTCTTGAGACTGAGAAGTCTCAGACAATTCCTAAGTCCAACATATACTGCTTCAAGCATGTACAGAAGTTTATGGGCTTTCGGCTTGAGGGTGATTAAGTAAGGAGAGGGCCAGTTGTAGTTGAGGCGCCAGTGGCTCCAGAGGTAGTAGCACCACCTCCTGAGGTGCCAGCTCAAGAGGACCAGCCTCTAGTAAATGAGGATCAGCCTCTTGTTGAGAATGAAGTTCAAGTATCCCAGGATGCACCCATTACACCTCAATTTTAGCCCTCTTCCCCACTAAACCCTGAAGTGGACATTCCCTCATTTACTCCACAACCTCAAGCTCAAGCCTCCACTTCCTTTGGGGGACCTTCTGTTCCACCAGAGTTGTACTCATTTCTCAATGACAAATTTGATACCATCACTTCTTCAATCCAACAGATGTTAGAGGCTTTTGAGCTCAGGGTACAAAGGTTGGAAAATTCAGTGTCTGCTCAGTTCATCAAACAAAAGGAAGCATCAGATTATGCAGCCCAAAGATTCAATAGGCTTATTGGAACATTAGTTGATGCCTACCTTGAACTAAAGGAGCATCAAGACAATTTAGAAAAGGTTTTTGAAGGTATTTTGGCAAATTCCCATCATAATCTATTCAACAGCCAGGAAGCAGTCTCATAGATTTCCAAGACAAGACTATCTTTTGCACACATGGTAGATGATTTGGAGGACATGAAGAATTTATCTACTCACATTGATGAAGAAATGACTGCTCTACAGAAGGAATTCAAAACTTTGCACAGCCGTGGTGGCACAGCTGGTTCCTCTTCATCATCACAACCTATTTCAGCTGATTTCAGTGTGCTTCAAGCAACCATGTCTGAGAATTCTAAAAGAATGGTGTTGCCCAGTTGACGAGCCCAGAGGGGGGGGGGGGTGAATGAGTCTTTTTAAAATTTATTTGATTAGTACCTGTACTTAAAACATTCATAAAAAGATGTTCTTCGATGACGGTTAGAGAAGGTTGGTATGAAAAACAAACACACAATAAGCAATCACACAACACAAGGAATTATCTTGGTTCAGACCTCCTCTTCTTAGGAGTCCTACGTCTAGTCCCTGAGCAACAACTCACGATTCCACTAACTAGGGTACAGCCCCCCTATGGACAATATAACACCCAGCTCAGCTGGTCTTCCTTCATAAGAAGGGAACTACAACACCCAGGATCCCTCACCATGTAACGTCGCGTGCTTTTCGGATCCATGCGGATCATGTGTGTTGTGGATGTGGCGGCCGTTGTGAGGCCAATGTGAGTTGGTTGTGTGGAATGTATGGTGTGGATGTGTGATTGATCAGGTATGGTGCAGGTTTGTGGAATGTGCAGGTTTGAAACCTAAAACAGAACAACATTGGCTGCTGTTGGTTGCAGATTGACGGCCAGATATGGACGTTTAATGAGTTAACGTCCATGTAAAGTGACGTTAAGATATGAACTTAATGGCATAGGATGTGGACGTTTGTGGTGGCGGTTGCCATTGGCGGCAGAGGGGTTGACGCCAACCTGAGAATTCTGCAGGTTATAGGGTCACCCGAGAGCAGGTTCTTCACCTGGTTCTCATTCTCCCTTGCCCCAGTTCCTTGTCCTTGTGTTCCTAAAGCTTCCAAAAGGTACTGAAGGGTGGTTGGAGGATCGTGGGACGTGTGGCGTTGCCGAATCACGCGAGGAAACGCCGTGGCGCGGTGCAATTTTCGTGGGAGCTCGTGCAGGGTTCGGTGAGAACTGAGAGATTGCGGGAGGTTTTAGCGTGTTCTGAGGTAGGGAATGACCCTTGTAGTACCTATAGGGTGTAACAAAATAAATAGAAAGCATGAAACTGCATGAAAATGGCAATTTCGGGTCATGGTATTCATGCCGGGTTCTAAGGGTGGTTTGATGGAATGTAATGGTTAATTCATGTAGTTTAAATCTTAAATGATGTATGTTTAGCTTGGAAAATGGTTTCCTCGGGTTTTCTCGTTGTTTTGATGATTGTAAAACCTGTAGAATCGATTTAGGGTTTCTGTAGGAGTAGTGGCTGAAGAGCTTGGCGTCAACATCGACTGTCGCCAAGTTCATCAGCCAGGATATAGACGGCCAGATCCATTGCCGTCTACTTCCTGTAAGCGGCAGTCGATGTGGCCGCCTACTTGTATATAGGCAGAAAAGTCTACTTTAGGTATTTTTCGGAAATGAATGGTGCGTTAGCACCTGTGGTGCACTGAGTGCACATAGTTATCGTGTTTAGCATACAGTGTATGTAGTTAGCTACTTACTTTCGTGGTTGCGTGTTGTTCACGCGAGACCAGTTGGGTTCACGTGTGGTGGACTGTTGTTACTTGAGGTTTACGTGAGGTTTCACGTGGTTTGTGTGTGACGTTCACGTGGTTTTGTGTACGTGGCGAGTAGTACGATGCCTACCGTGGTTACCTCTCCAGTTGGGTGCCCCAGGTTCTTTGTGAGTCAGGCAGTTAGCTCGGGGCTTTGTCCCAGTACTTGTGTTGTTCCGTCGAGGTCTGTGTTGTCTGACCTGGACACCCTCACTCCTGTGTTTGAGTTGTACGTCCGGTTGAGGGAAGGACGACAGTGGGACAGTGACACTTGTGTTTGTCTTTAGTCACTTGTAGCGCGCTCGTAGTTGGGGGTACAAACACTAGTAGACGTACTAGACCCCAGCTAGTCCTTTTCCAGTGCCTCACTCTAAAGTGTTCCAGGCCAGGATCTCTAGAGGTGCCAGGCATGGGCCTGTGACCGTGTGGTCCGCAGGTGGTGGTGTTTAGTTGGTCTCCACAGTTGCTTGACCTTTTCACGTGGAGCGGCAGCTAGACTTTCGTCCGTGGCTGCGAGACTGAGAGGTAGACCATTGTTAGCTTGTCTGAGTCAGTTTCTGGTGTCGCGAACCAGTTCACGTCGCTCGTGTTTGGCTGTCTCTACTTTAACTTGTACACCTATACTGGTTTGCCGTTTAATTATTAAAGTTGTTTCTCGTAGTCGGCAGACGGTGAGTACTTTTATAGCTTTTATATCCTGCTTAGCTGTTCTATAAATTGTTGGTACTGTTTATTGCTTTGTACCTGTGGTTTTTAGTTTGCTCGGTTTTGGGGGAGTTCCCTATTGAGCCAGTGATTAGCGAGGCTCACCCCTACCCCCACAGGTGAGAGCGAGGAGGACGTTTCACGACCGTCGTCCAGTTCAGAGCCGCGCCGTAGCGGTGCGGGGTCGGTACCTCCAGCTGTGTAGTAGCAGCTCCAGCAGTGTAGTGTAATTAGTTTGTTTATTTTCCTCAGTTGTACCTCGGGGTATGCCCCAGGCTCTTGTACTTCTTTTCAGTTTTGTGGAAATATGACTATGTAACTTGTGATATATATATAAAATGTGGTATGTTCCTTTGTGTTTACACGGACTATGGTTTGGTATCCCTTGCGAGGCTTCGGCCCGTTCGCAGGAGGCGGACTCGGATCAAGTACGTTATAGGTTTAACGGGTTTGGCCGAGGCGTTCCGCCACAGTTGGTATCAGAGCAAGGTCCGTGTTAATATAAGGGAATTAGTAAGATACATAGCCTTATTTTGGTCTTTGTACACTGCTGGTAGGGACCCTAGTTTTTGATAGTTTGTTGTTTGATTTATGTTTGGTGTTTTGTTTATGTAGAAATTTTAGGTATGGCTGATAGAAGAGATTGGGGTGGTGGAGGAGATGATCCGGAGGAAAGTACCCAGCGTATGATAGAAAGAATTTGGGAAAGCCTCACAGATATTCGGGCGAGAATGGATCAGCAGGCGCCGGTACCACCGGTTGCAGTGCCACCTGGAGATGGAGAGGCTGTACCTGTAGCTCCAGTTCCGCCAAGAGTAGAGGTGCCTTTTGCAGCACCTGTGCCACCACCACCACCAGTGCTGATAGCAGAAGAACCAGTGATGCAGGTGGAAAATTTTTTGAGATTGCAGCCGCCTACCTATTCAGGAGGGCCAAATCCAGATACAGCGGAGCATTGGGTTCATGAAATTGAAAGATTTTTTGCAACTATGAGGTGTTCGACAGTAGATAGAGTTGTGTTAGCTGCTTATCAGTAGAGGGGCTTTGCCTTGGAATGTGGCGACTGAAGATGCAGACCACCTTTGCAGGCAGGACAGTGGAGGCTATTACTTGGTCGGAATTTCTCGATGTATTTAACGATACATTCTTTCCGATACAAGTGCAGCAAGTAAAAAGAGAGCAGTTTCGGACGCTTCAGCAAGGTAACTCTTCTGTTTTAAAGTACCAGATGAGGTTTATGGCACTTAGCCGTTCTGCGCCTTATGTGGTTTCAGATAATA
This sequence comes from Colocasia esculenta, assembly GCA_014218235.1. Lineage (NCBI taxonomy): Eukaryota > Viridiplantae > Streptophyta > Magnoliopsida > Alismatales > Araceae > Colocasia > Colocasia esculenta. The sequence goes on along the minus strand of CM024755.1, from coordinate 61,094,419 downwards.
ATATGATGGTTGAGTATTTTATTAGAGGATTGAGAGTGGAGTTGCAAGATGCGATAGTACCTCTCATGTGCAAGACAGTGGAAGAAGCAGCCCAGAGAGTAGCTACTTTGGAGAGGTCTATTCGAACTCGTCAGGTGGGCGAGACAGGTTCAGGTAGTTTTCAGCTACCGCAGCAGTCAGTGGGTGCAAGAAAGGGTAAGGCACCAGTAGGACCTTCTTCATCAGGCTTGGTAAATGGGGTCAGAAATTAAAGCAAGCATTTAAAGGCAAAGGAAGAGGATGGGGAGGTCGTCAGCAGTTTCAGCAAGGCCGAGGTAGGCCTGAGGTGGAGGAGTCGCAGCAGAGTACTGCCAGGCAGCCTATTACTCCACCAGGATATCGGTGTTATAATTGTAATCAGCCGGGGCATTTGATCCGCAATTGTCCCTATCCGAGAGAATATGGGTATGGAAGAGGTGTGCAACAGCAGCAGCCTCAGCAGTTTCAGCAGCCACAGGCAGGTCGTGGCAGAGGAGCACCGCAGCAGCGGGGAAGAGGCGGGGTTATGGCTATCACCCGAGCCCAGGCGGAGGCATCAAATATGATAAAAGGTACTCTACCTCTTTATAATTACTCAGCAAGAGTCTTATTTGATTCGGGTGCCTCTCATTCTTTCATTTCCGAAGAATTTCTGGATTGTATAGCTCATCCTTTAGAAGAAAAGTCTTGTGAGTTAGTAGTGGAGGTTCCTTCGGGTGAGTTCCTACTTACTTCAAGCTATATAGATGAAGCTCCTGTTATGATTGAAGGGAACCAAATGTCGGGTCGATTGTATGCCTTGCAGTTGTCAGATTATGATATTATTTTGGGTATGGATTGGCTTGAGATGTATGGAGCAATGTTAGATTGCAAAAAGAAAAGGATCAGGTTTTGTCATCCTAATGGTGCAGTATTTGAATATCAATGTATGCCTTTTTATACCTCTAAGTTTCTAATTTCTGCAATTAAAGCTAGAAAGTTGATAAATGCTGGATGTGTGGCTTATTTAGTCTCGGTGAGTTTGGTAGAAGCTAATCAACCAATGGAAGCAGTTCCCGTGGTTAGGGAATTTGCTGATGTTTTTCCTGAGGATTTGCCTGGTTTAGCTTCACATAGAGAGGTGGACTTTACCATTGAGTTGCTACTAGGTACCATGCCGATTTCTAAAGCTCCATATCGGATGGCACCAGCAGAACTTAAAGAATTGAAAAAGCAGTTAGAAGAATTGTTGCAAAAAGGGTTCATTAGACTGAGTCATTCCCTGTGGGGAGCGCCGGTTTTATTTGTGAAAAAGAAAGATGGAAGTTAACGGATGTGTATTGATTATACAAGGTTGAATGATGTGACCATTAAGAATAAGTACCCGTTACCGAGGATAGATGATCTGTTTGATCAGTTGCAATCAGCAAAGGCATTTTCTGAAATTGATTTGAGGTCCGGGTACCATCAGTTGAGAATTAAAGAGGAGGATATAGATAAGACAGCTTTCAGAACTAGATATGGTCACTATGAGTTTGTGGTTATGCCATTTGGGTTGACCAATGCTCCTGCAGGTTTTATGGATCTGATGAATAGAATTTTTCATCCATATTTAGACCAATTCATTGTGGTCTTTATTGATGATATTCTGATTTATTCAGCATCTGAAGAGGAGCATGCAGCTCATTTGAGGTTTACCCTGCAGTTGTTAAGGGATAACCAATTGTTCTCTAAATTTAGTAAGTGTGAATTTTGGTTAAAAGTAATTCAGTTTCTGGGTCATGTTATCTCGGCTAAAGGAGTGGCAGTGGACCCAAGTAAAGTGGAAGCAGTAATGAGATGGGAAGTGCCTAGGACAATAACCGAGATTAGAAGTTTTCTGGGATTGGCAGGTTATTATAGGCGCTTTATCCAAGATTTTTCTAAGATAGCAGCACCTATGACTAAATTGACCAAGAAAGGGGTGCCATTTGTGTGGTCCAGTGAATGTCAGAAAAATTTTATGGAATTAAAGAAGAGACATACATCAACACCTACATTGACATTACCGGAAGGGAGTGGTGGTTTTGTGTTGTATACTGATGCTTTAAGGAGAGGACTTGGCGCTGTGCTTATGCAGCATGGCAAAGTGATAGCTTATGCGTCCAGGCAATTGAAGCCAGGAGAGGAGAATTACCCCACTCATGATTTGGAATTGGCAGCAGTTGTGTTTGCCTTGAAAATGTGGAGGCATTATTTATATGGTGAGAGATTTGAGATCTTTACAGATTATAAAAGTTTGAAGTATATTTTCTCGCAGAAAGATTTGAACCTTCGCCAACGCAGATGGATTGAGTATTTAAAGGATTATGATTTCAGTTTGGCTTACCATCTGGGTAAGGCCAATGTTGTAGCAGATGCCTTGAGCAGAAAGGCATATATGAATCTGATGATGATTAAATAATGGAATCTGTATGAAGAAATAGTAGAGAATTCTTTGTATGTGCCCAGTAGTCAGCTACGGGCCGTACTAGCTTCTAGTGCTGTAGAGCCGTCTTTGTATTGGCAGATTATTGAGGCTCAGAGAGCAGATGCAAGTTTAGCTGAAATTGTGAAAATGGAAGGAGTTACTATTGATGATAATTGCGTGGTCAGGCTCAGGGGCAGGTTGTTTGTTCCTGCAGAATGAGAGGTAAAGCAGCGAGTATTGGAAGAGGCTCATAAATCTCGGTACACTATCCATCCGGGTAGTACTAAAATGTACCATGATTTAAGAAAGCATTTCTGGTGGCCTCATATGAAGAAAGAAATAGCAGAGTTTGTTGCAAGATGTGCTATCTGTCAGCAGATTAAAACAGAGCATCAGAAGTCTGGAGGTCTATTGCAACCGTTACCCATTCCACAGTGGAAATAGGATGATATTGCAATGGACATTGTGGCAGGTTTACCAAGATCAAGTTCTGGGCATAATGGAATATGGGTGTTTGTTGATAGATTAACCAAGGTGTACAGATTAGTGGCAGTGAGTATGTCTTGGACAGTAAATATTTATGTTGAAAAAATTGTTCCACTGCATAGTATTCCGAAGACTATTGTATCTGATAGAGATCCAAGATTTACTTCTGGTTTTTGGAGATGTTTGCAAAGAGTAATTGGTACTGAGTTGAGGTATAGCTCCGCTTATCATCCCCAGACAGAGAGGACTATTCAGACGATTGAAGATATGTTGCGAGCTTTTTCTTTAGTTTGGGGAGGTAGCTGGGAGCATCATTTGGGAATTATTGAGTTTGCCTACAATAATAGTTATCATACTAGTCTTGGGATGGCACCGTATGAAGCTTTATATGGAAGGCCGTGTAGAACCCCATTGAACTGGCATGAAGTGGGAGAAAGGCAATTAGTGGGTCCTAAATTGATTTAGCAAACCACTGAAGTAGTGAAGCTTATTAAAGAAAAAATGCAGGCAGCTCAGAGCAGGCAAAAGAGTTATGCAAATATCCTGAGGAGACCACTTCAGTTTGAAGTGGGAGATTTTGTTTTCTTGAGAGTTTCCCCGAGTAAAGGTATTATGAGATTTGGCAAGACTGGAAAGTTGAGTCCAAGTTATGTGGGACCCTTTCAAGTGTTAGAAAGGATTGGGGAAACAGCTTATAGGCTGGATTTGCCAGCAGATTTTGTAGATGTGCATGATATTTTCCATGTTTCTATGTTGAGAAAGTGCATTGAAGATCCAGCTCAAATAATCAGATATCAAGGTGGTGACCTGAGGCCGGATATGACTATGCCAGAGTATCCGGTGCAGATCACAGATCGAAAGATAACGAAGCTGAGAAATAAAGAAATTGAGCTATTTAAAGTAAGATGGGAGAATAGGTTGGGTGGCGAGGATACCTGGGAGTTAGCCGAGGAAATGGATAAAGGGTATCCCTATCTGTTTGAATAAGCCTTTGTATTTTCTTTTTAGATGATAGTGCTTGTAAAAGTGTGTATGTTTAAGTTGTTTAATTGTGAATTGTGTTATGAATTTCGAGGTCAAAATTTTCTTTTTAGATGATAGTAATGTAACGTCGCGTGCTTTTCGGATCCATGCGGATCATGTGTGTTGTGGATGTGGTGGCCGTTGTGAGGCCAATGTGAGTTGGTTGTGTGGAATGTATGGTGTGTATGTGTGATTGATCAGGTATGGTGCAGGTTTGTGGAATGTGCAGGTTTGAAACCTAAAACAGAACAGCATTGGCTGCTGTTGGTTGCAGATTGACGGCCAGATATGGACGTTTAATGAGTTAACGTCCATGTAAAGTGACGTTAAGATATGAACTTAACGGCATAGGATGTGGACGTTTGTGGTGGCGGTTGCCATTGGCGGCAGAGGGGTTGACGCAAACCTGAGAATTCTGCAGGTTATAGGGTCACCCGAGAGCAGGTTCTTCACCTGGTTCTCATTCTCCCTTGCCCCAGTTCCTTGTCCTCGTGTTCCTAAAGCTTCCAATAGGTACTGAAGGGTGGTTGGAGGATCGTGGGACGTGTGGCGTTGCTGAATCACGCGAGGAAACGCCGTGGCGCGGTGCAATTTCTGTGGGAGCTCTTGGAGGGTTCAGTGTGAACTGGGAGATTGCGGGGGGTTTTAGCGTGTTCTGAGGTAGGGAATGACCCTTGTAGTACCTATAGGGTGTAATAAAATAAATAGAAAGCATGAAACTGCATGAAAATGGCAATTTCGGGTCATGGTATTCATGCGGGGTTCTAAGGGTGGTTTGATGGAATGTAATGGTTAATTCATGTAGTTTAAATCTTAAATGATGCATGTTTAGCTTGGAAAATGGTTTCCTCGGGTTTTCTCATTGTTTTGATGATTGTAAACCTGTAGAATTGATTTAGGGTTTCTGTAGGAGTAGTGGCTGAAGAGCTTGGCGTCAACATCGACTGTCGCCAAGTTCATTAGCCAGGATATAGACAGCCAGATCCATTGCCGTCTACTTCCTGTAAGCGGCAGTCGATGTGGCCGCCTACTTGTATATAGGGAGAAAAGTCTACTTGAGCTATTTTTCGGAAATGAATGGTGCGTTGGCACCTGTGGTGCACCGAGTGCACATTGTTTTCCTGTTTAGCATACAATGTATGCAGTTAGCTACTTACTTTCGTGGTTGCGTGTTGTTCACGCGAGACCAGTTGGGTTCACGTGTGGTGGACTGTTGTTACTTGAGGTTTACGTGAGGTTTCACGTGGTTTGTGTGTAACGTGCATGTGGTTTTGTGTACGTGGCGAGTAGTACAACGCCTACCGTGGTTACCTCTCCAGTTGGGTGCCCCAGGTTTTTTGTGAGCCAGGCAGTTAGCTCGGGGCTTTGTGCCAGTACTTGTGTTGTACCGTCGAGGTCTGTGTCGTCTAACCTGGACACCCTCACTCCTGTGTTTGAGTTGTACGTCCGGCTGAGGGAAAGATGACAGTGGGACAGTGACACTTGTGTTTGTCTTTAGTCACTTGTAGCGCGCTCATAGTTGGGGGTACGAACACCAGTAGACGTACTGGACCCCAGCTAGTCCTTTTCCAGTGCCTCACTCTAAACTGTTCTGGGCCAGGATCTCTAGAGGTGCCAGGCATGGGACTGTGACCGTGTGGTTCGCAGGTAGTGGTGTTTAGTTGGTCTCCACAGTTGCTTGACCTTTTCACGTGGAGCGGCAGCTGGACCTTTCGTCCGTGGCTGTGAGACTGAGAGGTAGACCTGTGTTAGCTTGTCCGAGTCAGTTTCTGGTGTCGTGAACCAGTTCACGTGGCTCGTGTTTAGCTGTCTCTACTTTAGCTTGTACACCTGTACTGGTTTCCCGTTTAATTATTAAAGTTGTTTCTCGTAGTCGACAGACGGTGAGTACTTTTACAGCTTTTATATCCTGCTTAGTTGTTCTATAAATTACTGGTACTGTTTATTGCTTTGTACCTGTGGTTTTTGGTTTGCTCGGTTTTGGGGGAGTTCCCTACTAAGCCAGTGACTAGCGAGGCTCACCCCTACCCCCACAGGTGAGAGCGAGGATGACGTTTCACGACCGTCGTCCAGTTCAGAGCCGCGCCGTAGCAGTGCAGGGTCGGTACCTCCAGCTATGTAGTAGCAGCTCCAGCAGTGTATTGTAATTAGTTTGTTTATTTTCCTCAGTTGTACCTCGGGGTATGCCCCAGGCTCTTGTACTTCTTTTCAGTTTTGTGGAAATATGACTATGTAACTTGTGATATATATATAAAATGTGGTATGTTCCTTTGTGTTTACACGGACTATGGTTTGGTATCCCTTGCGAGGCTTCGGCCTGTTCGTGGGAGGCGGACTCGGATCAAGTACGTTATAGGTTTAACGGGCTTGGCCGAGGCGTTCCACCACACACCAGGTCTTCCTTCACAACAGAAGGGAACACAACACCCTGGCTCCCCACCAGGTCTTCCTTCACAGCAGAAGGGAACAACAACACAAGAAGAATAAACAGGAGTTCAAGCCCCTAGATCAAGCTTTAGCATGACAAGATCTGAGACTACTAGTACTGAGAGCAAATAATCTAAACAAGGCATTCTCTCAGAACTACACTGGCTCTCTTGGGATTTCTATTACAGCACAGAGAACAAAGATCTAAAGACACACTAGAATTGAGTTCTTGGCTCTAGGATTCTTTCAGAAGATCTGCAAGGCTTGTATATCACGATAGTAAGTCTCTATTTTCTATCTATTTCTTCTGGAGCTGATATCTTGAATTTATATCTCCAATTTGAAATGTAGTCATTGAAGTAACCGTTGTCTCTTAGTTTGGTGGACGTTAGACTGCTTGACACTTGGAAGCTTCTAGTCAACAATCTTTTATCCATTTGAGCACGCAAAGAGATAGGGTCTTCTGGCGTCTATATGGTTCAACGTTTGTATGACAGAATGTCTTTAGGACCCTGCACGTATTAAATGCTAGAATAGTAGACAGCTAGGTTGTCTCTTGTTGTTAGTAAATGTTGATTTGTATATTCACCAAAATAGCAATGTCAAATAGCTTGTTCTAAAAGATGTTACCAGAATATGCATGATAATGAAAATATATCATCTGCATGCATGCAGAGATGCGTTCTGTCTTCATTAAATGCACAGCAGTCAGATAGATAAGTGAAGACTTTGACTATTCAACATTTTTCAAGAATAAGATAAATATCAAGTCGATATAAAACATAAAGTCGATGCCTATATGACTTATGAAATCATTATGATTAAGTGTTTACAGAAGAAATCGTTATGAGCACTTAACAAGTCGTTATGGAAAGCAAATCATTGTGAGCGCTAACGAAATCGTTGCGCAAGGCAAATCGTTATGAGCGCTAAAGAAATCGTTGCACGAAGCAAATAGTTATAAGCGCTAAAGAAATCGTTGCGCGAAGCAAATCGTTATGAGCACTAAAGAAATCGTTGCACGAAGCAAATCGTTATGAGCGCTAATGAAATCGTTGTGCGAAGCAAATCGTTATGAGCGCTAAAGAAATCGTTGCACGAAGCAAATCGTTATGAGCGCTAAAGAAATCGTTGCGCGAAGCAAATCGTTACGATGAGTGAATCGTTATGATGACTTAACGAATCGTTGTGATGAGTAAATCGTTACGATGAGCGAATCGTTATGATGACTTAACAAATCGTTGCGATGAGAAAATTGTTACGATGAGCGAATCGTTATGATGACTTAAGGAATCGTTGTGATGAGCAAATCATTACGATGAGCGAATCGTTAACTTAACGAATCATTGCGATGAGCAAATCGTTACGATGAGCGAATCGTTATGATGACTTAACGAATCGTTATGAAATCAAATCGTTATAGCTCGATATACATGAAGGAAATTGTTGTGATTTTCAACAGAAGTCGATGTGGACTTAGATAAATACAATCTTGAAATAATTAACGCTTCAGAAATATGATACTTACCAATATTGGCTTGATTGACCTTGGAGTATTTCCTGTACTTAAGACCTAAAGAACTTTGATAAGGTTTTGTTAATCACCAAAATAAATATATACTTAAAATTACATGGGGATAGACTGATCATCAAATGGAACATCTCCTGCATACAAGACTCTCAACAATCCAAGCTCAGATGAAGTTCAGCTTGACTTCTATGGAGAAAAGATTGACGGATATTGAGACTATCTTGTTGCCCACTCCTCCTCCTCATCCTCCATCCTCCTGATGGACTTCATATTTTAATGATGTCAAAGGGGGAGAAGGACATCTATTTTGATTGAGAACTTTTTGTAATGAATGCGAATGAACAAATCTCTGTAGATATCAAACTTTGTTGGTGTTTGGCCATTAATGGAAAGCTATGGTTATTAGTAACATTGTGCCTCTTGATCATGAAAAATGTCAATTGTTACTAAATTGTGCTAAATTACTTTTGATGAATGTGAACGAAAATTCAATGAATGTGAATGTGTCCATTGTTATTCAATGTGTATATGAATGGATGTTGTGTGAATGGATACTTGAAAATCACAATCGTTTAAAAATTCAAACTTTCATGTTGACTTAATATTGTCATCATCAAAAAGGGGGAGACTGTTGGGTTGAGTGTGAATATAATTCTTTTTCCCTCATATTTTGATGATGACAAGTTGTGATTTTAATGCACAATAATTGGAACATGTTAAATGCACCACACATGTAATGACCATATTCAAAAAGCATGTTTTCAAAACATTTATCATTTATTTTCATGATAATACATTGGACTAATGAAATATGTGTTTATTTCTCAGGGACACACAATTCTTGCAAGCGTAGTGTCGACAAACCCCATACTGGTGTCGACACAATGCTCCAAGCCCTAAGGCAAAAGATGAAGAAATGGTCAAGTGGTGTCGACACAAGATCAAGTAGTGTCGACACTAGACCCAACTCCCAGAGAACCCTGTCAATAGGTTTGGATAGTGTGTCGACACTAGACCAGATGGTGTCCACATTAGATGCCTCTCCCAGAAGGCCTATTTTGTAATTTTCTACTGAGTGTTGGCACTAGATGAAGTGGTGTCGACACTAGAGACCCTTCCTAGAGAAGCTATTTTGACAGTCTGTGACAGTATGTCGACACACCCCATGGGCAGGTCGACGCACTCCGGAAATTTTTTACCTAAAGTCACATCTGGACACGTGGCACTCTAGGGATTTGGTGGATCGGCCTTGGATCATGTGCCCACGACCCCCAAGGGTGCTTTTGGACACATTGGGGTATAAATACTCTCCTAATTGGCCATCCAACCACGAGAGAGCCTCCAAGAGCCTTCTAGAAATCTTTTCGGCGGCAGAGAGAGCTCTCCTCCCTGTTCTTACTCCCCTTGTGCTTCTCCAACCCAATTCCCACATCTCCAAGCACAAGAAGTGAAGATTGATCCAAGATGAAGCAGTATGATCAACTTCCAAGGGTGCAGATCAAGCAGAAGCAGACATTTGTGAAGATTTCGAGGAAGATCCCAAAGCACAGAGCATCGGCCAGGGACTTCAGGGAATCAAGCCTCTTCACAATTCAGCATCTACAAGGGAGTATACTTGAAGAACAAGGATCTTTCAGAATATTCCTCAATTCCCCTGTGTCTTCTGAGTCATTCTAAGATTGTGCATGAGTTGTTGCACCAGTTTCTTGAATGAACTCTTGATAGATCAGATCATTGCTAGAGGATCTGGATCTTGTGTTTTTTGTTCTAGCAATTTGTTTGTGAGCCTATGTGCTCAGTGGTTGAGTCGTTGTACTCAGTGTTTGAGTCGTTGCACTCAGGTGTTGGTTGAGCAATTGTGCTCAGGTTCTAGAGTACACTTGCTCTAGAGGTTGTGTGAGTTGTAGAACTCAGTGTTTGGAGTTGTCAGGCTCCAGTGTGTGGTGTATCCAGGTTGTTTAGTGGATCCTCACAGTGTGAGGGGTGGATGTAGGAATCACATAGTGTAATTTCCGAACCACCTAAAAAATCTCTATGCAGTGGTTTGTGTGTGACTTAAATTCTTTGCGCTAGATGTATGCATAGGGTTTTTCGAATTCACTTTTAATCAACTTGATTCCACACTTCAATCATCTAATTCACACAATCACTCATCAGATCTATAAATTGCTCTTTCAAATTGCCTCTGATTCTTTGCATTGTTTTAAATTGGCTAAGCTTCCGCAATAGTTGGCCTAGATCTATTCAACCCCCCCCCCCCCTTCTAGATATTGTCCATCCTTTTTCGATCCTACATTTTTTGTTGTTTATGTAAATAAATATATTTTATGAATTGTAAAATAGTAAACATGCTTTATTAGTATAAATTCTCAAATAATTTGTATGAAACCAATAAAATTCCCAGAATTTTTGTATGAATACATGACTGTCATATAAATGTGTAGGATGATTTATGTACCTGTAACAAGGTAAATCATGCAAATTTGATTGTCGATAAATTATGCAATATCACTATTCTAATTTTCATAATTAGTGTGTACTTCTGAAAAATATGAAACTTTACATGTGGGATGAATGATCTATAAAAAGTCTGCCATTAAAATCTCAAGTGAATTGGTCAATAGTAGGTACTGAATTCATTATTTCATCATGAAAACGTCAATTAGAGCATGTTTAGAGTAATTAACGATATCCTAGTTAGTTGCATCATGATTTGAATCAAATTGTGATTTCTTAACTCTGTAAACAATAGTACCATGTTAGGTAAACTTGAAATAAGTGATTATGTGTGAGCATGGAACATGTGTTTAAAACAGTGTATTAAGTGCGTGTTTTAAAATGAGAAAAATGTGTAAATGTGCCATGGGTGACACTGCTACCTTAGAGGGCTGAGGAACTGTACCATAGTAAAGTCCCTACGGGAAGGTTCATATGTGTGTGATGTCCCATGGGCATTGGGATAAAATCCTGGAGGCGGACAAGTACCGCTGGTTAGGGTGGAGAGTGCTTCTCCAGGTTCTGCGCAGTAACTAAGATTTATAACTGTAATACCTAGGTGATAGACATCTTTGTGATGTGATAAGTGTATGTCCTTCTAGAGGTGGTTCGAACTATGTGTCACGGCATATAATGATAACAATGTGAAATTGTGTTTATGTGAAAAGTGAATGTATAAATTGTTTAAATGAGTAAGTAAGCATATGGATAAGTGAATTATTGTGTTGACATGTGAAACTGTAATTATGTTTATAAATGTGCTAAAATTTTGTCAAAACAGAAAGCTTATTATGTCTATAAAAGTGATATGCATGTGGAAAAGTACATAGAATCTAGGTTAGGAACATTTTTCCTTTATGTGTAAAATTCCATGTTCATTTGCCATTATGATACAACATAAATGAGAATCTAGATAGTATATTAGAAATTGTGTAGAAAGCATGTGATATGAATATAAACCATGTACTATGGGTCATGAAATTGATGGAAGTATCATGTTAGGTTTTCTTTAAGATTGTTGAAGTCCACGAACATGTACCTGTGAAATTGTTAAAGAGTAAAATGCCATGTGATGTATGTATGCTTAATGTATGGGAAATTACTTGCTGAGTCTTTGAACTCATTCTTGCTTCAGCGTACAGGTGCAGGTGTCTCTACATCATCCGAGGAGTTAGTTCGGAGTGACTCGGAGCCAGAGTAGGAGATTGCTTGCGGAGATTTACTTTATTGTATTTCCTTTTCATAGTATGTAATAAAGGAGGACTTGTACTACATTGAATTCATGTAATTTATTTAGCTGCAAGTTGTGGACAATGTACTTCATTTTAATTTCTCAGTTATGAATTAGTTAGTTTCTTTTGTACTATATAGCCTGTGGATAAATGTTGATGATGGAATAAGATATTTATTTCCAGTTCTTTTATTCCACTGTTATGTGTTCATATTTATGTACATCTCGACCTAATAAATGTGATGGGCAATGTCCCACTGTGGCAACGCTCTCTATATCGATGTGGGTTGGTATAACCGTACCGGTATAAGGAGGGTCGTCACCGAGATTGGTATCAGAGAATGGTTGAGATAGTACATGAGTATGCATATACCATCATCTTCATTATATGCTATCTCTATAGAATGTCCACATAGTTAAGTAAATAGTTAGAAATTAGATAGTCTAGTTTCTAAAGTGTGATTCAAACATTTTGCAGGTTATGGCTTCGCGTGGTAGGCGTGGTGTTCCTACTCTTGAGGGTGAGCAGAGGAGAGAAGAGAGAGTTGAGCCTAGGCATGAGGATCAGGGTGAGCAGTAGGCCCTAGCACCCCAGGGTCCTATGCTTCCCCCACCACTACCAATAGACTATGGAGTGTAAATGCAGGGATTAGTGCAGGCCATGCAGACGCAGGCCCACACCCAGGCTGCACTCCAAGCTCAGCTGGAGGCTCAGCAAGCTCCGGTTAGAACGATAGATAGAGTAGTTTGTTTTACTTGATGATATGTTTATTATGTTGCTATGCTATATATGTGTGGCTTATGTTGTTTGCTGTAGTAGGCTCAGGACCATGGTGGACCCTCCATCATGGAACGGTTCAAGAGGATGTCGCCACCCTCTTTTAAGGGGGAGAGCGATCCACTATTAGCTGAGAGCTAGTTGAGGGAGATCGAGAAGATCTTCCGAGCTATTAGGTGTGCCGTCGATGACAGAGTCACTTTAGCCACCTACATGCTACAGGTATGTGTTGTTTAATATATGCATTTAGTTTCTCTGAGTTTGGAGTATTTGGATTAGTCCTTATGGGTGGTTTTGGCAGGAGCGAGCCGACGTTTGGTGGTCCTCGTTACTTCGTACTCGATTCGAGGGCGGTGCTGTAGAGGTGTCCTGGGACGAGTTCGTGAGGCTCTTCTGAGCCAAGTTCGTTCCGGAGCACATCCAGTATTGGGTTGCGTGTAGTTTATATCATTTCCCCTCTTATTTTGATGATGACAAATGTGATTTTAATGCAAACTAATTGAAGCATGATAAACACATTTCACCTGAAATTTATATTCAAAAAGCACACTTATCATTTGTACTCATAATAAAATATTTTACTAATGATATATGTGTCTAATTTTCAGGTACAAATACTTTTTGCAAAGGTGGTGTCGACACTCCCCACAATGGTGTCAACACAATACCTCAGACTCAAAGGCAAAAAGCTGAAGAAATGCTGAGACTGTGTCGACACGAGTCAAAAAGTAGGTCGACACGAGTCGCAAATTCCAGGAATTAGACTACTCAGGTCGACACTGGACCTCACTCCCAGAACAGTTTGTTTGAAGAATGGGATAGCAGGTCGACGCAGGATGAGGGCAGGTCGACACTGGACCTCGCTCCCAGAACAGTCTGTTTGAAGAATGGGACAGCAGGTCGACGTAGGATGAGGGCAGGTCGACACTGGATCATTTCCCAGAACAGCCTGTTTTCAGAATTGGGACAGGAGGTCGACACCACCACCAGGGCAGGTCGACACACTACGGAAAGATTGCAACTTAAAATGGATGATTGCCACGTGTCATCCTAGGGCGATGGTGTATCAACCTAGGATCGTGTGCCTTTGTACCTAAAGGGTATCTTTGGAATCTTTTGGGTATAAAAAGCCCCCAATTGGCCATCCATCACATCAAGAGACCCAACGAACTCTTGGAGCCTCCCGAAAGTTTCCCTTGGCGGCTAGAAGAGCTCATCTCCCTCCTCTGCTCTCCTGGTGTCTTCTGAAGACCAATTCTCATCAATTCAAGTGTGAGAATTGGAGTGTGATCCTTGAAGAAGCATTTGAAGTCCCTCAAGGAAGCAAATCAAGTAGAAGCATCCGTTGGAGAAGATTTCAAGGAAGATCCCAAGTACAAAAGTGCAGAGCATCGTTTGGGACTTCATGAATCCAAGCTTCTTCCCAATCTAAACTTCTACAAGGGAGTACAATTGAAGAACAAAGTCTTTTCATACAATTCTTACTGTACTTCTGTTCTTCTGAGACATTTTGAGATTGTGCAAGTGCTTCTGCATAATTCTCATGAATGTTCTCATGTTCGACATGATCTGCTGCTAGAAGATCTATGTCTTGTGTTGGTGTCTAGCAAAGTCATTTGTGAGCCATTGTGCTCGGTTTGAGTTGTCGAACTCAAGTGGTTGTTGAGCAGTCTTGCTCAGGGATCTAGAGTAGTCTTACTCTAGAGTTGTGTGAGTTGTAAACTCAGGTGTTGGAGTTGTCTTGCTCCAGTGGGTGTGTTACCCAGATTGTTTAGTGAATCCTCACTGGGTGTGAGGCGTGGATGTAGGAATCACATGGGTGATTTCCGAACCACCTAAAAATCTCTGTGCACTTGTCTATCTGTGGTTTGATTCTATTATCCGTTAGATGCTTGCATAGGATCGCTTAAGATTCACTTAATCAATTGGTTTTCACATCTATTTTATCAACTCTCTTAACATCTCATTAGATCTGTGTTTTTCACTGTTAAAATTGCCTCTGATTCTAAAAGTATTTTTAAATTTCTTAAGCTTCTGCATAAAGTGGCATAGATCTATTCATCCCCCCCTTCTAGATCTTATCCACACCTTTTCCTCGATCCTTCAATTGGTATCAGAGCGGGTTTATACTTGATCTGATTTGATCTGAGCAGTTTTTTGAGTATTGTGTGTCTGATTGCTTGATTGTTTGCTTGCTTTCTGAGTATTCCTTCTGTGCTTTCTTTTTAAGTCAATGGATTCCAAAGGTTTCATAGCTGAGGGGCATTCCATAAATAGGCCACCATTCTTTAATGGAACGGACTATTCATATTAGAAAAATAGAATGCAAGTGTTTCTAAGAGCCCAAAACTATGAAATTTGGAAAGTGGTAGAAGTTGGTCCCTATGAAAACCAGGGAGAGGAAGAAACTTGGACTAGGGAACAAATAAGAAAAGCCACATTGAATTATAGTGCCATGAACATGATTCAATGTGCTGTTCATCCCAAAGAGTACTCGAGAATCTCAATGTGCAAATCTGCCAAAGAGATGTGGGATAAACTCGAATTACTTTATGAGGGAACATCACAAGTGAAGGAAACTATGGCAAATATTCTTGTTTTAGAATATGAATTATTTATGATGAAGTCTAATGAAACAATTTCTGAAATGTTTGCCAGGTTCATGGTTAATGTCAATGGACTGAAGGCCTTAGGTAAGGACTACACAGATGCAGACTTGGTAAGGAAAATCTTACGTTCACTTTCTTCAATTTGGCACACAAAGGCCATTGTCATTGAAGATTCTAAAGATTTGTCCAAAATTTCTTTGGATGAATTGATAGGATCCTTAATGACATATGAAATCAATTTGAAAAGAAATGAAGAACACATAACTAAAACCAAGCCAATGGCACTTAAGGCCTCTTCAAGTAATAAAGACAAAAGTCAGGAAAAGACAAGTTCTGAGGAGTCTGAGTCAAATGAGGATGAAATTGCCCTCATGACCAGGCAATTCAGAAAATTCTTGAAATATAGAAAAGAAAAAAATGTCTGGGAAAAAGAAGTTTTCATCAGGTAAAAGAAACACTTCCTCTTCTAATTTCAACAAGAATCAAAAATCTGACGAAACTGTCATTTGTTACAGGTGCAATAAACCAGGACATATGAAGGGAGAATGTCCTAAGAACAAGAAGGAAAAGCACAAGAAGTTCCAGAAGTTCAAGAAGCCAAAGGCCATGGTAGCCACTTGGTCTGATGAAGACTCAAGTGAAGAAGAAGAAGACAAAAAATCCTCAAGCTCTAAGAGTGAGGAAATCTACTTCATGGCCAATAACTCTGAAGGAAAGGTAAGCACTTCTTTTGAAGATTTCACTGTTGAAGATTAGCAAGATGTTTATTCTGAATTAGTTGAAAAATATTCTGAAATGAGAAAAGAAAATAACATCTCAAAAAGAAAATTGAAAACATTTATCATAACCAATCTTCAAACAACAGAATTTGTGAGCTAGAAAATGAAATAACAGAATTAAATGAAGAAAAAGAAAAATTCCTGAACCTAATTAATGACCTAAAGCTTGCCTCTCAAAAGACCACCCAAGAATTCAAAGACCTATCTGAAAAGCTGGAAATGGAAAAATAAGAAAAACAACAAAAGATTGAAGAAATTAAAACCCTTCAAAACCAGCTAAAAGAAAGGGATGAAGTTATCCAAACCTTTACAAAAGGTAAAGATAACTTGGAGGCACTGCTAGGAACAAACATGACAACAACTTCTCATGGATTATGATTCAACAAACAGAAACCAAAGAAAGACAAATCTAGTGAGAAAAAGGGCAAAGCACCATTAATTAAATTTGTCAAGGGTCCTAATCTTGAGAACACAAAAATCAAGCAAACATCAGACAAAACATCAAACAAAACACAAAACAAATCAAAAACTCAAAAACAAAAGAAGACAACCAGGTCGACACAGTCTTCTAACAGGTCGACACCAGTCCACAAGAAGAAGGCTTTTGTGGTTGCTGTGTCGACACCAGTCATGGAGAGGTCGACCAGCTCAACATCAACAGCTATAAACAACTCAATAAAAAATTTTAATAAAAATTTGAAAAACAAGAAAAAGTCAAAGGAAATCATTTATAAAGAACCATGGACCTCCAAGATAGCATTTCAAGATGATTGGACCAATCCTTGGAGCCAATGGTATGACAACCCTTGTTGGTATCATCCTCAATTCTTTTATCCAAACCTTTTGATGTGCCAACAAAATCCATGGATTCCATCTCCTCATCTGAATTCCTATGCTCAAATGAAAAATTCCCCTCCCACTAAAAACAAAAATACTGGTGCTTTCATTTCTAAGGGAAAGAACAAACAGAAAAAGACTGAAAACACCAATGTAACAAAACAAAAATAAAAAACAAGTCAAATTTGGGTGAGAAAAGATTTACTAACAATGTCCAAACATTCTGAGGGTCCCAACTCTGTTTGGGTACCAAAATCTTCTCTCCACTGATCTATTTTGCAGGAAGGTCGTGCACCCAACTCCAATGTGTGGTTTCTTGACAGTGGGTGTTCACGACACATGACGGGAGATAGAGCCAAATTCTCATTCTTGATTGAAAAGGAGGGAGGGTCAGTAATTTTTAGAGGTAAAAATAAAGGAAAGATCATAGGATCTGGTAAGGTTGGTCAAACTTCCTCAAACTCTGTAGATAATGTTTTACTAGTTGATGGTCTTGATTACAATTTGCTCAGTATCAGCCAACTATGTGACAAAGGTCACAAAGTTGTGTTTGAATCTAATTTCTGTAAGATAATTGACTCATCAACTGATAAAATCAAATTTTTTGAAAAAAGGGAAAACAATGTCTACATGATCAACCTAAATAAAAACTTTTATGAAAATCTCTGCTTTGTTGCGAATAAAGATGAAATTGCATGGACTTGGCACAAAAGACTTGGCCATGCAAGTTTCAGAACAATGAATAAGTTGTTAAGATTGAATTTGGTTAAGGGTCTTCCTGAATCTTTCTCTAATGTTGAAAATCAAGTTTGTGGGATCTGTGCTAAAGGAAAACAAACAAGAAAATCTTTTAAAAACTTCAATGAGGTACTCACATCTAGGCCACTAAATTACTTCACATGGACCTTTTTGGCCCTACAAGAATTCTAAGTCTAAGTGGCAAAGATATGGGTTGTAATCATTGATGATTTTACTAGATTTACTTGGGTTATTTTTCTGTCCCACAAAAGTGATACTTGTCTTGAATTCAGGAACTTCTGTACCACAGTCTTAACAACTTATCCATATAAAATCAAAAATATTTTGACTGATCATGGGGGTGAATTTGAGAACACATCATTTTCTGATTTTTGTGCTGAATTTCAAATATTCCACAAGTTTTCTTCACCAAGAACTCCAGAACAAAATAGTGTTGTGGAAAGAAAGAATAGAACTCTTGTGGAAATGGATAGATCCATGCTCTTAGGAAGTAATTTGCCCAAATCCTTTTGGGCTGAAGCTGTAAACACAGCCAATCACATTCTAAATAGAGCATTGATCAGACTAAAAATTAGAAACACCCCCTATGAATTATTGAAAAACAAAAAGCCAACTATATCTTATTTTAAAACTTTTGGGTGCAAATGCTTTGTACACAACAATAACAAAGAAAACTTTGACAAATTTGATTCTAAAAGTTAAGAAGTCATCTTCCTTGGCTATTCTGAGGTGTCAAGGGCTTTCAAAGTGTACATTCTTAAAACTAAAACTGTTGAAGAATCTCCACATGTTATCTTTGATGAAAATTCCTTTTCAACTAATAATTCTAAATCTTGCAGAGAAAGACAAGACACTGAAGAGGATGAATTTATTGTGGACTCTTCACCAACTGTTGAGGAGATTGAAAACATTGAAGAGAACCTGAACACACCATCTTCAAGTGGTTCAGGTAATATTGTCCCAGAAGAGGGTTCTTCTGAATAGGTAATTTCTGAACATCGATTTTTGAGAGATCACTCATTAGACAATGTAGATGGCAATGTACATGATAGAGTTAGGACTAGATCATCATTCCTGCATGATATTGAAGAAGACCCACTAGCTCTAATTTCCCAAATTGAACCAAAGTCAATTGATGAAGCCTTATCAAGTTCTGATTGGATTAATGCCATGCATGATGAACTTCATCAATTTGAAAGAAATCAAGTATGAGAATTAGTACCTAGACCTAGTGACCAAACAGTCATTGGCACTAGATGGGTTTTCAGAAATAAGTTGAATGAAAATGGTCAAGTCATTAGAAATAAAGTAGGCTAGTTGCAAAGGGGTACAATCAAGAATTTGGAATTGATTTTGAAGAATCATATGCCCCTGTAGCTAGACTAGAAGCAGTTAGAATTTTCCTTGCTTTTGCATCCTCCATGAAATTCAAAGTTTATCAAATGGATGTCAAAAGTGCATTTTTAAATGGATATATTAAGGAAAATGTTTTTGTTGAACAACCTCCTAGATTTGAAAATGAAAAACATCCTAACCATGTTATCAAGCTTAATAAGGCTCTCTATGGTCTTAAGCAAGCTCCAAGAGCTTGGTATGACCGTTTGAGTACCTTTTTACTTGAAAAAGGATATTCTAGAGGAAATGTTGATCAGACTTTGTTCACAAAAACAGTCAAAAATTAAATAATTGTGGTCCAAATTTATGTTGATGACATAATATTTGGCTTAACCAATAAAGGCCTATGCACTGAATTTTCAAATCAAATGAAGAATGAATTTGAAATGAGTTTAATGGGAGATTTAACATTTTTCTTGGGATTGCAGGTTAACCAAACATCTGAAGGGATCTTCATCAGTCAAGCCAAGTATGTCAAGGAACTTCTCAAAAGGTTTGACTGTCAGAACCTCAAGCATTCAAGCACACCTATTGCTATAAATGCTAAGCTAGAGGAAGACTCAAATGGTAAGTCAGTAGACCCAAAGACCTACAGAGGTATGATTGGCTCTCTACTCTATCTTACAACTTCTAGACCAGATATTCAGTTTAGTGTGTGTTTATGTGCTATATTTCAGTCTAATCCTAAGGAAAGTCACATGTTAGCTGTTAAAAGAATTTTCAAATATCTTGTTGGAACATGTGATTTAGGAATTTGGTATCCTGCTAATTGCAAGCTAGATTTGATTGCCTATTGTGATGCTGACTATGCTGGGTGTAAATTAGATAGAAAAAGCACAAGTGGCTTGTGTTTATTCCTAGGTGGGTGCCTTATTTCTTGGGCTACCAAGAAGCAACATTCAGTTGCACTGTCAACTACAGAGGCTGAATATGTTGCAGCAGGTAGATGTGGAACTCAGATTCTCTGGGTGAAACATCAACTTCTCGATTACAACCAAGATTTAAGTTGTGTACCCATCCTATGTGATAACACAAGTGCAATAAATCCGTCTAAGGACCCCATTCAGCATTCTAGAACCAAGCATATTGAGATTAGGCATCACTTCTTGAGAGATGAGGTTTCAAAGAAGTCCTTTGAACTCCACTTCATTGAAACTGAAAAACAAATTTCAACATATTCACCAAACCCCTTCCTGAAAATAGATTTTCATCCTTGAGGAGAGAACTTGGTCTTTGTAAATGTCCACATTCTTGATCTCTGTTTCGGTTTGGGTTGAGTGTTATGCTTTGTCTAAGGGGGAGTTCTTTTCACATCATAACCCTTTGCTTCCTTCAGTCACACTATCCAAATCTCTCTCAATTCCACTTCTTTTGGACAATAAATTCTTCAACTCTTATTGTGTTGAAATTTCTTGGTATATCAAATGGTGACTTGGAGAAGGACAAGTCAGACTTGTCTGGACACTTTCACTATGCGTGAGTATATAACTCCGCCAAGTACTAAGAAATGAATATGCAATTGGTAAGGGGGAGCTTTTATTGTTAAAAGAAAATTATCTTTCTTGATTTCAAAACCTTGCATATCTTTATTTTGATAGAAAATGATTGAAATCATCATCTCAGGGGGAGCTAGAAAATTCACAAGTCATGACTTTTGCAAAATTCGTAACTTTTCTTGCATTTCATCAGTTTCCTGCATAATGTCAACATTCAGATGTCTAGAGTCTCCAAATGATCCTTTGAGTGATCTATCATATTTTTACTAATAACTGTCAACTATGTTTTTCAACCCACAGAAACTCAGAACTCTTCCAAGATTGAAAACAACTTGTGTCTTGACATTAAAACATCTCTTTCTTTGCAACTGATGTTGGATAAAATTGATTTCTATCTTACAAAACTCTTAAAAACTTTGAAAATTCAACAGAGCAATGACATTTGTACTGAGAAACTGCACACCTTCACAATGAATGAAGTGCCATGCATGTCATGAGGCACTAATGCTATCTCTGTTCAAAGGGGATAAAAAAAATTCAAAATACAGCAAAAATGTGCTATACTTTTTGATGATGACTGAGTAACTGGAAATATTGGCGTCTACAAAACGTATATTTTCATGTCAAAAGGTCATCATTTACCCCTTTGGGACTTGACAATGAATAAATCTTAAGTATCCAGGGACTATGGTGTGTAAAAAGCACTAGTACTTGAGTGAAAAAGATTTATCTCATTTGATAGTCTGTTACAAAAACAAAATATGTGTGTTAATGGAGTTTTGTTTAGAAAGAATCATGTTCATTCATCATCAAGTTGTTCTTTAAGATTGTGTTTTACTTTCAAAACAATTGTATTCAGTCTAGAGGATATCTTTATTTCTTTAACGTTGAGAAATATAGTAGCTTATAGTTGATTGTTAGATATTTTATATCCCTCAAATCATCATTTCATTGACTCAAGTCTTTGAATGCTCATATTCTATTGGAAATTGTTTAAAACTTGAATTGTGATGAATTTTTTGAAAAATATAACAAATGAATTTTTAAGTCTCTTAAAAATCCTTAAATGACTATTTCTCTCATTGATTATCATTTTAAAGACGTCCCAACAATTCTCAAATTTTCTTTCCTATAAAATTCAACTTTTCTTCAAAGGCCAGGTCGACACCACATCTATCCCGTGTCGACACACACCCTAGGTCAGGTCGACACTAAAGTCTTCCAGTGTCGACACTACACCCCATGCCAGATTTTTTAAATCGTGGGTTCTAGTTTAGCCCATGTTGTTCCTGCGGGGTATTGCACCACTGTAACCCCTTCTTAGGCATCAGGTCGATCCGACGGTCATTTTTCTCTCATTTCCGGCAAGAAATTCCACAAATTTCTCTCTCAATCACATCCCTTTCTCAATCATCTCTCTCTTCTCCTTCATCCACTCCCGATTCCACTCCAACCTTGCAACCATGGTGAGGAAATTGGGTCCTCGCCGTGGAGCAAAATCTCAGGCCTCATCTAGGCCAGTTCGGGCAGAGGTCGATGTTTCTCTATCAGAAAGAAGAACCAAATGGCGCAATGACCCTGCAGAGCAACCAAGGTCCTCCTCTGCATCTCAGCCAGCAGCCAAGAGAGGTAGACCCTCTTCTTCGGGCAGAGGTAGGGTTTCTACCAACCCTAGACCTGAGAATCCGGGCTCCTCTTCTGGAGATCCTGCGGAGTCATCATCATCTTCGTCTGAGTCTTCCCAGTCTCAAGAAACCAACCCCTCAAAGTCCATCTGTGCAGCAAAGCTAATCCTAAAGCCTAGAATAGTGGATTTGACAAACATTCAACTAGCAAATGCCTTTCCAGAAATTCAGACCTTCTTCTCTTTTCAGTCTTGGTTAATCTTCATTTCTGAATTTCAAATCATGTATCCAAGACTTGTTCAAGAATTCTACAAGAATTTGAAATGCACAGATGAAGGGTTTCAGTCAAAGGTTAAGGGGATTGCTATTGACATGCCCACATACATAGCTGCCTCAATTTTCAAAGTACCAGATGAAGGGGCAGATTATCATAATTTTGAATTTGATCTTCATGAAGCTTATACCATCATGACCGGCCTTCCTGCTGATAAATCTAATTCCAGACAAACCTTTGTCAGCAAATTCAACACAAATACATTTCCCCCTGTGTTGAGGATCATCCACCATATGTTGACCACAATCATTACCCCTCAAGGTGGTGGAAGGGACAGACTCACAAATATACAGAGGTTCATTCTCTATTACATGGCAAAGGACATCAAAATCAATCTCCATGTAATAATGTATCAAATTATATCTAAAACAACCAGGAATGACCTCAAGAGATCTCTTCCATATGCTGCACACCTGACTTCAGTGTTCCAGCACTTTGGTGTGCCTTTGGAAAATGAGAAATCCCAGTCTATCCCTAAGTCCAACATTTATCGCTTCAAGAATACTCAGAAATTCATGGGATTCAGACTGGAGGGCAATCAAGTTAGGAGAGGGCCAGTTGTAGTTGAGGCCCCTCAAGCTCAAGAGGAACAGCCTCAAGGTCAAGGGGACCAGCCCCAGGGTCAAGAGGAACAGCCTCAAGGTCAAGAGGACCAGCCCCAGGGTCAAGAGGATCAGCCTCCTTTGAATGAGGATCATCCTAAAGTCTCAACTGAAGGTGATATACCATTGCATGTCCCTCTCTCACCTCAGTTTCAACCCTCCTCCATGCACACTGAATTTGACATTCCACATGTCTCTCCACAACCTACATTTCAAGCATCCACATCCTCTGGTGGACCTTCTGTTCCACCAGAGTTGTTCTCCTTTTTAAATGATAAATTTGAAACCTTGAACACCTTTATTCAAACCATGTCAGAAACCTTTGAGTTGAGGATTCAGAGATTGGAGAACACTGTGTCTGCCAAGCTCATAGAGCAAAAAGCTGCCTCAGACTGTGCAACTCAAAGATTCAACAGATTAATTGGTACAATGGAAGATGTCTCAGTTCAGCTGAAGGAGCACCAGCAAAAGTTGGAGATAGTTCTTCAGGGAATTTTGGCAAATTCCCAAGCTGATGTCTTCAACACCAAGCAGACACTACATGAGATCACCAGCACAAGACTTTCTTTTACACATCTAGTGGATGATTTGGAGAGCATGAGGAATTTCAATGCTCACATTGACAAACAGATCACTGATTTGACAATGGAATTCAAAATCATGCAAAGGCCTGGTTGGTCAGCTGGATCATCTTCCTCTTCACAACCCATATCAGCTGATCTAGACAGAATTCAAGCTACTTTGATAGAAAACTTAGACAGAATGGAACATTACTTGCATACAAGACTCACAACCATTCAAGATCAAATGAAGTCCAACTTGACTTCCATGGAGAAAAGATTGTCAGACATTGAGACAATCTTAGTTCCCATTCCTCCTCCTCTACCTTCTACATAATGTAATTCTTTTTGCTGATGTCAAAGGGGGAGAAGAAAGAAAGAGAACAAGAAATGATTGTAATGTTTTGGAAAGATTGTAATGTTTACTCTTGAATGAAATGAAATGATTTCTGCTTAGCTTGAATGAACTTTGTCATTTGTGTCTTCAATGTGATTGAAAATTGTTATGTGAATGTGAATGTATGAATGCTTGTCAAGATTGCTTGACCTCCTTTATGCAACAAACTTACTTCAAGTAACATTGTACTTCACTAGTACAACCATCAATTGTGACTGAGTTATATTTAAAGGACTTTGACAAGCATGAACAAAAAGAAAAATAAGGACTTTGAATAACCAAAAATTGCTTAAAATCACATCTCATCAAAACCTCATTGTCATATGGATTTAATGTTGCCATCATCAAAAAGGGGGAGATTGTTGGGTTGAGTGTAGTTTCATATCATTTCCCCTCTTATTTTGATGATGACAAATGTGATTTTAATGCAAACTAATTGAAGCATGATAAACACATTTCACCTGAAATTTATATTCAAAAAGCATGTTTCAAAACACACTTATTATTTGTACTCATAATAAAATATTTTACTAATGATATATGTGTCTAATTTTCAGGTACAAATACTTTTTGCAAAGGTGGTGTCGACACACCCCACAATGGTGTCGACACAATACCTCAGACTCAAAGGCAAAAAGCGGAAGAAATGCTGAGACTGTGTCGACACGAGTCAAAAAGCAGGTCGACACGACTCGCAAATTCCAGGAATTAGACTACTCAGGTCGACACTGATCAGGATCTGGTCGACATTGGACCTCGCTCCCAGAACAGTCTGTTTGAAGAATGGGACAGCAGGTCGACGCAGGATGAGGGCAGGTCGACACTGGACCTCGCTCCCAAAACAGTCTGTTTGAAGAATGGGACAGCAGGTCGACACAGGATGAGGGCAGGTCGACACTGGATCATTTCCCAGAACAACCTGTTTTCAGAATTGGGACAGGAGGTCCACACCACCACTAGGGCAGGTCGACACACTACGGAAAGATTGCAACTTAAAATGGATGATTGCCACGTGTCATCCTAGGGCGATGGTGTATCAACCTAGGATCGTGTGCCCTTGTACCTAAAGGGTATCTTTGGAATCTTTTGGGTATAAAAAGCCCCCAATTGGCCATCCATCACATCAAGAGACCCAACGAACTCTTGGAGCCTCCCAAAAGTTTCCCTTGGCGGCTAGAAGAGCTCATCTCCCTCCTCTGCTCTCCTGGTGTCTTCTGAAGACCAATTCTCATCAATTCAAGTGTGAGAATTGTAGTGTGATCCTTGAAGAAGCATTTGAAGCGCCTCAAGGAAGCAGATCAAGTAGAAGCATCCGTTGGAGAAGATTTCAAGGAAGATCCCAAGTTCAAAAGTGCAGAGCATCGTTTGGGACTTCAAGAATCCAAGCTTCTTCCCAATCTGAACTTCTACAAGGGAGTACAATTGAAGAACAAAGTCTTTTCATACAATTCTTACTGTACTTCTATTCTTCTGAGACATTTTGAGATTGGGCAAGTGCTCCTGCATAATTCTCATGAATGTTCTCATGTTCGACATGATCTACTGCTAGAAGATCTATGTCTTGTGTTGGTGTCTAGCAAAGTCATTTGTGAGCCATTGTGCTCGGTTTGAGTTGTCGAACTCAAGTGGTTGTTGAGCAGTCTTGCTCAGGGATCTAGAGTTGTGTGAGTTGTAAACTCAGGTGTTGGAGTTGTATGGCTCCAGTGGGTGTGTTACCCAGGTTGTTTAGTGAATCCTCATTGTGTGTGAGGTGTGGACGTAGGAATCACATGGGTGATTTCCGAACTACCTAAAAATCTCTGTGCACTTGTCTATCTGTGGTTTGATTCTATTATCCATTAGATGCTTGCATAGGATCACTTAAGATTCACTTAATCAACTGGTTTTTACATCTATTTTATCAACTCTCTTAACATCTCATCAGATCTGTGTTTTTCACTGTTAAAATTGCCTCTGATTCTAAAAGTATTTTTAAATTTCTTAAGCTTCTGCATAAAGTGGCATATATCTATTCATCCCCCCCTTCTAGATCTTATCCACACCTTTTCCTCGATCCTTCATCCAGGACAAGATGGAGCAGGAGTTTCTCTCTTTGACTCAGGGCTCCATGACCATACTGTAGTACGAGGCCAGGTTTTTCGAGCTATCCAAATATGCACCCCATATTGTGACTGATGAGCGCAGGAAGGCGAAGAAGTTTGTGATGGGTCTGAGGCCATCACTGAGGATGAGGTTGGTGGCATTTGACCATCGTAACCTCGATGAGGCGCTTAGTGCTGCATGTCAGCAGGAGGAAGGATTTGGAGTTCGAGGTAGGTGAGCATGTCTTCTTGAAGATTTTGCCTACTCGTGGTGTAGTTAGATTTGGCAGGCATGGTAAGTTGAGCCCAAGATTCATTGGCCCGTATGAGATTCTCAGACGATTGGGCAACGTGGCATATGAACTAGCTTTACCCCCAGCGTTAGCTAGTGTTCATCCTATTTTCCACGTATCTATGCTCAGGAGGTATGTCAGAGATCCATCTCATGTTATTAGGCACGAACCAGTGGAGATCCAGCAAGATCTTTCTTATGTGGAGCAACTAGTAGCCATTCTTGACTGGAAAGTTTAGCATCTCCGGAACAAGAGCATTGCGTCGGTGAAAGTGTTATGGCGCAACTTCTCACGAGAGGAGGCTACTTGGGAGCTTGAGGAGGCAATGAAGAGGAAGTATCCTCAGTTGTTTGAGTAGTGTCGATCTAACTTCGAGGACGAACTTTCTTTAAGGGGGAGAGGGAGTAAGGCCCTTGAATTTTCTCGCTTAAATAGGTGTTTGATTGTGTGAGGAATTGTGCTTGTGTGTGTAGATGTATAAATATTATTTGATGTATTGTTATAGATATATGTATATATAATTGTATTGTGCATATAATCTATTTACATTGCATGAATAGTATTAATTAACATATATATTGTAAATTATATATATTTGTCTTGTATATATATATATATATATATATATATATATATATATATATATATATGATTTCTATATTTTCTGAGTTTTGACCAACGACCAGTAGGCGTCCACATCGGCGGACGTTAACCCCAAGTCAGCGGTCACATCGATGGACGCCAACTCCATATTGGCGGCCAGTGATGTTGACGTTTGTCCCCTAGATCTGTTGCATTATTAGATCCAGAAACGCCCCCGAAAATGTCGCCCTTGGTTTAGGAAACCGTTCTCCAACTGTAACCTTGCCTACCCTAAGCACGTCTTCGACCCTAACTCTATAAAAGACTCAGTTTAGGACGTTGTTGAGTCCTTTTGGCTCTTTTGTCAAAAACCCTAACTTTCATGTGCGAAATCTGAACTTTGGACCCGTGGATCCGACGATTTGAGGCATTATCTGGCATTCTTCTTCGACTGGGAGGAAGGCTGGACATTGTGGATCGTCTTCCCAACCCCGGTGGACCTTAAAGACCATCTCGGAGATCAGATTTGGAGGACTTCGGGGACTCTTTGGCTCAGGTCGAGGAGGGATTCTCCGACTTGATTAGCTATTTGTAGATTTGTTTGAAGGCAAGTAAATCCTCTACATTGACCATACGTATGTCTACTCGTTCCTAGGGAATTTTACGGATTTTATTCGTGTCCTGGAACCTCCTTTTCCTTTGTTTTTGGCGAGCTCTGTCTGTTTTCTGCAGATAGGAACTTAACAGCAAGATTCCCTGCCGTTAAGATCCGATGATAGTGGCCATCTATGTCTCCGTCAATCAGGTAAGCGGCCACCCCCTTGCTACTGAGTTCTTCAGGCAAGAACAGTGGACTGTTTGCCCCTTTAAAATCTATTTTCTGGATTTCTGCGCATGAGGATATACTGTAAAATTTATATGCTATGTACTACCTTAAGGATATGATGTTGTGAAATTTTTGGACTTTTCGTTACACATTTTACTTATTAGAATTTTCCAAATAAACGTCAGACATGTTTTGATCTTGAAAATTTCTGTTTATATGATCTATGTGGAATTTAAGTGTCATAGAATTTATGAGCGATGTTGCTAGATGTCAAATCATGCCATAAAAAAATTTGGGAATTTTCTGCTGTCTATGTAAATGAATATATTTTTTGAATTGTAAAATAGTAAACATGTATTATTAGCATAAATTCTCAAATAATTTGTATGAAACCAGTTAAATTCCCAAAAATTTTGTATGAATACATGACTGTCATATATATGTGTAGGATGATATATGTACATGTATCAAGGTAAATCATGCAAATTTGATTGTCGATAAATTATGCAATATCACTATTCTAATTTTCATAATTAGTGTGTACTTCTGAAAAATATGAAACTTTACATGTGGGATGATTGATCTATAAAAAGTCTGCCATTAAAATTTCAGGTGAATTGGTTAATAGTAGGTACTGAATTCATTATTTCATCATGAAAAGGTCAATTAGAGAATGTTTAGAGTAATTAACGATACCCTAGTTAGTTGCAGCATGATTTGAATCAAATTGTGATTTCCTAACTCTATAAACAGTAGTACCATGTTAGGTAAACCTGAAATATGTGATTATGTGTGAGCATGGAACATGTGTTTAAAACAGTGTATTAAGTGTGTGTTTTAAAATGAGAAAAATGTGTAAATGTGTCGTGGGTGACACTACTACCTTAGAGGGCTATGGAACTATACCATAGTAAAGTCCCTACGGGAAGGTTCATATGTGTGTGATGTCCCATGGGCATTGGGATAAAATCCTGGAGGCGGACAAGCACCGCTGGTTAGGGTGGAGAGTGCTTCTCCCAGTTCTGCGCAGTAACTAAGATTTATCACTATCATGCCTAGGTGATAGATATGTGTGTGATGTGATAAGTGTATGTCCTTATAGAGGTGGTTTGGACTATGTGTCACGGCATATAATGATAACAATGTGAAATGTAAATGTATAAATTGTGTAAATGAGTAAGTAAGCATATGGATATGTGAATTATTGTGTTGACATGTGAAACTGTAATTATGTTTATAAATGCGCTAAAATTTTGTCAAAACAATAAGCTTATTATGTTCATAAAAGTGATATGCATGTGGAAAAGTACATAGAATCTAGGTTAGGAACATTTTTCCTTTATGTGTAAAATTCCATGTTGAATTGCCACTATGATACAACATGAATGAGAATCTAGATAGTATGTTAGAAATTGTGTTGAAAGCATGTGATAGGTTTATTATTGTGAGTCATGAAATTGATGGAAGTATCATGTTAGGTTTTCTTAAAGATTGTTTAAGTCCATGAACATGTACCTGTAAAATTTTTAAAGAGTAAAATGCCTTGTGATGTATGTATGCTTAATGTATGGGAAATTACTTGCTGAGTCTTTGGACTCATTCTTGCTTCAGCGTATAGGTGCAGGTGTCTCTACTTCATCCGAGGAGTTAGTTCGGAGTGACTCAGAGCAAGAGTAGGAGATTGCTTGTGGAGATTTACTTTATTGTATTTCCTTTTCATAGTATGTAATAAAGGTGGACTTGTAGTACATTGAATTCATGTAGTTTATATAGCTGCAAGTTGTGGACAATGTACTTCATTTTAATTTCTCAGTTATGAATTAGTTAGTTTCTTTTGTACTATATAGACTGTGGATAAATGTTGATGATGGAACAAGATATTTATTTCCAGTTCTTTTATTCCGCTGTTATGTGTTCATATTTATGTACTTCTCGACCGAATAAATGTGATGGGTAAATGTCCCACTGTGGCAACGCTCTCTAATCGACGTGGGTTGGTATAACCGTACTGGTATAAGGAGGGTCGTCACATATTAACAATGGCCAATGTGAGTTTCAAGATGTAAGCATGTGTAACGTCATGTTCATGATGATGATGAGAACAAGTAATAAGTAAATTGAACATGATTTCATGAGAACAATGGTCAAGAGATAAATTTGGTAGCATAACGGTATGATTTATACTTTAGTTCGTTCTTTACA
This sequence comes from Colocasia esculenta, assembly GCA_014218235.1. Classification (NCBI taxonomy): domain Eukaryota; kingdom Viridiplantae; phylum Streptophyta; class Magnoliopsida; order Alismatales; family Araceae; genus Colocasia; species Colocasia esculenta. The sequence continues at coordinate 61,064,624 of CM024755.1, read as the reverse complement.
TTAATTGCTTTAGTCTAGATTGTAAATCACACTCACGAGAACAAGATGAGAGAGGAAGTGCATGCTATCTCCAGGGAACTTCAATGGTACAACCAACTCGGCTTCCATGTGGGAATCCACAGAGAGCGGAGATTTACGGAGGTCTTAGAGAAAAGGTCACTAGTCTACCGATTCAGAATGACCGATAGAGAGCTTCCAAATCCCCAAGAAAGGGCTGCCTAGATGTGCAAGTGTGTAGTGATGTACGCATCTCAATCCACAATCCATCGGTTTCAAACTTGCGGAAAACACTTAACATGATGGCATGACATGAAACTATGCACTTTAACTAATCATGGGTTGCAAGATTTTAAGATAATGAATTATCATTTTAATCAAGCTAGAATAGTAACAAGAGCGAGTCACAAGGTTCATGAACGATCATATCATTAAGAAAGTAATTAGAATAATATTCATGTAATTATAACTTTTAAAAGGGTTAAACACTTTTAAGCCATTAAATAGACATCATGTAATGATCAAACCTAAGACATGCGAATTACACACTAAATACCATGTTAAATTGGCCTCGGGTAAGCCTGTAAATACGCGTCGTATATAGTAGACGCATTTAAAAATGTAGTGTACAGTCAAAACAGTCGAAACAGTGAAGAAACCAAATCGTGTCCATAGGCCTGGCCGTGTTAATGATCAAATCGCATTGGGGGATCAGGGTGCGTCTACAGAAAATCGTTTAATAAAGCTTTGGGCGGGAAAACCACCTGAAATGCGTCGGGGTATCCAGACGCGATTCAGACTGGTGCTGACTCCCAGGCGAGCGTGAAGACCCACGCAGGCCGTTGACCAGTCTGCGATGCATCACGTCGTACCCGACGGCTGCAATTCATAGCAATGCATCGCCCTTGAGCGACGTGATACCAGCTGGTTGATACGCGTCCTCTGAACCGGACGCGGTTCAAATTCCAGACCGAAAACGTAGAAAAACTAGGGTTTGGTCCATGCAACGCTTATATCGTCTAATCTAGGGCTTATCGGACAAAAGTCTCAACATAAAAGTTGTTGAGAACATGACTGAGAAGAGAACTGTGATTCTTAAATAATTTTAAACGATCTCAAGATGCGTGATAAATCAACACGAATGTAAAAAGTGTCAAACATGCGCGACTTTCGCAAAATGCCCCGATATTTAGCAGCGGAATAAATACCGGGGGACGTGAACGATACAAATAAACGTATCACAGTTGAATAGCGCAGAGACACAATTGAATATAATAACACTTTTCAAATCATAATAATATCCTCAAAGTTACTCTTTATTTCATTTCATTCAACTAGATACAACCTTACAAGAAAGAATTAACCAAAGGGTCCATTATTCAAATAACTTCCAGAAAAGTTTCACTATTACATAGACTACTCAATTTCTATTTCTAAACTGTCATCTATTCTAGGACGGGTACTCGTCACTCTTGTCCAGTCCCATCCGACTCCACCGGTTCCTCATCACTACCTGAAAAAGGGCAGGACGATAGGGGTGAGCGAACTAGCTCAGTAGGAATTACATCTCAATATTGTGCGGGCACTAGTATACATGATTAACATTTTAAATAGGCAGATATGCACATGAATATGATGAAAATGCATGCTTTTCTAACAGATTGAATAGCAGAATAGAACGGATATCGTATCAGATCAAATGTCGAATTGCATATACAATGGACAGATATTCAAGAGTAGAATCATGTCAAAAGAGATTGGCCATATTCAGACAGATACCACGTATTCACGTGAACAAACGTATCATATCAGATCAAATCAAACTTATCATATCAAACGAAGGCACATTCCCACAAATCTTGCTTATCGTATCAGTGCCATGCCACGCACCACAAGTCCATACTCCCGCGGTTAATAAGTACGTTGGGGTGCTCCTCCCCAGGACCAGACAGGGCCCTTAATTGCACAGGCATTGGTCAAAAGGACCGAAGTCCCAATTGTGCCGAACAAACATATTCATATTATGGCCACAGAGTTTCAATGACAAGCTCATAGTAAAAGGAAACAAGATCATTTATAGAGTCAAGGTATGACAAATAGCTCAAGAGAACAAGGTAGGATAACGACGTATCTTATATTTCATAATTCATTAATGTCTTGACAAGAGGGTGTTTCTAAAGACAGATCATATGTAGAACATGTAATTTCCTAGCATGTATGCATATGACAATGAATCAATTAAACACCGGAAAACATGAAACCATGAAACTTATATGCAAATCATAACATTTACACCACTAATATGTCCATACTAATCATGTATTCATCCCCACATTCATATCATATTATTATATTATCAATCGACCATAAGCAAGATCACAAGATAATCCAAGGATCATAAGAACAATCAAAATTTACACATTAGAATCATATTCATATCATACCATTTCCTTTAATGGTTTGATTTATTTTAAGTCCATGCATACCTTATAACACCATGTACATGCTTGAAGACATCATGAAATGATTAGACCAAAATTATACAAAAATCTTGTAAGGATAGTGTCGACACTAGATCAAGTGGTGTCGACACAATGCTCCAAACACAAGACAAAATCATGCAAAACTGGTCAGGTAGTGTCGACACTAGTTCAGGTGGTGTCGACACAGTGCTTCAAAAACAAGGCAAAAAGATCAAGTAGTGTCGACACGAGATCAAGTAGTGTCGACACTAGAGACAGCTTCCAGAAAACCCCCTAACTAATATGGGACAGTGTGTCGACACTAGCACAGGTGGTGTCGACACTAGATCAGCTTCCCAGCACTTTCTGGGTCAAACTGGGTGAGTGTGTCGACACGGGATGGGACTGTGTCGACACTAGAGGGCTTCCCAGAACACATTCTGGGCTGTTTTGGGACATCAGGTCGACACGGGATCAGGTCAGGTCGACACGGGCTCAGGTCAGGTCGACACGAGTGCCCCTTCCAGACAAAAACACATGACTGCAGTGTAGCGATCCACTTCCACCTCTTATAACTCTCTAAAGAGTGACATTTAGACAAAACGTTCAACATGAAAGATGAAGAGGACAACAAGTAGAAGAACTTTTATGTTGAGGGTTTGATCTAATTCGGTCGCAAATCCCGAGAAAACATATGAATAACAGAGAGCTAATAGTAGCCCGAAATCGCAGTATCATGCAGAGACTCTCTTGTCATGCTCCTAACTCTCTAACGAAGGATTTTTAGACAAAACGTTCAACATAGAAGATGCTCGTGATGTCAATTAGAAGAACTTTCATGAAGAAAGTTTAGTCAAATTCGGTCTTGAATCGTGTGCATAACAAGAAGAACAAGAAAAAGCCCTAACTGTGCTAGCCTTCAGAAACCGACGAATACACAACGTATACTCTATGAAATTGAGTCAAACCAAATGCAAATGACCCTAGACTCAGAGAATTACATGATGGTGTTGGTTTTCTTTAATCTTGGCCCGAGAACACCTACCTTTACGAAGATCTAAAACCCGTTGATGTTCTGGATGCAACAGAAGATACAGGGGATGAAGCTACAGACTCCCAGCCTTTCTCCTGCTCCTCAGAAATTCTTGCTTGCCTCCAAACGACCCAAACTTCGTTGTTAAACCTTCCCCAAGAGTTTAGGGACGAGTTCTTATAGTTTTAGGATGTTGTTAAGAGTCCTAACGATACTAGGAAAGGGGCTACGAGCTCTGTTTCCTAGTTTCCAGGAAATCTGGGATTCCCTTACCCAAAAGAGGTAGCAAAGGTTTAGGAAACCACCAATTGGGATTGAGTTCGGTTTTGGCTTACCTTACATGACTAATCACCCATCTTTTAGCCCTATATTGCCCTCTCTAATTATTGCATAATTACATACACGAATTTCTGGGTAATTCCCTGTCCAGTTCATTCATATCCTTGGGCCAAATGTGTTCTATAGGCCCATTATTGTTGATGGTTCATAATTACATGGTGTTGGAAGTCTCCAATATGATTATTTATTTTTATCCCTCTATATTTCTGAAAATTTTAAATTGCTAAATTTTCGGGGTGTTACATCCTCCCCCACTTAAGAAATTTGGTCCCCAAATTTACGCGTAATGGTGTAGTTCGTACCTGAGAATAGCTCCGGGTGGTTTTTCTTCATTCTATCCTCTGTTTCCCAGGTAGCATTAGTAACTCCGTCTCGACTCCATTGAACCTTCACCATAGGTATGGTACGATTCCTGAGTCGCTGAATCTTCCGATCCAACAGTTTGATCGGCTTCTCTTCATAAGTCAGGTCCTCCCGAATCTCCAAGTCCTCGTGATCAATTACATGGTCGGCATTGAATAAGTACTTCCGCAGCATGGATATGTGGAACACATTATGCACGTTTGCTAGCTGCGGAGGTAGTGCAAGTCTATACGCCACCTGACCAATTCTTTCCAGAATTTCAAATGGCCCTATAAATCTGGGACTTAGTTTTCCTTTGATCCCAAATCTTTGTATTCCCCTTGAAGGTGAGACCTTCAAGAAACATGTTCGCCAACCTGAAATTCCAGTTCCTCCTTCTCTTGTCTGCATAACTTTTCTTCCTGGATTGTGCTATCTTCAGACGTTCCCTGACAATCTAAACCTTCCGGACAGTGGCCTCAATAAGTCGGGTCCAACCCATTGGTTCTCCCCAACCTCTTCCCAACAAAGGGGTGATCTGCAACTCCTGCCATATAAGGCTTCAAATGGAGCCATCTTGATACTAGCCTGATAACTGTTGTTATATGCGAACTCCATCAAGTACAACTGATCATCCCATCGGCCTTTGAAATCCAGCACCAAAGCACGAAGCATATCCTCCACAATTTGATTGGTCCTTTCAGTTTGTCCATCAGTCTGAGGATGGAAGGCAGTACTAAAGTTTAATTTAGTACCCATTGCTGCTTGTAAACCCTTCCAGAAGTGTGAAGTAAATCTAGGGTCCCGATCTGAGATTATGCTAGATGGAACCCCATGTAATCTAACTACTTCCTTAACATATAATGCAGCCAATACATCCACGGACCAGGTGCTCTTAATCGGCAAGAAATGTGCCGACTTAGTCAATCGATCAACGATTACCCAGATTGCATCCAAACCACCTCGAGTCTTGGGTAATCCCATGATAAAGTCCATACCGATACTATCCCACTTCCACTCTGGGATTTCGAGTGGTAGCAGTCCACCAGCCGTACGGAAATGTTCGGCTTTGACTTTCATGCATGTCAAACAGTATGCCACATGATCGGCCACATCCCTCTTCATGTTCGGCCACCAGTACGACCTTTTTAAATCTTGGTACATCTTTGTTGATCCTGGATGAATCGTATATTTGGACTGGTGAGCTTCATTCAGTAACCTTTTCTTGAGTTCTTCATGATCAGGGACACATGTTCTACCTCTGAATAATAATCTTCCTTCTGTTGATAGAGTAAAGTCAGGTCTTTGTTCTAACTTCTCCCTGATCTGAACTAAGAGTGGGTCTCCTCCCTGTTTCTCCTGGATTTCGGTCAGCAGACGGATTGTATCTGGAGATTAGAGATCATTACTTGTCCCTCCTTCTTTTCCACGTCTAAATTCAGACTTGCAAATTGCTCCAGTAACTTCCATTCGCCCAGCATCATACTAGCTAGAACAGTTCCTGGTTGTCTACTTAGAGCGTCTGCCACTACATTGGCTTTCCCAGGGTGATATTGGATGGAAAAGTCAAAGTCCTTAAGGTACTCTAACCACCTCCTTTGTCTCATGTTAAGCTCTTTCTGTGAGAACAGGTATTTCAAACTCTTGTGGTCAGAAAAGACTTTAAATTGCTCACCATAGATGTAATGCCTCCAGATCTTTAGGGCGAATACTACAGCTGCCAACTCCAGGTCATGAACCGGATAGTTCACTTCGTGGACCTTCAACTGTCTGGAAGCATAAGCTATTACCTTCCCTTGTTGCATTAAGACACATCCCAGTCCAGTACCAGAAGCATCTGAATAAATTTCAAATCCTCCCTCTTCAGTGGGTAAGGCGAGGACAGGAGCAGTAGTCAGACACTTCTTCAAGTTGTTGAAACTTTCCTCACATTCATTGGTCCACACAAACGGATTTTCCTTCCGGGTCAGCTTGGTCAATGGCACTGCAATCTTTGAGAAATCCTTTATAAACCTTCGATAATACCCAGCTAATCCCAGAAAACTCCGGATCTCTGTGACGCTTGTCGGTCTTTCCCATTTCAACACAGCCTCAACCTTTGATGGATCAACAGCGATACCATCTTTGGTTACCACATGCCCTAGAAAGGATACCTCCTCAAGCCAGAATTCACATTTACTTAACTTGGCATATAGTTTGTTCTCCCTTAAGATCTGCAATGCAATCCTCAAATGCTCCTCATGCTCTTCCTTTGTCTTGGAATAGATCAATATATCATCGATGAATACCACTACAAACTTATCAAGATATGGGCGATAAATGCTATTCATCAACTGCATAAAAACTGCGGGGGCATTTGTTAGTCCAAAAGGCATAACAATAAATTCATAATGTCCATACCTGCTTCGGAAGGCAGTCTTATGAATGTCTTCTCCTTTGATCCTCAATTGATGATAACCGGATCTGAGATCTATTTTAGAGAAGTATCTAGCTCTAGATAATTGATCAAACAACTCATCAATTCTCGGCAGAGGGTATTTGTTCTTGATGGTTAACTGATTCAGTTGTCGGTAATCTATGCATAGCCTCATCGACCCATCTTTCTTCTTGACGAAGAGGACAGGTGCACCCCATGGCGATGTGCTTGGTCGGATGAAACCCTTCTCTAACAGTTCCATCAGTTGCTCTTTTAATTCTTTCAGTTCTGCGGGGGACATTCTATATGGTGCCCTTGATACCGGTGCTGCTCCAGGGACCAACTCGATGGTAAAATCGACCTCTCGCTCAGGAGGAATTCCTGGCAAGTCTTCGGGGAAAACATCAGCGTATTCGCTGACGACATGGATGTCCTCCACTTTGACTTCCTTCTTTGCAATGACTACAGTAGCAAGAAAGGCCATACAACCTTTCCTCATCATCCTTTTGGCTTGTAATGCAGAGATAATTGACAATCTCCTGCGGTTTCTATCCCCGGTGAACACTATTTTTGGGTACTGGCTAAAAGTTACCCGACCTCTCCTGCAATTTATACTAGCCCCATGTTCAGACATCCAGTCTGCTCCCAGTATCACATCATACCCCGCCATGTCCATACATATTAAATTTGCTGGTAGGTTTTGAGTTTCAATCAACACTTCACTGGATGGTATATGGTTTGTAAGATTGGCACCCGGACCAATCGGGGTTGACACAACTATTTCTGATTTCATTGGGACAGGTTTTTCAGGTAGGGTATCAACAAATGTTTGAGATATGAAGGAATGCGTAGCTCCCGTATCAAAGAGGACATATGCGGGTCGGGAAAGAATAGTAAGTGTACCTTCCACGATCCCTCCTTCTTCAGCAGTTTCTGGTTCCTGGACAGCTTGCAGACGGCCTTGCCTTTTCTGTCCATTCGGACGCTTGTCCTGAGGAGCTTGTTCCTTCAGTAGTGGACAGTCCGAGATCCTATGGTCACGGCTCCCACAGCGTAGGCATCTCCCTTGCGCTCTCCAGCAATGTTCAGACTGGTGACTAGCTTTGTCACAGTGTTTACACCTTTCTCCCGTTGCCACCACTATCTGCTTACCTAACTCCTTTGGCTTTTTATCAGTCGGTTCATTTGTTCCGCCACTGGGCCTTTTCTTCCCAATGGTCGGCTGATACCTTCCTGTAGAAGACACTTGCTCCCTTTTCACAGATTTTCCCGTAATTCTTTCAGCAGTCTCCATGGCATCCTCCAGTAACTGGGCCTTCTTTACCATGTCAGCATAGGTCTGAATGTCCATTGGCGCCAGTTGAGTGATGAACTGGGGCCTCAAGCCATTCAGAAAGCGTTTTGCCTTCATCCTTTCTGTCCCAATTAAGTGAACAGCATAACGGGACAAACGAGAGAATTGGGCCTCGTACTCGGCCACATTGAGTCCCCTCTGCTTCAAAGCCGCAAATTCAGCTGCTTTGCGTTCTTGGACTCTCTCAGAAAAGTACTTGGTATTGAAACGCTCAATGAACTGAGCCCATGTTGGTTGTTGTCCATTTAGGGTTGCTTCTACCGACTCCCACCATGCCCTAGCATCCTTTTCCAACTGGAAAGTCGCCAGGAGTACCTTGTTCTGGTCTGTGCATTGCATAACCTTGAAGATCCTTTCAATCTCTTTAACCCAGTGTTCAGCCACATCTGGGTTAGTACTCCCTTCAAACCTAGGCGGATCCATGTTCCGGAAATTCCGGTGGAGCTCACCGGCTCCGCGGTTTCCTCCACCTTGGGTGGCTTGTAAGATAGCCTGAGTCAAATTCTGTATTGTTCGTTGCATGTCCCTAGCCTGGGCACGTTCAGCGGCCATTGAGGTAAAAAGTACCTTCAAGATAATAATGTGAGTTAGTCATCTAAATATATCACATGTGACTTCTATTCCCATGGCTCTACCCAAGCTCACATTAGGTACGACAGATTTGACTCGTGTAATCTAGTTTCATTCTATGTTCCTAATCCCTTGGACCCTAAAGTTCAGGCTCTGATACCAACTGTCACGCCCCGATATTTAGCAGCGGAATAAATACCGGGGGACGTGAACGATACAAATAAACGTATCACAGTTGAATAGCGCAGAGACACAATTGAATATAATAACACTTTTCAAATCATAATAATATCCTCAAAGTTACTCTTTATTTCATTTCATTCAACTAGATACAACCTTACAAGAAAGAATTAACCAAAGGGTCCATTATTCAAATAACTTCCAGAAAAGTTTCACTATTACATAGACTACTCAATTTCTATTTCTAAACTGTCATCTATTCTAGGACGGGTGCTCGTCACTCTTGTCCAGTCCCATCCGACTCCACCGGTTCCTCATCACTACCTGAAAAAGGGCAGGATGATAGGGGTGAGCGAACTAGCTCAGTAGGAATTACATCTCAATATTGTGCGGGCACTAGTATACATGATTAACATTTTAAATAGGCAGATATGCACATGAATATGATGACAATGCATGCTTTTCTAACAGATTGAATAGCAGAATAGAACGGATATCGTATCAGATCAAATGTCGAATTGCATATACAATGGACAGATATTTCAAGAGTAGAATCATATCAAAAGAGATTGGCCATATTCAGACAGATACCACGTATTCACGTGAACAGACGTATCATATCAAATCTTATCATATCAGATCAAATCAAACTTATCATATCAAACGAAGGCACATTCCCACAAATCTTGCTTATCGTATCAGTGCCATGCCACGCACCACAAGTCCATACTCCCGCGGTTAATAAGTACGTTGGGGTGCTCCTCCCCAGGACCAGACAGGGCCCTTAATTGCACAGGCATTGGTCAAAAGGACCGAAGTCCCAATTGTGCCGAACAAACATATTCATATTATGGCCACAGAGTTTCAATGACAAGCTCATAGTAAAAGGAAACAAGATCATTTATAGAGTCAAGGTATGACAAATAGCTCAAGAGAACAAGGTAGGATAACGACGTATCTTATATTTCATAATTCATTAATGTCTTGACAAGAGGGTGTTTCTAAAGACAGATCATATGTAGAACATGTAATTTCCTAGCACGTATGCATATGACAATGAATCAATTAAACACCGGAAAACATGAAACCATGAAACTTATATGCAAATCATAACATTTACACCACTAATATGTCCATACTAATCATGTATTCATCCCCACATTCATATCATATTATTATATTATCAATCGACCATAAGCAAGATCACAAGATAATCCAAGGATCATAAGAACAATCAAAATTTACACATTAGAATCATATTCATATCAATACCATTTCCTTTAATGGTTTGATTTATTTTAAGTCCATGCATACCTTATAACACCATGTACATGCTTGAAGACATCATGAAATGATTAGACCAAAATTATACAAAAATCTTGTAAGGATAGTGTCGACACTAGATCAAGTGGTGTCGACACAATGCTCCAAACACAAGACAAAATCATGCAAAACTGGTCAGGTAGTGTCGACACTAGTTCAGGTGGTGTCGACACAGTGCTTCAAAAACAAGGCAAAAAGATCAAGTAGTGTCGACACGAGATCAAGTAGTGTCGACACTAGAGACAGCTTCCAGAAAACCCCCTAACTAATATGGGACAGTGTGTCGACACTAGCACAGGTGGTGTCGACACTAGATCAGCTTCCCAGCACTTTCTGGGTCAAACTGGGTGAGTGTGTCGACACGGGATGGGACTGTGTCGACACTAGAGGGCTTCCCAGAACACATTCTGGGCTGTTTTGGGACATCAGGTCGACACGGGATCAGGTCAGGTCGACACGGGCTCAGGTCAGGTCGACACGAGTGCCCCTTCCAGACAAAAACACATGACTGCAGTGTAGCGATCCACTTCCACCTCTTATAACTCTCTAAAGAGTGACATTTAGACAAAACGTTCAACATGAAAGATGAAGAGGACAACAAGTAGAAGAACTTTTATGTTGAGGGTTTGATCTAATTCGGTCGCAAATCCCGAAAAAACATATGAATAACAGAGAGCTAATAGTAGCCCGAAATCGCAGTATCATGCAGAGACTCTCTTGTCATGCTCCTAACTCTCTAACAAAGGATTTTTAGACAAAACGTTCAACATAGAAGATGCTCGTGATGTCAATTAGAAGAACTTTCATGAAGAAAGTTTAGTCAAATTCGGTCTTGAATCGTGTTCATAACAAGAAGAACAAGAAAAAGCCCTAACTGTGCTAGCCTTCAGAAACCGACGAATACACAACGTATACTCTATGAAATTGAGTCAAACCAAATGCAAATGATCCTAGACTCAGAGAATTACATGATGGTGTTGGTTTTCTTTAATCTTGGCCCGAGAACACCTACCTTTACGAAGATCTAAAACCCGTTGATGTTCTGGATGCAACAGAAGATACAGGGGATGAAGCTACAGACTCCCAGCCTTTCTCCTGCTCCTCAGAAATTCTTGCTTGCCTCCAAACGACCCAAACTTCGTTGTTAAACCTTCCCCAAGAGTTTAGGGACGAGTTCTTATAGTTTTAGGATGTTGTTAAGAGTCCTAACGATACTAGGAAAGGGGCTACGAGCTTTGTTTCCTAGTTTCCAGGAAATCTGGGATTCCCTTACCCAAAAGAGGTAGCAAAAGTTTAGGAAACCACCAATTGGGATTAAGTTCAGTTTTGGCTTACCTTATATGACTAATCACCCATCTTTTAGCCCTATATTGCCCTCTCTAATTATTGCATAATTACATACACGAATTTCTGGGTAATTCCCTGTCTAGTTCATTCATATCCTTGGGCCAAATGTGTACTATAGGCCCATTATTGTTGATGGTTCATAATTACATGGTGTTGGAAGTCTCCAATATGATTATTTATTTTTATCCCTCTATATTTCTGAAAATTTTAAATTGCTAAATTTTCGGGGTGTTACAGATCTCTTCCATATGCTGCACACCTGACTTCAGTGTTCCAGCACTTTGGTGTGCCTTTGGAAAATGAGAAATCCCAGTCTATCCCTAAGTCCAACATTTATCGCTTCAAGAATACTCAGAAATTCATGGGATTCAGACTGGAGGGCAATCAAGTTAGGAGAGGGCCAGTTGTAGTTGAGGCCCCTCAAGCTCAAGAGGAACAGCCTCAAGGTCAAGGGGACCAGCCCAGGGTCAAGAGGAACAGCCTCAAGGTCAAGAGGACCAGCCCCAGGGTCAAGAGGATCAGCCTCCTTTGAATGAGGATCATCCTAAAGTCTCAACTGAAGGTGATATACCATTGCATGTCCCTCTCTCACCTCAGTTTCAACCCTCCTCCATGCACACTGAATTTGACATTCCACATGTCTCTCCACAACCTACATTTCAAGCATCCACATCCTCTGGTGGACCTTCTGTTCCACCAGAGTTGTTCTCCTTTTTAAATGATAAATTTGAAACCTTGAACACCTTTATTCAAACCATGTCAGAAACCTTTGAGTTGAGGATTCAGAGATTGGAGAACACTGTGTCTGCCAAGCTCATAGAGCAAAAAGCTGCCTCAGACTGTGCAACTCAAAGATTCAACAGATTAATTGGTACAATGGAAGATGTCTCAGTTCAGCTGAAGGAGCACCAGCAAAAGTTGGAGATAGTTCTTCAGGGAATTTTGGCAAATTCCCAAGCTGATGTCTTCAACACCAAGCAGACACTACATGAGATCACCAGCACAAGACTTTCTTTTACACATCTAGTGGATGATTTGGAGAGCATGAGGAATTTCAATGCTCACATTGACAAACAGATCACTGATTTGACAATGGAATTCAAAATCATGCAAAGGCCTGGTTGGTCAGCTGGATCATCTTCCTCTTCACAACCCATATCAGCTGATCTAGACAGAATTCAAGCTACTTTGATAGAAAACTCAGACAGAATGGAACATTACTTGCATACAAGACTCACAACCATTCAAGATCAAATGAAGTCCAACTTGACTTCCATGGAGAAAAGATTGTCAGACATTGAGACAATCTTAGTTCCCATTCCTCCTCCTCTACCTTCTACATAATGTAATTTTTTTGCTGATGTCAAAGGGGGAGAAGAAAGAAAGAGAACAAGAAATGATTGTAATGTTTTGGAAAGATTGTAATGTTTACTCTTGAATGAAATGAAATGATTTCTGCTTAGCTTGAATGAACTTTGTCATTTGTGTCTTCAATGTGATTGAAAATTGTTATGTGAATGTGAATGTATGAATGCTTGTCAAGATTGCTTGACCTCCTTTATGCAACAAACTTACTTCAAGTAACATTGTACTTCACTAGTACAACCATCAATTGTGACTGAGTTATATTTAAAGGACTTTGACAAGCATGAACAAAAAGAAAAATAAGGACTTTGAATAACCAAAAATTGCTTAAAATCACATCTCATCAAAACCTCATTGTCATATGGATTTAATGTTGCCATCATCAAAAAGGGGGAGATTGTTGGGTTGAGTGTAGTTTCATATCATTTCCCCTCTTATTTTGATGATGACAAATGTGATTTTAATGCAAACTAATTGAAGCATGATAAACACATTTCACCTGAAATTTATATTCAAAAAGCATGTTTCAAAACACACTTATTATTTGTACTCATAATAAAATATTTTACTAATGATATATGTGTCTAATTTTCAGGTACAAATACTTTTTGCAAAGGTGGTGTTGACACACCCCACAATGGTGTCGACACAATACCTCAGACTCAAAGGCAAAAAGCGGAAGAAATGCTGAGACTGTGTCGACACGAGTCAAAAAGCAGGTCGACACGACTCGCAAATTCTAGGAATTAGACTACTCAGGTCGACACTGATCAGGATTTGGTCGACATTGGACCTCGCTCCCAGAACAGTCTGTTTGAAGAATGGGACAGCAGGTCGACGCAGGATGAGGGCAGGTCGACACTGGACCTCGCTCCCAAAACAGTCTGTTTGAAGAATGGGACAGCAGGTCGACACAGGATGAGGGCAGGTCGACACTGGATCATTTCCCAGAACAACCTGTTTTCAGAATTGGGACAGGAGGTCCACACCACCACCAGGGCAGGTCGACACACTACGGAAAGATTGCAACTTAAAATGGATGATTGCCGCGTGTCATCCTAGGGCGATGGTATATCAACCTAGGATCGTGTGCCCTTGTACCTAAAGGGTATCTTTGGAATCTTTTGGGTATAAAAAGCCCCCAATTGGCCATCCATCACATCAAGAGACCCAACAAACTCTTGGAGCCTCCCAAAAGTTTCCCTTGGCGGCTAGAAGAGCTCATCTCCCTCCTCTGCTCTCCTGGTGTCTTCTGAAGACCAATTCTCATCAATTCAAGTGTGAGAATTGTAGTGTGATCCTTGAAGAAGCATTTGAAGCGCCTCAAGGAAGCAGATCAAGTAGAAGCATCCGTTGGAGAAGATTTCAAGGAAGATCCCAAGTTCAAAAGTGCAGAGCATCGTTTGGGACTTCAAGAATCCAAGCTTCTTCCCAATCTGAACTTCTACAAGGGAGTACAATTGAAGAACAAAGTCTTTTCATACAATTCTTACTGTACTTCTGTTCTTCTGAGACATTTTGAGATTGGGCAAGTGCTTCTGCATAATTCTCATGAATGTTCTCATGTTCGACATGATCTACTGCTAGAAGATCTATGTCTTGTGTTGGTGTCTAGCAAAGTCATTTGTGAGCCATTGTGCTCGGTTTGAGTTGTCGAACTCAAGAGGTTGTTGAGCAGTCTTGCTCAGGGATCTAGAGTTGTGTGAGTTGTAAACTCAGGTGTTGGAGTTGTATGGCTCCAGTGGGTGTGTTACCCAGGTTGTTTAGTGAATCCTCACTGGGTGTGAGGTGTGGATGTAGGAATCACATGGGTGATTTCCGAACTACCTAAAAATCTCTGTGCACTTGTCTATCTGTGGTTTGATTCTATTATCCACTAGATGCTTGCATAGGATCACTTAAGATTCACTTAATCAACTGGTTTTTACATCTATTTTATCAACTCTCTTAACATCTCATCAGATCTGTGTTTTTCACTGTTAAAATTGCCTCTGATTCTAAAAGTATTTTTAAATTTCTTAAGCTTCTGCATAAAGTGGCATATATCTATTCATCCCCCCCTTCTAGATCTTATCCACACCTTTTCCTCGATCCTTCATCCAGGACAAGATGGAGCAGGAGTTTCTCTCTTTGACTCAGGGCTCCATGACCATACTGTAGTACGAGGCCAGGTTTTTCGAGCTATCCAAATATGCACCCCATATTGTGACTGATGAGCGCAGGAAGGCGAAGAAGTTTGTGATGGGTCTGAGGCCATCACTGAGGATGAGGTTGGTGGCATTTGACCATCGTAACCTCGATGAGGCGCTTAGTGCTGCATGTCAGCAGGAGGAAGGATTTGGAGTTCGAGGTAGGTGAGCATGTCTTCTTGAAGATTTTGCCTACTCGTGGTGTAGTTAGATTTGGCAGGCATGGTAAGTTGAGCCCAAGATTCATTGGCCCGTATGAGATTCTCAGACGATTGGGCAACGTGGCATATGAACTAGCTTTACCCCCAGCGTTAGCTAGTGTTCATCCTATTTTCCACGTATCTATGCTCAGGAGGTATGTCAGAGATCCATCTCATGTTATTAGGCACGAACCAGTGGAGATCCAGCAAGATCTTTCTTATGTGGAGCAACTAGTAGCCATTCTTGACTGGAAAGTTTAGCATCTCCGGAACAAGAGCATTGCGTCGGTGAAAGTGTTATGGCGCAACTTCTCACGAGAGGAGGCTACTTGGGAGCTTGAGGAGGCAATGAAGAGGAAGTATCCTCAGTTGTTTGAGTAGTGTCGATCTAACTTCGAGGACGAACTTTCTTTAAGGGGGAGAGGGAGTAAGGCCCTTGAATTTTCTCGCTTAAATAGGTGTTTGATTGTGTGAGGAATTGTGCTTGTGTGTGTAGATGTATAAATATTATTTGATGTATTGTTATAGATATATGTATATATAATTGTATTGTGCATATAATCTATTTACATTGCATGAATAGTATTAATTAACATATATATTGTAAATTATATATATTTGTCTTGTATATATATATATATATATATATATATATATATATATATATGATTTCTATATTTTCTGAGTTTTGACCAACGACCAGTAGGCGTCCACATCGGCGGACGTTAACCCCAAGTCAGCGGTCACATCGATGGATGCCAACTCCATATTGGCGGCCAGTGATGTTGACGTTTGTCCCCTAGATCTGTTGCATTATTAGATCCAGAAACGCCCCCGAAAATGTCGCCCTTGGTTTAGGAAACCGTTCTCCAACTGTAACCTTGCCTACCCTAAGCACGTCTTCGACCCTAACTCTATAAAAGACTCAGTTTAGGACGTTGTTGAGTCCTTTTGGCTCTTTTGTCAAAAACCCTAACTTTCATGTGCGAAATCTGAACTTTGGACCCGTGGATCCGACGATTTGAGGCATTATCTGGCATTCTTCTTCGACTGGGAGGAAGGCTGGACATTGTGGATCGTCTTCCCAACCCCGGTGGACCTTAAAGACCATCTCGGAGATCAGATTTGGAGGACTTCGGGGACTCTTTGGCTCAGGTTGAGGAGGGATTCTCCGACTTTATTAGCTATTTGTAGATTTGTTTGAAGGCAAGTAAATCCTCTACATTGACCATACGTATGTCTACTCGTTCCTAGGGAATTTTACGGATTTTATTCGTGTCCTGGAACCTCCTTTTCCTTTGTTTTTGGCGAGCTCTGTCTGTTTTCTGCAGATAGGAACTTAACAGCAAGATTCCCTGCCGTTAAGATCCGATGATAGTGGCCATCTATGTCTCCGTCAATCAGGTAAGCGGCCACCCCCTTGCTACTGAGTTCTTCAGGCAAGAACAGTGGACTGTTTGCCCCTTTAAAATCTATTTTCTGGATTTCTGCGCATGAGGATATACTGTAAAATTTATATGCTATGTACTACCTTAAGGATATGATGTTGTGAAATTTTTTGGACTTTTCGTTACACATTTTACTTATTAGAATTTTCCAAATAAACGTCAGACATGTTTTGATCTTGAAAATTTCTGTTTATATGATCTATGTGGAATTTAAGTGTCATAGAATTTATGAGCGATGTTGCTAGATGTCAAATCATGCCATAAAAAAATTTGGGAATTTTCTGCTGTCTATGTAAATGAATATATTTTTTGAATTGTAAAATAGTAAACATGTATTATTAGCATAAATTCTCAAATAATTTGTATGAAACCAGTTAAATTCCCAAAAATTTTGTATGAATACATGACTGTCATATATATGTGTAGGATGATATATGTACATGTATCAAGGTAAATCATGCAAATTTGATTGTCGATAAATTATGCAATATCACTATTCTAATTTTCATAATTAGTGTGTACTTCTGAAAAATATGAAACTTTACATGTGGGATGATTGATCTATAAAAAGTCTGCCATTAAAATTTCAGGTGAATTGGTTAATAGTAGGTACTGAATTCATTATTTCATCATGAAAAGGTCAATTAGAGAATGTTTAGAGTAATTAACGATACCCTAGTTAGTTGCAGCATGATTTGAATCAAATTGTGATTTCCTAACTCTATAAACAGTAGTACCATGTTAGGTAAACCTGAAATATGTGACTATGTGTGAGCATGGAACATGTGTTTAAAACAGTGTATTAAGTGTGTGTTTTAAAATGAGAAAAATGTGTAAATGTGTCGTGGGTGACACTACTACCTTAGAGGGCTATGGAACTATACCATAGTAAAGTCCCTACGGGAAGGTTCATATGTGTGTGATGTCCCATGGGCATTGGGATAAAATCCTGGAGGCGGACAAGCACCGCTGGTTAGGGTGGAGAGTGCTTCTCCCAGTTCTGCGCAGTAACTAAGATTTATCACTATCATGCCTAGGTGATAGATATGTGTGTGATGTGATAAGTGTATGTCCTTATAGAGGTGGTTTGGACTATGTGTCACGGCATATAATGATAACAATGTGAAATGTAAATGTATAAATTGTGTAAATGAGTAAGTAAGCATATGGATATGTGAATTATTGTGTTGACATGTGAAACTGTAATTATGTTTATAAATGCGCTAAAATTTTGTCAAAACAATAAGCTTATTATGTTCATAAAAGTGATATGCATGTGGAAAAGTACATAGAATCTAGGTTAGGAACATTTTTCCTTTATGTGTAAAATTCCATGTTGAATTGCCACTATGATACAACATGAATGAGAATCTAGATAGTATGTTAGAAATTGTGTTGAAAGCATGTGATAGGTTTATTATTGTGAGTCATGAAATTGATGGAAGTATCATGTTAGGTTTTCTTAAAGATTGTTTAAGTCCATGAACATGTACCTGTAAAATTTTTAAAGAGTAAAATGCCTTGTGATGTATGTATGCTTAATGTATGGGAAATTACTTGCTGAGTCTTTGGACTCATTCTTGCTTCGGCGTATAGGTGCAGGTGTCTCTACTTCATCCGAGGAGTTAGTTCGGAGTGACTCAGAGCAAGAGTAGGAGATTGCTTGTGGAGATTTACTTTATTGTATTTCCTTTTCATAGTATGTAATAAAGGTGGACTTGTAGTACATTGAATTCATGTAGTTTATATAGCTGCAAGTTGTGGACAATGTACTTCATTTTAATTTCTCAGTTATGAATTAGTTAGTTTCTTTTGTACTATATAGACTGTGGATAAATGTTGATGATGGAACAAGATATTTATTTCCAGTTCTTTTATTCCGCTGTTATGTGTTCATATTTATGTACTTCTCGACCGAATAAATGTGATGGGTAAATGTCCCACTGTGGCAACGCTCTCTAATCGACGTGGGTTGGTATAACCATACTGGTATAAGGAGGGTCGTCACATATTGACAATGGCCAATGTGAGTTTCAAGATGTAAGCATGTGTAACGTCATGTTCATGATGATGATGAGAACAAGTAATAAGTAAATTGAACATGATTTCATGAGAACAATGGTCAAGAGATAAATTTGGTAGCATAACGGTATGATTTATACTTTAGTTCGTTCTTTACATTAATTGCTTTAGTCTAGATTGTAAATCACACTCACGAGAACAAGATGAGAGAGGAAGTGCATGCTATCTCCAGGGAACTTCAATGGTACAACCAACTCGGCTTCCATGTGGGAATCCACAGAGAGCGGAGATTTACGGAGGTCTTAGAGAAAAGGTCACTAGTCTACCGATTCAGAATGACCGATAGAGAGCTTCCAAATCCCCAAGAAAGGGCTGCCTAGATGTGCAAGTGTGTAGTGATGTACGCATCTCAATCCACAATCCATCGGTTTCAAACTTGCGGAAAACACTTAACATGATGGCATGACATGAAACTATGCACTTTAACTAATCATGGGTTGCAAGATTTTAAGATAATGAATTATCATTTTAATCAAGCTAGAATAGTAACAAGAGCGAGTCACAAGGTTCATGAACGATCATATCATTAAGAAAGTAATTAGAATAATATTCATGTAATTATAACTTTTAAAAGGGTTAAACACTTTTAAGCCATTAAATAGACATCATGTAATGATCAAACCTAAGACATGCTAATTACACACTAAATACCATGTTAAATTGGCCTCGGGTAAGCCTGTAAATACGCGTCGTATATAGTAGACGCATTTAAAAATGTAGTGTACAGTCAAAACAGTCGAAACAGTGAAGAAACCAAATCGTGTCCATAGGCCTGGCCGTGTTAATGATCAAATCGCATTGGGGGATCAGGGTGCGTCTACAGAAAATCGTTTAATAAAGCTTTGGGCGGGAAAACCACCTGAAATGCGTCGGGGTATCCAGACGCGATTCAGACTGGTGCTGACTCCCAGGCGAGCGTGAAGACCCACGCAGGCCGTTGACCAGTCTGCGATGAATCACGTCGTACCCGACGGCTGCAATTCATAGCAATGCATCGCCCTTGAGCGACGTGATACCAGCTGGTTGATACGCGTCCTCTGAACCGGACGCGGTTCAAATTCCAGACCGAAAACGTAGAAAGACTAGGGTTTGGTCCATGCAACGCTTATATCGTCTAATCTAGGGCTTATCGGACAAAAGTCTCAACATAAAAGTTGTTGAGAACATGACTGAGAAGAGAACTGTGATTCTTAAATATTTTTAAACGATCTCAAGATGCGTGATAAATCAACACGAATGTAAAAAGTGTCAAACATGCGCGACTTTCGCAAAATGCCCCGATATTTAGCAGCGGAATAAATACCGGGGGACGTGAACGATACAAATAAACGTATCACAGTTGAATAGGCAGAGACACAATTGAATATAATAACACTTTTCAAATCATAATAATATCCTCAAAGTTACTCTTTATTTCATTTCATTCAACTAGATACAACCTTACAAGAAAGAATTAACCAAAGGGTCCATTATTCAAATAACTTCTAGAAAAGTTTCACTATTACATAGACTACTCAATTTCTATTTCTAAACTGTCATCTATTCTAGGACGGGTACTCGTCACTCTTGTCCAGTCCCATCCGACTCCACCGGTTCCTCATCACTACCTGAAAAAGGGCAGGACGATAGGGGTGAGCGAACTAGCTCAGTAGGAATTACATCTCAATATTGTGCGGGCACAAGTATACATGATTAACATTTTAAATAGGCAGATATGCACATGAATATGATGACAATGCATGCTTTTCTAACAGATTGAATAGCAGAATAGAACGGATATCGTATCAGATCAAATGTCAAATTGCATATACAATGGACAGATATTCAAGAGTAGAATCATATCAAAAGAGATTGGCCATATTCAGACAGATACCATGTATTCACGTGAACAGACGTATCATATCAAATCTTATCATATCAGATCAAATCAAACTTATCATATCAAACGAAGGCACATTCCCACAAATCTTGCTTATCGTATCAGTGCCATGCCACGCACCACAAGTCCATACTCCCGCGGTTAATAAGTACGTTGGGGTGCTCCTCCCCAGGACCAGATAGGGTCCTTAATTGCACAGGCATTGGTCAAAAGGACCAAAGTCCCAATTGTGCCGAACAAACATATTCATATTATGGCCACAGAGTTTCAATGGCAAGCTCATAGTAAAAGGAAACAAGATCATTTATAGAGTCAAGGTATGACAAATAGCTCAAGAGAACAAGGTAGGATAACGACGTATCTTATATTTCATAATTCATTAATGTCTTGACAAGAGGGTGTTTCTAAAGACAGATCATATGTAGAACATGTAATTTCCTAGCACGTATGCATATGACAATGAATCAATTAAACACCGGAAAACATGAAACCATGAAACTTATATGCAAATCATAACATTTACACCACTAATATGTCCATACTAATCATGTATTCATCCCCACATTCATATCATATTATTATATTATCAATCGACCATAAGCAAGATCACAAGATAATCCAAGGATCATAAGAACAATCAAAATTTACACATTAGAATCATATTCATATCAATACCATTTCCTTTAATGGTTTGATTTATTTTAAGTCCATGCATACCTTATAACACCATGTACATGCTTGAAGACATCATGAAATGATTAGACCAAAATTATACAAAAATCTTGTAAGGATAGTGTCGACACTAGATCAAGTGGTGTCGACACAATGCTCCAAACACAAGACAAAATCATGCAAAACTGGTCAGGTAGTGTCGACACTAGTTCAGGTGGTGTCGACACAGTGCTTCAAAAACAAGGCAAAAAGATCAAGTAGTGTCGACACGAGATCAAGTAGTGTCGACACTAGAGACAGCTTCCAGAAAACCCCCTAACTAATATGGGACAGTGTGTCGACACTAGCACAGGTGGTGTCGACACTAGATCAGCTTCCCAGCACTTTCTGGGTCAAACTGGGTGAGTGTGTCGACACGGGATGGGACTGTGTCGACACTAGAGGGCTTCCCAGAACACATTCTGGGCTGTTTTGGGACATCAGGTCGACACGGGATCAGGTCAGGTCGACACGGGCTCAGGTCAGGTCGACACGAGTGCCCCTTCCAGACAAAAACACATGACTGCAGTGTAGCGATCCACTTCCACCTCTTATAACTCTCTAAAGAGTGACATTTAGACAAAACGTTCAACATGAAAGATGAAGAGGACAACAAGTAGAAGAACTTTTATGTTGAGGGTTTGATCAAATTCGGTCGCAAATCCCGAGAAAACATATGAATAACAGAGAGCTAATAGTAGCCCGAAATCGCAGTATCATGCACAGACTCTCTTATCATGCTCCTAACTCTCTAACGAAGGATTTTTAGACAAAACGTTCAACATAGAAGATGCTCGTGATGTCAATTAGAAGAACTTTTATGAAGAAAGTTTAGTCAAATTCGGTCTTGAATCGTGTGCATAACAAGAAGAACAAGAAAAAGCCCTAACTGTGCTAGCCTTCAGAAACCGACGAATACACAACGTATACTCTATGAAATTGAGTCAAACCAAATGCAAATGACCCTAGACTCAGAGAATTACATGATGGTGTTGGTTTTCTTTAATCTTGGCCCGAGAACACCTACCTTTACGAAGATCTAAAACCCGTTGATGTTCTGGATGCAACAGAAGATACAGGGGATGAAGCTACAGACTCCCAGCCTTTCTCCTGCTCCTCAGAAATTCTTGCTTGCCTCCAAACGACCCAAACTTCGTTGTTAAACCTTCCCCAAGAGTTTAGGGACGAGTTCTTATAGTTTTAGGATGTTGTTAAGAGTCCTAACGATACTAGGAAAGGGGCTACGAGCTCTGTTTCCTAGTTTCCAGGAAATCTGGGATTCCCTTACCCAAAAGAGGTAGCAAAGGTTTAGGAAACCACCAATTGGGATTAAGTTCAGTTTTGGCTTACCTTATATGACTAATCACCCATCTTTTAGCCCTATATTGCCCTCTCTAATTATTGCATAATTACATACACGAATTTCTGGGTAATTCCCTGTCCAGTTCATTCATATCCTTGGGCCAAATGTGTACTATAGGCCCATTATTGTTGATGGTTCATAATTACATGGTGTTGGAAGTCTCCAATATGATTATTTATTTTTATCCCTCTATATTTCTGAAAATTTTAAATTGCTAAATTTTCGGGGTGTTACATCCTCCCCCACTTAAGAAATTTGGTCCCCAAATTTACGCGTAATGGTGTAGTTCGTACCTGAGAATAGCTCCGGGTGGTTTTTCTTCATTCTATCCTCTGTTTCCCAGGTAGCATTAGTAACTCCGTCTCGACTCCATTGAACCTTCACCATAGGTATGGTACGATTCCTGAGTCGCTGAATCTTCCGATCCAATAGTTTGATCGGCTTCTCTTCATAAGTCAGGTCCTCCCGAATCTCCAAGTCCTCGTGATCAATTACATGGTCGGCATTGAATAAGTACTTCCGCAGCAAGGATATGTGGAACACATTATGCACGTTTGCTAGCTGCGGAGGTAGTGCAAGTCTATACGCCACCTGACCAATTCTTTCCAGAATTTCAAATGGCCCTATGAATCTGGGACTTAGTTTTCCTTTGATCCCAAATCGTTGTATTCCCCTTGAAGGTGAGACCTTCAAGAACACATGTTCGCCAACCTGAAATTCCAGTTCCCTCCTTCTCTTATCTGCATAACTTTTCTTCCTGGATTGTGCTATCTTCAGACGTGCCCTGACAATCTAAACCTTCCGGACAGTGGCCTCAATTAAGTCGGGTCCAACCCATTGGTTCTCCCCAACCTCTTCCCAACAAAGGGGTGATCTGCAACTCCTGCCATATAAGGCTTCAAATGGAGCCATCTTGATACTAGCCTGATAACTGTTGTTATATGCGAACTCCATCAAGTACAACTGATCATCCCATCGGCCTTTGAAATCCAGCACCAAAGCACGAAGCATATCCTCCACAATTTGATTGGTCCTTTCAGTTTGTCCATCAGTCTGAGGATGGAAGGCAGTACTAAAGTTTAATTTAGTACCCATTGCTGCTTGTAAACCCTTCCAGAAGTGTGAAGTAAATCTAGGGTCCCGATCTGAGATTATGCTAGATGGAACCCCCCATGTAATCTAACTACTTCCTTAACATATAATGCAGCCAATACATCCACGGACCAGGTGCTCTTAATCGGCAAGAAATGTGCCGACTTAGTCAATCGATCAACGATTACCCAGATTGCATCCAAACCACCTCGAGTCTTGGGTAATCCCATGATAAAGTCCATACCGATACTATCCCACTTCCACTCTGGGATTTCGAGTGGTAGCAGTCCACCAGCCGTACGGAAATGTTCGGCTTTGACTTTCATGCATGTCAAACAGTATGCCACATGATCGGCCACATCCCTCTTCATGTTCGGCCACCAGTACGACCTTTTTAAATCTTGGTACATCTTTGTTGATCCTGGATGAATCGTATATTTGGACTGGTGAGCTTCATTCAGTAACCTTTTCTTGAGTTCTTCATGATCAGGGACGCATGTTCTACCTCTGAATAATAATCTTCCTTCTGTTGATAGAGTAAAGTCAGGTCTTTGTTCTAACTTCTCCCTGATCTGAACTAAGAGTGGGTCTCCTCCCTGTTTCTCCTGGATTTCGGTCAGCAGACTGGATTGTATCTGGAGATTAGAGATCATTAATTGTCCCTCCTTCTTTTCCACGTCTAAATTCAGACTTGCAAATTGCTCCAGTAACTTCCATTCGCCCAGCATCATACTAGCTAGAACAGTTCCTGGTTGTCTACTTAGAGCGTCTGCCACTACATTGGCTTTCCCAGGGTGATATTGGATGGAAAAGTCAAAGTCCTTAAGGTACTCTAACCACCTCCTTTGTCTCATGTTAAGCTCTTTCTGTGAGAACAGGTATTTCAAACTCTTGTGGTCAGAAAAGACTTTAAATTGCTCACCATAGATGTAATGCCTCCAGATCTTTAGGGCGAATACTACAGCTGCCAACTCCAGGTCATGAACCGGATAGTTCACTTCGTGGACCTTCAACTGTCTGGAAGCATAAGCTATTACCTTCCCTTGTTGCATTAAGACACATCCCAGTCCAGTACCAGAAGCATCTGAATAAATTTCAAATCCTCCCTCTTCAGTGGGTAAGGCGAGGACAGGAGCAGTAGTCAGACACTTCTTCAAGTTGTTGAAACTTTCCTCACATTCATTGGTCCACACAAACGGATTTTCCTTCCGGGTCAGCTTGGTCAATGGCACTGCAATCTTTGAGAAATCCTTTATAAACCTTCGATAATACCCAGCTAATCCCAGAAAACTCCGGATCTCTGTGACGCTTGTCGGTCTTTCCCATTTCAACACAGCCTCAACCTTTGATGGATCAACAGCGATACCATCTTTGGTTACCACATGCCCTAGAAAGGATACCTCCTCAAGCCAGAATTCACATTTACTTAACTTGGCATATAGTTTGTTCTCCCTTAAGATCTGCAATGCAATCCTCAAATGCTCCTCATGCTCTTCCTTTGTCTTGGAATAGATCAATATATCATCGATGAATACCACTACAAACTTATCAAGATATGGGCGATAAATGCTATTCATCAACTGCATAAAAACTGCGGGGGCATTTGTTAGTCCAAAAGGCATAACAATAAATTCATAATGTCCATACCTGCTTCGGAAGGCAGTCTTATGAATGTCTTCTCCTTTGATCCTCAATTGATGATAACCGGATCTGAGATCTATTTTAGAGAAGTATCTAGCTCTAGATAATTGATCAAACAACTCATCAATTCTCGGCAGAGGGTATTTGTTCTTGATGGTTAACTGATTCAGTTGTCGGTAATCTATGCATAGCCTCATCGACCCATCTTTCTTCTTGACGAAGAGGACAGGTGCACCCCATGGCGATGTGCTTGGTCGGATGAAACCCTTCTCTAACAGTTCCATCAGTTGCTCTTTTAATTCTTTCAGTTCTGCGGGGGACATTCTATATGGTGCCCTTGATACCGGTGCTGCTCCAGGGACCAACTCGATGGTAAAATCGACCTCTCGCTCAGGAGGAATTCCTGGCAAGTCTTCGGGGAAAACATCAGCGTATTCGCTGACGACATGGATGTCCTCCACTTTGACTTCCTTCTTTGCAATGACTACAGTAGCAAGAAAGGCCATACAACCTTTCCTCATCATCCTTTTGGCTTGTAATGCAGAGATAATTGACAATCTCCTGCGGTTTCTATCCCCGGTGAACACTATTTTTGGGTACTGGCTAAAAGTTACCCGACCTCTCCTGCAATTTATACTAGCCCCATGTTCAGACATCCAGTCTGCTCCCAGTATCACATCATACCCCGCCATGTCCATACATATTAAATTTGCTGGTAGGTTTTGAGTTTCAATCAACACTTCACTGGATGGTATATGGTTTGTAAGATTGGCACCCGGACCAATCGGGGTTGACACAACTATTTCTGATTTCATTGGGACAGGTTTTTCAGGTAGGGTATCAACAAATGTTTGAGATATGAAGGAATGCGTAGCTCCCGTATCAAAGAGGACATATGCGGGTCGGGAAAGAATAGTAAGTGTACCTTCCACGATCCCTCCTTCTTCAGCAGTTTCTGGTTCCTGGACAGCTTGCAGACGGCCTTGCCTTTTCTGTCCATTCGGACGCTTGTCCTGAGGAGCTTGTTCCTTCAGTAGTGGACAGTCCGAGATCCTATGGTCACGGCTCCCACAGCGTAGGCATCTCCCTTGCGCTCTCCAGCAATGTTCAGACTGGTGACTAGCTTTGTCACAGTGTTTACACCTTTCTCCCGTTGCCACCACTATCTGCTTACCTAACTCCTTTGGCTTTTTATCAGTCGGTTCATTTGTTCCGCCACTGGGCCTTTTCTTCCCAATGGTCGGCTGATACCTTCCTGTAGAAGACACTTGCTCCCTTTTCACAGATTTTCCCGTAATTCTTTCAGCAGTCTCCATGGCATCCTCCAGTAACTGGGCCTTCTTTACCATGTCAGCATAGGTCTGAATGTCCATTGGCGCCAGTTGAGTGATGAACTGGGGCCTCAAGCCATTCAGAAAGCGTTTTGCCTTCATCCTTTCTGTCCCAATTAAGTGAACAGCATAACGGGACAAACGAGAGAATTGGGCCTCGTACTCGGCCACATTGAGTCCCCTCTGCTTCAAAGCCGCAAATTCAGCTGCTTTGCGTTCTTGGACTCTCTCAGAAAAGTACTTGGTATTGAAACGCTCAATGAACTGAGCCCATGTTGGTTGTTGTCCATTTAGGGTTGCTTCTACCGACTCCCACCATGCCCTAGCATCCTTTTCCAACTGGAAAGTCGCCAGGAGTACCTTGTTCTGGTCTGTGCATTGCATAACCTTGAAGATCCTTTCAATCTCTTTAACCCAGTGTTCAGCCACATCTGGGTTAGTACTCCCTTCAAACCTAGGCGGATCCATGTTCCGGAAATTCCGGTGGAGCTCACCGGCTCCGCGGTTTCCTCCACCTTGGGTGGCTTGTAAGATAGCCTGAGTCAAATTCTGTATTGTTCGTTGCATGTCCCTAGCCTGGGCACGTTCAGCGGCCATTGAGGTAAAAAGTACCTTCAAGATAATATGTGAGTTAGTCATCTAAATATATCACATGTGACTTCTATTCCCATGGCTCTACCCAAGCTCACATTAGGTACGACAGATTTGACTCGTGTAATCTAGTTTCATTCTATGTTCCTAATCCCTTGGACCCTAAAGTTCAGGCTCTGATACCAACTGTCACGCCCCGATATTTAGCAGCGGAATAAATACCGGGGGACGTGAACGATACAAATAAACGTATCACAGTTGAATAGTGCAGAGACACAATTGAATATAATAACACTTTTCAAATCATAATAATATCCTCAAAGTTACTCTTTATTTCATTTCATTCAACTAGATACAACCTTACAAGAAAGAATTAACCAAAGGGTCCATTATTCAAATAACTTCCAGAAAAGTTTCACTATTACATAGACTACTCAATTTCTATTTCTAAACTGTCATCTATTCTAGGAGGACTCGTGCAGTCCCATCCGACTCCACCGGTTCCTCATCACTACCTGAAAAAGGGCAGGACGATAGGGGTGAGCGAACTAGCTCAGTAGGAATTACATCTCAATATTGTGCGGGCACTAGTATACATGATTAACATTTTAAATAGGCAGATATGCACATGAATATGATGACAATGCATGCTTTTCTAACAGATTGAATAGCAGAATAGAACGGATATCGTATCAGATCAAATGTCGAATTGCATATACAATGGACAGATATTTCAAGAGTAGAATCATATCAAAAGAGATTGGCCATATTCAGACAGATACCACGTATTCACGTGAACAGACGTATCATATCAAATCTTATCATATCAGATCAAATCAAACTTATCATATCAAACGAAGGCACATTCCCACAAATCTTGCTTATCGTATCAGTGCCATGCCACGCACCACAAGTCCATACTCCCGCGGTTAATAAGTACGTTGGGGTGCTCCTCCCCAGGACCAGACAGGGCCCTTAATTGCACAGGCATTGGTCAAAAGGACCGAAGTCCCAATTGTGCCGAACAAACATATTCATATTATGGCCACAGAGTTTCAATGACAAGCTCATAGTAAAAGGAAACAAGATCATTTATAGAGTCAAGGTATGACAAATAGCTCAAGAGAACAAGGTAGGATAACGACGTATCTTATATTTCATAATTCATTAATGTCTTGACAAGAGGGTGTTTCTAAAGACAGATCATATGTAGAACATGTAATTTCCTAGCACGTATGCATATGACAATGAATCAATT
This sequence comes from Colocasia esculenta, assembly GCA_014218235.1. Taxonomy (NCBI): domain Eukaryota; kingdom Viridiplantae; phylum Streptophyta; class Magnoliopsida; order Alismatales; family Araceae; genus Colocasia; species Colocasia esculenta. The sequence continues at coordinate 61,036,111 of CM024755.1, read as the reverse complement.
AAACACCGGAAAACATGAAACCATGAAACTTATATGCAAATCATAACATTTACACCACTAATATGTCCATACTAATCATGTATTCATCCCCACATTCATATCATATTATTATATTATCAATCGACCATAAGCAAGATCACAAGATAATCCAAGGATCATAAGAACAATCAAAATTTACACATTAGAATCATATTCATATCATACCATTTCCTTTAATGGTTTGATTTATTTTAAGTCCATGCATACCTTATAACACCATGTACATGCTTGAAGACATCATGAAATGATTAGACCAAAATTATACAAAAATCTTGTAAGGATAGTGTCGACACTAGATCAAGTGGTGTCGACACAATGCTCCAAACACAAGACAAAATCATGCAAAACTGGTCAGGTAGTGTCGACACTAGTTCAGGTGGTGTCGACACAGTGCTTCAAAAACAAGGCAAAAAGATCAAGTAGTGTCGACACGAGATCAAGTAGTGTCGACACTAGAGACAGCTTCCAGAAAACCCCCTAACTAATATGGGACAGTGTGTCGACACTAGCACAGGTGGTGTCGACACTAGATCAGCTTCCCAGCACTTTCTGGGTCAAACTGGGTGAGTGTGTCGACACGGGATGGGACTGTGTCGACACTAGAGGGCTTCCCAGAACACATTCTGGGCTGTTTTGGGACATCAGGTCGACACGGGATCAGGTCAGGTCGACACGGGCTCAGGTCAGGTCGACACGAGTGCCCCTTCCAGACAAAAACACATGACTGCAGTGTAGCGATCCACTTCCACCTCTTATAACTCTCTAAAGAGTGACATTTAGACAAAACGTTCAACATGAAAGATGAAGAGGACAACAAGTAGAAGAACTTTTATGTTGAGGGTTTGATCTAATTCGGTCGCAAATCCCGAGAAAACATATGAATAACAGAGAGCTAATAGTAGCCCGAAATGCAGTATCATGCAGAGACTCTCTTGTCATGCTCCTAACTCTCTAACAAAGGATTTTTAGACAAAACGTTCAACATAGAAGATGCTCGTGATGTCAATTAGAAGAACTTTCATGAAGAAAGTTTAGTCAAATTCGGTCTTGAATCATGTTCATAACAAGAAGAACAAGAAAAAGCCCTAACTGTGCTAGCCTTCAGAAACCGACGAATACACAACGTATACTCTATGAAATTGAGTCAAACCAAATGCAAATGATCCTAGACTCAGAGAATTACATGATGGTGTTGGTTTTCTTTAATCTTGGCCCGAGAACACCTACCTTTACGAAGATCTAAAACCCGTTGATGTTCTGGATGCAACAGAAGATACAGGGGATGAAGCTACAGACTCCCAGCCTTTCTCCTGCTCCTCAGAAATTCTTGCTTGCCTCCAAACGACCCAAACTTCGTTGTTAAACCTTCCCCAAGAGTTTAGGGACGAGTTCTTATAGTTTTAGGATGTTGTTAAGAGTCCTAACGATACTAGGAAAGGGGCTACGAGCTCTGTTTCCTAGTTTCCAGGAAATCTGGGATTCCCTTACCCAAAAGAGGTAGCAAAGGTTTAGGAAACCACCAATTGGGATTAAGTTCAGTTTTGGCTTACCTTATATGACTAATCACCCATCTTTTAGCCCTATATTGCCCTCTCTAATTATTGCATAATTACATACACGAATTTCTGGGTAATTCCCTGTCCAGTTCATTCATATCCTTGGGCCAAATGTGTACTATAGGCCCATTATTGTTGATGGTTCATAATTACATGGTGTTGGAAGTCTCCAATATGATTATTTATTTTTATCCCTCTATATTTCTGAAAATTTTAAATTGCTAAATTTTCGAGGTGTTACAGATCTCTTCCATATGCTGCACACCTGACTTCAGTGTTCCAGCACTTTGGTGTGCCTTTGGAAAATGAGAAATCCCAGTCTATCCCTAAGTCCAACATTTATCGCTTCAAGAATACTCAGAAATTCATGGGATTCAGACTGGAGGGCAATCAAGTTAGGAGAGGGCCAGTTGTAGTTGAGGCCCCTCAAGATCAAGAGGAACAGCCTCAAGGTCAAGGGGACCAGCCCCAGGGTCAAGAGGAACAGCCTCAAGGTCAAGAGGACCAGCCCCAGGGTCAAGAGGATCAGCCTCCTTTGAATGAGGATCATCCTAAAGTCTCAACTGAAGGTGATATACCATTGCATGTCCCTCTCTCACCTCAGTTTCAACCCTCCTCCATGCACACTGAATTTGACATTCCACATGTCTCTCCACAACCTACATTTCAAGCATCCACATCCTCTGGTGGACCTTCTGTTCCACCAGAGTTGTTCTCCTTTTTAAATGATAAATTTGAAACCTTGAACACCTTTATTCAAACCATGTCAGAAACCTTTGAGTTGAGGATTCAGAGATTGGAGAACACTGTGTCTGCCAAGCTCATAGAGCAAAAAGCTGCCTCAGACTGTGCAACTCAAAGATTCAACAGATTAATTGGTACAATGGAAGATGTCTCAGTTCAGCTGAAGGAGCACCAGCAAAAGTTGGAGATAGTTCTTCAGGGAATTTTGGCAAATTCCCAAGCTGATGTCTTCAACACCAAGCAGACACTACATGAGATCACCAGCACAAGACTTTCTTTTACACATCTAGTGGATGATTTGGAGAGCATGAGGAATTTCAATGCTCACATTGACAAACAGATCACTGATTTGACAATGGAATTCAAAATCATGCAAAGGCCTGGTTGGTCAGCTGGATCATCTTCCTCTTCACAACCCATATCAGCTGATCTAGACAGAATTCAAGCTACTTTGATAGAAAACTCAGACAGAATGGAACATTACTTGCATACAAGACTCACAACCATTCAAGATCAAATGAAGCCCAACTTGACTTCCATGGAGAAAAGATTGTCAGACATTGAGACAATCTTAGTTCCCATTCCTCCTCCTCTACCTTCTACATAATGTAATTCTTTTTGCTGATGTCAAAGGGGGAGAAGAAAGAAAGAGAACAAGAAATGATTGTAATGTTTTGGAAAGATTGTAATGTTTACTCTTGAATGAAATGAAATGATTTCTGCTTAGCTTGAATGAACTTTGTCATTTGTGTCTTCAATGTGATTGAAAATTGTTATGTGAATGTGAATGTATGAATGCTTGTCAAGATTGCTTGACCTCCTTTATGCAACAAACTTACTTCAAGTAACATTGTACTTCACTAGTACAACCATCAATTGTGACTGAGTTATATTTAAAGGACTTTGACAAGCATGAACAAAAAGAAAAATAAGGACTTTGAATAACCAAAAATTGCTTAAAATCACATCTCATCAAAACCTCATTGTCATATGGATTTAATGTTGCCATCATCAAAAAGGGGGAGATTGTTGGGTTGAGTGTAGTTTCATATCATTTCCCCTCTTATTTTGATGATGACAAATGTGATTTTAATGCAAACTAATTGAAGCATGATAAACACATTTCACCTGAAATTTATATTAAAAAAGCATGTTTCAAAACACACTTATTATTTGTACTCATAATAAAATATTTTACTAATGATATATGTGTCTAATTTTCAGGTACAAATACTTTTTGCAAAGGTGGTGTTGACACACCCCACAATGGTGTCGACACAATACCTCAGACTCAAAGGCAAAAAGCGGAAGAAATGCTGAGACTGTGTCGACACGAGTCAAAAAGCAGGTCGACACGACTCGCAAATTCCAGGAATTAGACTACTCAGGTCGACACTGATCAGGATCTGGTCGACATTGGACCTCGCTCCCAAAACAGTCTGTTTGAAGAATGGGACAGCAGGTCGACGCAGGATGAGGGCAGGTCGACACTGGACCTCGCTCCCAAAACAGTCTGTTTGAAGAATGGGACAGCAGGTCGACACAGGATGAGGGCAGGTCGACACTAGATCATTTCCCAGAACAACCTGTTTTCAGAATTGGGACAGGAGGTCCACACCACCACCAGGGCAGGTCGACACACTACGGAAAGATTGCAACTTAAAATGGATGATTGCCACGTGTCATCCTAGGGCGATGGTATATCAACCTAGGATCGTGTGCCCTTATACCTAAAGGGTATCTTTGGAATCTTTTGGGTATAAAAAGCCCCCAATTGGCCATCCATCACATCAAGAGACCCAACGAACTCTTGGAGCCTCCCAAAAGTTTCCCTTGGCGGCTAGAAGAGCTCATCTCCCTCCTCTGCTCTCCTGGTGTCTTCTGAAGACCAATTCTCATCAATTCAAGTGTGAGAATTGTAGTGTGATCCTTGAAGAAGCATTTGAAGCGCCTCAAGGAAGCAGATCAAGTAGAAGCATCCGTTGGAGAAGATTTCAAGGAAGATCCCAAGTTCAAAAGTGCAGAGCATCGTTTGGGACTTCAAGAATCCAAGCTTCTTCCCAATCTGAACTTCTACAAGGGAGTACAATTGAAGAACAAAGTCTTTTCATACAATTCTTACTGTACTTCTGTTCTTCTGAGACATTTTGAGATTGGGCAAGTGCTTCTTCATAATTCTCATGAATGTTCTCATGTTCGACATGATCTACTGCTAGAAGATCTATGTCTTGTGTTGGTGTCTAGCAAAGTCATTTGTGAGCCATTGTGCTCGGTTTGAGTTGTCGAACTCAAGAGGTTGTTGAGCAGTCTTGCTCAGGGATCTAGAGTTGTGTGAGTTGTAAACTCAGGTGTTGGAGTTGTATGGCTCCAGTGGGTGTGTTACCCAGGTTGTTTAGTGAATCCTCACTGGGTGTGAGGTGTGGATGTAGGAATCACATGGGTGATTTCCGAACTACCTAAAAATCTCTGTGCACTTGTCTATGTGTGGTTTGATTCTATTATCCATTAGATGCTTGCATAGGATCACTTAAGATTCACTTAATCAACTGGTTTTTACATCTATTTTATCAACTCTCTTAACATCTCATCAGATCTGTGTTTTTCACTGTTAAAATTGCCTCTGATTCTAAAAGTATTTTTAAATTTCTTAAGCTTCTGCATAAAGTGGCATATATCTATTCATCCCCCCCTTCTAGATCTTATCCACACCTTTTCCTCGATCCTTCATCCAGGACAAGATGGAGCAGGAGTTTCTCTCTTTGACTCAGGGCTCCATGACCATACTGTAGTACGAGGCCAGGTTTTTCGAGCTATCCAAATATGCACCCCATATTGTGACTGATGAGCGCAGGAAGGCGAAGAAGTTTGTGATGGGTCTGAGGCCATCACTGAGGATGAGGTTGGTGGCATTTGACCATCGTAACCTCGATGAGGCGCTTAGTGCTGCATGTCAGCAGGAGGAAGGATTTGGAGTTCGAGGTAGGTGAGCATGTCTTCTTGAAGATTTTGCCTGCTCGTGGTGTACTTAGATTTGGCAGGCATGGTAAGTTGAGCCCAAGATTCATTGGCTCGTATGAGATTCTCAGACGATTGGGCAACGTGGCATATGAACTAGCTTTACCCCCAGCGTTAGCTAGTGTTCATCCTATTTTCCACGTATCTATGCTCAGGAGGTATGTCAGAGATCCATCTCATGTTATTAGGCACGAACCAGTGGAGATCCAGCAAGATCTTTCTTATGTGGAGCAACTAGTAGCCATTCTTGACTGGAAAGTTTAGCATCTCCGGAACAAGAGCATTGCGTCGGTGAAAGTGTTATGGCGCAACTTCTCACGAGAGGAGGCTACTTGGGAGCTTGAGGAGGCAATGAAGAGGAAGTATCCTCAGTTGTTTGAGTAGTGTCGATCTAACTTCGAGGACGAACTTTCTTTAAGGGGGAGAGGGAGTAAGGCCCTTGAATTTTCTCGCTTAAATAGGTGTTTGATTGTGTGAGGAATTGTGCTTGTGTGTGTAGATGTATAATATTATTTGATGTATTGTTATAGATATATGTATATATAATTGTATTGTGCATATAATCTATTTACATTGCATGAATAGTATTAATTAACATATATATTGTAAATTATATATATTTGTCTTGTATATATATATATATATATATATATATATATATATATATATATATATATATATATATATATGATTTCTATATTTTCTGAGTTTTGACCAACGACCAGTAGGCGTCCACATCGGCGGACGTTAACCCCAAGTCAGCGGTCACATCGATGGACGCCAACTCCATATTGGCGGCCAGTGATGTTGACGTTTGTCCCCTAGATCTGTTGCATTATTAGATCCAGAAACGCCCCCGAAAATGTCGCCCTTGGTTTAGGAAACCGTTCTCCAACTGTAACCTTGCCTACCCTAAGCACGTCTTCGACCCTAACTCTATAAAAGACTAGTTTAGGACGTTGTTGAGTCCTTTTGGCTCTTTTGTCAAAAACCCTAACTTTCATGTGCGAAATCTGAACTTTGGACCCGTGGATCCGACGATTTGAGGCATTATCTGGCATTCTTCTTCGACTGGGAGGAAGGCTGGACATTGTGGATCGTCTTCCCAACCCCGGTGGACCTTAAAGACCATCTCGGAGATCAGATTTGGAGGACTTCGGGGACTCTTTGGCTCAGGTCGAGGAGGGATTCTCCGACTTGATTAGCTATTTGTAGATTTGTTTGAAGGCAAGTAAATCCTCTACATTGACCATACGTATGTCTACTCGTTCCTAGGGAATTTTACGGATTTTATTCGTGTCCTGGAACCTCCTTTTCCTTTGTTTTTGGCGAGCTCTGTCTGTTTTCTGCAGATAGGAACTTAACAGCAAGATTCCCTGCCGTTAAGATCCGATGATAGTGGCCATCTATGTCTCCGTCAATCAGGTAAGCGGCCACCCCCTTGCTACTGAGTTCTTCAGGCAAGAACAGTGGACTGTTTGCCCCTTTAAAATCTATTTTCTGGATTTCTGCGCATGAGGATATACTGTAAAATTTATATGCTATGTACTACCTTAAGGATATGATGTTGTGAAATTTTTTGGACTTTTCGTTACACATTTTACTTATTAGAATTTTCCAAATAAACGTCAGACATGTTTTGATCTTGAAAATTTTTGTTTATATGATCTATGTGGAATTTAAGTGTCATAGAATTTATGAGCGATGTTGCTAGATGTCAAATCATGCCATAAAAAAATTTGGGAATTTTCTGCTGTCTATGTAAATGAATATATTTTTTGAATTGTAAAATAGTAAACATGTATTATTAGCATAAATTCTCAAATAATTTGTATGAAACCAGTTAAATTCCCAAAAATTTTGTATGAATACATGACTGTCATATATATGTGTAGGATGATATATGTACATGTATCAAGGTAAATCATGCAAATTTGATTGTCGATAAATTATGCAATATCACTATTCTAATTTTCATAATTAGTGTGTACTTCTGAAAAATATGAAACTTTACATGTGGGATGATTGATCTATAAAAAGTCTGCCATTAAAATTTCAGGTGAATTGGTTAATAGTAGGTACTGAATTCATTATTTCATCATGAAAAGGTCAATTAGAGAATGTTTAGAGTAATTAACGATACCCTAGTTAGTTGCAGCATGATTTGAATCAAATTGTGATTTCCTAACTCTATAAACAGTAGTACCATGTTAGGTAAACCTGAAATATGTGATTATGTGTGAGCATGGAACATGTGTTTAAAACAGTGTATTAAGTGTGTGTTTTAAAATGAGAAAAATGTGTAAATGTGTCGTGGGTGACACTACTACCTTAGAGGGCTATGGAACTATACCATAGTAAAGTCCCTACGGGAAGGTTCATATGTGTGTGATGTCCCATGGGCATTGGGATAAAATCCTGGAGGCGGACAAGCACCGCTGGTTAGGGTGGAGAGTGCTTCTCCCAGTTCTGCGCAGTAACTAAGATTTATCACTATCATGCCTAGGTGATAGATATGTGTGTGATGTGATAAGTGTATGTCCTTATAGAGGTGGTTTGGACTATGTGTCACGGCATATAATGATAACAATGTGAAATGTAAATGTATAAATTGTGTAAATGAGTAAGTAAGCATATGGATATGTGAATTATTGTGTTGACATGTGAAACTGTAATTATGTTTATAAATGCGCTAAAATTTTGTCAAAACAATAAGCTTATTATGTTCATAAAAGTGATATGCATGTGGAAAAGTACATAGAATCTAGGTTAGGAACATTTTTCCTTTATGTGTAAAATTCCATGTTGAATTGCCACTATGATACAACATGAATGAGAATCTAGATAGTATGTTAGAAATTGTGTTGAAAGCATGTGATAGGTTTATTATTGTGAGTCATGAAATTGATAGAAGTATCATGTTAGGTTTTCTTAAAGATTGTTTAAGTCCATGAACATGTACCTGTAAAATTTTTAAAGAGTAAAATGCCTTGTGATGTATGTATGCTTAATGTATGGGAAATTACTTGCTGAGTCTTTGGACTCATTCTTGCTTCGGCGTATAGGTGCAGGTGTCTCTACTTCATCCGAGGAGTTAGTTCGGAGTGACTCAGAGCAAGAGTAGGAGATTGCTTGTGGAGATTTACTTTATTGTATTTCCTTTTCATAGTATGTAATAAAGGTGGACTTGTAGTACATTGAATTCATGTAGTTTATATAGCTGCAAGTTGTGGACAATGTACTTCATTTTAATTTCTCAGTTATGAATTAGTTAGTTTCTTTTGTACTATATAGACTGTGGATAAATGTTGATGATGGAACAAGATATTTATTTCCAGTTCTTTTATTCCGCTGTTATGTGTTCATATTTATGTACTTCTCGACCGAATAAATGTGATGGGTAAATGTCCCACTGTGGCAACGCTCTCTAATCGACGTGGGTTGGTATAACCGTACTGGTATAAGGAGGGTCGTCACATATTAACAATGGCCAATGTGAGTTTCAAGATGTAAGCATGTGTAACGTCATGTTCATGATGATGATGAGAACAAGTAATAAGTAAATTGAACATGATTTCATGAGAACAATGGTCAAGAGATAAATTTGGTAGCATAACGGTATGATTTATACTTTAGTTCGTTCTTTACATTAATTGCTTTAGTCTAGATTGTAAATCACACTCACGAGAACAAGATGAGAGAGGAAGTGCATGCTATCTCCAGGGAACTTCAATGGTACAACCAACTCGGCTTCCATGTGGGAATCCACAGAGAGCGGAGATTTACGGAGGTCTTAGAGAAAAGGTCACTAGTCTACCGATTCAGAATGACCGATAGAGAGCTTCCAAATCCCCAAGAAAGGGCTGCCTAGATGTGCAAGTGTGTAGTGATGTACGCATCTCAATCCACAATCCATCGGTTTCAAACTTGCGGAAAACACTTAACATGATGGCATGACATGAAACTATGCACTTTAACTAATCATGGGTTGCAAGATTTTAAGATGATGAATTATCATTTTAATCAAGCTAGAATAGTAACAAGAGCGAGTCACAAGGTTCATGAACGATCATATCATTAAGAAAGTAATTAGAATAATATTCATGTAATTATAACTTTTAAAAGGGTTAAACACTTTTAAGCCATTAAATAGACATCATGTAATGATCAAACCTAAGACATGCTAATTACACACTAAATACCATGTTAAATTGGCCTCGGGTAAGCCTGTAAATACGCGTCGTATATAGTAGACGCATTTAAAAATGTAGTGTACAGTCAAAACAGTCGAAACAGTGAAGAAACCAAATCGTGTCCATAGGCCTGGCCGTGTTAATGATCAAATCGCATTGGGGGATCAGGGTGCGTCTACAGAAAATCGTTTAATAAAGCTTTGGGCGGGAAAACCACCTGAAATGCGTCGGGGTATCCAGACGCGATTCAGACTGGTGCTGACTCCCAGGCGAGCGTGAAGACCCACGCAGGCCGTTGACCAGTCTGCGATGAATCACGTCGTACCCGACGGCTGCAATTCATAGCAATGCATCGCCCTTGAGCGACGTGATACCAGCTGGTTGATACGCGTCCTCTGAACCAGACGCGGTTCAAATTCCAGACCGAAAACGTAGAAAAACTAGGGTTTGGTCCATGCAACGCTTATATCGTCTAATCTAGGGCTTATCGGACAAAAGTCTCAACATAAAAGTTGTTGAGAACATGACTGAGAAGAGAACTGTGATTTTTAAATAATTTTAAACGATCTCAAGATGCGTGATAAATCAACACGAATGTAAAAAGTGTCAAACATGCGCGACTTTCGCAAAATGCCTATAACTGTACATGTACTCATTGGAATTCAATGAAATCAGTGGGAAACGAAAGTTAACTTGATTCTCTACACATTGGTATAAGATTCGTTAACGTTTGGCCTGAGAAAACCTACCTTCTGGGTTGATGGAGTCTCATTCTTCAGAAATCCCTAGTTCAGACCGCTATTTGAAGAACGCTTAATACTCCGTGTATACTGCACGAAAATTGTGCATTCCAATTGGGTTAGGAAGTGGACTTGATCCTCTCTCCAGAGGTATAAGCCTTGCACTATGGGATTTAGGTTTGACCTACCTTTGCTCGACTCTAAGGGGATGGTTTGTACAAGTCATAACAGACGAACAGGGGAAGAAGATGACCTTCCTGTGGTCGATCCACAGCTCCCCAGCTACCAAGAGCTCCTCCACACGACCCCATCAAGTTGTAAACTCAACCCTAGGGTTTGGGTGAAGAGTATTTAAGCAACCATGGTGTTTAGGAGTCCTATTGTAACAAAGAAACTAGAGTTGCGGTTTTGACATATTACTTTCCTAATTTGGGGATTTCTTCCTCCATTAGAGTGTGTGAGGCTTTAGAAAACCTCCCACCATAGTTAAACACGAATTTGAGTTGCCAAGAAAGGCCAATTGCCTTGGGGTTTGCCCTAATTACCCCCTTCTATTTTCAGCTTAATTAGAGTTGTGAATTTTCATTCATTTTCTTGTTCATTTGATTTTTGGGACAAATGTTTCCCATTGGCCCAATTATGATATTGGGTCATTAATATATAATGTTGAAAGTCTCTTCAACATTTTTATTTAATTTACGATTGCGTCGTATTTCTGTGTTACCGGTTTTCCGACTTGCTTTCTTATTTGGATAATCGGTCACCATGTGATGTACACTTCATTAATCAGATTTTTTCGTTGCACGAATTTCTTCATGGAACACTTAAGAATAATGTGTGGGGTTGATTTATAATTTTTATGAAATTTTCCAATGTGTTCTTGTACATACAATAGTGGTACGTATGTTTTAAATACTCTGATATTATGAAAATTATGTATTTCCATTTATTTGAATTTTTATGTAATTAAATTTTATGGGGTGCTACACCAAATGTTATGACAACCCTTCTTCCCTTTGTTTTTGGTTTGGAAAACCCCTTTTAGGTGTGTAAGGAGGTGCACTACGTGCCTAGAGTGTGTGTGTGTGTGAAGTGAATGACACACAAAGCTAAAGAGAGAGGAAGGGAAAAAGAAGGAGAAGAGGGAGATGATCCTCTTGTAGTAGTGTGGTTGACTCCTTTGTGGGCTCCTCCAGCTTGTGGTGAAGCCTCCTGGATGCTCCAAGGGTTGAGGGACATACAGGGAACAAGGTTGGTAGCTCTCAAGGCTCAAGTCATTTTTCCCTCTCTTCTCTCAAAGCATCAAAGCATGGGCACGTCCAGCATCTCCCCCCTTCACTTAGAAGGCCAAGGAGTACCATATATAGGCAGTGGGGGTGGTGCTAGTGAGCATAGGATGCTCAAGTTTGAAGAAACACACTTAAACATGTGGCAATCCATGTATTAAGACTTGAACCAATGAGAAGGGGCCATGTAGGATTTTTACTAGGTCAAGGGGGTGCCAAGGTGGCCCATTTGCCCATGGGGAACGACCCCATGCGTTGCATGGGTGAGAGAATGGTGCAAGTGGGCTATATTCTTGGGCAGTTGCGCAAACCAAGTAAACCCAGGTTGACGGCAAGCGATGCTGCCGCCAAGCCCATGCAGACGTCAACATTGGTGGACGTCAACCAGAGTCAACGTCAAGGGGTGTTGCCGTCAACAAGGTGTCAGCGGCACTCGATGTTGCCATTTACATGGGATCTGAGGCAAGTCAAAGAAGCCTTATTGGGCCATGAACCACGCAGAGATGGGCCAAATCTCGTGTCTACACTAGGTGGCATTCCCAATCTCCTCTCAAATCAAGAACATAAGCCCTAAGAATATCCTCCAACATCTGAATAGTCCTCTTGGACTATCCATCCGTTTGTGGATGAAATGCCAAACTCAACTTCAATTGACTGCCAAAAGCTTGCTGCAAACTCTGCCAAAATCTAAATGTAAATCTCGGGTCACGATATGAGATGATCAACTTCGGAATACCATGCAACTTCACAATACCTTCAATGTATAGCCTAGTCAAACTCTCTGTGGACTGCTTCTTCTTCATAGCAAGAAAATGAGCACTCTTCGAGAATCTATCATCAATTACCCATTTAGAGTCATTCCCTCTAGCTAATCTAGGCAATCTAGTCACAAAGTCCATAATTATCTCCTCCCATTTTCATTGAGGAATATCTAGTTTTTGCATCAAACCTGAAGGTCGCTAACGCTCTGCCTTTACCTATTGACATATCAAACATCTAGCTACAAAATCTGCAACATCCCGCTTCATGTCGGACCACCAAAATGAACGCTTCAGATCCTGATACATCTTTCCACACCCCGGGTGAATAGAAAATTGCGATCTATGTACTTCCTTCAGAATCTCCTTTTGCAAATCCACATCATTAGGGACACATACCCGATGATTCAGATGAATCACACCATCTTCATCTCTTACTATGCCAGATTTCCAAACCAACTCCTGCAATAGTGGATCATCCTTTTGCAAAGCCAAAACCTTATCATGCACAGAAGATCTAATGGTCAACTGAGCCAAGAACATGCTATATAATTGTGGCTCCAAAACGGCCAATGAACTCGTTGCATCTTCCAACATCTTCCAGTCCTGGCGGAACATCTATCTCTTCATGTTTAAGGCATCCGCCACTACATTGGCTTTTCCTGGGTGGTAGGTAAGCTCAAAATCATAGTCCTTCAAGAATTCAATCCACCATCGTTGCCTCAAATTCAACTCTGTCTGGGAGAACAAATACTGAAGACTCTTGTGGTCAGAGAAAATTTCAAACCTCACTCCATACAGATAGTGCCTCTAAATTTTCAAAGCAAAGACCACCGCTAAATTTTCAAAGCAAAGACCACCGCCCTAAGTTCCAAATCATGAGTCGGATAATTGCACTCATGCTCCTTAAGTTGCCTAGAAGCATATGCAACAACCCTTTCACCCTGCATTAGAACACAACCAAGCCCAATCTTTGAAGCATCCGTGTAGAGAGAGAAAGAATCCACACCATTTGGCAACACAAGCACTAGCGCTATAGTCAATCGAGTCTTCAACTCCTGAAAACTTCTTTCGCAAGTTTCAGTCCACTCGAACTTCACTCCCTTCCTCGTCAGCCTTGTCAACGTAGCCGCAATAGAAGAAAACCCTTTAATGAACCTTCTATAATAACCAGCCAAACCAAGGAAACTCCGGATATCGGTAGATGATATGGGTGTCTCCCAATCTAGGATAGCTTCCACCTTTGCCGGATCCACAGAAACACCATCTCCAGAAATAACATGCCCCAAGAAATGAACCTCCTTCATCCATAAATTGCACTTACTGAATTTGGCATACAGTTTGTGCGCTCTCAAGACTTCAAGCACAATCTTCAAATGCTCCCAGTGAGACTCATCGTCAAGTGAGTATATCAACACATCATCAATGAAAACCACTACAAAAGAATCAAGATACTACTGGAAAACCATGTTCATAAAATCCATGAAAACAACTGGAGCATTCGTCAAACCAAATGGTAAGACTAGGAATTCATAATGACCATATCTCGTCTGAAAAGACATTTTAGAAGAATCCTCTAGCTTGATTCGGAGTTGATGATAGTCAGAACGAAGATCAATCTTAGAAAAGACAGAAGCTCCACGCAATTGGTCGAACAAGTCATCAATACGAGGCAAAGGATACTTGTTCTTGATAGTCACCTGATTCAGCTTACAGTAGTCAATGCACAACCTCATCGACCCATCCTTCTTCTTCACAAAAAGTACAGGTGCTCCTCAAGGTGATATGCTTGGCCAAATAAAATCCATGTCTAGTAATTCGTGAAGCTGCTTCTGCAATTCCGCCAATTCTGTCGGTGCCATACGGTAAGGAGCAATAGATATAAGTGAAGTACCAGGTACCAACTCAATCTCCCTCTCAAGTGGCAAAACTGACAAGTCCTCGAGAAAAACATCACTGAAATCACGAACAACCTCAATATCTTCCACAGTCAGTGCCTTCTTTGAATCCATAGACATCACCACACTAGCAAGAAAACCACTACAACCCTTATTCAACATCCGGGTTGCTTTCAGAGCTTAACTCACAAACTTACCCGTCATATTCTTCGGTAACGAAGGGAAAAATTCATCTTCACCAAGAATCCAAAAAATAATGATCTTCATCCTACAATCCATAAGGGCATAATGCTCCTCGAGTCAGCGCCCAAAATGGCATCGTAGTCCTTCATATTCAACAAATAAAAGCTACTAGACAAAATTCACTCTTCAATACTCACATGAAGGGAAGAAAAACACTACCCAGTCAACATGGTTCTAGCTGGGGTATTAACAGATAACAGAACCTCCAATACCTCCGAAACTAAATAACTCTCCTTCATCAAGACCTTTGCAAATTTCTCGGAGATAAAGCTATTCGTAGTACCAGTATCAAATAAAACACAAGCATGCATACCTATAATCAAAACCGTACCTTCCATGATGTGCTCCGCCAACTCAGCGTCATTTCTCGCCAAAGCAAAAACTCGAGCCTGAGCCCTCGGTCTCCCAGCTGCTCTCGGTGCTGGTCTAGCTACTGCTAGTGGTGCTGCTGTTGTAGTCTGTTGTGCCATCTTCGGGCAATCACGGATCTTGTGGTTCTTGTCACCACACCTCAAGCACCTACCAGAACTCACCCAACAAACATCTCCTCCGTGACGCTTTACACACTGAGAACACAAAGGCATCTCCGCAACTATGCCACTACTCGTAGTCGGTGCAGCCACTCTCGCTGGTACTACTGCCCTGGGTGGAAATACTAGAGTCTTCTTTTTCTTGTCCTGCCGTTGAAATGCTCATCTAGGCCTCTTCAAAGAAGCCCTCTTCTCCTCCAGATACACCTCCATCTCTGCTTCCTGCATGCATGCTGCTGACAATGCCTCCTCCATCGAACGATGCCCGAAAGCTACAAGTCTAGTCCTCAAGGATGACTTCAGTCCCATGACAAATTTCTTCACTTTCCTCCACTCATCAGCAACTATATGTGGCACAAACTTTGACAGCTCTGCGAATTTAGCCTCATACTCAAGAACACTCATTGACCCTTGGGTCATTGTCAAGAACTCCTGCTCCATGCGATCCTGCACATGCTCTGGAATATACTTCGCTCTGAACAGGCGAACAAACTCGGTCAATGCAATCTCAATAGCTCAATCCTCGAAGTATGTGCCTAGTACTGACGACCACCACACGTCGGCACACTCCTGCAAAATAAGGTAGATGAATCTAAAGGTGTACTAGAAACAACACACAACACTTCTAGAATCTTCATTACCTGTAGCATGTAGGTGGCTAGTGTCACCCGCTCCTCTTCCGTGCAATGTATAGCATGAAAGATCTTCTCCATCTCACACAACCAACTCTCCGCCATGATTGGATCACTCTCCCCCTTAAAGAAAGGTGGACTCATCCACCTAAACCACTCCATCATCGATATAGCTCCAATGCCTGCCTCATAAGTAGGTGCCTGCGCCTACATCCAAGTCGAGTCCTTATTTGGATCCTTCAAATCAACAACTTGGTAATAATTCCTAAGTACCAACCTATGTTTGCACTTGCGCTTGCAAGGTAGCTACCGTCTGTGCCTGGGTCTACATCGTGTGCACTAGTCCTTGCATCAATACTCCATAGTCCACAGGTGGTGGTGGGTGTGGTAAAGGTATGCCTGCCTTATCTGGCATCTGTTGAGCTGGAGCCTACGAACCTCCTCCAGTTGGCTCATTGCCTCGGGCCGAGCCTGCTCCTCTACGACCACAGGTAGCAATAGTCTTCAAAATAAGCATTTGTGATGATAACCTATTATTCTACATAAATCTTGAACTAATTTATTATGCAGACTTAAGGATATGAGCACATTGTTGATATTTCATTTATGTAAATGCTGAACCTGGAATGCTCTGATATCAATCTCTGTAACGCCCCTCTTAGACCCGGTACATTTATACCAACTCACATTGGATCCAATAGTGGTATTACACTGGAAATACCCAACAATAATTGGTTCATATTGAGATATACATAAATGACAATTAAATTCCAACAAGTTGCAACCGAACATGAAATTTATATTTCAATCAACATTGTATCCAAATGCCAAGTCTAAAGCATAAAAGAAGAACTACAATAGTCCAAAGTAATAATAGTTCATAAGTTCAAAAAAACATAATGTTCAAATTACAACTTATTCTCACATACATAGTCTCTCAAATACACTCTCAATGAAAAGAACTAAGCCTCCACGTCCTCACGCTCCGAGTCAGAAGGTACTAACTCGTCGGTATCCTCAGCCTCTCCTGAAATGTTAATCAAGTGTGAGTAAACTAGACCCAACAAGCAACAAGGAAAGACAGTTCAAGATTCATCATATACTTAAAATTTAAAACATGATAGCATATCCCCTTTCTTATCCTTGATACTATATAGCTCTTCCTATCAAGATGTTGTAATTCATTTAGCATACATGCCTCACATAGGATGGTTACTTATCATGTAGAATAAGACAATTTCATATAGCATGTGGGTTACATCTCATGATAAAACAAAGCATTTAAACATTTTCAGGTGGCATGACATATAGTCAAAATCTTATACCATGTATTTAATGTCATGTAGAATGTAATTAATCTCATGTAGCATGTAGTTCATATCATGTAGCATGTAGTTACAGTTGCCAAGACATAGCACCACTATTAATAGAGATCATGTAGAGTGTATCATTCACTTATCACCTAGGAACAACAGTGATGAAGTCTTGGTTATTGCACAATGCCAGGGAAAGTCCTTCCCACCTTAACCAGTAGAACATGTCTACCTCCAAGATTTCAATATGTTGCCTACGGATTCATGTAGTCAATTTCATGTAGGTGAACCATTACCATAGGGGCATTCTATCATGTAGTTCCATGTAGGCATCTCTGTTGCCCAGTTGACGAGCCCAGAGGGGGGGTGAATGGGTCTTTTAAAAATAATCTAGAAGATACCTGTAACTAAAAACATTCACACAAATGTTCTTCGAAGGAGGTTAATGCTTGTTAGTTTAAATATCAAACACACAAAGAAGACAATCACACGACACAAAGGATTATCCTGGTTCGGACCTTTTTTCCTTAGGAGTCCTACGTCCAGTCCCTGAGCAACCACTCAGGTTTTTACTAACTAGGGTACAGTCCCCCTAAGGACGCTACAACACCCAGCTCGGCTGGTCTTCCTTCACACCTGAAGGGAATAACAACACCTTGGATACCCCACCAGGTCTTCCTTCACAACTGAAGGGAAACAGCACCCTGGATACCACCAGGTCTTCCTTCACAACCGAAGGGAAACAACACAAAGAGAATGGAATAAGATCAAGCCCCTAGATCAAGCTTTTAACAAGCCAAGATCTGAAGCCACTAGCACTGAGAGCAAGGATCTAAAAAAGGCACACTCTCAGAACTACACGAGCTCTCTTAGAAAATCTATTACAACACAGAGAGCAAAGAGCTAAAGGTGATAAGGAATGAGATTCTTGGCTCTGGACTTCTTGCATAAGAATTTGAATGCTTGAACACAAGATGCTTGTTCTCTACTTCGTTGTTTATTCTTCACTTCTGTCTTTGAGTTTATATCTTCTATTTGAAATACGGCCGTTGAAGTAACCGTTGTCTCTTGGATTGATAGACGTTAGACTATTTGACATTTGAAAGCTTCAACTATCTTTTATCCATTTGAGCACGTAAAGAGATAGGGTCTTCTGGCGTCTATAGGTCCAACGTTGTATGATAGAATGTCTTCAGGACCCTACACACATTAAATGCTAGAACAGTAGACAACTTAAGCTGTCTCTTTTTGTCAGTATACGTTGATGTGAGTATTCACTAGAATAGCAATCCCAGATAGCTTGTTTTAAAAGATGTATACAGAGTAAGCACAATAATGGACGATATTGTCTGCATGCATGCAGAGATACGTTCAGAACTCATAAATGCCGGAGTGACAGATAGATATATACATGACTTTGACTAGTCAATGCTTTAAGAGATAAGATAAAAGTCAAGTTGATATAAACTATAAAGTCGTTGTCTATATGACTTATGAAATCGTTATGAATACTAATAAGTCATTATAGAGAGCAAATCGTTAAAGCAAGTGTATGTGTTTAACAGGGAAATCGTTATGAACACTTATCAAGTCGTTATGAGCTGTAAAGAAATTGTTGTGAAACACTTAACGAATCGTTATGGAAAGCAAGTCATTGTGTTCACTGAAGAAATCGTTATGGTAACTTATGAAATTGTTACGGTGAGCAAGACGTTGTGTTCTAAAGAAATCGTTACGTAAAGCAAATCATTATGAGCGCTTATAGAAATCTTTGTGCAAAGCAAATCGTTACGGCGAGCAAGTCGTTGCGAGTTCTAAAGAAATCGTTACGATGACATATAGAATTGTTATGACAGGCAAGTCGTTACGAGCTCTAAAGAAGTCGTTGTGATAACTTATAGAATCGTTATGACAGGCAAGTCGTTATGAGCTCTAAAGATATCGTTGCGATAACTTATAGAATCGTTATGACAAGCAAGTCGTTACGAGCTCTAAGGAAGTCGTTGCAATAACTTATAGAATCGTTATGACAGGCAAGTCATTACGAGCTCTAAAGAAATCGTTGCGATAACTTATAGAATCGTTATGACAGGCAAGTCGTTACGAGCTCTAAAGAAATCGTTACTATGCCTTATAGAATCGTTATGGGATCGACTTGTTTGAAACAATATGACTTTTCAGTCTTACAAGGAAATCGTTATGAACTTCAACAGAAATCGATGGACTTTGAGAAATATCATGTTGAAAAGATTAAAGCTTCAGAGAAGTAATGCATACTTTTATTGGCTTATTTGACCTTGGTATTTTTCCTGTACTTTAAGACTTATGAAATATTCATTAGATATTATTGATAAAAACTAGTTTAGTTTTGTTAATCACCAAAATACATATGTAATTAATTAAAATTACATGGGGATAGACTGATCATCAATCTCCCCCTTTTTGGTGATGACAAAACTAAACAATAAGTATGAATAAAAAATACTTGAAATCAGTCTGAAGATATGACATGCTAATTTGCTTCCTTAACAAAAAATTATTGGAATGTATTTCAGACATGCTAATTTTCTCCCCCTTTTTGTCATTAAGCAAAAAGACAACCTAAGACAAAGAAAGAAGAGAGAAAGAAAATAGGAGTACACAAAGAAGGAGATTTCATTAACTTTGCAGAGGTATAGGTAAATAGAAGGCATGAGACAAAAGAGAGGCAAAATGGGAGATGGTTTCCCATGCCTGTGCTTCCTGCTCTTCAAAATGAGTTTTAAAGACTCCAAAAGACAAAGAATAGGTTGGTCCTATGGAGGAAGCCATCCTTTGGAGATGAAGATCTAGGTGCTTGTAGAGAAGATCAGCATAAGCCTCCTTATCCATAGTCATATTTAGGAAATGACGAGTCCCAAAGCTGGCACAGGTAAGAAACTGATCCATGGACACAGGATAGTGATTGTGATTATCTCTGAGAGCTTTATGAAGAGCTACATATACCTTGTACCTTTCCTCCCAAACTTTGAAGGGGTCATTTACAAGGTTAATGGAGTTCATATCCAAGAAGGTGGCTGGAGAGATTGCAGGTTTGCCTTCCCTGGCTTGAGCTTCATTCAGAGAAAACAACTGCTGAGCAGACAAAGGGTAGAACTTACTCCATTTTGAGGATGTCAACCTTTCACATTCAGACAGAATGGGGGCTAGAACTTTAGCACTTACATGCCCCTGGTGATATTCCCTAAATAGGAATCTAGGAAAAGCAACCAGGCAGCCTTTTTGTACTCTAATTCTGCCCATTACTCTGGCAAAACGCTCAAAGATGATGGATCCTACAGGGATTCCATAACTAGAAAATGGATTTGTGGAAGGGCTATCTCTTCAGGCACTTGGAGGGTAGTAAAATCTACATGAACATCTGAAGTATGTGAGATATCTGGAGTGAGAGCTGAAATGGCCCTTTTGAACTGGCTGAGCTGAACTTTTGGAAGTCGATGGACATATCTGTAATTGTTGAATAGCATGAAATGTCTGATCATTTTGATTTCCTTTTGAATGAAGGGTGCCCAAAGTTCTCTATGATACAACCTGAACCACTCTGATAAGGTCAGGGAGTGGTCCCTTGGAGGGAATCTAGCAGATTTGGTAAGAATAAATTTCTTGAAGAGATCCTTGTGACCTTTTCCCCATTGGTCTTCTGATTTGGAGTGGGCAAGAGAGAAAATTCTGGATTTTTCTGATTTTGTAAGAGAAGTGTAGGGTAGAATGGTGTGCAAATGATCTGTGAGATTAAGAAAGGGAAGGTTAATGATAGTTGCAAGAACAACCTTTGAGAGATATTCTCTGTACAGTGGTTTATGTTTGTTGTCCATTGTGAGAGAAAACCACAAAGGTGGGTATTTAGGTTCAGAGGAAATGGAGGAAGTAGAAGTAAGTTTCCTCTTCTTCGGGGTAGGACTAGAAGAGTCTGCCCTATGTACATGTTCTCCAACCTTCAACACAGACCTGAGGATCCCTTCCTCAAACTCATCATTTATCGTTTCCATAAAGGGAGAGTTAAGTTGGGCTCTTTCAAGTATGATAGTGATGAAAGAGGGTGGAGGAGTAGGATGAAGAAAAGAATGTGAAGTAGTTGGGAGGTCTTCAACTGGTCCAAGGGAGGGACCAGAGGAGGAGGAGGAGGCTCCAGCTGAGGATGCTGGAGGGGCCTCAAGGATAGGAGAAGGAGAAGGAATTGTAGTAGAGGAGGCAGGAGATGAGGTGGAATGAGGAGGAAATGGAGTGAGAGAGGAAATTGGTCTAGATTGAGGCTTCTTGAATGTTTGTGGAGCAGGAGGAGCTATAGGAGCTGAGGGTGGAGTTGGAGGAATAGGTGTGTGAGAGGGAGAAGAGGGAGCTGGGGGCTTGGGTGCCAAGGACTCTTCTTCAGCCTCTGCCTGCACAGGTTCACTCTCCAATGGCCCTGTTGGCCCTGACACTTGCTCCGCTTGCCCAGGAGACCCTTCAACCTGCTCAGCTGGTCCAGATGGCCTTTGCACATTTACTGCTGCCTCTGCTGATGCTGCTGTTGCTTCTGGCCCTGTGGGCCCTGCCTCTTGAACTGATGGCCTTGAAGGCCCTGACTCCGGAACCTGGGCTACAGGAGGTGAAGGAGGAGGAATTTGAGCTCCAACCACCTTGAGAATGTCTCCCAGCAAATTTTTCATGGTGCCCATTTCCTGGTTAAACCACTTCATGGCATTTCTTATGTTGGAAATTTACTTCGAAGCTGAAGCTTGGCTCATGAAGATGGAGGATACATCAGATTGAAGAGAACATAGAATAGTTCCTTGGGCATCAAGTCTCTCAATTACAGGCTTCAAATTAATCACAATTTTCTACCTCATCTGCCTTTCAAATGGAGTATTTGATAATAGTGGGACTTCGGACTCCACTTTTTTCCCTTTGTGCCTAGCCTCTGAAGCTGGAGGAGGCTAATCATCATCACAATCAGAGGAGCTTTCTGTCTCCCCATCTCTAACATCATCCTGATCATGAGGGAGGTCTTCTGTAGCACCCCAAAAATTTTAACTACATAAAAACTCAAATAAATGTAAATAAATAATTTCCATAATATCGGAGTATTTAAAACATACGTATCATTATCGTATGTTCTAAAACACATCGAAAAATTCCGTAAAAATCATAGATCAACCCGAAACATTCTTACTAAATATTCCACAAAGAAATTTGTGCCAAGAAAAATCGGATTAGCCAAGTTTAAAGTGTTTCACGACTTATTATCGTAATTTATGAATAAGTCGGAAAAGCATTATCACACGTACTTGGATGAGTCAGAAAATTAAATAAAAATCATATATGGGCTTCAAATAATATCTTCTAATCACCCATCAAGAAATTTGGGTCAATAAAAATCATTTGGACTAGGTTTAAGAGTTATTGTGACCGATTATCCAAATTAGGAAACAAGTCAGAAAACCGTTAACACGGAAATATGACGCAACCATAAATTAAATAAAAGTGTTGGGGAGACTTCCAACATTATATATTGATGACCCATTATCATAATTGGGCCAATGGGCAACATTTGGCCTTAAAATCAAATAAAGCTAGAAAATACATAGAAATTCGTAACCATAAATAAGCTGAAATTAAAAAGAGGCAATTAGAGTTGAATTGGGATGCAATCATGCATTCATGGCAACCCAAGTTCGTGCCTAACTATGAGGGGAGGTTTCCTAATGCCTCACACACTCAAAGGGAAGAAGAAATCATCAAAAATAGGAAACCAACATGCCAATCCTGAAACCCTCCTTTCCTAGTTATAATAGGACTCCTAAACACCATGGTTACTTAAATACTCTTCACCCAAACCCTAGGGACGAGTTTAGAACTTGCTGGGGTCGTGTGGAGGAGTTCTTGGTGGCTGGGGAGCAGGAGATCGTCCACACCAAGCCGTTTCTTCTTCCCCTTCTCGTCTGCTGTGACCTGCACAAACCACCCTCTTGAAGTCGACCAAAGGTGAGTCAAACCTAAACCAAACCTTGCAAGGATTATACCCCTGAAAAGAGGGTCAAGTCTACGTTCTAACCCAAGTGGAATGCCCAAATTTCATGCAGTATACACGGAGTAGTAAGCGTTCTCCTCCAAGTGGTCTGAACTCAGGTTTTCTGGAAAAACGGGACTTCTTCAACCCATAAGGTAGGTTTTCTCGGGCCAAACCTTAACATATCCTATACCAATGTGTATAGCATCAAGTTAACTTTCATTTCCCACTGGTTTCATCGAATTCCTTTTAGTAGATCTTGATTTATAAGCGTTTTTCCAAAGTCACGCATTGTTAGAGCTATCCCCGTTCTTAATATGTTGCACGTGTTTCAAGACCGAATTAGAGAAAACTCATAACATGAAAGTTATTCTACTAATTGTCCTCGTCAGGTTTCATGTTCAACATTTTATCTAAATCTCTGTATTTAGAGAGTTATAAGTGTGGTAATAGGGTTGCTGCATAAAAACTACGTCTTCAGGTTACCCTTGGCCTGACCTTGTGTTCTCCGTGATCAAAGCCTATCGAAACCATATTTATTGTTCAATTCCGATTTACTGGAAGTACCCTTGTATGTCTAGGTTGTTTTAAAACTGGTTTCGTTATTTTTCATGCACTGTACAATTTATTCTCTATTTCGGAAGCACCTTGTGTCAATACATGGCAGTCCTGGACCGCAATCCAAGAACATGTCCTTGCTCTGGCAGGATCTGGCGCAGACCCTGTGATCGCGATGGCTCGATATGTCGCTTTCAAGGGGCTTGTTGAGACAGCCCTGTTGTCACCTTCTGAAATGCGACATGTACTATGTCGCTATATGGCTGCCTGATCTGACAGACATGTCGCCTTCTTCACAACCCCCTGTCGCCTTCTAGCCATCTCTTCGCGGCCCTTCTCCAGTCGCAATCTGACGCCCTGTCGCCTTCTTTATAGGGATATGTCACGATCTCAGAACATTACCTGAAACCACGTGTTTTCATGCATAGTTTTCCGCATATACCCAAGATCTGTTTAAATATGATATTTACTATGTAAGTTGCATGTTTTGGGTCTGATCATTACATGATTGTTATTTAATGACTTAAAAAGTGTTAAACCCATTTAAAAGCTATAATTACATGAATGCTATTCTAAGTGCTCCTTATATGTTATGATCCATTCACGTTTCTTGTGATTTAATCTTCCTACTGTTCTACCATGTTTAAATGATAATGGTTATCATAAAATATTGCAAACCATGACTTGTTAAAGTGCATAGTTTTATTCCATGTTATATTGTCAAGTGCTTCCTGCGAGTTTGAGACCGATGGTTTGTGAATTGAGACACGCGTACCGCACTACACACTATCACTATTAGGCAGCTTTTCTTGGGAAATTGGAAACTCTCTACCGGTCATTCCGAATCAGTAGACTAGCGACCTTTTCACCAAGGCCTCCGTAAATCTCCTCTGACCATGGATTCCCACATGGCCGACGAGTTGGTTGTACCATTGAAGTTCCTTGGAGATATCGTGCACTTCCTTTCTCTTCTTGTTCTCGTAAGTGAGAGAACGAAAGTATAAATCGTACCGTTGTGCTGCCGAATTTATCTCCTGACCATTGTACTCGTGAAATCATGTTCCATTACTCATTACTTCTTCCCATCATCATCATGAACATGACATTACACCTGCTTACTTATTGAAACTCTCATTGGCCATTATTAATGACTGTGCGTATCTACATTTAAAATTTTCATGAGATGGCTGACAGGGCACGGCGTGTGTCCAAGGGCTCCAGTCTAGCCCCAATGACGGAGAGTCATAAATATATTGTTAACCATGGGGTATAATGATTACTGGCGTTGCATCTGCGCTGGGAGTACTTTCTTGCTTGTAGAATGTTAGATACATAACCACATACACGTGTCCTGGTGTACATTCTTGATGGATCTTTTCTTGGTGTACATTGGTGCCTACATGCCTGATTAGTGTAACTTGATCGTGCTTGTGAAATCTTGCTTGCGTGATATGGCCATCCTGCATTTAATGCAATTAGTGATATCTTGCGTTCTCAACATCAAGTGAATTCTTGCGTGCTTGTACAAAGTGATCTATTGATAGTTCTATCTTGTCATCTTGTTCACAAATCTCGTTCTATCATAATCACTCTCTCTAGCTTGTCTTATATATCATGTTTTAACGAGTTTTATTCGTACTTGCATATCATTCATCGTACTTGCCTAGTTATAAATTGCTAATCACTTATATCATTGCCCGCACATTGAGATATAAATCCTACTGGGCTAGTTTGCTCATCCCCTACCTTTTACCCAATCTAGGTGACTATGAAGTTCAAGAGGAAGAGCAAGTGGAGGATGGGAATGTGTCCGAGTGATGAGCGTTCCAATTATGAGTCTATCTATAGTTAGTTATTTTGAGTATTAGAACAATGTAGTAGGAAGTGAGGTATTATGTACTTTCACATTTATTGAGTCTTAGTCCTGTAATAGTTTTCATTTTTAATACAATTGAATACCATTTATATTGAGTTCAACATTTGGGCCCTATTGTGATGTGGTGTTGATACACATTTAGTGCGTGCTAGCTAGAGGCTTATTTGCCGACTGTTCACGTCTCGGAATATCGACTCGAATTATTCGAACTAATATCCGCTGCGTAATTCTCGGGACGTGACAGTTTAGTGGTATCAGAGCCTAGGAATACCAAATAGGATATGTCTCAGGAATAGGAGATACCTATGGAACCTAGGTCATGAGAAATTAAATACAGTTCCTGGTGAGAATGGGTGGAGACTGGGAATATGTTAGAAAGAATTAAACACTCCTACCCATTAACTCTTATAATGTATCTGGAGACATTAATTGGTTTCCATCCTTTTTCTCAAGAATCCTCATAACACTCTCACACAACTGCAATGGCTCGCAACCAGTGGCAAGCTATGCAAGACACTGTGTGGCTGGACTTATGCAGGCCCTGTAAAATGTAGTTCAGGCTGGAAATTAGGCTGCAGCTGCAAGGAACGGAGCCGGTGATATGCATCGAAATTTTAGGAGTTTGAACCCTCCTCGTTTCTCTGGATCCCCTGACCCAGATGAGGCAGAAAATTGGCAAGAGGAGATAGAAAGGATTTTCCAAGTAATGCAATGCACCAACAGAGAGAAAGTGGCACTGGCCACTTTCCAATTTACTAAAGATGCTCGAGCATGGTGGAAGGCCACCTTGGCCCACCTGCCAAACGTAGCTGAACTGGAGTGGGCCAGATTCCTCGAGATATTCCGAGGAAAGTGTTTCTCTGAGAGAGTCAAGGAGAAGAAGGCAGTAGAGTTTGCCACACTAAAATAGAAAGGGATGTCCGTGGCTGAGTATGAGGCTCAGTTCGCACGACTTGCTGTGTATGCCCCACATTTGGTGGGAACAGAAAGATTAAAGGCTAACCGTTTCATGGACGAGCTCAGGCCCATGTTTATTGAAAGGCTCGGACCACACAACATTCAAACATACACTGAGATGGTCCAAAGAGCTCAACTGGTAGAAGATACTATGGCTAAGGTGGAAGGCATGAGGGGAAAGGACATCTCAAAGCCAACCTTTACAAAAAGGGGAGCAGTCGATACAACTGGAACTTTTCCCAATAACAACAATAACAACAACAATAATAACTACAACAACAAAAGGCCAACCACAGGGAAGGACTATGGCATGGAGAAAAAGATCAAAGTAGAAGAAACAATGACAGTGGAGTATTGTAATCTTTGCAACAAGCCTGGGCACCAAGCGGACAAGTGGTGGAAGAAGGCCGGGGCTTGCTTACGATGTGGGAGTCATGAACATCGTATACCGAACTGTCCCATGCTAAAAGAACAAGCTGGAAGGATCCAAGGAGTGGTAAAGCGTCAGAGACGGGTGAATGCAATGATGCGAGCGGAGCTTCCGGAAGGAGGTATGATTGTTAAACCCCTAGACTGATCTTATGATGTTTTCTTATTGGTACATTTCTAAGTGGGGGAGATCAAATTGGAAAGGGATAATCTAGTAATTATACCATAGTTCCTTTGGTGGATTAAGATGGAGTTATGACAGCCGTGGAAGGAAGACAGGAGTGGAGGGAACCAAATGTGTGATGGCCCTCATTATACCGGTACGGTTATACCAACCCACGTCGGTATAGCGAGAGTCCTCACAGTGGGACACTTACCCAACGATACATACAGCTGAGATACACGGGAATATACAACAGAGTAGCGGAAGTAAAAGACAACTGTCTCCATTCATTCATCATCCACATTTAACATACATGAAGTTTGCAATTAACAATAAAGAACTAAAAGTTCACATAATTTAAATTGCTGAAATAGAAATACATAATGTCCACACTTATACATTCCTTTCATGATACTCTAATACAACGTTCAAAATTACATACTATGAAATACACAAGTCACAAATAACTCCAAGTCTAATCTCCGCGCTCGGAGTCCGTCTCCACTGTCTCCTCCAACGGTGCCACGTCACCAACTACACCTGTACGCCAAAGCAAGGAGTGAGTCTAAAGACTCAGCAAGCAACACTACTCATAACATACACGTATAGGTCATAGTGGTTTCTACATACACATTCACAATTTTCAACACATGGCATGCTAGACATTTGAAAGTTTCAACCTATCATGGAAGTTTTACAATTTAATACATGGATCATGCTTTCAGCTTTCTAAGAATAAAACTTTGCCTATCACATGCTCTCTATTCAATTTACTCATGAAATTTTGTCTTTAAAGAACCAAGACAGGAGAACTACCAACATGAACACTGTGCATATATGAAAGGAAACACAACTAGCATGAGTTTTACATGTTCTTAAGCATATACATAGACATTTTCACATGCTTTAAGTTGCTGGTTTCACATGGTTTAATGGTTGTAAACCTGCACATGAGAGCTACCATGTTGCTTAAAACATATCATGTGAACAACCAATCATGTTATTTTATACCCGTGCTCATCAATTATCCCTAACATGGATTCTAGACATTTTTGCACATATAAACATGATGATAACAACATAGGATCACTGATTTCACATGGTTTCAGATTTGTCTCACAAGGATTTCAATATCATATCCCCACATTTAGAATTTCACAGTTTCTTTACACAGGTTTCCTCTTTCACATGGTTACACTTTGCACATACACATTCACATTGTTCACTTACACATTTACACATAAACACATACACATTACACATTACACATTTCACATTTTAGGTGCCGTGACACATAGTCCAAACCACCAAAGAAGGACATATACACATCACATTACACATAGACGCCATCTAGGCATTCCAATGGCGACTCTTGGACTGCACAGACGGGAGAACAAGTCTCCACCCTAACCAGTGGTACTTGTCCACCTCCAGAATTTCCCCCTAATGCCCTTAGGGTCACTTACACACTGAAATTTCTCAGGGGGACTTTACCCTGATACAGCTCCACTGCCCTCTACGGAAGCAGTGTCACATTGGCACAGTTACACATTTACACATTTTACCGATTTACACATGGTTTTACACATATCACTTTCCATCTCATTCACTTTCTCACTCACATGCATATATCTATTTTTCCTGACATGGCACTACAGATTTCAGAAGTTTACACACAGTAAATGCACTAATAAGGTTGGGTTAAACAATATCTAACCACATTACGGTAACATACATAGATTATTACATTTCACATGAAAAATACATAACTCCTTATATACTGGTCCAAATTACCTAAAATTTTAACCACATGCTATTTTCGGGTTCTAGATCATACATTCAATTTTTCAATTTTTTCTGAGCTAATTGGGATTTACAGTAAATAAAACACCTATTTAGCATGCCTTTCATAATTTAAGTTGATATGGACTTATACTCACAAGTCAAAATTTTAGCAAGCTACTGTCTGAACAGAGATTACTATTATATGCATGATTTGAGAATACAAAATTACCCTAAATCATACAGCCGTAAATCAATCATCACAAATCTTTCTTGCATGCCTTTTTATTTACCGAACCAAATTTATTAGCAACTCATGCAAGCATGGACAAATTATCAAAAATTTAGTATACATACACAGACCCACTAATCCTCCTGATCTGACAAAACTGAGGCATTCAGATTAGTCCTAACCACAAAGCATGGATTGGCAAGACTATCAACAAATCATGCTTACACATTCATGGGATACAATATTCTAACATTCACCACCACACATCACACTCATCCACACACCACATTTGACAGTATACATAGTGTATAGGGTTACCATATATCCTCATTCACGAAAACCATACCGAAAATAGTTGTATAGGAAGGACAGAACAGGTCACTGTTCTGTCTAGAGGAACTTGGCGGCGGCCTCTGGCCGCTGACTCAGGGTCAGCGGCATGGTCGATGGACGCCAAGCGTGATATCAGCGTCCATTGACCTTGCCGTCAATGCAGGTCTGTGCAGAAACACAGACCCGAGCTCTCAAGTTTGGGTGAATGTGAGGGTCTAGGACTCGAGGGGAAATTCATAAAAATAGTAGAAACGACCTAGACACATACGGGGACATCATGGTTAGGTCACTTGCCTTTTAGAAAATGCTCAAATGGATCAAAGGTGCTCGGAGAAGCCCTCCTTGGGCAGTCCCAAGAAGGTGCAAAACTCCCTCCTAGATCTTCTTCCTCCGGGCTCCTGGATGATCTTCACACCAAGGGGATGTCGGGGAAGCCTCCTCCTTTGCTCCAGCTATCTTCTTGTCGTGGAAGATGGCCGGATCAAGCTCCAGGAAGTCTTATCTTTGGGTGCAAAGGGTGGGTTTTCTCACAGCTCAAAACTAGGGTTTTTCTCCTGGTTTCTCTCTTGCAAAGGTGAAGAGAGGAGTGGGAGAAGGCAGATCCGGGTTCAGACATAAGGGGAGGCCCCTCTCCCACTCACAGGGGGACAAGACATCTCTCAGAGCCGTTGGGGACAGCTCCCCAATGGCTGAGCTTTCTTGTTTTTGGAATTTCTGGCTCTACTGCGTATGCAGGCCAGAGAAATAGGCGTCCATATCGTTAGACGCCAGGATTAGTGTTGGCGTCCATGTCTGGATGCTGACACCACCTCAACGGCTAGGGGTTGACACCAAGATGGCCTTCGGCCAGAAGTCTAAAATATGCAGAAAACCATGCATACCTTGCATATATACATGCAATATGTATATGGTAGTGTATCCATACTATCACCATTCAATATATGCATTATTTACATATAGTATAAACACATGCACACGTAATTGTACTAAGTAATACGTACGTAAGTACGTATATACATACACAAGCACAAGTATACACACACACAAATACAAATAATCCCCGAAAATTTTAACTACATAAAAACTCAAATAAATGGAAATAAATAATTTCCATAATATTGGAGTATTTAAAACATACGTATCATTATCGTATGTTCTAAAACACATCGAAAAATTCCGTAAAAATCATAGATCAACCCGAAACATTCTTACTAAATGTTCCACAAAGAAATTTGTGCCAAGAAAAATCGGATTAGCCAAGTTTAAAGTGTTTCACGACTTATTATCGTAATTTTTGAATAAGTCGGAAAAGCATTATCACACGTACTTGGATGAGTCAGAAAATTAAATAAAAATCATATATGGGCTTCAAATAATATCTTCTAATCACCCATCAAGAAATTTGGGTCAATAAAAATCATTTGGACTAGGTTTAAGAGTTATTGTGACCGATTATCCAAATTAGGAAACAAGTCGGAAAACCGTTAACACGGAAATACGACGCAACCATAAATTAAATAAAAGTGTTGGGGAGACTTCCAACATTATATATTGATGACCCATTATCATAATTGGGTCAATGGGTAACCTTTGGCCCAAAAATCAAATAAAGCTAGAAAATACATAGAAATTCGTAACCATAAATAAGCTGAAATTAAAAAGAGACAATTAGAGTTGAATTGAGATGCAATCATGAATTCATGGCAACCCAAATTCATGCCTAATTATGAGGGGAGGTTTCCTAATGCCTCACACACTCAAAGGGAGGAAGAAATCATCAAAAATAGGAAACCAACATGCCAATCCTGAAACCCTCCTTTCCTAGTTATAATAGGACTCCTAAACACCATGGTTACTTAAATACTCTTCACCCAAACCCTAGGGACGAGTTTAGAACTTGCTGGGGTCGTGTGGAGGAGTTCTTGGTGGCTGGGGAGCAGGAGATTGTCCACACCAAGCCGCTCGTCTTCCCCTTCTCGTCTGCTGCGACCTGCACAAACCACCCTCTTGAAGTCGACCAAAGCTGAGTCAAACCTAAACCAAACCTTGCAAGGCTTATACCCCTGGAAAGAGGGTCAAGTCTACGTTCTAACCCAAGTGGAATGCCCAAATTCTATGCAGTATACACGGAGCAGTAAGCGTTCTCCTCCAAGTGGTCTGAACTCGGGTTTTCTGGAAAAATGAGACTTCTTCAACCCATAAGGTAGGTTTTCTCGAGCCAAACCTTAACATATCCTATACCAATGTGTAGAGAATCAAGTTAACTTTCATTTCCCACTGGTTTCATCGAATTCCTTTTAGTAGATCTTGATTTATAAACGTTTTGCCAAATTCGCGCACTGTTAGAGCTTTCCCCGTTCTTAGTATGTTGCATGTGTTTCAAGACCGAATTAGAGAAAACTCATAACATGAAAGTTATTTTACTTGTTGTCCTCGTCAGGTTTCATGTTGAAGATTTTGTCTAAATCCCTTTAGTTAGAGAGTTATTTGCATGGTAATAGGGTTGCTGCATAAAAACTACGTCTTCAGGTTACCCTTGGTCTGACCTTGTGTTCTCCGTGATCAAAGCCTATCGAAACCATCTTTATTGTTCAATTTCGATTTACTGGAAGTACCCTTGTATGTCTAGGTTGTTTTAAAACTAGTTTCGTTATTTTTAATGCAGTGTACAATTTATTCTCTATTTCAGAAGCACCTTGTGTCAATACATGGCAGTCCTGGACCGCAATCCAAGAACATGTCCTTGCTCTGGCAGGATCTGGCGCAGACCTTGTGAACGCGACGGCTCGATATGTCGCTTTCAGAGGGCTTGTTGCGACAGCCCTGTTGTCGCCTTCTGAAATGCGACATGTACTATGTCGCTATATGGCTGCCTGATCTGACAGACATGTCGCCTTCTTCAAAACCCCCTGTCGCCTTCTAGCCATCTCGTCGTGGCCCTTCTCCTGTCGCAATCTGACGCCCTGTCGCCTTCCTTATAGGGATATGTCGCGATCTCAGAACATTGCCTGAAACCACGTGTTTTCATGCATAGTTTTCCGCATATACCCAAGATCTGTTTAAATATGATATTTACTGTGTAAGTTGCATGTCTTGGGTCTGATCATTACATGATTGTAATGTAATGACTTAAAAAGTGTTAAACCCATTTAAAAGCTTTAATTACATGAATGCTATTCTAAGTGCTCCTTAAATGTTATGATCCATTCACATTTCTTGTGATTTAATCTTCCTACTGTTCTACCATGTTTAAATGATAATGGTTATCATAAAATCTTGCAAGCCATGACTTGTTAAAGTGCATAGTTTTATTCCATGTTATATTGTCAAGTGCTTCCTGCGAGTTTGAGACCGATGGTTTGTGAATTAAGACACGCGTACCGCACTACACACTAGCACTATTAGGCAGCTTTTCTTGGGAAATTGGAAACTCTCTACCGGTCATTCTTAATTGGTAAACTAGCGACCTTTTCACCAAGGCCTCCGTAAATCTCCTCTGACCATGGATTCCCACATGGCTGACGAGTTGGTTGTACCATTGAAGTTTCTTGGAGATAGCGTGCACTTCCTTTCTCTTCTTGCTCTCGTGAGTGAGACTTATAAACTGGACTAAGCCATTAATGTAAAGATTGAACGAAAGTATAAATCGTACCGTTGTGTTGCCGAATTTATCTCCTGACCATTGTACTCGTGAAATCATGTTCCATTACTCATTACTTCTTCCCATCATCATCATGAACATGACATTACACCTGCTTACTTGTTGAAACTCTCATTGGCCATTATTAATGACTGTGGGTATCTACATTTAAAACTTTCATGAGATGGCTGACAGGGCACGACGTGTGTCCAAGGTCTCCAGTCTAGCCCCAATGACGGAGAGTCATAAATATACTGTTAACCATGGGGTATAATGATTACTGGCGTTGCATCTGCGCTGGGAGTACATTCTTGCTTGTAGAATGTTAGATACATAACCACATACACGTGTCCTGGTGTACATTCTTGATGGATCTTTTCTTGGTGTACATTGGTGTCTACGTGCCTGATTAGTGTTACTTGATCGTACTTGTGAAATCTTGCTTGCTTGCGTGATATGGCCATCCTGCATTTAATGCAATTAGTGATATCTTGCATTCTTGACATCAAGTGAATTCTTGCGTGCTTGTACAAAGTGATCTATTGCTAGTTCTATCTTGTCATTTTGTTCACAAATCTCGTTCTATCATAATCACTCTCTCTAGCTTGTCTTATATATCATGTTTTAACGAGTTTTATTCGTACTTGCATATCATTCATCGTACTTGCCTAGTTATAAATTGCTAATCACTTATATCATTGCCCGCACATTGGGATATAAATCCTACTGGGCTAGTTTGCTCATCCCCTACCTTTTACCTAATCTAGGTGACTATGAAGTTCAAGAAGAAGAGCAAGTGGAGGATGGGAATGCATCTGAGTGATGAGCGTTCCAATTATGAGTCTATCTATAGTTAATTATTTTGAGTGTTAGAACAATGTAGTAGGAAGTGAGGTATTATGTACTTTCGCTTTTATTGAGTCTTAGTCCTGTAATAGTTTTCATTTTTAATACAATTGAATACCATTTATATTGAGTTCAACATTTGGGCCCTATTGTGATGCATTGTTGATACACATTTAGTGCGTTCTAGCTAGAGGCTTATTTGCCGACTGTTCACGTCTCGGAATATCGACTCGAATTATTCGAACTAATATCCGCTGCGTAATTCTCGGGACGTGACATCTTCATCAACTAGTACATCACCCATTGGCTCATCATGGTGAGCTGCTTCTTCTTCTTGACCTCCCTTGGATTGCTCCCCCTGAGCAGGAGCATCTTTTTCCATTAATTCTTGCTCCCCCTGAATGGGAGCAGCTTCCAAAACAACACTTGTTGGAGCACTAGACTGCTCCTCTTGAACTGTTGCTGCCACTGATTCCTCAATGTGGCCTGATGCCACAACTTCTTCTGTAATTCCACTAGTCTCTGAGGTAATTGGAGTGGTGAGAACTGAATCTACTATATCTCTGAGAATGGAGGCAATAATGGAGGTGGGCAGATTATCTGCTGCACCTTCCACTACTTCTTCTACAGGACCTTCTAGAGATTGTGAAACTATTTGGACAAGGGGTGACCCTACAGCCTCAACTGCTGCTTCTGCTAATTCTGCTGGAAGTGAAGGTACTGCTGGCTCAATCTCTATTCTCTGTTCTACTGCTGCTAGTTGCTCTGCTGCTGGTTCTGCTGCTTCATCCTGAACATCAGGAATATCACCTATGATGGCCTCTCCCTCGGCCACTGTGGTCTTAGACCAAACACCATCTATAACTGAAAAAACCACTGTTTTTGAGATTTCTGGACCTAATTGATTGGCCCGATTTCTCAACAACTGCTCCTGCCAGATCAATACCAAAGTTCTTGAAAACTTTGGTGAGCAGATGTGCATACGGCAAGGAAACATTGAGCTTGCTTTTTGTGTCCCAAATCTGATCTCTGGCAAAAGTCATTCTTTCCATCATCACTGCGTCCATGTTGATTTCCTTGTTCTGTATGGCCCAAAACATCATGTCAGAATCTGCCTTTGAACAGGTTGAAAATGTGGCGCTTCTTGGAACCAAAATCTGACACACTATGAAGTGAAGGAGGTGGTTGAACGCATTCAGTTGGTTGATGTCCAATTTACCATCTCTTAATCTATATCCCGGCCCTACAATGCCAAGACCCTTGACCTAGGCGTTCACGGAGTGAACCCCACTGTGCCCTGATGTTGTTACTCCAAACAACTCATGCAATAGCTCACTATCTATCTTAATCTTGGTTCCATTGACGTATGAAACCAGGGACCCATCTTCTTGAGTCTTCAAGCATACATAGAAGGCCTTCACGAGGTCTGGATAACTTACCTCAGAGAAAGTTCCTACTCCCATCCATTGCATCCTGATCAAAGCTTCAACAACACTGTACATACCATTCTTTTCAAGATCAGCAACGTCCATTGTCTTGTTCCCACACACTTGGTCTTCACGAACTTGAACCTCTCCTGCTGCTCAGGAGTGAGGAACTCGGCACAGTAGCCACCCAAACATCCGGAAACGGCTGATGCGTCCATGGAATCAAGTGTGGAGGTTTTCTGGAGGATTGAGAAGGAAGGAGGAGAGAGATCCCTCAAGAAATTTCGCGGGAAGAGGAGAGAAGCTTCAAAAACTAGCAGAGAGTCGATGCCGAAATCGCTAGGGCATCGACTTGAGCATCCAGATGAAAGAGGGAAAAAGGTTGAAGATGAGATATGAATCATTATCTCATTCAATTTTTAGGAATAACTTAATGCGTTGTGAAAAGTGAGGCGCCAAAAGGCGGCAGAGGAATACAAAAGAGTTTGACTATTCAAACCGACTTCAATGAGAGAGCGGTTACAAAGGATAAATTGAATTTCTTTTGCTTAAAGCCATGGAGGGAAAAAAATTACTTAATTCTGAAATTTAATGTGCCAGTTTTAAACAAAACCTTTTTCACAAATTGCACATGCCTAATTCCCTTCTAAGAGATGTGAATCTCTCCTCCGGTAAGGCTTTTGTGAAAATGTCTGCTAACTGACCATTTGTATCAATAAAAGATATTCCAATATTACCATTTGCTACATGATCACAAATAAAATGATATCTAACCTCAATATGCTTGGTCCTTGAATGTTGAACTGGATTCTTGGTGAGATTAATGGCACTGGTGTTGTCACACAACAGTGGAATGGATTTGATGTTTAATCCGAAATCTTCAAGTTGTTGCTTTATCCATAAGAGTTGTGTACAACAACTTCCAGCAGCTACGTACTCAGCTTCAGTTGTAGATAGTGAAACTGAATTTTGTTTCTTTGAAGACTAAGATATCAAACATCCTACAAGAAATTGACAACAACCACTGGTGCTTTTTCTATCTAATTTACATCCAGCATAGTCAGCATCAGAATAACCTACTAAGTTAATTTCACAACATTTTGGATACCACAGACCTAAGTCATGAGTTCTTCCTAAATATCTAAATATTCTTTTCACAGAAATTAAATGTGATTCTTTAGGATCCGCTTGATACCTAGCACACATGCATACACTAAATAAAATATCAGGTCTACTAGCTGTTAAATAAAGGAGTGAACCTGTCATACCTGTGTAGATCTTTTGATATACTTTCTTACCATCTTTATCACTGTCCATCCTTGTTGATGTACTAATTGGTGTTGATAGTGGTTTGGTATTATCGAATCCAAATTTCTTCAAGAGTTCTTTTGTGTACTTTGCTTGATAGATGTGAGTTCTTTCCTTTCCTTGTTTGATTTATAGTCCAAGGAAATAATTAAGTTCTCCCATCATGCTCATTTCAAATTCTCCCTGCATCAACTTTTCAAAGTACTTGCAAAGGGATTCATCAGTAGAACCAAAAATAATATCATCTACATAAATTTGAACTAGTAGAATGTGTTTGACCTTTGACTTTATGAAAAGAGTACTATCTACTTGACCTCTACTGAAACCATGGTTTGAAAGAAAATAACTAAGCCTTTCATATCAGGCTCTAGGTACTTGCTTTAAACCATATAATGCCTTGTGAAGTTTGAAAACATGATTAGGAAACACTGTGTGATCAAAACCCGGGGGTTGTTCCACATAAACTTCCTCTTTTATAAAACCATTTAAAAATGCGGATTTAACATCCATTTGATATAATGTTAAATTCAAAGCTGATGCATATGTATGTAATATTCTAATATCCTCAAGTCTAGCTACAGGTGCACTGGTTTCATCGAAATCTATGCCTTCCTCTTTAGAATAGCCTTGAGCTACCAATCTGGCCTTGTTTCTTAAGATTACACCAGTTTCATCCAGTTTATTTCTGAACACCCATTTGGTACCAATGACTGGATGGTCTGATGGTCTAGGAACAAGTGACGATACTTGGTTTCTCTTGAATTGATTTAATTCATCTTGCATGGCTATTATCCAAGATTCATCAGTAAGAGCTTCATTGACTGTCCTAGGCTCTATTTGAGAAACAAATGCTAGGTAATCACAAGGAATAACATTAACTCTTGTTCTTACCCCTACGGATGGATCATCAATAATTTTCTCAAGTGGGTGATCTTTCTTATGTCTCCATTCCTTTGGAAGATTTTCATGTGTAATTTCCTTTTGTTGCAAGTCTTCCAGAGGTGGATCATCTTTGTCCTCAATTGATGTATTCTTTAGTTTCTTAGACAGCTTATCTGCATCATCATTATCACTATCTTCTTCCTTTCTTAAGGAAGGGTTAGTTTCATCAAAAATAATATGTACAGACTGTTCAATTAATAAAGTGCATTTATTAAATACTCTATAGCCTTTGGGTTTAGAGGTGTACCCCATGAAGATACCTTCATCTAATTTGACATCCAACTTACTAATGTCTCTTTTTCCATTGTTGTGGATGAAGCAAGGACATCCAAATGTCCTGAAGTGGCTTATCTTTGATTTCTTTCCTTTGAACAATTCATATGCAGTCTTCTTTAAGATTGGCCTGATCATTACTCTGTTGATAATGTAGCTTGCTATGTTGACTGCTTCAGCCTAAAAATACCTTGGCAGATCATATTCTGATAACATTGTTCTTGCCATATCCAATAGAGTTCTATTCTTTCTCTCAGTAATTCCATTTTGCTGTGGTGTCCTTGGTGCTGAGAAATTATGCTCAATTCCCTGATCATCACAGAACTTAACAAATTTTTCATTCTGAAATTCACCACCATGATCTGATCGGATAGAAACAATGCTGAACTTCTGATCCTTCTGAACTTTCTTGCTGAAACTGACAAAGTTATCAAATGTGTCATCTTTATGCTCTAGAAATGATACCCATGTGAATCTTGAGTAATCATCGACTATAACAAATCCAAAGTTCTTTCCTCCAAGACTGGTAGTCCTCATTGGCCTAAATAGATCCATATGAAGGAGCTCTAAGGGTTTTGAGGTGGTTACCACCGTCTTTGACTTGAAGGAGCTTTTGGTGTGCTTTCCCTTAGCACAAGGTCTACAGACACCTTCCATTTTTGCACAGACCTTTGGCAGACCTTCTACAAGATTTTTCTTCACCAATTTTCTCATACCGTCTATGCTACAATGACCTAGTCGTCTGTGCCATAATTCAGTAGATTTTTCTTTGTTTGCTGCCAGACAGACATTTTGTTCTTTGAGTTCCTCAAATAGAGCACATATAAGTTCTTTTCTCTAGTTGCTTCAAAGATGACTGATCCATCTTTCAGTATGCTGCATTTCGATTCTTGAAACTATATCTGATGGCCTCTGTCACATAGCTGGCTGATGCTAATGAGATTATGCTTCAACCCTTTGACAAGTAACACATCTTCTATAACTGTTCTTCCTTTATTATTCACAAAGCCACTGCCAATTACTGTTCCTTTCCCATTATCTCCATAAGTAACTATTCCTTCTTCAGCTTGGAGATGAGTGAATAACTTCTGGTTTCCTGACATGTGCCTTGAGCACCCACTATCCAAGTACCATTTGGATACTCGAGGGTTAACCTGAAATATAATCATCAAGCTTTAGGTACCCAAATTCTTTTGGGTCCTGATTGGTTAGTATCATTGATTTTACTTTTTATTATCCATTTCTTATGTCTTGTTGGGCATGTCGTTATGATATGTCCTAACTTGTTGCAGTGACTACAACATGATAATTTGGTTACTTTTTCTATATATTTGAAATCAGCTTTGTATGCTATATCTTGTTCAGGTACAAATATTGGTGTTGGATATGTTTTAGGATAAACTATGGTTTCTTCATTATCTGGGAGAGTATATCCTAATCCATTTTTCTTCTTATCTGATCTTCTAGCACCTTTTAATATGAGGGAGTTTTTACCATTTGTGAATTTTTCTAACGTGCTAGACAAATTTATGTTTTCTTCTGTTAGAGTCTTGATTTCAGTTCTTAGTTCATCTACATTTTCCTGTTTTACTAATTCCGTTATTTGTTTATTTTTATCTTTTAAGTCTTCACATAATAATTCATTTCTTCTTTTAAGTTAAGTTATTTGTTTTTCTAACTCTTCATTTTCGTTTTCAGATCAGAGTTAGTGTTTTCTAAACATGTACTATTTTTCTTACTGGCTTTTAATAGTTTAGTTACTTCTTTATATTTATTATATAGTTCATTAAATGCTTCCTCTAAATTATCTGAATCAGAATCATTGCATGAATCAAAAGAGGAGTCAGAAGTTACCTTATCTTCAGTATTTGCTATGAAAGCCAAATGGGCTTCTTCTTCATCATTGCAGGAGTTTGACTCACTGTTTGAGTCGCTACTGTTTTCCCATGCTGCTGCCATCGCCTTCTTTTTGTACTTTCTGAACTTCTTGGAGTTGTCTTTCTTCCTAAACTCCGGCTTCTTGAATTTTGGACACTCAGCTTTAATGTGTTCTGGCTTCTTACATTCATAGCAGATGGGTTCTCCTTTCTTCATCTCTTTTCCATTTGACTTCTTGAAGTCCTTATTCCTTTTGAAGTGCCTTCTACCAGATTAGAACTTCTTCTTCTTAGCCAAAATCCGCTGCAATCTTCTAGATAGCATTGCTTCCTCATTCTCACTGTCCACATCACTTTCACTCTCATCTGAACTTGCTTCTGGTGAATCTTCTTCAGCTTTTAAGGCGTTGGAGTTTTTCTTTCTGCTAGAGGACTCTCCTAGCCTTTCCATGTTGATCTCATGGGCCATGAGGGACCCAATGAGCTTTTCTACTGACATTCTCTTCAGGTCATTAGCTTCTTCTATTGCTGTGACCTTTGGGGTCCATGAGGACGGTAAGGATCTAAGTATTTTCCTCACCATGTCTCCAATCTCATAGGTTTTCCCCAGACCAGCTAGTCCATTTGTGATGTCAGTGAACCGACTGAATATTTGAGTTATGGATTCACCTGATTGCATCTGAAATCTCTCATACTGAGTGACAAGAATGTCGATTCTTATTTCCTTTAACTTGTCTGTGCCTTCATATGTGATCCTAAGCTTTTCCCACATTTCCATTGAGGATTTGCAGGCTGAAACTCTGTTGAACTCCTTCTTACTTAGAGCACAGCATAAGATGATATTTGCTTTGCAATTCAAGGAGATCTTCTTTCTGTCATCATCTGTCCATTGCGCTTTCTCATTTGTGACTACCAGATCACCTTCTTCTACTATGGACCAAATTTGATAGTCGTGGCCTTGTAGAAAGTATTCCATTCTTGTCTTCCAGTAAGGATAGTCTTCACCATCGAAGAGAGGGGGTCGGTTGACAGACTGACCTTCAAAGTTACCTTGGGCTGCCATGGATCTTTACTCTTCAGATCATTGGATCCTTTTTCTTTGTCGAAGAGACTCGCTCTGATACCACTTGTTGCCCAGTTGACGAGCCTAGTGGGGGGGTGAATGGGTATTTTAAAAATAATCTAGAAGATACCTGTAACTAAAAACATTCACATAAACGTTCTTCGAAGGAGGTTAGTGACTGTTAGTTTAAATATCAAACACACAAAGAAAACAATCACACGACACAAAGGATTATCCTGGTTCGGACCTCCTTTCCTTAGGAGTCCTACGTCAAGTCCCTAAGCAACCACTCAAGTTTTTACTAACTAGGGTACAGTCCCCCTAAGGACGCTACAGCACCCAGCTCGGCTGGCCTTCCTTCACACCTGAAGGGAATAACAACACCCTGGATACCCCACCAGGTCTTTCTTCATAACTGAAGGGTAACAGCACCCTGGATACCACCAGGTCTTCCTTCACAACTGAAGAGAAACAACACAAAGAGAATGGAATAAGATCAAGCCCCTAGATCAAGCTTTTAACAAGCCAAGATCTGAAGCCACTAGCACTGAGAGCAAGGATCTAAACAAGGCACACTCTCAGAACTACACGAGCTCTCTTAGAAAATCTATTACAGCACAGAGAGCAAAGAGCTAATGGTGATGAGGAATGAGATTCTTGGTTCTGGACTTCTTGCATAAGAATTTGAATGCTTGAAAACAAGATGCTTGTTCTCTACTTCGTTGGTTATTCTTCACTTCTGTCTTTGAGTTTATATCTTCTATTTGAAATACGGCCGTTGAAGTAACTATTGTCTCTTGGATTGATAGACATTAGACTGTTTGACATTTGGAAGCTTCAACTATCTTTTATTCATTTGAGCACGTAAAGAGATAGGGTCTTCTGGCGTCTATAGGTCCAACGTTGTATGATAGAATGTCTTCAGGACCCTGCACTCATTAAATGCTAGAACAGTAGACAACTTAAGCTGTCTCTTGTTGTCAGTATACATTGATGTGAGTATTCACTAGAATTGCAATCCCAGATAGCTTCTTTTAAAAGATGTATACAGAGTAAGCACAATAATGGACGACATTGTCTGCATGCATGCAGAGATACGTACAGAACTCATAAATGCAGGAGTGACAGATAGATATATACGTGACTTTGACTAGTCAATGCTTCAAGAGATAAGATAAAAGTCAAGTTGATATAAACTGTAAAGTCGTTGTCTATATGACTTATGAAATCGTTATGAATACTAACAAGTCATTATAGAGAGCAAATCGTTAAAGCAAGTGTATGTGTTTAATAGGAAAATCGTTATAAACACTTATCAAGTCGTTATGAGCTCTAAAGAAATCGTTGTGAAACACTTAACGAATCGTTATGGAATGTAAGTCGTTGTGTTCACTGAAGAAATCGTTATGGTAACTTATGAAATCGTTACGGCGAGCAAGACGTTGTGTTCTAAAGAAATCGTTACGTAAAGCAAATTGTTATGAGCGCTTAAAGAAATCTTTGTGCAAAGCAAATCGTTACGGCGAGCAAGTTGTTGCGAGTTCTAAAAAAATCGTTACGATGACTTATATAATCGTTATGACAGGCAAGTTGTTACGAGCTCTAACGAAGTCATTGCGATAACTTATAGAATCGTTATGATAGGCAAGTCGTTACGAGCTCTAAAGTAATCGTTGCGATAACTTATAGAATTGTTATGACGGGCAAGTCGTTACGAGCTCTAAGGAAGTTGTTGCGATAACTTATAGAATCGTTATGACAGGCAAATCGTTACGAGCTCTAAAGAAATCGTTGTGATAACTTATAGAATCGTTATGATAGGCAAGTCGTTACGAGCTCTAAAGAAATCGTTAGGATGACTTATAGAATCGTTATGGGATCGACTTGTTTGAAACAATATGACTTTTCAGTCTTACAAGGAAATCGTTATGAACTTCAACAGAAATCGATATGGACTTTGAGAAATATCATGTTGAAAAAATTAAAGCTTCAGAGAAGTAATGCATACCTTTATTGACTTGTTTGACCTTGGTATTTTTCCTGTACTTTAAGACTTATGAAATATTCATTAGATATTATTGATAAAAACTAGTTTAGTTTTGTTAATCACCAAAATACATATGTAATTAATTAAAATTACATGGGGACAGACTGATCATCAATCTCTATAACAACAATGTCTTATTGGCCATATCATTTCAGAAATCTAAAAACATGTTTCATGTATTTAATATCTACATGAAATTCTATTATGTCTTTTTCATAAAATCATGCATAATTAGCAAGATTACACAACACATTTTCTCATTTCTAAAATCATAATTTTACTGTATAACAACAACCTATCATGATACTACTTTCACTGATCTCATAATTCAATATTCATACCCTTTTTCTCTATCTATTGATTTCCATGCACATTTTTACCATTCAGAAAATCATCATAGTAAGTATGGTGTTCTAAGAATTCTGAAATTTTGACAAAAATTCTATTCCTAGTCATTCATCACACTTATAAATTTTCACAATTTTTTGAGTTCGGTGTAAATTCATAGGACTACTTCGCATAAACTTATGCTAAATAACATGGCACATAATGTACATGAATCATACAGTTACTGTGTAAAATATGAACACAATGGGTCTGTGATTCCATCTAACAGTAGTACAAACTCTCAATCGTACACCATAACATGGATTAAGCTCTTAACTATTTCATTTTCAATTTACCTAATCAAATAAAATTCTTTAAATTATTCATGCATAACCCATACATCATTGCCATGACTATCCTACTGCATAACAGTAATGATTTACACATAACAAAGCCTAACTGAAAAACTCTACACATGCATAGCTCACAGTTTATGAACAATAATTAGTTCTGCAGAAAACAACACTGATGAACTTAACGGCAATGTATGTTGTCATTTACCCAAGTTAACGTCAACATACCTTGCCGTTAATATCCGTTGACGGTAGCACATAGCACCATTAATATATAATAGACGTCCAATGCGTTGACGTTTACATGAAATAAATGGCTGTCGATGTTCACGTTGAGTTCATCTGACCAGAAACCCAGAAACTGCACATGAAATAACGGAACTTTAACCCCTTCCTACTCTTTTATTCATGGGTTTAAAAAATATGTAAAAATGAAAAATCTATAGAACATACTATCCTAAACCATTCCCCCATGTTACTTGCCTCTAACACTCCTTCTGAAGTCACAACTATAGGGTTGAAGACGCCCGCCTTGGTCATAAGGCAGTCCCTTCCACCGTCTACAAACGCTCGATCCGACCTCCATAACAGGAACCACGCTTGGAGAACGCTCTGCTCACGATCCTTGAAGTTCTCTCATGGTCCAGCTTGCTTCAGTTCGCACGAAACACTACACAGCAACTCTTTCGGCCCTCTTTTCTCACCTCCGAAATAGTGGGAAAACCCCTTCCCAAAGGACAAATCGAGGTTTTATAAGGACTCCTATGGTTTTTCTAAGCTTCAATCCTGACCCTTGAACTAAAAATGCTCCGATCCTTCCATTAAATGCCTTGGAAACGGCCGATCTTTTCTCCCCAGAACGGTAACAACAAAAATAGGAAAGTCAGGTCAACGTCCACCTATGTTGTCGTAGACCATGAAGTAGATGCCCATCGATCTTTCCGTCAACAAATTTGCCTGAAAAACCAAATATTCAAGAAAAATATAAATGACACAATTTCCTTTCGTTAACAGACAATAGATGGCAATCGATCATGCCGTCGAATGTAGTCAACATCAGTAAAGCTTGACGTCAAGTTCATCAAATTCACAGTTCATTGTTAAATGTAGAAACACACACACAATTGCATAATTCAATTCAGCAAAAGTTCTAGGGCACTACAACAACCTTCCAAGATATTTCTTGGCAGAAGCAATTAATACAGCTTGCTACATAATCAATAGAGCTATGATCAAGCTCATACAGAAGAAAACAACATATGAACTATACAAGTAGAAGAAACCCAAGATCAACCATCTCAAAATATTTGGATGCCCTTGCCACATTCACATCAATGGTAAGTCAAATATTGGTAAGTTGGATCCCAAATCCGATAAGGTATTTTTATGGGTTACACTTCTA
The DNA here is from genome assembly GCA_014218235.1 of Colocasia esculenta. Classification (NCBI taxonomy): domain Eukaryota; kingdom Viridiplantae; phylum Streptophyta; class Magnoliopsida; order Alismatales; family Araceae; genus Colocasia; species Colocasia esculenta. The sequence continues at coordinate 60,991,301 of CM024755.1, read as the reverse complement.
AACCCAGAGGATATAAAGTTTTCAATAAAAGGAGTTTATTAATTGAACAAACTCTACATGTTATTTTTGATGAATCTAACCCTTCCTTGAGAAAGGAGATTATTAGTGATGATGAAGATACAAAAAATCTTTGCAAGGAACTGAAGGAAGCATCCATCAAATATAATGAGGATCCACCCTTGGAAGAACTATGACAAAAAGATATAAAGTTTTCAATAAAAGGAGTTTATTAATTGAACAAACTCTACATGTTATTTTTGATGAATCTAACACTTCCTTGAGAAAGGAGATTATTAGTGATGATGAAGATACAAAAAATCTTTGCAAGGAACTGAAGGAAGCATCCATCAAATATAATGAGGATCCACCCTTGGAAGAACTATGACAAAAAGATATTACTCATGATGATCTTTTTAGGGAATGGAGATATAAAACGGATCATGTAGAAGATTACATAATTGGAGATCCATCTGTTGGGGTAAGAACTAGTGGAAATGCTATTTCTTGTGATTACCTAGCATTTGTCTCTCAAATAGAGCCAAAGACAGTCAATGAAGCACTAACTGATGAATCTTAGATTTTAGCCATGCAAGATGAACTAAATCAGTTCAAGAGAAATCAGGTCTGGTCCTTTGTTCCTAGACCATCAGATCATCCTGTAATTGGCATCAAATGGTTGTTCAAAAACAAATTGGATGAAGCTGATGTTATTACTAGAAATAAGGCTAGACTAGTTGCTCAAGGCTATTCTCAAGAGGAAGGCATAGACTTTGATGAAACCTATGCATCAGTTGCTAGACTTGAGGCTATTCGAATTTTACTAGCTTATGCATCCGCACTGGATTTAAAACTTTCAAATGGATGTAAAATCAGCTTTTCTCAATGGTGTCATAAAGGAGGAAGTCTATGTAGAACAACCTCCTAGTTTTGATGACCTATATTATCCTAATTATTTTTTTTAATTACATAAAGCGTTATATGGTTTAAAACAAGCACCTAGAGCTTAGTATGAAAGACTTAGTGCATTTCTATTAAACCATGATTTTATTAGAAGAAAAGTAGACAGCACTCTTTTTATCAAATCTAGTGCTAAAAATATATTAATTGTACAAATTTATGTAGATGACATTTTCTTCAGATCCACTGATGAATGTCTCTGCAAGTATTTTGAAAAGCTAATGCAGGGAGAATTCGAAATGAGCATGATGGGAGAACTAAACTACTTCCTTGGACTTCAAATTAAGCGAAGCAAGGAAGGAACTCACGTCAGTCAAATCAAATACACCAAGGAACTATTAAAGAAATTTGGGTTTGAGAATGTGAAACCACTATCTACTCCTATGAGCACATCAATTAGATTAGATAGTGATCAATGAGGTAAGAAGGTAGATCATAAACTTTACAGAGGTATGATCGGTTCATTGCTCTATCTAACTGCGAGTAGACCAGATATTTTATTTAGTGTATGCATGTGTGCAAGATATCAATATGATCCTAAGGAATCACACTTGATCTCATTGAAAAGAATTTTTAGATATTTAGCTCATACTGATAACTTAGGTCTATGGTTTCTTAAAACTTGTGAAATAAATTTGATTGGATACTCAGATGCTGACTATGCTGGATGCAAAGTGGATAGAAAAAGCACCAGTGGTTGTTGTCAATTTATTGTAGGATGCTTAATATCATGGTCTTTAAAGAAACAAAACTCAATAGCTCTATCAACAGCTGAAGCTAAATATGTAGCCGTTGGGAGCTGTTTCACACAACTCCTTTGGATCAAACAACAGCTTGAAGATTATAGACTACACATTAAAACCATTCCACTATTATGTGACAACACTAGTGCTATCAATCTCACCAAGAATCCTGCACAACACTCGAGAACAAAGCATATTGAGGTTAGATATCATTTTATTCGAGATCATGTAGCAAATGGTAATATTAATATTTCCTTTGTAGATACTCAAAATCAGTTAGCAGATATCTTTACAAAAACCTTACCTAAAGAAAGATTTACCTCTCTGAGATGGGAATTAGGCATGTGCAATTTGTAACATATTTATCTACATATAACTGAAATAAAATAATCCGTTTTAGAACAAGTTTCAACTCTCTACCCTTATTTTAATAAATCTATGCTTTTCGCCTTTGCACTATCTTCACTCCTTATTTTTTCGTCTTATGCAATTAATGCTCCGCCTTTTGGTAGTCACTTTATCTTTCTCTTTGTGGAGGCAACTCTTCCCTTACCGATTCTCTCTCTCTCTCTCTCTCTTATCGCGCCCTTTCGACTCCAAGGTCTGCGAAACCCTCTATCGACTCCAGGATCCTTCTCCCCATTCTCAAAATACTTGATTCTTCCCCCTAAATTTCGTGAGGGGTTTTACTCCTCTTCCTTCCACGTTCCTTCAGAGCTTTCCCTTATAATTTTCCATGGTAGCTTCTGGTAGTTCAGATAATTTGGGAGGTTACAGTGCAGCTTTCCTCACGGCAGAACAACACGAAAGATTTTAGGCAGTGAAGATCAACATTTGTAGGAATAAGGTAGTTAATTTGGAAGATTTGGAGAAGCATGGGATGGGCAGTGTGATTGAAGCTCTATAAAGAATGAAATGGACATAGGTATGTATAGTTTCCGAACCCAGCTGTCCGCACTTGGCCAAGGCATTCTGCACCTGCCTTCAGTCTGAAGATGAAGGGACTCTCACCTCATTTGTCAAAGGTAAGGCCATTCGTATCACTCATGATTTGTTGGAGGAATTGATTGGTGTCTCTAAGGTAGGCCACAATTTGATCAACTCAGTAGATATTCATGCCAAATGGCTTGGAATTATTGGAACATAGTATAAGCTCAGGGAAGGTAAAATAGACATAAATCAATTCAATGCTTTCAACCGGCTACTGCACTTTATTGTTTGTCAAATTCTAGTACCTCGCAGTGCCACTTTTTCTTCATGCACAAAAGGAGACGCAGATGTCATGTTCTGGGCTGTGCAAGGTCAAAATGTAAATATGGCACAAATTATATTTGAAAAGATGAAGTTTGTAGCTTAACTTATTTGGGATAAGAAGAACAAGTTAGCAGTCTCCCTTCCTTATGCTCATCTGCTTACCAGAATTTTTCAATATTTTGAAGTTGATTTGGAAGGAGAACTTTTGGAGAAAATGGGACAGCCCATTCACACCAGGAACTTAAAGAAAAGTGGTTTTTCTATGTCAGCAAATGTTTGGTCAAAAACTTCCATGGCTGAAGTAGAAGCCATCATAGGAGATACCTCTACTACTAAAGCTCCATCTGTTCAAGTAGCTGAGAGTGCAGTTAGGGATGCTAAACCTCTTACATTCACCTTGTCTGAACGGAGAATTGAAGACATTGATCCTAAACACGATGAACCATTTGGACAATCAGTTGAAGGTGCTATACCTGAACCTACTTTTGAAAATCCTGTTGGACAAGAAACTTTTGTTAGTCCTCATGAGGAGATTGCTCATATTGAGGGGGAGCATGTAGAAATCCATGCTGAAGAATCTGAAGGTGCTCCAGTTGAAGAAAGTCATTTTTAAAAAGAGTATGAGGCAGTTGTTCTAGATGGTGTGCCTTCAAGCCAATTAGAAGAAGTTCCTTTGGAAGATGCTTCTGCTCAGGGGGAGTCTGCTGCTAGTGTCTTCGAAGATCATTTTCAAGAAGGTATAGTGGAAGATGCTTGTAATGATGATGATGATGATAATGATGCTCACCTGTAAACAGATTTTGCAGCCATGCATGATGAGCCAGCTGTTAGTGGTGGAGGTAAAGAAAAGGCTATAGCTAGTAGTATTCCTAGGCTCACTAGAAGAGCTCATAATAAATCCAAGAAAATGATGATATGTGTTCATCTGGACCCTGTTGTTACGCTATTAGATGCTCATGGAGAGCTGCTTTGTTCCCTTCAGGCAGATGTGGCATCTGTTGTTCACAGTCAATGCTCCCATGCCAAAGCTATTTGTGAAGTCAGCTCTAAGCTCCAAGCTATGAGAAATGAATTAGGTAGTTTGAAGATCATGATGATTGATCTCGCACAATTTGTGAGACATCATTTGCCTTCTTCCACCTCTGCAGCACCCCCTTCAGCTCAAGCCATTCCTGTTCCTCCTACTGTACCTGAACCAGGGCCTTCAGAGCCATCTGTATCAGTACTTGAAGCTACTGCTGGGCCATCCGTGCCTTCTCAATAGTCAGACTAGGCCGGTCAGTCAGTGCTGGAAGACCCATCAGTGCCAGAAGAACCAGTTGCAGGGCCATCCATTCCTATAGAAGCAGTTGTTGGGCCATCAAGGCCTTCTGAGCAAGTGGAGGAAGTTGTTGTGCCACAAGGGCCATCTGTGGATATGGGGGACTCCAGGCCTTCTGATCCTCCTCCAGTCTTGCATACTCCTGCACCTTCTTCCCCCACTGTTCCTTTCACTGCTCCACATGCTCCTGAACCTTCCAATAAACCTCTTGCCAAACATGTTTCTTCTGCTACTCCCTACTTTGATGAACCCTCATCATCATCTACTCCCTCTTCCTCTATTCCACCCCCCTCTTCTGAAGCACCTCCAGCCTCTTCTTCTAGTCCCTCCTCAGCTGAACCATCTACTCAACATCCTCCATCTTCTTCCTCCTCTCTCCATCCTCCTACTCCACCATCCTTCATCACTCTCATTCCTGAGAAAGCTAGCACCACTGGCCTTATAGTCACTAACATTAATGATGAATTTGAAGAGGCCATTCTCAAAACAGTTCTATCTGTTTCCTCCCATCACCACAGGACTGACTCTCAGCCCTCTCCTAGTCCTACCTCAAAGAAAAGGAAACTTTCCAAAGAACTTGTTCCCCACACCTCTTCAGCCTTATTTCCTTCCTTGTGGTACTCTCTCTTTGTATTCCACAGAAGAAAAACCCCTTACACTGAATACCTTAAAAAATGTACTTTTGCTACAATTTTTAGTTCCCCTATCTCAATTTGTCAGAATATCTCACTCTTATCCTTCCTGTATCTCATGTACCCAAACCTGACCAACATAAAATCCTTACTTCGGCTGAGTCCTAGACTGAGGATTAGTGGGCCCGATCCCATAAAGCCTTGTACCAAAAGTTTGAAATTGCTAGGGATCATAGATACCCTCTATCAGATCATCCTCTTTCCCTTTCAAAATGGTTTGTGAGTCAGCACACATCCTCTTGGGGTCCTTTCATTCAGAAGGAAATCAAATTGATCAGGAAATTTCAGATGTACAATGACTACTGCCATGTTAATGGTCTTCTTGAAGTCCAACTTGCCCAATTCCGGTTTGCTGTTAATGAGCTATGGACTCAGCACCCTATCAATATAGCTCTTCATGTTGATTTTGCCACTTTCAAGATTCCAGACTTCAAGTTGCTCCCTCAGTTACACTTTTTGCTCATGGACTCTGATGTTGGTCCAATTATCTTTGAGAGATTTTCTAGAGTCAAAGCTTTGATCTTTGTTTAAAAAGGAGCTCCCATAGCCTTCCATCATTTTCTGTTCAGAGAATATCACCGGGGATTCATTAAATCTTCAGTATTAACTCCTCTGCTAGCAAAATCTAAAAGGTTTTTCACCACTGACTGGAGTAAGATATATCATTAGGCTTCTCTCTAGTTGGATCAGCTAAATGCATCTCTATTCCAGCCAAATCAACCCACCCTTTCTCCTAAGCAATTCATGGATCTCAACTCCATCAATCTAGTGTTAGATTCCTACTCAATCTGGGTTGAACGATACAAAGCGTTTGTTGCTTTGAAGCAGGAATTATTTGCTCACTATCTTCAATATCCCATATCTATAGACAAGTTTGTACAACATGTCAATTTTGGTACCTCTTGTTTTTATAGACTGTCTCTCATCGATCTAGAGTTTACTAAATTTATTGAGGATCAGAGGCAGATTCACATTCAACGACTCAGTGCAGATATGGGGCCCTCCTATAACATTAGCTGGGGAGTATTTAAGAATCTTTTTGAAGAGCAAGAAGTCAAAGATAGTGTCACGTCCCGAGAATTACACAGTGGATATTAATTCTGATAATTCGAGTCGATAACCCGAGACGTGAACAGTCGGCAAATAAGCCTCTAGCTAGCACGCACTAAGTGTATAACAACACAACATCATCATAGGGCCCAAACATGGAACTCAATGAAAATTGTATTCAAATCTCATACTTGTTTCAAAGGAACTAATACAGGACTAAGACTCAATAAAAAGAAAAAGTACATTTATTCCTCACTTCCTACTACATGAATCTAACACTCAAAGCAAACTACTATATCTAGACTCATAGTTGGAACGCTCATAACTCGGATGCATTCCCATCCTCGACTTGCTCTTCCTCTTGAATGTCATAATCACTTAGAATGGTTAAAAGTAGGGAATTAGCAAACTAGCCCAGTAGGATTTATATCTCAATGTGCGGGCAATAATATAAGTGATTAACAATTTAGAACTAGGTAAGCACGATGATTGTCATGATATGCATGTACGAATAAAACTCATTAGAACATGATACATGAACAAGCTAGATAGAGTGATCACGATAGAACAAGATGACAAGATAGAACTAGCAATAGATTGCTTTGTACAAGCACGCAAGATTTCACTTGATGTTAATAGTTTTCAAGAACGCAAGATATCACTAATTGCAATAAATGCAGGATGGCCATATCACGCAAGCAAGCAAGCATGCACGAGCACGATCATGTAACACTAATCAAGCACGTAGACACTAATGTACACGAAGGAAAGATCCACCAAGAATGTACACCAGGACACATGTATGTGGTTATTGTATCTATTATTCAACACGACATGCATGACTCCCATCGTAGATGGGACGCCAGTAATCATTATACCCCATGGTTAATAGTATATTTATGACTCTTCATCATTGGGGATAGACTAGAGCCCTTGGACACTCACCGTGCCCAATCAGCATCTTACTTAAATTTTAAATGTAGATACCCACAGTCATTAACAATGGCCAATGAGAGTTTCAAGATGTAAGCATATGTAACATCATGTTCATGATGATGATGAGAACAAGTAATAAGTAAATTTAACATGATTTCATGAGAACAATGGTCAAGAGATAAATTTGGCAGCATAACGGTACGATTTATACTTTAGTTCAATCTTTACATTAATGTTTTAGTCTAGATTGTAAATCACACTCACGAGAACAAGATGAGAGAGGAAGTGTATGCTATCTCCATGGAAGTTCAATGGTACAACCAACTCGGTCTCCATGTGGGAATCCACAGAGAACGGAGATTTTTGAAGGTCTTAGAGAAAAGGTCACTAGTCTACCGATTCGGAATGACCGATTGTCACATCCTGAGAATTACGCAGCGAATATTATTTATTAATTCGAAGAATTCGAGTCGATATCTCGAGACGTGGATAGTCGGAAAATAAGCCTCTAGCTAGCACGCACTAAATGTATAACAACATACATCATCAAAGGGCCCAAATATTGAACTCAACTAACCTTTATTCAAATCTCAACTCATTGCATTCCAAATGGAAACTAGTACAGGACTAAGACTCAATAAAATGGAAAATTACACTTATTCCTCACTTCCTACTACATGGTACTAACACTCGAAACAAACTACTATAACTGGACTCATAGTTGGGACGCTCTTCACTCGGACGTATTCCCATCCTCGACTTGCTCTTCCTCTTGAACGTCATAGTCACCTAGATTGGGTAAAAATAGGGGATGAGCAAACTAGCCTAGTAGGATTTATATCTCAATATGCGGGCAATGATATAAGTGATTTAACAATTTAGAACTAGGTAAGCACGATGAGTGTCATGATATGTATGTACGAATAAAACTCATTAAAACATGATACATAAAAACAAGCTAGATGGAGTGAACAAGATAGAACAAGATTTTGAAGAAGATGACAAGAAAGAACTAGCAATAGATCACTTTGTACAAGCATGCAAGATTTCACTTGATGTCAATAGCTTTCAAGAACGCAAGATATCACTAATTGCATTAAATGCAGGATGGCCATATCACGCAAGCAAGCAACCAAGAATGTGTGAGCACGATCAAGTAACACTAATCAGGCACGTAGACACTAATGTACACCAAGGAAAGATCCACCAAGAATGCACACTAGGACACGTGTGTGGTTATTATATCTATCATTCAACAAGCAAGCAAGACTCCCAGCGCAGATGCAACGCTAGTAATCATTATACCCCATGGTTAACAGTATATCTATGACTCGCCATCATTGGGGCTAGATTGGAGCCCTTGGACACACGCCGTGCCCTGTCAGCATCTCATGTAAAATTTTAAATGTAGATACCCACAGTCTTTTATAATGGCCAATGAGAGTTCCAAAATGTAGCATGTGTAACGTCATGTTCATGATGATGATGAGAAGAAGTAATAATTAAATTGAACATGATTTCATGAGGACAATGGTCAAGAGATAAATTCGGCAGCATAACGGTACGATTTATACTTTCGTTCAATCTTTACATTAATGGCTTTAGTCTAGTTTGTAAGTCACACTCACGAGAACAAGAAGTGAAAGGAAGTGCACGCTCTCTCCAGGGAACTTCAATGGTACAACCAACTCGTCGGCCATGTGGGAATCCATGGTCAGAGGAGATTTACGGAGGCCTTGGACAAAAGGTCTCTAGTCTACCAATTCGGAATGACCGGTAGAGAGTTTCCAATTTCCCAAGAAAGGGCTGCCTAACAGTGCAAGTGTGTAGTGATGTACGCGTGTCAATTCACGGTCTCAAAACTCGCGGAAAACACTTAACATGATGGCATGCAATGGACAATGCATTTAACTATACATAGGTTTACAAGATTTTAAGATAATAATTATCCTTTAAATCAAGCTAGAACGGTAACAAGAGTAAATCACCAGTTTCATGAATGATCATATCATTAAAAAAGCAATTAGAATAATATTCATGTAATTAAGGCTTTTTAAATGGGTTAAACACTTTTAAGCCGTTAAATAGACATCATGCAATGATCAGACCCAAGATATACAATTTACACATAAAAAAATCATATTAAACAGACCTTGGGTATAACGGTAAAATTTACAAACAAGGTAGTTGGGGTCATGTGGTATAATGAGGTCGCGACGGACACTTATGAAGAAGGCGACAGGACCGACAGGCCCGGGGGTCAGGTCGCGACAAACCCCAGTAAGGGTCGTGACGGGTCGGGACCAGAACGCGACAGGGTATTGTGAGGAACGCGACAGGTTCTGGCAGACCGGGCAGCAGATCGTGACGACATGTCCTGTCACGATCCGATCGCGACAGTGCGCTCTGTCGCGACGGCCTTCTTAACGCGGCCTATTGGGCCGTCGTGTTCACAGGATCCGTGCCAGAGTACAACAGGGAAAAGATAGGGCATTGGATTGCAGTCCAGAACTTCTTTATGTTGACACAAGGTGCTTCAAAAATAGAGAACAAATTGTACAGAGCATGAAAAATAACGAAACCAGTTTTAAACTAACCTAGACATGCAAGGTTACTTCCAGTAAATCGGAATTAGAAATAATGAGGGTTTTGATAGGCTTTGATTAAGTCAAACTCAACGTAGAAGACAAGTGTAACCTGTAGACGTAGTTTCATGCAGCAACCCTCTTATCATGCTTATACCTCTCTAACTAATGAGATTTAGACAAAATAATCAACACAAAACCTGATGAGGACAACTAGTAGAAAAATTTTCATGTTGGGGGTTTGCTCTAATTCGGTCTTGAATCACATGCAATAAATAATGAACGGGAAAAGTCCTGACACTGCGCGACTTTGGCAAAACGCTTATAATTCAAAGTCTACTCAATGAAATTCGAAGAAACCAGTGGGAAATGAAAGCTAACTTGATGCTCTACACATAGGTATAGGATATATTAAGGTTTGGCCCGAGAAAACCTACCTTTTGGGTTGATTAAGTCTCATTCTTCCAGAAAACCCGTGTTCAGACCACTTGGAGGAGAACGCTTAATACTCCGTGTATACTGCATGGAATTTGGGCATTCCACTTGGGTTAGGAAGTAGACTCGACCCTCTTTCCAGGGGTATAAGCCATGCACGATGGGATTTAGGTTTGGCCTACCTTAGCTCGACTCCAAGAAGGTGGTTTGTGCAGGTCGCAGCAGACGAACGGGGAAGAAGATGAGCTTCTTGTGGTCGATCCACAGCTCCCTAGCTACCAAGAACTCCTCCACATGACCCCAGCAAGTTCTAAAACTCATCCCTAGGGTTTTGGTGAAGAGTATTTAAGTAACCATGGTGTTTAGGAGTCCTATTGTAACTAGGAAAGAAGGGTTGCGGGATTGGCTTGTGTCTTTCCATAATTTGAAGATCTCTCCCTCCATTAGAGAGTCTTGGCCATCAAGCAACTTCCTTGGATGGGTAGGCAGGAATTTGGGTTGCTAAAAGTGCATGATTCCATCCCAATTAAACCCTAATTACCCCTTTCTAATTTCAGCCTATTTAGAGTTACGAATTTCCATGCATTTTCTAGATTTATTTGGTTTTTGGGTCATATGTGATCTATTGGCTCAATTAAGATATTGGGTCATTAATGTATAATGTTGGAAGTCTCTCCAACACCTTTATTTAATTTTTGGTTGCGTCGTATTTCCATGTTAACGGTTTTTCGACTTGTTTCCTAATTCGGATAATTGATCACCATGTGATGTTCACTTGGTTAATCGGATTTTTCATCGCACGAATTCCTTCGTGGAACCCTTAAGAATAATGTGTGGGGTTGATTTCCAATTTTTACAGATATTTCCTATGTGATTTAGCACATACGATAATGATACGTATGTTTTAAATAGATTACTATTATGGAAATTATTTATTTCCATTTATTCGAATTTTTATATAGTTAAAATTTCCGCGGTGCTACACCCTCCCCCACTTAAGAGAATTTGGTCCCCAAATTCATGTATAGAAAATTATTGTACAAGTGAGGTGTACTTACTTGTGAATAGCTCCAGGTATCTTTTGCGCATTGCTTCCTCGGTTTCCCACGTGTCGTCCTCATTAAGCATCGGGCGACATATTCCGCCACCTCTATCTTCATGTTAGGCCACCAAAAGCTTCTTTTCAGATCTTGATACATTTTGGTAGTTCCCGGATGAATGGTATACCTGGTCTTGTGTGCCTCATCCATAATCATTTTCTTCGTCTCCGCATGGTCGGGTACACAGACTCGATTCCGGAACAATAGTCTTCCATCATCAGTTACTGAGAAATCCGGCCTCTGGTCTAGATTAGCCTTAATCTCCACAAGTACAGGGTCATTGTCTTGGAGTGTTGTGATGTCCTTCAGATGTGTAGGTTGTGCCCTAATACTAGCAACAAGGCATCCCTTCTCTTTGAGGTCCGCATCAATATTTAACTTGGCGAAGTCCTCTAATAACTTCCATTCGTCCACCATTAAACTTGACAATGTGATCATTGGCTTCCTATGTTGGGTTTTCATTCTAACATTTATAACAACATGTTTTTTGATAATGAATATCTTCAATTGAGGTTTGATACACTTGACACATGACAAAGAACCCAATGCAATACTTGTTCATTTGTGTATTCAATATACTTAACATTACATGTTTTATCATGTAGGTACAAATGCCCAAAGTCAAGCTCTCACCAAACAAGTGAGAAAGATCACAAAAAGCAAGAAAGAAGGTCACCTGTCGACAGACACAAAAGTACCTGTCGACAGATTGCACAGGAAAGATCAACCCGAAGTCACATTGCTCAGAAAGTCTTCATCTGTCGACAGATGGTCATCGACTATCGACAGATTGCACAGAGCCAAAGATCAAAACTTCAGTTTGATGCAAACTCACTGTCGCCTGTCGACAGATGGCCAAGACCTGTCGACAGACGGAGAATATTTCAAACTACGGAAAGTTTCTAAGTTATCCAATATAGTGTTTCCAAGTCTAACATTTCTCCAAGTGAGAAGACCTATATTTAAACACCTCTTTGGAAGAAATTTCGTACAGAAGCAGCCACAACCAAAACCCTAGAGCTATTCCAAATTCCAGAAGAGTTGTTGCTGCTCTGCTTCAGACTGCTGCCCAGAGCCCTAAAGATCCGTCGATCCAGCAGTTCCTGAAGATAGAACGTCGAGGATTCAACCTTCTCCATCGACTCAAAGCATTCAAGTCGAAGATTGAACTTCCTCCAGGCGTTCTCAGAAGAGTTCTTCACCAGGATTTATTCTCTCACTCACAACTGTCTCTGCTTTCATATTTCTACCATCTGTGTGTGTGTTGTGGTGATTTAAGTGACCACTGTGCTTGAGATCACGTGTGTGTGTTGTTCTGATCGTGGGTGCACATCAAAAAACACGTGTGTGTGAGTTGTAGTCACCGTACTCTCTCATAAGCAGTTTTCTCTGCGTGTGTGTGTGTGCCGTGGACGTAGGATACAAGATTTGTGTACTCCGAACCACGTAAATCTTCGTGTCCTGTGGTTTGAACGTTTTTCAAGTTAGATGCTTGATAGGCACGTTTCATTTACACACATTAGATAAATTGCAAATTCATCTACACGTCATCAACACATCTAAATCTCACTCAGTTTCTACTGAAAACTCAAAAGACTTTGTTGTGGTTAAAAAGGGTTGTTTTAAACTTTTAATTGACCGTAATCTATTCAACCCCCCCTTCTAGATTACCATATTGGGATTCCGCAAACCTTTCAAGCTAGATAATATATGCGCTAGCTTCAATAAGGGTTCGAAAAGTAAGCATTAACTGGCCAGCCAAGGCAAGAAGTCAAGGCTGGGCTTTATTTGGAGTTTTGAAAATACATTGGTTATCTAAAACTAAGGTTCTATTTACAAAAAGTGAGTATATCTATGAAAGAGAGGCATGGACGGGAAAAGACGGCCCAAATTTTGTGGTTCACTCGACAAGATATTGCTTATCTAGATTTAAGGAATGTGTAATGAAAAGAGAACTCACTTGGGAAAGCAGAGATGGAACTCCCCTTTCTTGCAAACTTTTATTATTATTTTTTGACACTTTTTTTTAACCACATTATTGACCCAAGTGCCCTTTCGGGTTTTTGCCAGAGTCAGCCCCTTCTTGCTTTTACGTGCGTGCCATTTTGGGTTTTCACGTAGCAGGGTTCCCAATTTTGCCAACAATGGCCTTTTGGGTTTTCATCAAGGTTGGGTTTCTTTTGTCCTTTTTACCCCTACTCAGCTGTAAAACTAGAGTAGGTTTGATGAGTATATCTATTTTTAGCTCTTTTGCTCATCATTTTTTTATGAGGGTTTTGACACAGGTGTCAAAGTTGTTAACACCTGCTTTGTGGCTTGCAGACTACTCCGCCGACCTAGTTTTATCTTTTGGTGACATCGATCATGTTGATACCATCAGCTTTACAGGTAACTCTGTTGGTCTAGTTTTATCTCTTGGTGACACTGGTTGTGTTGACGCCATCAACTTCAAGACATATAGACGACTCTGTTTGCCTGGTTTTATCTCCTGGTGATGCCAGTTATGTTGACGCCATCAACTTCAAGACCTAGGGATGACTCTGTTGGCCTGATTTTATCTTCGGGTGACGCCGGTTGTGTTGATGTTGGAGCGTTGCAGCACTCCATTGTAATCAGATTTGATTCCTGCAAAATCTTACTAGAGTCTTATCAATAATCCTTGAAGATTTCATCCATGTTACTTTTCCCACGAATTGGGACTGGGCTACGGCATTTATCTCGTAGTTGCACCTCCTTGAAGATGGATTCTTATAACTTCGGAGACCTCAGACGCGATACTAATCCTACAAACAGAGGCTAGACTATAGTATTTATCCCGCAGTTCCAGCTCTTTGTTGGTTGATTTTTTAATATATATTTCTGGAGACCCCAGATGTGGTAGAAATTTCACAATCTAAAGCTAGACTACGGTACTCATTCAGCAGCTGCAGCTCCTTGAGGATGAGAAATAGTTCGAGTACGGGAGCCCAACACGTGAAAGAGGGGGCCAACTTCTTAAATCAAATGTTATCTTTCTTTGTGTATTTCTTTTGTCATGTCCTCATTTTTCATCATTAATTCCTTTTTTTTCATTTTATCATCTTTTTAATCATTTCATTTTTTTCCTTCATCATTTTTATCATCATTTTTTACTTTATTTTATTATTTTCTATATCATCATCATCATTTTTTCATTCATTTCATTTCATTTTCTTTTATGTATGTTCTTAGAGACCACAAATGTGGTAAACGTACCACAAACAGAGGCTGGACTACATTGCTTATCCCACAGTTACTGTTTATAGGAGATTAATTTTGATTTGTATCTTTGGAGACCCGAGATGTGGGAAACACTCCACAAACTGAGAATGGACTGTGGTACTTGTCCCGCAGTTTCTGCTCCTTGAAATTTGATTTTTATATTCTCAGAGATCCCAGATGTGGTAAGCATTTCACAAACTGAGACTAGACTACGGTACTTGTCCTACAGTTGTTGCTTCTTGGAAATTGATTTGATTTATATCATTGGAGACCCTAGGTGTGGGAAAATTTCCACAGATTGAGAATGGACTACGGCACTTATCGCGCAATTCCTGCTCCCTAGAAATTGATTTGATTATTATCCTTGGAGACCCTATATGTAGGAGACATTCCACAAACTTAGAATGAACTACGACACTTATTTCGCACTTGCTGCTCCTTTGAGATTTATTGATTTTTATCACTAGAGAACTCAAATGTGGGAAAGATTCCAGAAATTGAGAATGGACTACGACACTTATTCCACAATTGTTGTTCCTTTGGGGTCAATTTTGATTTTAAAGTTTTTTTTCTTTAAATGTCATATTTAGTAAGTTTTGGAAACGATGGGCATGAAGCTCGATTTGTTTCCGAAAATGTTGATATGGAAGCCCATTTTCTTTAACATGCGAGCATAGAATCCCAATTTTAATACATATAGACGTAAAGACCCATTTTTAAAACATGAGGGCAAAAAAGCCCGATTTGAAGTCATGAGGGCGTGGACGCCCGATTTTGAAACATGTGGGCACAAAGAACCAATTTCAAAACATGTGGGGCAGAAGCCCAATTTGAAAGCATGAGTTGGAGTTTTGAAATATGGTTTTCAAAACATGGCTAGCAAATATGAAATTTGAAATATGATTGACAAATTGTCTCTTTTGAAAAAAAAATTTTGAGATATGATTGGCAAATTGCCACTTTTGAAATTTGAAATATGAGTTCTTTTTTTGCTTTTGAAATCATGAGTGGCAAGTTTGTCGATTTTAAAATATGAGTTTTAAAATATGATTGGCGAGTCGTCACTTTTGAAATATGATTTTTTTTTAAATTATGAGTGGCAAGTTTGCCGATTTTTTTAAAGTATGAGTTCTAATAATTTCAATGGAGTCGATGTGAATGTTCTCTCTCTAGATTTCTAGAGAGAGAAGCTCTGGTTCTGGAGAGGTGTTGTGGGAGCCCCGGTTGCCTCCACCACCCCCTGGCGGTGGGCGGCTGGGTTCTTTCTGCTGCTAAGCATGGCGTCTGAGTTGGTTCTTGGGGATGGGCTGCCCAAGAGGACGTTGTCTTTTGCGCAAGCTTTGTCAAAACCCCTGTGTCCTAAGAAGGTTTCCTTGCAAATTAAGGCTCCTGCGTTCACTGATGCTGGTGAACCTGCCGTTTTCTTCTCTCAAGATGAGATATTGAAATCTAAGGAGGTCCTCCACAGGGCCATCATTGTCAAATGTTGTTACGGTAGGCCTTCCATTAAAAGATAAAGTCTTGTTTAACTGCTAGGCTGGGGCTTAAATCTGATTTCATAGCCAGTTCTCTGAACCATCGACATCTCCTCCTTTGCTTTGATTCTGAAGAAGATTTCCTCTTGGTTCTCCTGCGGAAAAGCTTATACATCAAAGGTTACTTATTTAGATTCTTCATATGATCGACCACTTTTGATTATGATAAAGACCCATCAATGACGCCTATCTGGGTGGGTTTCCCAGATCTACCAGTTAGTTTATATAATAAGGATTATCTGAGATCTATCGCTAACAATCTGGGACAAGTTCTGCGAATCAATGAGGTTACGCTAGCTTGGACTCAAACTGTAAAAGCTTTAGTCTGTATCGATGTCGATATTGTTGCTCCTCTTCAAGACAAGATATGGATTGGTTATGGTGATTAGGGGTTCTGGCAGAAAGTGAATTATCACAGGGTTCCTCCATTATGTAAATTTTGTTGTCGCATTGGCCATGGTGAAGAATCTTGCCACAAAAAGAATAAGAGAATTATGCCCTCTCAAGGGACCAAAGATGCTGGTGTATCTGGGGTTGTGGTTCCGTCTACTCAAGAGTGGAGACCAGTTCGTGGTCATAAGAAGAAGGCAGTGGAAGTTATATTGGAGACTCCGGTTAGTAATGCTTTTGAGCGATTAAGAGATGATGTTGTAGATTCGGTATCAAGAGAAGAAGAACATGTAGCAGCGAATGTTGTAATTGGTGATGGTGTTCTCTAGGAGACTCATGTTGCTGCCCCATCCATTGATATTTCTCTGGTGGAGCAGTTTGATCAGCGACTGCTACATGCTCATGCTGATGATGTTAATTTACATGTGCATGGCCCATCTAAAGACCATGAATGCTTGGAGGCTATAGGCTTTCCTACGTCGCCGCCGTTCGTGGCCATGCATGGCGGCTCTTCCGCCGGAGGAGTGGACGATGGTAAGTCTCAAAATTTAGCATGTGTGCCTTCGTGTGGTAGCCCAGCTGCCAAAACGCTTTCTCAGGAAACCTCCCAGGTTTCATTCAAGGTAACTACAGAGAACCTCCTTATGCCTCCTGTTAAAACTTCTAAAGAACGAGGTAAGTTTTTAAGGAATGATATACATACAAGATCAAAGGCCAAAGCTGCCGGCACATAAAGGGTATGTTTCCTCATAATTAACAATATTTTGTTTTGGAATATTAGGGGGTTTTCCAATAAAGCTTCCAAGCGTGTTTTGAAGCATCTGGTGAGGGAAAAGAAAATTCAGTTCCTGGCTATTCTTGAGCCGAAATTGAACATATGCAACGCCTCTTGAATTTGCAATTGCCTTCATATGGACTGTTGTGTTGAGGAGCTTCATATGGATTCCAAAATTTAGATTTTTTATAATCAACTGTTCTCTTTTAAAATTATTTCCTATACCTCTCAGCATGTTATGGGTATGCTCCTCAGAGATGGGTCGCCTTTGATTGTGATCACCTCCGTTTATGCTAGTTGTCAACTCACTGACAGAAGATTGTTGTTTGATGATATCCTTGCTCTGGTCGACACTATAAATATCCCTTGGCTAGTTGGGGGAGATTTTAACTGTATTGCAAAACATTCTGAGAAGAAGGGTGGCCTCTTGCATAATACGACATCTATGATTGAGTTCAATGCTTTCATTTCTGCCTGTGGTCTTCTGGATGCTGTCTTCAAGGGTTATCCTTACACCTAGACTAATAACCGAGTTGGCCCTAATTCTATTAAGGCTAGGTTGGACAGGTTGCTTGTTGATAACCGGTGTTCAGGGGTTTTTCCTGGGTGTAGTGTGCAGCATCTCTCTCGTGGTCCCTCTGACCATGCTCCCCTTTTCATCCAGATGCATGGGTTGTATTCTCAGCCAAGCCGGTTTATTTTTCAAAATATGTGGACTAAGCATGATTCTTTTATGGGATGTGTTAAACATGCTTGGACTTCTGTGGACAGATGGCATCCTAATCCTTTTTATAAGCTTCAGGATAAACTTAGAGCTGCCAAAATTGCCTTGAGACATAGGAATTAAAATGTTTTCGGACACATTGATGATAACATTAGAAAAGCTTAGGAACATATTGCAAAATGTAAGATCCTTTTTTATTATTCGCCCACTGTCTCAAATCGTTCACTTTTGAATGATGCTAATGTGCAGCTTAGACATATTCTACATTGTCAAGAAATATTTTGGTGCCAAAAATCTAGAATTCAATGGTTGGAGGAGGGTGACAGAAACACAACTTTCTACCATGAAGTAGTGAGAAGTAGGCGGAGCAGAAATTTCATTCATCGGCTTAGAATTGATGGTCAATGGTGTGATGATCAAGATACTTTAAAGTCTGCCGCTGAGCAGTTCTTTTCTTCCCTTTTATCCACGGAAAATCATGTTATCCATAATCATCTCCTCAACTCTATTCCTAATATCATTTCGGATGAGGATAACCACATGCTGACTGTTATTCCTAATGATGAGGAGATTAAACTTGTTGCTTGGAGTATGAAAGGTGACAGTGCTCTAGGACCGGATGGTTTTACTGGGAATTTCTATACTACTTGTTGGGATATTATTGCCAAGGATGTGATTGAGGCTGTTTCTAGTTTTTTCACTGGCTACCCCCTTCCCAGGGGTGTTTCTCCTTCTATCATTACCTTGATTCCCAATGTGGATAACCCGAGCACTTTTAGTCATTACCGCCCCATAAGTCTGTGTAACTTTTGCCATAAGATTGTGTCTGTTATCATTTCTAAAAGACTCTCGTCCCTTTTGCCTACTATCATTTCCGTGGAGCAGGGAGCTTTTGTTAAAGGAAGAAATATCATGGATAATGTTTTTTTGGCAAGGCAATTGGCTGCTGATTGGGGTAGGAAAGTGCGTGGGCATAATGTCATCTTCAAGCTTGATATGATGAAAGCTTATGATAGGGTGGAATGGGACTTTCTATTGGCTGTTCTCTGCAAGTTTGCTTTTCCTCCAGGTTCAATTCTCTTGTGGCCATGCTGATATCCAACTGTTGGTTTTCAGTTTTATTCAATGGTGCTCTAGCTGGATATTTTAAATCCTCCAGAGGTCTTCGTCAGGGTGATCCTTTGGCTCCTTCTCTTTTCATTATTATGGAGGAAACCTTAAGCAGGGGGTTGCGCATACTTCTGGATATCCAGGAGATTACACCATATTCGGGACCCAGAGGGTGCAAGGTAGTGTCTCATCTTCTCTATGTTGATGATGCTCTAATTTTGCTTAATGGTCAGGCCACAAACATCAGAAAAATCATGAAGTTCTTTAAGAGTTATGAGGACTCCTCAGGTCAAAGGATTAATCATGCGAAAAGCTCTTTTCTCATCGCCAAAGCTGCACCCATTCAGCTTGCTTCTAAAATCAATCGCCTTACTGGATTCCATCGTCAAAGAGGTATTATGAACCTCTTAAGCAGGGAAGAACCGCTATTTCTGACTACAAGTCGTTAATGGACAGAATTCATGTTAGAATTGATTCTTGGAAATCAAGATTTTTGTCCAAGGCTGGCAGATTAACTTTGATTAATTCTATGCTTTCCTCTATGCCGGTTTATCTAGCTACGGCGTCTGCTATCCCAAAAACCGTCCTTCAGTACATTGAGCATCCTTGTGCCAATTTTTTTTGTGCCGGTTCAGGTGGGGACAAGCGTCGACACTAAGTGACTTGGACTACCATTCAAAAACTAGTAATTGAAGTGGATCTTGGCGTGAGAAGTCTGTGGCATGTTCAGTTGTCTATGGTCATCAAGCTCCTTTGGAATATATCCCATGGTTCTTCTTTGTGGGCTATTTATGCTAGATGAAGGTACTTGCATAATGGTCATCTCATTTCTCATCCTCATGGCATCTCTAAGAAGCTTTTCTTTAGTGCTTATAACATTCTGAAATAACACACTAGATGGGTCCTGAGAGATGGTCATAAAATCAGGTTCTTGGATGATGTTTGGTATGGTGGACAACCGCTTAGAGAGCTCTCACCCCTCTCTTCCCAGGAGGTGGTTTCTCCGACTGTTCGTGAGGTATTTCTTGATCACCAGCATCCTCTTCGTTATCTTATTCCTCAGGGTCTTTAAGAGGTACCCCTTGCTTCTTACGAGGATTTTCCTGTTTCGGAGGGAACTTCTTTTGGTTACTTCAACATTAAAAGTGCTTATGATCTGGTTCGCCCTCATGGTATTAAAAGGTCGCCACTTCTTCGCATCTGGCACCAGCGTTTTAGTAGGCGGGCCTCTTTGTTTGATTGGCTACTTCTCCACAGAGCAGTTCCTATTGATAATTGCATTGCTGAATGTGGCATTCCACTTCCTTCCAAATGTTGCTGTTGTAGGTGCCATCATGTTCAAGATTTAAATCACTTGTTTGTGCATAACGATCTTGCAAAGTATTTGTGGTCTTGGGTCGCTCCTCTTCTTCAGCCTGGTACTGGTATTCATACTAATATTTCAATGCGTATGTGGGATATTATCAAGGCAAGTGATATCAACAACCCTCTTGGTTTCATCTCCATTTACTATTTCATTCTCCTTATCTGGGAGGTTTGGAAGATTAGATGTAAAATGAAGTTTGAGCAGGCTCTGTACTCTCCTAACCTCCTGAGACAAAATATACATGCGATGGTCACTATTGCTATTGACAAAATGGTTTTCAAAGAAGCTGCTACTCTAGAGCAAATGGCAGTAATTAGTGAGTTGGGTTTTGTGGTTCAATCTTCTGTTAAGCTGTGCAAGATGGTCTCATGGATCCCACCTTTACATGGTTTTCTTCTAAATGTTGATGGTGCCTCTAAAGGAAACCCGGGTCCTTGTGGGCGTGGGGGCGTTGTTAGAAATTCTACTGGCACTGCCATCGTTGGTTTCTCACATTTTTATGGTGATGGAAATAGTCTTCTTGCTAAAACCCATGCGATGTCTGATGGTGTGCATCTGGCAGAGAAAAATGGCATAGTTCTAAATCAGATTTTTTCAGACTCCATGATTTTGGCTACTTCTTGGTCTTGTTTTAGGTGGTGGAGGTCTGTTTTTTATTTTGTCTAGCAATATGGTGTTCAGGTGAATCATGTTTATAGGGAAGCAAATCAGGTGGCAGATGCTCTGCCCTCTTTTGCTTACACCAGTCGTTGTAATGGGGTGTTTACTTCTTCAACCTAGCTCCCTCGGCCTTGTTTCCCTGCTCTTATTATGGACCAGTTGGGTCTTGAAAATCTTAGATTTTCTTAAACCATTGTACTTCTCAGGGGTACGCCCCGTAGTACTTGTAAAAAAAATTTTCATATATAAAATTATGTGTAGTAGGTGTCGCCTGGAGAAGTGATTACATTCCATACTGCTGGGATGGTATGCACTCGACCGGTGTTGATCCTGTTCCACTTTTACCAAAAAAAAAGAAAAACAATGAGTTCTAATAATATGATTGTCGAGTTGCCACTTTTGAAATATGAGGTTTTTTTCAAATCATGAGTTTTGAAAACATGATTCGTGAGTCGCTAGTTTTCTAAACATGAGTTTTTTTTTAAATCGTGAGTGGAAAGCTTGCCGATTTAAAAATATGAGTTTTGAAAACATAATTGGTGAATTATCACTTTTAAAATATGAGTTTTTTTTTAAATCATGAGTGACAAGCTTGTCGGTTTCTAAATATGAGTTTTTGAAAGCATGATTAGTGCATCGCCACTTTTGAAATATGAGTTTTTTCAAAAACAAAATTATGAAAAACTTTCCGATTTTTAAAATATGAGTTTTGAAAACATGATTGGTCTGTCACTACTTTTGAAATATGAGTTTTTTTTTGGAAATTACGACCGGCAAACTTGCTAATTTTTAAAATATGAGTTTTGAAAACACGATTGAAAATTTGTGAGTTCTTTTGAAATGTAGATGATATTTATGTAGGAAGAAATCCTTCGACAGCTTTATTAGGGATCTAGAAAGAGAATATGTAAGGCCCTAGTGTTTGTTGCATATTATGACCTATTGTTATGTTTTAATTTCTGCCCGAATTCCCTCTTAACGTCAACATCCCTTGACGTTAAGATTTGGTTGATGGCAAGATATGATGTTTACCGCCTAACTTGAGCATCTTGACATCAAGGTCAATTGACGTTTACTTCATGTAGATGATAACTAATTGGACGTTAAGATCTTTGGTTATGTTTGGGTTTCTTGGCCTAAAAATGTCCCGATTTTTGCGGGAGATAAATTCGGAAACCCATGTCGGTTAGGACTTTCTCTTCCCTAAGACACCTACGACCCAAACTCCTATAAAACTAGGTCATCTCTGTAAAGAGAGGGCTTTGGCTCAGCTAGGGCTTTTGGGTTTTGGAGAGAAAAAGGGAGAGTTTTGAGAGGGTGAATCCGGTGAACCAGAGGCTGCACCGATGTTCTTCTGCAAGGGGGAGGTCCTTCTGAATGTGGAGAGGCTCTCCCAACGTAGGGAGATCATTTACTTGGTCATGGAGGTCGAATCAAGTTGTGGAGTTTGCCTCTTTGGCTTGACCGAGGAGGGCTTCATCACCCAAATCCGATCTTCAGAGATTTTTCTAGAGGCAAGTAACTTAGGGGTTTCATCCCTATGCCTATCACCTAGAGTTCTAAGATTTTTGTGGATTTTTGTCTCGTGTCTTGGACCCCCAATTTCTCCCTTAATATGGTTTCGGTCTGCACTTTCTGCAGATAGGAGGTTGACGGCCACATACTTGTCGTTAAGTTCCTAGGATGATGGCAATCGATCATGTCGTTAACTACATTTGACGACAATGACCTTACCATTAAGTTCTCCAGTTTCTTCATAAAATTGTTTTAGTGCATGTGATGTGATCTTTCAAAGGCTTTTGGAGGTATAAATGGGTTTTAGGATTTTTGCCTTGTCTCATACATATGATAGATTGAGCTATGAACTTAGGGTTCCTGTGTACATGTTTCAAGATAGATAGAGACGTCAGTTTTCTGTTCATCATGTTTTTAATAAATCCTCTTGATAATTGCCTGAAATCCATGTTAAATGTTAAAAATAGATGTACTATTGTGAAAATTCTGAAAAATAAAACATCTGATACATTCCATGCGTAGGGTCTATGATTCAATTTTGAGCAAGTTCTGACATCTGTGGCTACTATTTTCAATTATAAGTCACTAATGGCCATGTTAAGCATGATTAGTTAAAAATGATGTTTTTTTATGATTAGTACCTTGATTAGGTTCTGTTAAGCATGTATTAACATTATGAGATAGTCCTGATTATTTCTAGAATCTGATATCTGTGTTTGAATTATGAGCATATAAATGCGTCATTAAGTGCATGAAAATTTATGTTAAACATGTGATCAATGTGAATAATGTGGTTAAGTGATAAATGTGCCAAAATTGACATTGTTACCATAGACGGCTGTGGAGTTGTACTGTAGAAAGGTCTCTATGGGAAGGCTCAATGTGTATGTGATATTTTGTGGGCATTAGGATGAAATCCTGGAGGTGGACAAGTACCACTAGTTAGGGTGAAGAAGGCTTCTCTCAGTTCTGCATAGTTACCAAGATTCTTCACTATATTGCCTAGGTGACGGGTATGTGTTATGTGTGTGATGTGTCCTTTATGGTGGTTCGGACTATGTGTCACGGCAGAAGATGTGTAAAGATGTGGATTATGTGTGAATGTGTCAAGTGAACATATGAAAGTGATGTGCTAATGTGCTCCAATGTGAAATAATGTGAAACCATGTGATTAAGTTGTGATTATGTTAAAACTGCAAGCAAAAGGTGGGAAAAGATGACATATGAGCATGTTGATGTGGTAGATATCATGCTAGTATTACTAGTAGATGTGTGTTTAAATTCATGATTTGAATATTTAGAAATGTGACATATCCTAAGATGTGTTAGAGACCATGTGTTTTCATGAAATCTATGTATAATTAGCATATTAGAAACTTGCTCAGTTAATACATGCTTATTGTTTTATACATCATGTGATAAATTGTTCTTTATGTTAAACTTGTGTAGAACGAATGTGATAAGTGTTTGGATGTACCAATAGGTTGCTTGCTGAGTCTTTTGTGAAGACTCATCCTTGCTTAAACATACAACTGAGGCAGGTATTCTTGAGATCGAGGAGAAGATAGCGAGGAGCGACTCCAAGCGAGAGGAGTAGCCGAGATGTTGAGAGCTATTTACCTAGCTGGTACTTTTCTTTACTTAGCACGTGAGACGATGTTATGATATGGACTTGGTTATCTGTGGACTTCGTATAATTATTTTGCTACTATATAGACTGTGGGATGTGTGTAGTGATGATGGAATAAGAATTACTTTCATTTCTGCTGTACTTTCCTTTGTTATTTGTGTACATCTCTACCTACTGTGTTGTGTTGGGTACATGTCCCACTATGATGGAACGCTTTATATCAACGTGGATTGGTATAATCGTACTGGTATAAAGGGGGTCATTACAGAATATGTACTAAAAATCCGACAAGAAACCCATGTATTGATATGTACATAAGCGGTGAAAGGCCAATATGATATGATCATGCGGGCTCACATCATCGCCCCCTAGAGAAACATGCAATTTTGTTGAAGCATTATTTTTCTCAGAACCATAGTTTAGCTAGTAGTATGGTTGGACTATCTCTTTTCATATGGCTACTCGTCATTGACGATTAATGCCTCAGGTGGCCCTAAAAGAGTTGATCAGGACTGTTTCGAAGATCGGATTTATGCTAGATGGTCGATGTAACCACCTTAGCAAGATGCTTTCTTTTTTTTTTGTCGTCATTTTTTTTTTCTTTGGAAAGAGTATTTACATGAATGAACATTACATACTTGATTGGCATCTACCTCATAATCACTCTATTTTGATGAGCTGACTCTTATTTATTTGCTTGTGATGGGTAGAAGATCTTGAGGTTCCCCTAGCGTACATGGATTTCCTCTATATATTGAGTATCTTGAGTTACTTAAGATCTTCTGGCTTAGGTATTATACCTTGCATCTACCCCCATATTGGCTGGTGCAAGCTGTCGTATGTTTTTTCTTTCATTTCTGCCAATGTGACTTCTCTTTTAACAATATGGAATATTTCGTTGAACTTTATTTGCATATGTGGAAAATCTACGATGGACCCAGCCAGTAGTGTCGAGTACCACTCGTAGCCAATTCTAGTTAGGAAAGACCTGAAGAACTTGAGAGTATATGACTCACCAGTAGCCAACTCCCCCATGATGCTAACATAATATGCAACATGTTCTTTAGATGATCCTTGCCCATTGAAATTTTCAAACTTCGATGGCTTGCTGATGCCAGGAGGAAGTCTTCTTGTAGCATGATGTACAGGGAACGGCACCTGGTGATGTGCCAGGATGCGATGAACAACCAAGAGGGGAGGGGTGAATTGGTTATCACCCAATAAAAAATCTTTTAACATAGAACAGATTAGACTCAACTAAGCAAACCTATTGTGTGAGATGCACAACAGAATATAACAAGTATACAAATGAAACCAACTATCCTAACGTGTATAGAACGGAGATAGAAGAGATGGATGCAAACCATACATGCACGCATGAATTAGAGTGGTTCGACCGGGTCTCACATCGATCGAGAGTTCGACTAATAAATTGACTGATCGTTCGGTTGATCGATTCTGGAATTTTGGTCAACCGACTTTAGTTTTAGCTTCGACTGGTCAAGATACAATGTGAATATTCGAAGTAACTTTCATTCGACTAGCGGATCAGTCGACCAATTTTTTCAAGTTCGTCGTTGAACTTTTTGACTGTCCCAGTGCTAAACCATCTGGCTAGGTCAGTCGACTGAAAGTACCAAATCGGTCGTCCGACTTCCACTTAGTAATCGATCGTCCATCGATTCCCTTTGTACCACAATCAATCTGGCATCGATTCCCTTTGATCCATAATCGATCTGGCATCAGTTTCCTTTCAATATCGGACGACTAATTTCTACAAGTCAGTCATCCGATTGTCAATATTGTAGTTCTTCTTCCAATATTGTCTTTCTGTTTTGTCCAAGTCTTGGGCTTTGTATTGACCACTTCAAATGCGGCTGTTGGAAAAATTACTCTACACTTAACACAAAAAATTAGACCCTCAAATTAAATAAACATAAATCAAATGCATGGTCATAAACATGAATTATATTCAGCATTTTGTGATTTTCTGAATCATGAGTTAAACATAGTATTTTTTTATCATCAAAATCTACAGAGTATAATAATCTCCCCCTTTTTGATGATGACAAAACATTTGTAGATTTTTCACACAAAACACAACATTTGATTTTTTATCTCAATTTTTTGTTCATTTTTTTATTGTTTTTACACACAACACACATACATAGTTGTGCAATTACTCCCCCTCACAAAAGTAGTTCTAACTCTCCTTTTCTTTTGAATACAATCTCTACATATTCTCTCCCCAAAATCAGAATACACAAAATGTACATATTCTTTCCCCCTTTTTGATAGCATCAGATAGTGAGTGGTATTAGGGATAAGAGGAGCAATTGGCATAATAGAGAGTATGTAAAAATGTCACTTCGAGGAATATTATAGGAGTGCTTGCTCTATAAGATAGCCATTAAATAGTCCAGTATTTAATCAAATTATCAACACACATTCAAAATTAAATTCCATTAGATGTGAGGTGTGAGACATGATTAAGAGGCATCACTCATGATGATAAGTAGAGTTCTAATTAACACTAATGGATACTTTCAATCTTACCCATGCATGATAGACCCTTGATTTTTGGTAGCTATCACTTTGCCCCTTTTTTTGTTCTGAAACAAATGATGTCATTTTTTTTGTCTTTCTTTTCTTTCACTTTTGAGGAAAGTAATGTCGTTTTACACGAGGCTTCTCGCTTGTTTAGTGGAAAGACCCGGATACTAAGCTCAGTTCCTCTTTTGACTTTGGGCAGGTAACTTTTTTCGCACGAGTTACTGTGGGATCCAACGGAGTCCAAATCTGACTCTCAATTTGGATTTCACAGAGGTATTTAGATTTTGATTTATACTTTATTAATCTAACAATTTTTTAGTTACATAAGTCCAAAAATAGAATTAGTTGTCTCTTCATGGAGCAGATAATTTCAACATAGCTAGAGAGTCAAATTGGGCATGTGTGGGCCGAGGGTGCCCAAATCAGACCCCTGGTTAGGATTTGGTGGAGATAATTAGATTTTAGTTTATGTCATTAATCTATCAATGTTGAGGGAGGTTATATGGGTCAAAAAATTGAATTAAATGTCTATTCATAGTGCAAACAATTTCAACATGGTCAAATTGTGAAATTGGATATGTGAGAATTGACGGAGTACAAATTGGACTCTCGATTTTGATTTGGCAGGTATTTAGATTTAGTTTATAGTTCATTAATCCTTAAGTTTGGGGGTTACACATGTCCGAAAATAGAATTATGTGTCTGTTCATAGTGTAGACAATTTCAACATGTGGAGAAAGTGAAACTGGACATGTGGCAATTGACAGAGTCCAAATCGGACTCCCAGTTAGAATTTGGCAGGAGTATTTAGGATTAAGTTTATAGTTTGTTAATGTAAAATGATCTCTTATTTCTTCTTCATATTCATACATGCTAATTAATTTTTTTTTATGTGTAGGTCGTTGGAGAACAGGCTAGCAGCGATGGAGAAGGCGACGACCTAAGGACTCATCTCGCAAACGATTAAGTGTCTCATCATTTGACTTTTCCAATCTTATCTTCTTCATTATCTATGTAAACACTTTTGTGACTTGTTATAAAATATTTAGAAGATAATTGAATTAGTGTGAAATATTTAAATTTTACTTAATTACTTATGTGATTTTGTTATGTTTGAATGGTGATTGTGATATTTATTTTCTAGTTAATTGTCATATGAAAATATATACAAGTGTAAATATATATATATATATAATATTATTATAATTTTTTTTTTCATTTAGCGACAGAATAGCGACGGATAAAATATTCATCATTGCAGCCAATTACGGATTTGCGACAGTTAAATCCATCACTATTTTAGCGACAGAGTTTCGATAGACCATCTCTGTCATGTAATTGAGGGCGGTACATGTTCGTCGCTAATCTGTCGCTCATTTAGCGATGGATTAGCAACTGAAATTTTGCTATCGCCTATAAGCTAGGTGGATTTTAAGCATCACAAAAGTATTAAGAAAAATTTCCACCGATCATTAAAGTGATATCTATTAATCATAGTCATGTGAATTAGTGTGTTGGTTTCAATTTCAAATGAATTTTGAGAAGCAAGTTAAATACATAACTATTTGGCTCCCCCTTAATGTATGCACACACTAAATGCAGAAATCTCCCCCTTAGTTGCTGAATTAATGCACACTATGTCTTAAGCCAATGCAGTAGAATATCAAGGGAGTATTAGGCCATAGAAAGAGTCAATGAAGTGTCTTTACATATACATTACATGCAAGCAGACGAGGGATAGACATGCAAAGGACACTAAGACCTAAGACCCTTTTTGTGTTTTATATTTTTCAATTTTCTTGTTTTTTTGTTTTTTGATTGAAAGAAAACAAAAACATAGGCTATTAACAAAATCTAAAAGAGTAAACAATAAAGCATACATGAGTATTCATGTGTTACCTTGAAAGTCCAAAATAGAAGAACATGATACTCACAGAACAATGTAAGTGCCTTGAGGTTCACATTGATACCATTTGATGCGTCATTTAAAAATTTCACAAGACACCCTCAACCACATATCTCAAGTGGATTTCTTTGGTACCCAAATGATTTTGGGTCCAATAGTGCTAGTTCTAAAAGAGAGCAAATCCTTCCTAATCCACATCAAGTTCATTTTTTGCATGTTTTTTCTTTAAAGAACAAGTATAGTTCATATGACCATGACCACCACAAAAATAACATGTGACATTAGGATTGTGTTCTGTGGGTTGTGGCCTTTGACGGCCGCAGGGAAAGCAAAGCAACCTTTCCTTATCATGTTGTGGCCCTTTATGACGGAGATTATAGACATCCGTCTCGTATGTCTAATCCCAGCGAATGCCAGTTTAGGGAAGTCACTAAATGTCACTCTCCCTTTCTTACAATCGACACTTGCCCCATAAGTGGACAACAAGTCGGTTCCCAAAATTACATCATAGCTTTCCATGGGCATACACACCATGTCGGCTTTTAGGTTATAGTCTTTGATCATTACATCGGCAGATGGAAAGTATTTATTCAATTTCTCCTTCTCTCCTAATGGTGTTATGACAGAGAATTCACATCCCATGGATATAGGTTTAGCATTCAAAGTCTCAGCAATGTTTTGAGATATGAATAAATGAGTTGCTCCAGTGTCAAATAAATCAAATACAGATAAGGAGAAAACTTGTAGGGTACCTTCTACCACGCCACCTTCCTCAGTAGGCTCTTCATCATGCAGGGCATGCAGTCTTCCCTGTTTCTTAGGCACATTAGTGCGCCTCTCATTTTCCTTCAGTAGAGGGCACTCGGGGATACGACGCTCGCAACTCCCACAATGCAGACATGAGCCGACCTTCCTCCAGCATTCATCAGCTGTGTGACCCGGCTTGTCACAATGCTTGCAGTTGCTTTTCGTTGGAGTGTTGGGAACAAAAATCTTGGGTTTTCCTTCCTGGCTGGGTTCTTCCGTGATGTTGAAAGGATGCTTCTTGCCATTAGTTGGCTTGATAGATGATGGTCCAGATGTCAGTTCCTTCTTCACGAACTTCCCTTTGATACAATCGGTGAAGTCCGTAGCATCTTCCAGCAGTTGAGCTTTCTTCACCATCTCGGCATAGGTCTGGATGTCAAGAGTTGGCAATTGAGTGATGTATTGTGGCCTAAGGCCATTGAGAAAGTGCTTAGCCTTCATCCTTTCAGTGTTCACATGGTGCTCAGCATAACATGCCAGCCTTGAAAACTGTGCTTCATATTCGACCATAGATAGTCTCCTCTGTTTAAGAGCAGTGAACTCCGTAACCTTCCTCTCTTGAACATGCTTGGAGAAATACTTGGAGTTAAAAGCTTCCTTGAACTCATTCTAGGTGAATTGACCATTCGCCGTGGTAGCTTCCACAGACTCCCACCAAGCGCGAGCATCCTTCTCTAGTCGGAATGTAGCCAGCAACAGCTTGTCCCCAGCTTCACATTGCATGACATGGAAAATTCTTTCTGTCTCCTTTAGCCAGTGCTCCGCCTCGTCCAGATTCGTGGATCCACTGAACCTCGGTGGGTTCAAGCTCTTAAAGTTACGAAGCAGCTCGCCTGCACCGCCGCGGTTTCCTCCACCTTGTGCCACCTGCAGAAGCACACGAGTGAGTTCTTAGATGGTTTGTTGCATGCCCCTCATCTGAGCATGTTCAGTGTCATCTTAGTTGCTTAAGTTCCTACAGAATAATTTGTTGTTAGGATATTGATGTGGAGTTAAATTTGTGCGTGTGTGAGTTCATTTTAGCTAGTTACCTATGGTTCTAACCACATCTCACATAGGTAGGGTAATTGACTCTGGTTGAGGCTGGTCAACCTAGATCATCCTATACTTAAGAACAACCTAGGCTCTGATACCACAAAACTGTCACGCCCTGATGCGAAACATCGAAACGCGAGGCAGTTGCAAGTAAACGAGTACAGGGCGAGTACTAGACATCAAACCATTGGACAAGAATAAATATTAAAGAAAATGCATCTCATTAATAATTCTTTAAATGTCTAGTTACACCCACTAATATCAGAAGTCTTCTATAGGACCCAATTACATTGAATAAAGCAAAAGACTAAACTTCAACTCTAACATAATACTTTGACGCTAGGGTACCCTTGACTTCCCTCTTGGTCGTTCCCATCCTCTTGAGTGTAAGTATCTTCCTCGGTCTCACCTGAGAACACATAACCAATAACACAGGGTGAGCGATAACGCCCAGTAGGACTTAAATCTCCAGATGAAGCATGCTTTAAATGATTAGTGTATTAAAAATGCAAAGTAACTAATGATAAAGCGAGAGAGTCAAGTAACGTAAGAGATAGCACAGTAGCAAGAGATTGAAATAGCACAAGTTTCCAAATATAGCACAAGCGTCGAGTATAGCACAAAGAGCAGGATGGCCATAGCACAAATAACACAAAGTATTGCAATAGCACAATGAGTATAGTATAGCACATTGATTGTCATTTAGATTGTCGAGATAGATAGAACTTGAGTGTAATGCCAAACACTCTGGTCATTTAACTGCCGCGGGCAAATAGCACTTTTCGGCGCACCTCCCAGGACCTGACCAGGCCCTTTATATATTGCCAGGCATTGGTTATATTGTTTATCTTTAGACAATCAATCAATGGCCAATAAAGAGTACCAAGAAATAGATGAGAGTAATAGATGAATAGACGAGATAGTAGATAGAATGTGAATAGATCAGCGAGTATAGTATAGATGAGAACTATAGGTCATTGCACATGAAACATCGAGTAACGGAGATAGTAATAGTTGCACAACATGCGCGATTGGTGTCGGCAGTCAGGCGGAATTCACTACCCATCCACTGGCCATGTTATGCACGGGTCCAGAGGTCCATCGTGATTCAAGATAAGAATGAGTGAAGTCAAAGGTTGTTTGGATCTTACTGATCCCTAAAGGGTATCATAGGTGTTAGAGTACAACTAGCTCGTCGACCATGTGGGAATCTATGGACAGAGGAGTCTTAGAGATGCCTTGAGTAAGGATTCACTAGTATGGCAGAAGGAATATCCGACAAAGAGTTCGTCCAAGTCAAGAGAAAGTGTATATATAGAAACAAGTGCTCGACGTTCTAGAGGAATTCTAGGACAGTGGAGCGTCAACAACAGTATTCCCAAAACATCGCGATAACGAAGACAATTCCAATTAAAATAAATGGGACAATTTAAATACATCATTGAAATAAATTAGCAGATATTTTATGAAATATTTTCATGCCAAATTGAGTCATGATTGTATGGTTACAAGTGTGTGCATGTGTCCTAGAGAATCATGGATATGAAAGATCATGTGAATAACTTTAGTTAATTAAAACATATCCAAGTTTAACAACTTTGTTCACTGTGTTTAAGACAGATAACAAAGCATGTAGTCACTATAGAAAATCAAGATTTTCAAAAATAGAGGGTTTCCATGCAAAACTCCAAAAGGCGACGTACCCCTGTAAGGGTCGTGACGGGGTACAGTCAGAACGCGACAGGTTCAATCAATGGTCGTGACGGGTCGGTCAGAGTAGGCTGCTAGAACTAGATGTCAGGGCCTGTCGCATTCAGAACGTGACGGTGGCTCTGGCACGATCAGCCCTAAGAATGCAACCTATCAGGCTATCGCATTCTTAGGTCCTGCGCCTGAGTCCGAGCGGGAAAAGGACAGGCCTTGGATTGCGGTCCAAGTTGCCTTATTTTGACCCAGGTTCATTCAAAAATCAAGAACTAAATGTACAGTAGATGAAAAATTGCGAAATCACTTGCAAACTGATCTAAACATGCTTGGGAACTTAAAGTAAATAGTAACTTGGAAACAACTATGGTCTTGATAGTTTTTGAACATGAATAAGAACAAAGAACTCAG
Source organism: Colocasia esculenta (assembly GCA_014218235.1). Classification (NCBI taxonomy): domain Eukaryota; kingdom Viridiplantae; phylum Streptophyta; class Magnoliopsida; order Alismatales; family Araceae; genus Colocasia; species Colocasia esculenta. The sequence continues at coordinate 60,958,867 of CM024755.1, read as the reverse complement.
AGCATGGTACAGTGAAGATAAAAGATTTAATTCACGCAGTATGATGGATGAAAATTAGGGCTTTCAGAGGTAAAAGATTCCTGACATCAATCAGTATCTCCAATAAAAGTTTCGTAGCATGGTGTCAAGTATACATGGGGTTATAAATTAAACGTGGTGGTTCGGGGTCATGCTGATTGAAGTGGTTCAAAAATATAGAACAAAAGATTGGGTTGACGAAAAATCATGAAACAAGAAGGCTTCTGTTCTTGAAGTTTGGAACAATCTACAGACAAATTTAATTGCGTTTAGCATGTGAGAATGCCTACCTTTGACACGATTTATCTTTTAGGGCTTAGAACTAAAAGTGCAGAGGTTAAGCTCGGTCCAACCTTCTCTCCACGAGTTCTTCTTCTCCTTGGCCTCCTCTCCACGTCCAGCAAGCCCCAGCAACGAGTTAGGGCCAACCATGGAGGGATTAGAGAGTATTTATGCTCATTGGGTTTCTATTTCCTAATATGACTCTAATTCCCCTTTAATTCCGAGATTTCCTTATTTCTCTCAACCTTCCAAGCTTTCCACCTCCTATTTGGGTTAGGCTGGGATGCAATTTCGTGGCCAACTAATTAGGGTAGGGTTAGGAGTCTAATTCCAACCCCTATTCTCTATTCTAATAATTTAATAGCCCTTTTCTATTCAGGTAATATTTTAATATATGAATTTAGTGTATTTTCCTATTATTCCTCTTTTAAAAATCCCTATTTCTGCAAAAAAAAAATTATATGATTCATTTAATAAAGCCCATCTTTTCTTTTCATTTAGTGGGTTTGAATTAATTATCTTTTCTTTGATTTTCCAATTGACTAAATTTTTAATATTATTAAATTTTTATTTTTCGAAAAGTTCAGCTTACTACATCCTCCACTCTTAAAAAAATTTGGTCCCAAAATTCATATGACTATAATGGAGAGAATGCCTTACCGAAATGATCGGGGTAATTTCGCCTGATGATCTCTTCAAGTTCCCAGGTGGCTTCTTCCACTCTACGGTTATTCCACAAATTTTTAACCACATGGATGTGACGATTCCTGAGTTGTTGCAGCTTCTATTCCAGTATCTTGATTGGCTTCTCTTCATAGGTCATGTCCTTGTTCAGCACCAACTTCTCGTGGCAAATGATGTGCGTAGGATCATATACATATTTCCTAAGCATGGAAACATGGAACACATTGTGTACGCATGCCAAATTCGGTGGCAACGCCAGTCGGTACGCAACCTCACCAACCCTTTTGAGTACTTCAAAAGGGCCAATGAATCTAGGACTGAGCTTCCCTTCAACACCAAATCTTTGGATGCCACGTGTAGGTGATACTTTTAAGAGTACATGGTCCCCTACCTAAAATTCGAGATCTTTCGTTCTCTTGTCAGCATAGCTCTTCTGTCTAGACTGAGCAATGTTGAGCTGAACTTGGATCACTTGTATATCCCTAGTTGTATTTTGTACCATGTCCGGGCCTAGCTGTTGCTGTTCTCCAACCTCATTCCAGCATGCAGGAGATCTATAGTTTCTTCCATATAGTGCTTCGAACTATGCCATCTTAATACTCGCCTGGTAACAGTTGTTATAGGCGAACTCAATTAGGGATAGGTGCTCATTCCAGTAACCTTGGAAATCTATAGTGCAGGCTCTCAACATGTCTTCAACAATTTGGTTGGTTATCTCAGTCTGCCCATCAGTTTGTGGGTAAAATGCGGTACTAAGGTTGAGCTTAGTACCAAGTGCAGTCTGTAGCCCCTTCCAGAAATGAGATGTAAATCTCGGATCTCGATCCGAGACAATAGATGATGGGACTCCATGCAGTCTTATGATCTCCTTGACATATAGAGCAGCTAGTACCTCCACCGACCACTTACTCTTTATAGGTAGGAAGTGAGCAGACTTGGTTAATCGGTCGACGATGACCCATATGGCGTCGAGTCCACCACGCGTCTTGGGTAAACCCATGATGAAGTCCATGCCAATGCTTTCTCATTTCCACTCCAGGATATCTAGTGGTCTAAGTATGCCACTAGGGCGCATGTGTTCCGCCTTTACCTGTTGACAAGAAAGGCAATGAACGGCATGTTTGGCTACCTCTCTCTTCATGTTCAGCCACCAAAACGTTCTTTTCATGTCTTGATACATTTTGGTACCTCCAGGATGAATAGTGTACTTCGTCTTGTGAGCATCATCCATTAACTTCCTCTTTAGTTCTTCATTGTCGAGGATGCATGTCCTCCATTGGAATAACAACCTTCCATCCTCGGTGATAGCAAAATCTTGTCTTTTAGCTAAGGTTTCCTTGATATATACCAAGAATGGATCACTATCCTGTTGTGCTTTGATTTCTCCCAGCATGTTAGATTGAATCTTGATATTGGCAACCAAGACTCGATCATCCCTATGTTCAATGTTCAAATATAACCTTCTGAATTGTTCTAATAATTGCATCTCTCCAAGAACTAGACTCGATACAAATGCCATCAGCTTTCTACTAAGAGCCTCAGCCACAACATTTCCCTTGCCTGGATGGCACTGGATGTTGAAGTCGAAATCCTTCAAGTATTCCAACCACCTTCTCTGCCTCATTTTAAGTTCCTTTTGAGTGAATAAATACTTTAGGCTTTTATGGTCTAAATAGACTGTGAACTGTTCACCATATGCGTAATGTCTATAGATTTTCATGGCAAAGACCACGGCAGCCAAGTTGAGATCATGCACCGGGTAGTTGACTTCGTACGTCTTCAGTTGTCGGGAAGAGTAGGCGATGACTTTCTCCTTCTGCAAAAATACACAACCTAGCCTAAATCCTGAGGGATCGGTATAAACAGAGAAATCTTCTACCTCTATTGGTAGAGCAAGAACCGGTGCTAAGGTATGACAATCTTTTAGTGTTTGAAAACTCTTCTCACACTCTTTACTCCAGGAGTAGAGATTCTCCTTTCGATTTAGACGCGTAAGAGGTATGGCGATCTTGGAGAAGTCCTTTATGAACCGCCTGTAGTAACCAGCAAGTCCTAAGAAGCTTCTGATTTCGGTGACATTGGTTGGTCTCTCCCATTTGAGTACGGCTTCGAATTTGGAGGGATCAACGGTGATGCCGTCCTTGGAGATGACATGTCCCAAGAAGGACACTTCTTCGAGCCAGAATTCACACTTGCTCAGCTTTGCGAATAATTTGTTGTCTCGCAAGACCTGCAGTGCTATCTTTAGGTGTTCTTCTTGTTCTTCTTTGGTCTTTGAATATATGAGGATATCATCGATGAAGACGACCACGAACTTGTCAAGGTATGGTCGGTTTATGCTATTTATGAGTTGCATAAAGGCTGCAGGAGCATTGGTCAGACAAAAAGGCATAACGACAAATTCATAGTGTCCTTACCTACTCCTGAAAGCTGTTTTGAAGATATCGTCGTCCTTGATCCTCATTTGGTTATAGCCATATCGGAGGTCGATCTTGGAGAAATATTGAGCTCCAGATATTTGGTCGAAAAGTTCATGGACCCGAGGCAATGGGTAGTGTTCTTGATGGTTAGCTGATTGAGTTGACGATAGTCGATGCATAGCCTCATCGATCCATCCTTCTTCTTAATGAACAACACAGGTGCTCCCTATGGGGAAGTACTTAGTCTGATGAACCCCTTTTCTAGTAGCTCCATCAGTTGTGCTTTCAATTCCTTTAACTCGGCAGGTGACTTCCGATACGGTTGCCGCGACACCGGGGCAGCTCAATGGTGAAGTTGACATCTCGTTCTGGGAGAATCCCTGGCAGATCTTCGAAAAACACATCTTGGTAGTCCTAGACTATGTGGATGTCTTCTATCTTGGAACCCTTCTTTTCAACTATTACGGCCGCAAGGAAAGCAAAGCAACCTTTCCTTATCATGTTGTGGGCCTTTATGGTGAAGATTAGAGGCATCCGTCTCTTATGTCTAATCCTAGTGAATGTCAGTTTAGGAAAGTCATAAATGTCACTCTCCCTTACTTACAATCGATACTTGCCCCATAAGTGGACAACTAGTTGGCTCTCAAAATTATACCATAGCCTTCAATGGGCATACACACCAGGTCAGCTCTTAGGTTATAGTCTCTGATCATTACAAGTATTTATTCAATTTCTCCTTATCTCCTAGTGGTGTTGTGACAGAGAATTCACATCCCATGGATATAAGTTTGGCATTTAGAGTATCAGCAATGTTTTGAGATATAAATGAATGAGTTGCTCCAATGTCAAATAAAACAAATGCGGATAAGGAGAAAACTTGTAGGGTACCTTCTACCACGCCACCTTCCTCAGCGGGCTCTTCATCATGTAGGGCTTGCAGTCTTCCCTATTTCTTAGACACATTAGTGCGCCTCTCATTTTCCTTTAGTAGCGGGCACTCGGGGATGCGGTGCTCGCGGCTCCCACGGCGCTGATATGCGCCGACCTTCCTTCAGCATTGATCAGCTATGTGACACGGCTTGTCACAGTGCTTGCAGTTGCTTTTCACTGGAGTGTTAGGAATGGAAATCATGGGTTTTCTTTCCTGGCTGGGTCCTTCCGTGATGTTGAAAGGACGCTTCTTGCCATTAATTGGCTTGATAGATGATGGTCCAGATGTCAGTTCCTTCTTCAAGAACTTCCCTTTGATACGATCGGTGAAGTCCGCAGCATCTTCCAGTAGTTGAGCTTTCTTTGCCATCTCGGCATAGGTTTGGATGTCGAGAGGGGCCAGTTGAGTGATGTATTGTGGCCTAAGGCCATTGAGAAAGCGCTTAGCCTTCATCCTTTTGATGTTCACCAAGTGATCAGCATAACATGCCAGCCTTGAAAATTGTGCTTCATATTCGGCCACAGATAGGCTCCTCTGTTTAAGAGCAGCGAACTTCGCAGCCTTCCTCTCTTGAACACGCTCCGAGAAATACTTGGAGTAAAAAGCTTCCTTGAACTCATTTCAGGTGAATTGACCATTCACCTTGGTAGCTACCACAGACTCCCACCAAGCGCGAGCATCCTTCACCACTTGGAATGTAGCTAGCACTAGCTTGTCCCCAGCTGCACATTGAATGGCACAGAAAATTCTTTTCGTCTCCTTTAGCTAGTGCTCGGCCTCGTCCAGATCTATGGATCCACTGAACCTAGGTGGGTTCATGTTCCTAAAGTTACGATGCAGCTCGCCTACACCGCCGCAGTTTCCTTCACCTTGTGCCGCTTGCAGAAGCGCACGAGTGAGTTCTTGGATGGTTTGTTGCATGACCCTCATCTGAGCACATTTAGTAGACATCTTAGTTGGTTAAGTTCCTACAAAATAATGTTGTTAGGATATTGATGTGGAGTTTAATTTGTGTGTGTGTGAGTTCATTTTATCTAGTTACCCATGGTTTTCACCACATCTCACATAGGTAGGGTAATTGACTCTAGTCGAGGCTGGTCAACCTAAATCATCCTATACTTAAGAACAACCTAGGCTCTGATACCACAAAACTGTCACGCCCGGATGCAGAATATCGGAATGCGGGGCCGCTGCAAGTAAATGGGTACAAGGCGAGTACTAGACATCAAAGCATTGGACAATAATAAATATTAAAGAAAATACATCTCATTAATAATTCTTCAAATGTCTGGTTACAACCACTAATATCAGAGCCATTCTTTAGGGCCCAATTACATTGAATAAAGCAAAAGACTAAACTTCAACTCTAACATAATACTATGATGCTAGGGTACTCTTGACTTCACTATTGGTCATTTCCGTCTTCTTGAGTGTAAGTATCTTCATCGGTCTCATCTGAGAACACATAACCAATAACGCAGGGTGAGCGATAACACCCAGTAGGACTTAAATCTCAGGATCAAGCCTGCTTTAAATGATTAATGTATTAAAAAGGCAGAGTAACTAATGATAAAGTGAGAGAGTCAGGTAACGTAAGAGATAGCACAGTAGCAAGAGATTAAAATAGCACAAGTTTCCAAATATAGCACAAGCGTCGAGTATAACACAAAGAGCATGATAGCCATAGCGCAAATAGCACAACGAGTATAATATAGCACTTTGATTGTCATTTAGATAGTCGAGATAGATAGCACTTTAGTCTAATGCCAAACACTATGGTCATTTAAATCCCACGGGCAAATAGCACTTTTGGGCGCACCTCCCAGGACCTGACCAGGCCCTTTATATATTGTCTGGCATTGGTTATATTGTTTATCTTTAGACAATTAGTCAATGGCCAATAAAGAGTACCAAGAAATAGATGAGAGTACTAGACGAATAGACGAGATAGCAGATAGAATTTGAATAGATGAGCGGGTAGAGTATAGATGAGAACTATAGGTCATTGCACATGAAACGTCGAGTAACGGCGATAGTAACAGTTGCACAACACGAGCAATTGGTGTCGGTAGTCAGGTGGAATTCACTACCCATCCAATGGCCATGTTATGCACGGGTCCAGAGGTCCGGCATGATTCAAGATAAGAACGAGAGCAGACTAAGGCCGTTTGGATCTTATTGATCCCTAAAGGGTATCATAGGTGTTAAGTGACAACCAGCTCATTGATTATGTGGGAATCCATGGACAGAGGAGTCTTACAGAGGCCTTGAGCAAGGATTCACTAGTCCAGCAAAAGGAATATCCAATCGAGAGTTCATCCAAGTCAAGAGAAAGTGTATATATAGAAACGAATGCTCGACATTCTAGAGGAATTCTAGAACAGTGGAGTGTTAACAACGGTATTCCCAAAACATCGCGAGAACGAAGACAATTCCAATTAAAATAAATGGGACAATTTAAATACATCATTGAATGGTTACAAGTGTGTGCATGTGTCCTGGAGAATCATGGATATGAACGATCATGTGAATGACTTTAATTAATTAAAACATATCCAAGTTTAACAACTTCATTTAATGGGTTTAAGATAGATAACAGAGCATGTGGTCACTGTGGAAAATCAAGATTTGTAGAAATAAGGGTTTTCCATGCAAAATTGCAGAAGGCGACATACCCCTGTAAGGGTCGCGAGGGGGTACAGTCAGAACGCGACAGGTTCAATCAAAAGTCGCAACGGGTCGGTCAAAGCAGGCTGCTAGAACGCGACGTAAAGGCCTGTCGCATTCAGAACACGACGATGGTTCTGTCGTGATCAGCCCTGAGAACACGGCCTATCAGGCCGTCGCGTTCTCAGGTCCTGCGCCTGAGTCCGAGCGAGAAAAGGATAGGCCTTGGATTACGGTTCAAGTTGCCTTATTTTGACACAAGTTTATTAAAAAATCAAGAACAAATTGTACAGTAGACGAAAAATTGTGAAATCACTTTCAAACTGATCTAGCATGAGAGGGAACTTACAGTAAATAGGAATTTGAAAACAACTATGGTCTTGATAGGTTTTGAACATGAATAAACACAAAGAACTCAAAGCATGGTACAGTGAAGATAAAAGATTTAATTTGCGCAATATGATGGATGAAAATTAGGGCTTTCAAAGGCAAAAGATTCCTGACATCATTCAGTATCTCCAGAAAAAGTTTTGTAACATGGTGTCAAGTATACAAGGGGATATAAATTAAACATGGTGGTTTAGGGTCGTGGTGATTGCAGAACTTCAAAAATATAGAACAAAAGATTGGTTGACGAAAAAATCATGAAACAATAGGGCTTTTGTTCCTATGGTTTGGAACAATCTACAAACGAATTTCTTTGCCTTTAGCTTGTGAGAATGCCTACCATTGACTCGTTTTGTCTTCTAGGGTTTAGAACTCGAAGTGTAGAGGGTTGAGCTCGGTCTAGCCTTCTCTCCATGAGTTCTTCTTCTCCTTGGCCTCCTCTCCACGACCAGCAAGCCCCAATAATGAGTTAGGGCTGACCATGAAGGGATTAGAGAGCATTTAAGCTCCTTGGGTTTCTATTTCCCAATAGGACTCTAATACCCCTTTAATTCCGAGATTTCCTTATTTCTCTCAATCATCCAACCTTTCCACCTCCTATTTGGGTTAGGTTGGGATGCAATTTCGTGGCCAAGTAATTAGGGTACGGTTAGGAGTTCAATTTCAACCCATATTCTCTATTTTAATAATTTAATAGCCCTTTTCTATTTGGGTAATATTTTAAGATACGAGTTTAGGGTATTTTCCTATTATTCATTGTTTTAAAATCCCTATTTTGGCCCAATAACTTTTATGTGATCCATTTAATAAAGCCCATCACTTCTTTTCATTTAGTGGGTTTGAATTAATTCTCTTTTCTTTGATTTTCCAATTGACTAACTTTTTAATATTATTAAATTTTCATTTTTCAAAAATTTTAGGTTGCTACATCACAGACTCCCACCAAGCGCGGGCATCCTTCTCCAGTTGGAATGTAGCCAGTAGCAGCTTGTCCCCAGCTGCACATTGCATGACACAGAAAATTCTTTCCGTCTCCTTTATCTAGTGCTCGTCCTCGTCCAGATCCGTGGATCCACTGAACCTAGGTGGGTTCAAGCTCATAAAGTTACGATGCAGCTCGCCTGCACCGCCGCGGTTTCCTCCACCTTGTGCCGCTTGCAGAAGCGCACGAGTGAGTTCTAGGATGGTTTGTTGCATGCCCCTCATCTGAGCATGTTCAGCAATCATCATAGTTGGTTAAGTTCCTACAAAATAATTTGTTCTTAGGATATTGATGTGAAGTTTAATTTGTGCATGTGTGAGTTCATTTTAGCTAGTTACACATGGTTCTAACCACATCTCACATAGGTAGGGTAATTTACTCTAGTCGAGGTTGGTCAACCTAGATCATCCTATACTTAATAACAACCCAGGCTCTGATACCACAAAACTGTCACGCCCCGATGCGGAATATCGGAACGAGAGACAGTTGTAAGTAAACGAGTACAGGGCGAGTAGTAGATATCAAACCATTGGACAAGAATAAATATTAAAGCAAATGCATCTCATTAATAATTCTTCAAATGTCTAGTTACAACTACTAATATCAGAGCCATTCTATAGGGCCTAATAACATTGAATAAAGAAAAAGACTAAACTTCAAGTCTAACTTAATACTATGACGCTAGGGTACTCTTGAATTCATTCTTGGTCATTCCCGTCCTCTTGAGTGTATCTTCCTCGGTCTCACCTGAGAACACATAACTAATAACTCAGGGTGAGCGATAACGCCCAGTAGGACTTAAATCTAAGGATCAAGCATGCTTTAAATGATTAATGTATTAAAAAGGTAGAATAACTAATGATAAAGCGAGAGAGTCAAGTAACGTAAGAGATAGCGTAGTAGCAGGAGATTGAAATAGCACAAGTTTCCAAATATAGCACAAGCATCGAGTATAGCACAAAGAACAGGATGGCGATAGCACAAATGGCACAAAGTATAGCAATAGCACAATGAGTATAGTATAACACTTTGATTGTCATTTAGATGGTCAAGATAGATAGCACTTGAGTGTAATGCCAAACACTCTGGTCATTTAACTCCCGCGAATAAATAAAACTTTTGAGCGCACCTCCCAGGACCTGACCAGGCTCTTTATATATTGTCAGGTATTGGTTATTTTGTTTATCTTTAGACAATCAGTCAATGGCCAATAAAGAGTACCAAGAAATAGATGAGAGTACTAGATGAATACACGAGATAGCAGATAGAACATGAATAGATGAGCGAGTAGAGTATAGATGAGAACTATAGGTCATTGCACATGAAACGTCAAGTAACGACGATAGCAATAGTTGCACAACACGCGAGATTGGTGTCGGCAGTTTGGTGGAATTCACTACCCATCCAGTGGCCATGTTATGCACAAGTCTAGAGGTCCGAGGTGATTCAAGATAAGAACAAGAGTAGACTAAGGACGTTTGGATCTTATTGATCCCTAAAGGGTATCATAGGTGTTAGGGTACAACTAGCTCGTCGACCATGTGGGAATCCATGGACAGAGGAGTCTTACAGAGGCCTTAAGCAAGGATTCACTGGTCTGGCAGAAGGAATATCCGATGGAGTGTTCGTCCAAGTGCTCGATGTTCTAGAGGAATTCTAGAATAGTGGAGCGTCAACAACGGTATACCCAAAACATCACGAGAACGAAGACAATTCCAATTAAAATAAATGGGACAATTTAAATACATCATTGAAATAAATTACCAGATATTTTATGAAATATTTTCATGCCAAATTGAGTCATGATTGGATGGTTACAAGTGTGTGTATATGTCCTAGAGAATCATAGATATGAAAGATCATGTGAATGTCTTTAATTAATTAAAACATATCCAAGTTTAACTAGTTTATTGTGTTTAATACAGATAACAAAGCATGTTGTCACTGTAGAAAATCAAGATTTGCAGAAATAGGGGGTTTCCATGCAAACCTCTAGAAGGCGACGCACCCCTGTAAGGGTTGCGACGTGGTACAGTCAGAACGCGACAAGTTCAATCAAAGGTCACGACGGGTCGGTTAGAGCAGGCTGCCAGAACGTAACGCCAGGGCCTATCGCGTTCAGAACGTGACGGTGGCTGTATCATGATCAACCCTGAGAACGCGGCTTATTGGGCCATCGCGTTCTCAGGTCCTGTGCGTGAGTCTGAGCGGGGAAAGGACAGACCTTGGATTGCGGTCCAAGTTGCCTTATTTTGACATAGGTTCATTCAAAAATTAAGAACTAAATGTACAATGGACGAAAAATTGTGAAGTCACTTGCAAACCGATCTAGACATGCGTGAGAACCAACAGTAAATAGGAATTTGAAAGCAACTATGGTCTTGATAGGTTTTGAACATGAATAAGCACGAAGAACTCAGAGCATGGTACAGTGAAGATAAAAGATTTAATTCGCTCAGTATGATGGATGAAAAATAGAGCTTTCAGGGGCAAAAGATTCCTGACATCAATCAGTATCTCAAGTAAAAGTTTCGTAGCTTGGTGTCAAGTATACATGGGGATATAAATTAAACATGGTGGTTCAGGGTCATGGTGATTGCAACAAAAGATTGGGTTGACGAAAAAATCATGAAACAAGAGGACTTTTGTTCTTGAAGTTTGGAACAATCTACAGACGAATTTAATTGTGTTTAGCTTGTGAGAATGCCTACCTTTGACTCGTTTTGTCTTCTAGGGTTTAGAACTAGAAGTGCCTAGGGTTTAGCTCGGTCCAGCCTTCTCTCCAAGAGTTCTTCTTCTCCTTGGCCTCCTCTCCACGTCTAGTAAGCCCCAGTAATGAGTTTGGGCCAGCCATGGAGGGATTAGAGAGTATTTGAGCTCCTTAGGTTACTATTTCCTAATAGGACTCTAATTCCCATTTAAGTCCGAGATTTCCTTATTTCTCTCAACCTTCCAAGATTTCCACCTCCTATTTAGGTTAGGTTGGGATGCAATTTTGTGGCCAACTAATTAGGGTTGGGTTAGGAGTCCAATTCCAACCCATATTCTCTATTTTAATAATTTAATAGTCATTTTCTATTTAGGTAATATTTTAAGATACGAATTTAGGGTATTTTCCTATTATTCCTCTTTTAAAAATCCCTAATTTGGCCTAATAACTTTTATGTGATCAATTTAATAAAGCCCATCACTTCTTTTCATTTAGTGGGTTTGAATTAATTCTCTTTTCTTTAATTTTTCAATAGACTAAATTTTAAATATTATTAAATTTATATTTTTCAAAAAATTCAGGTTGCTACACATTGAGTGCTAGGCAAGCCGTGGTAATGAGAGATGAATCGGCAGTCGCAAAGCGCAGGCATGCCAGTCACATAACTGACAACATGTTCTACCTCCGGTAGGTGGAGAACTTGAAGTCTATTTGTGCACTTTTTGACTTTGTCAAATGAAAGTGAATATCGGGCCAGGACCAATATCTCTCTGTTACCTAAGTGCAACGGCGTTAATTACATTTCTCTGAGTGAGAAAACACTTGATTAATTGTCAGAATAAAAGACCTTATGGCCTGAAAGTATGTGCACAAATAACATTCCAAATTTATTCTGAAGTTGCAATTGGAGAGGATGTTTATTTGATAGAAGTCAATTTATTATGACTTTTGGTCATTTTTATTTCTCATTATTTATTTTAATTTCCTCATTATCGAGATTATATTGTCCTATTATTGTCATTTCACCCTATACGAGCCCACCATTTGATCATGCCGAGGGAACCATGCTCACCACATCATTGCCTTTCATTCTATTCATTTCGTTCAGTCACATAAGCACATGAGATAAGCCGGTAGAATCATGGTAGGATAGAGAATGCTCAAACCATCAAACCGGTTAAAACACAGTAATTTCTAGGAGCCAAGCATGATTCGGGGACAATCATCTCTGCCCACCATGTGTTGAGGTGATGCCCATAAGTACCTATCAATAAGCTTAAGATGGCATCCGGTGGGTCACTATTCGCACTAGTGGCGATATAGATATTTGCCTATGGCACTGGATCACAATAAAAGTTACTCGATGGTCATGTTGGCCGAAGCATATTCAGAAATCACCCATAAAAGCTGACAGAATATGCAGTTTGCATCAAATCTCATGACAATGGAACAGTTAGTAGTTCACTGTGCCAGTGGACCACTGCATACTTCCCAAAAGGAGTCTATTGAGGTTAAACGGTGACATGCAAGCTCATACGGTGGCAACCAGACTGGTATGGTGGCACATGGGCTGATATGGTGGCAACCAGGCTGATACGGTGGCACACGGGCTGATACGGTGGCAACTAGGCTGATACGGTGGTGCATTGATCTGGTGGCAGACTTGATACGGTGGGAGACCTGATACGATGGCACTGCTAATACGGTGGCAGACCTGATACAATGGAAGACCTGGCACTACACAGGTCCACCAGATCACTTCTTCAAAGAGCCACTGGATCAAAACATTTTATGGTTTTTTTATTTTATGTTCATTTATTAATGCCACTGGCTCATTGGAGTCACTGGATCATCATCCCACCAGTCCAAGGTAAAAGGATTACATTGAAGGAAAGCCACCGTCTCAAAGTGCGGGGCTAAAATCTAGCAACGCCTCCCCTTATTTTGCAAGTTGGGGAGGGTTGCATGGTATTTTCCCACCGCAAAGGAGATGGTACCAACATCGGAGTGACTGCCAAAGGCATCACCACCATGGCACATGACACCGATTCCCGAGACACACCTACAAGAGAACCGATATACGTTGAGACCAAAAGGGCGAGGCAAACACGAATAAACATCGTTGTTAACATAAAATATCATTTGCTATTTACCTATTTTATGGATATGTTCATGGACTAGTGGATACAATAGCAACCTGATCACATACACTACATAAAAAAAGGGGGCTAGAAGTGGGACTGTGGGGATAACAATGATATGGTGGCACTACGCAGGCATTGCATAGGGCAACCAAATCAACTTGAATGTGTGTTTAAATTGGGAAGAAATTATGGAATGATGATGATAAGATGATACGGTGGCATTGCACAGGCACTGCATAGGGCCACCGAATCAACTCAAATAGCTTAAATGGAGGAAAAGATAGAGCAGTGGCAACATGCAGTGATACGGTGGCACTATGTAGGGCAATGCATAGGGCCGCCGAATCAATGCAAATAGTGCCCAAATAAAGGGGGAAATGGCCCAAAATCCAGCGGTCTCCTTTATCTAACCCTTGTATCTCAAAAAAACATTCATCTTGGGGGTAAAACCTTATTCTCATGGTGTCAAAAATAGTGTTATATGCTTGTCTATTGGGCAACTAATACTCCTCACATCGGAAAGGTGAGAGATTGGCTTAGGAACATCTGGGCAAAACAATGGGCCTATTGTTGTGTAAAGGAAGAACTCAAGAAGAGGTAAACCATGGATTAAAAATAAGAGAATGTGACAATGTTTCCCCTAAGATACATTGAATCGGACAGAGGTGAGAGACACATTACACATAATATTATGTGGATCCCTCTCACCTTAGAATGGTCATATGAAGCCTCAGTCTAGTGGATAGAAGGGTTCATCTGGGTTTGGTATGTGAACAAAACAAAGGAGCATCGAAATACCCAGAAGAAACATGGAGAACACAAGAACAAGGTGACATACCATACCTCTTTCCTTGTACCACTAGGTACAGTGTTGCAAAGGCACATATGGGAAGAGAGGCAGCCTATTATCCAAAGGGAATGAGGGAAGAACAAGCATTAAAGTTAATAAAAAACGATGAGAGAAACATAGGAACATGAGATCCTGTCACGCCCCTCCAATTTAGTAGCAGAATAAATCAAAGGAAATGTGAACCAAGTACATAGTAGACAAAAATGTACAAATAGTTGAGTAATTCAGAGCATCTAATGAACAATAATTGGAATAAACTCTTCATTTTATTGATATTCCACTAAGACTATTACAACCACTAATTTGGAGCCAATACATAGGGCTTAATGACATCATTACATTGAAAGGAAATCTAAAGCAATAACTATTAGACTCCATAGTACTAGGGAAACTTCATCAACTGTGTCCAGGTCGCTTATCACTCTGGTCCTGTCCCATTTGTGTGTGTGACGTCATTGTCTGACCTACCTGAGACACAATAACAAATAACAAAGGGTGAGCGATAACGCCCAGTATGACTTAAATCTCAATAGTCAAGCAGGCTTTAAGTAATTAACGCATTAAATGGCAGAGTAACTAATGATAGAGAGAGTCATGTAAAGTCTAGAAAGCAATAGCACAAGTAATATGGTTTAAATAGCAGATGGATCAAGTATAGCACGATGATTAAAGTCAAGTCACGATAGAAACGATAACAATAATAGCAAGTAACGTCGTTGTCAAGAAATAGCAAGCGACATGTATAGCAAGGAGAGAGATAGTAATTGACCATATAGAGAGTAAATTGCCCTTTGATTGATTTTCATCAATCGAAATAGTATAGCACTTTTGATTAACTTTCGTCAATCAAAATAGTAATGGCACTTTGGTTATCCATAGATAGCCGATACAGAATATAGCACTTTTATTGTCAATAGACAATGAGAGAGTATAGCACTTTGAATGTGATTAAGTCAGGATAGAACACAATAACTCAAGATAGCAAGTATCAAGTAGAGCAAGGAGAGAATACGACAGTAGTCACTCAATAACAGGACAGTAGCAGTTCAGTAACAGTCAGTCGTAGTACAGTAACAGTGCAATACATCTAAATCAACAGACTAACAGTAACAATATAGCAATCAGATGTCTAGCTAAATCAAAATAGTCAGTGAGAATCGATGCAAATGCCGACACCGTCATTAGCCCTTGCAGGTATTTTCAGCTGGCTCTCCATCCCCAGGACTAGATTGGAGTCCCTCGGACACTCTTTGTGCCCTCAACAGTATGTATTCAAGTCAGTAAAGTCACAAGACCTTTTTTAGCGCTAGATAGTCATGAACAGTACAAAATAGTAGGAGCTAAACAGCTCAAGGGGTACTAAGAGAGTACTAGATGAATAGACGAGATAGTAGAATGAACATGAATAGATGAGAGTGTAGAGATAATAGACAAGACAAGGACATATTCGTAAGGCAACATTAAACAAGCGATAATAACAGTTGCACAACACACGTGATCTGTGTAGGCAGTCAGGTGGAATTAACTTCCCTTCCACTAGCCATGTTATGCACAGGTCCAGAGGTCCGGCGTGATTCAACATAAGAGAGAGAACAATCTAAGGTCGTATGAATCTGACTGATCCCTCAAGTGTATCATAGGTGTTAGGGTACAACCAGCTCGTCGACCATGTGGGAATCCATGGACAGCGGAGACTTACGGAGGCCTTCAAAAAGGATTCACTAGTTTAGCAGAAGGAGTATCCGACGGAGAGTTCGTCCAAGTCAAAAGAAAAGTGTGTAGAGAAACGAGTGCCCGACGTTCTATAGGAATTCTAGAACAGTGGAGCATCGGTAACAGTATTCCCAAAACATCGCGAGAAAACGTAGACAAGTATTTTTAAAATCAAACAATTAATATACATTATTGAAACAAATTACCAGATACATTATGAAATATTTTCATGCCAAATTGGGCCATATTTGGATGGTTCAAGTGTGTGCATGTGGTAAGAGAATTCATGGAGATGAAATAATTAAATGAAAGATCTTTTAATTAACTAATTACATGTCCATGATTAACAATTTCGTTTACTGAGTTTAAGATAGTTAACAGGGAAAAGGGTTATTGTAGAAAGTCAAGAATTTTAGAAATAGGGGGTTTCATGCAAAAAGGTCAGATCGCGACATACCACATGAGGGTCGCGACAAGGTCAAGGTGGAACACGACAGGGTTGTCTGAGGATCGCGACAGGTCTATTCGGTCAGGCGGCCAGAACGCGACGGTGTACCCTATCGCGATCAGATCGTGACAGGTCCTGTATCGCGACGGCCCTAAGAATGCGGCCTATTGGGCCGTCACATTCTCAGGTTCTGAACCTGAGCCCAAGCGGGAAAAGTACAGCTCCTTGGATTGCGGTCTAAGTGGCCTTGTTTTGACATAGGGATGTTCTAAAAATCATAACTAATTGTACAGTCGATGAAAAATCATGAAACCACTCGCAAATTAATCTAGACATGTGAGAGTACTTGAAGTAAATAGGAATTTGAAAACCAACATGGTTTCGACATATTTCAAACAAGTGTATTCAAGAAGAACATGAAACTGTGTTCAATAGAGATCAACGATTTAATTTGAGCAATATGGTGGATGAGAATTAGGGCTTTTAGGGGCAAAAAAAGCCTAACTATCATCAGTATTCCCAGTAAAATTTTAATAACATGGGATCGAGTATACATGGAGATCAAGAATTAAGAAGAGGGTTCAGGCTCATACTAGTTGCAGAATATGAAAAATCAAGAATAAAAGATAGGCTCGATGGAAAAATATGAAACAAGAGGGCATTTGTTCCTGACGCCTGGAACAATCTATAAATGAAATTAATTTTGTTTTGCTTGTGAGAATGCCGACCTTTAGTCGTTTTCCTCTTCTAGGACTAGATCTTGAAGAACGAGAGAGAGACCTTGAGAGAGTCTTCTCCCCACGAGATGTCCTCCTCCTTGGCCTCTCCTCCTGGTCCAGCAACCCTTGGCAATGAGCTAGGGCCGGCCATGGGGGTTTTAGGAGAGTATTTATGCTTCCTATGTTTCTATTTCCTAATAGGACTCTAACTCCTATTTAATTACGAGATTTCTTTATTTAATTCCTCCTTCTATCCTTTCCACATCCTATTTGGGTTCGGATGGGAGTTAAATTCGTGGCCAAGTCATTAGGGTAAGTTTAGAAATCCAATTCCAACACAAACTACTTATTTTAATACTTTAATATCCCTTTTCTATTTAAGTAATATTTAAGTTACGAATTTAGGGTATTTTTCTATTATTCTTCTTTTAAAAATCCCTATTTTGGCCCAATAAATTCTAGAGGGTCTATTTAACAAAGACCATTCTTAATGGAATTTAACTTAGGAGAATTCTCCATTTTAAATAGGGAAATAATAGAATTTTAGAATTTATTATATTTTTCTTACTTGAATTTATTCATTGGCCATGAGAGGTCCATTGGTCCAATTCCGATAATGGGTGATCATTTCATGATGTTGGAAGTCTCTTTAACTTGTTCATTTAATTTATGGGCGCGTTATTTTTCTATGTTAACGGTTTTCCAATTTAGTTTCCTAATTTAGATAATTAGTCATATTGTGACGTACACTTGGCCAATCAGATTTTTCGTTGCTTGAATTTCTTAGTAGAACACTTAGGAATAATGTCTACGGCTGATTTCTAATTTTTAAGGAATTTTTCGATGTATGCTTGCACATATGATTGTGGTACGTATGTTTCTATTTTTTTGATTTAAAGAAATTATTATTTTGAATTTTTAAGTATTAAATGATCCGGGTTGCTACATATCCTGTTCTCTCATGGTACCATCGGTACAAGACCCATAAATGCATATGCACAAGAAATTATAAAACAAAGAAGGAGGTGAGGAGAGAACACCAAAACTAATGCATCAATTCCAAGATCACATAGGGGTAGAATTTTATAATCTTACAGGAGGACGAGAAGATACATAAAAAAGGGAATAGAGGAGGAACATTGTAATGACCTCGACGCCCGGACCCCCAGCTCCCGCCAAGAATCCGACAGTCGGCACCGCCGCCCACGGGTCCAAAGACCCAGAAGGGCTAACGGACCTGTCTAAGAAGATATGTAATGGAAGTAAGCAATGACAACAAGCACTAAAAATGTACTAACAAGTGAAGGAAAATGTCACGCCTCGCCAATTTAGCAGAGGAATAAATCGGGGAGACGTGAGCAAAGTGCATAGTAGAGTAAATTGCACTACAGTTGAGTAATTCAGAGCATCTAATGAACAATAATTATAATAAACTCTCAATTTCATTGAAATTTTATTAAGACTATTACAACCACTAATTCAGAGCCGGTACATAGGGCTCAATGATATCACTACATTGGAAATGAAATCTAATGCAATAACTAATAGACTCCATTGTACTAGGGTAACTTCATGAGATGACTCAAGGTTGCTCATCACTCTGGTTCTGTCCCATTGGTGTGAGTAACGTCAACACCCGACTTACTTGAGACACAATAACAAACAATGAAGGGTGAGCGATAACGTCCAGTAGGATTTAAATCTCGTGAGCCAAGCATGCTTTAAGATAATTAATGCTTTAAAGGATAGAGTAACTAATGATAGAGAGAGTCATGAAAAATCTAGAAAGTAATAGCAAAAGTAACATGGTTCGAACATCAGATGAATCAAGTATAGCACACTGAATATGATCAAGTCATGATAACAACACGATAGCAAGTAACTTCATTTTCAAGCAATAGCAAGTAACATATATAGCAAGGAGAGAGAGTAGTTGGCCATATATAGAGCAAATTGCACTTTGATTGATTTTTTCATCAATCGAAATAGTATAGCACTTTGATTAACTTTCGTCAATCGAGAGAGTATTGCACTTTGGTTATCCATAGATAGCCGAGAGAGAGTATAGCACTTGTTTATCAATAGACAATGAAAGAATGTAGCACTTTGTTTGATTGTCTTACATTAATCTTCATAGCATGGCACTTGGATGTAATGCCAACATCCTGATCATTTAACTCCCACGGGCAACTGGCACTTTCGGGCGCTCTCCCCAGGACTCGATCGGGCCTTATTGCGCAAGTATTAGTTATTTTGTTTATCTTTAGACAATCAGTTAATGGCGAATAGGGAGTACCAAAAAATAGATGAGAGTATGAGATGAATAAATGAGATAGTAGAGAGATTGTGAATAGATGAGTGAGTAGAGTATAGATGAGAACTAAGGGTCAATGCACATGGAACATCGAGTAAACAACGATAGTAACAGTTGCACAACATGCACAGATGATCCTGGCAGTCAGGTGGAATTCTCTACCCTTCCACTTGTCATGTTATGCATAGGTCTAGAGGTTCGACGTGATTTAAGATAAGAACGAGAGCAGTCTAAGGTCGTCTGGATCTTACTGATCCCTAAAGGGTATCATAGGTGTTAGGGTACAACCAGCTCGTCGACCATGTGGGAATCCATGGGCAGAGGATACTTACGGAGGCCTTGAACAAGGATTCACTAGTCCAGCAGAAGGAATATCCGATGGAGAGTTCGTCCAAGTCAAGAGAAAAGTGTGTATAGAGAAACAAGTGCTCAACGTTCTAGAGGACTTCTAGAACAGTGGAGCGTCGATAACGGTAGTCTCAAAACAACGCGAGAAATGAAGACAAGTCCAATTAAATTAAATGGGACAATTTAATTACATCATTGAAATAAATTACCAAATAATTTATGAAATATGTGTATGCCAAGTCAAGCCTTATTGGATGGTTACAAGTGTGTGCATGTGATATAGAAAATCATGGATATGAAAGATCATGTGAATGACTTTTAATTAATTAAAACATATTCAAGCTTAACAACTTCATTTACTGTGTTTAAGTTAGTTAACAGGGCATGTAGTTACTGTAGAAAATCAAGACATGTAGAAATATGGGATTTCCATGCAAAACTCCAGAAGGCGACATACCCCTGTAAGGGTTGTGACAGGGTACAGTCAGAACGCGATAGGGTCAATCAAGGGTCACGACAGGTCGGTCAGAGCAAGGAGTCAGAACGCGATGACAGTCCCTATCACGTTCAGAACGCGACGAGTGGCTCTGTCATGACCAGCCCTAAGAACGAGGACTATCAGGCCATCGTGTTCTCAGGTCCTGCGCCTGAGTCCGAGTGGGAAAAGGACATGCCTTGGATTACGGTCCAAGCCTTCCCTGTTTTGACATATGGTCATTCACAAATCAAGAACTAATTACACAGATGATGTATATTCGTGAATCCAATTTTAAATGACTCTAAACATGCAAGAGTATTCATAGTAAATAGGAATTTGAAAGTAGACATGGTCTCGGCATGTTTCAATCAAGTTATTCATGAAGAACAGGTAATAGGGTACAGTTGAGATAAAAAAATTAATTCGAGCAGTAGGATGGATGAAAATTAGGGCTTTCAGGGGAAAACGATGCCTAACTATCCTCAGTATCTCTAGTTAAAATTTCATGGCATGGGGACGAGTATACTTGGAGATCTAGAATTAAGATGAAGGTTCGTGGTCATGATAGTTGTAGAATTAAAAAAAAAACAAGAATAAAAGATTGACTCAATGAAAAATTATGAAATAAGAGGGGTTCTGTTCTTGATGTATGGAACAATCTACAAACGAAATAAATTGATTTTTGCTTGTGAGAATGCCTACCTTTGAATCGCTTTGTCTCCTAGGATTTAGAACTTGAAGAACGAAGGTTAGGGCTTGAGCAATTCTTCTCTCCACGAGTTCTCCTTTTCCTTGGCCTCTTCTCCACGTCCAGCAACCCTCAGCAACGCATTAGGGCCGGCCATGGAGAGATTGGGGAGTATTTAAGCTCCCTTGGTTTCCCTTTCCTAGTACCACTCTAATTCCCCTTTAATTATGAGATTTCCTAATTTCTCTTAACCTTCCAAGCTTGCCATCTCCCAATTGGGTTAGGATGGGATGCAATTTCGTGCCTAGCCAATTTGGGCAGTGTTAAGAATCCAATTCCAACACAAATAGCTATTTTTAATGATTTATTTGCCCCTTTTCTTTTTAGGAAATATTTATGATTACAAATTTAGGGTATTTTCCTATTATTCTTCTTTTAAAAATCCCTATTTTGGCCCAATAACTTTTATATGATCCATTGAACAAAGCCCATCACTTCTTTTTGTTAAATGAGTTTTAATTTATGAGAATTTCTCCTTTTAATTAGGGACTAATGGATTTTCGAATTTTATTGTATTTTGCTTACGTGAATTTATTTGTGGACTATGGGAGGTTCATTGGCCCAAATCCGATAATGGGTCAACCATACATGATGTTGGAAGTCTCTCCAACATGTTCATTAAATTTGTGGTCATGTTATATGTCCGCGTTATCGGTTTTCCGAATTAGTTTCCTAATTTGGATAATTAGTCACATTGTGTAGTACAATTGGCTAATCAGATTTTTTGTTGCATGAATTTGTTCGTGGAACACTTAGGAATAATGTTTGCGGTTGAATTATAATTTTTACAAAATTTTCCGATGTGTTCTTGCACATACGATAATGGTACGTATGTTTCTATTATTTCATTATTATAGAATTTATTATTTCAAATTTTTAAATACTAATTTTTTTTTTGGTGCTAATTTAACACAAAGTACGAGTCTAGTACAGTCCCAAGTAACATGTACAAGTGCAGAAGGAAGAGGAATAACGGATCTCTTACGGGCATATCCCGAGGGTGATGAGACAAGTACAAAGGGAACACTACTCAATGAGGGCGCCGTCTACTACGACCCAGTCTCCTCTGCGTGCCACAAAAGATACTCCTGTAAAGTCACACCTCTAAAGAAGGGAATGAGCTTCACGAAGAAGCCCAGTAGGGACTACCAATCTCCCACTGGTTCTAACAAACAGAATAGATATATGTTTATAATTGGAATTAAGCAAGTAATCTATTCTACTAACAGAGTAAGTGCGGAAGCGGAAAGTAACTACACGGCCATCAGTCTAAACATGTAAGGACCAGAAACCCATATAAATGGCGGCACTGAGACGAACCCAAGGCTGCAAACATAGACAAAGAACCATTGTTTGAAGAAAGACACTAGCCACAAAACAACTACCACTAGTCAACCGATTAGTTGCGCCACGCGCCTTACCCTCGACAACCAGTCCATGTCTACCACCTCCAGTCGGAGTGAGACGCGGAACTAAAAGTAACCACACACCTGTCGTAGTCTGGCCGGACTATAGTCCTATGCCTGGCCCCTCTAGATGGTGCCAAAACCACGTAGAGTGAGGCAGTGAGAAGGACTAACTGATCTACGTCGGAAGAATGCCTAAACCACCTCGGCGTACTAGACTCAGCTAAAAGAGCTCTGCAAACTACTTCAGGCCACTGCCCCCAAAGTTTTCCCCTTTACTATCAGAGTCCGTAACTCGAGCTCACCTGCCGCTTGGAGAACTCCCTCAACAGGCATGCGGGGACTGGGGGTTCAGGTAACGGTAACAACCTTTCAAAAGACAAGCCCACAAGTGCCTACCACTGGGCAAATGACTAGTGTAGAACCGTGCTAGGAATAGCACAAGTGCCAAGAAACTAGAGAAGTAGTGGAATGAAACTCCAAATAGGTCGCCAAGTCACTCTCTGTCTGAGAAGACGACAAGGTCACTATCACGTTCTCAGAGGAGGCGACACAAGGGCTGTCGCCTTCTGAAGGTGACCCCCAACAGGTTGTGACTTGGGTCTAAAGGCGACGTAGGGAGTGTCGTGATCTGGGTAGCAACTAGGACCTTGTCGTGATCATAGATAAAGGTTTGGGTGCCCACCCTAGACTTCCCACAACCCCAATGGTAAACCAGGTTAGAAGGCGATGGCCACCCTGTCGTCATCAGAACATGATAGGGTGAGCGTCGCTACCTGACCAAAAGGTGAAGGGGCATATAATAACCTATACATTCGGATTGTAGTTTACCGGGTTTGTGGGCTAGTGTGTGGCCTATTAGTTGAGTTTATGAATATATAAGTGTTTATACAGGTTGGTTTGACAGGAAGGGAGGCTAGAGGGTTGGAATGCCCAGCCTAAACAAGCCTTTGTGGGGTTCATTAACAACGCAACGTAACCATACGTCGTGATTCTCTCATGAACGCGACCACCTTCCACGTCACAATTTCGCACCACTTTATGTGGGCGCCGCTGTATGTGCGCCGCAGGGCACATGCAGGGACGTCGGAGTTCAAACGCATCGGCGGGGTACGTCGCGTTTCTAAACGCGATGGCCCGATACGTTGCGATTTAGACTCAGAAGGTTTTGAGCTCTTGCCCTAGGCCAAACAGTGCAAGTCGCACTGTTCAGCTGGGAGGAGCTTTGTTGTGGGATTTTGGGGGATTTTTGGCTATTTGGCGTCCGTTTGGCGTGATTCTGGTACGAGGACGAGCTTTGGAGCATGAGGAATCCTTGGGTGGTGTCGAATTAGCGTTTCACTCATTGGAAGGGGAATTCTACCCTATTTTCCTTTGTGTGGATTGTGTAGGTTAGGATTTAAGGTTTGGGTTGTGGAATTTGGATGAGCATGATAGAAACCATGTTTAGGGTTTCATGTGAACTGCTATTTCCTGCTTTACATACATGTATGGCTTTGTGGTGTGATTTTTGGAATGGTGTTACAGGTTGTGTTCCTATTGTCTTAAAGGTGATGGAATCAGTCGTCGCGATTCATGTGAACGCGATGACTTGGCCCGTTGCGATTCAGACTTTAAGGCGACAATTAAGTTCGTCACGATTCAGGTTAATAAACGTCCACTGTGTTGGACGCGTTTTGAAATGCGGCCACCTGAGCTCTAGTGTTATGTGGCTAGTCTACTCAGTTTCTGTCCCACATTGCTTGGGCTGTGTTGGCATTGTAATGTAGGACCTGTTTGGGTTGCGTTGGCTCATGCGGTGATCGATAACGATAGGTTTTGCTTGGAAATGTGTGCATAGTGGGTTAGGTTGTCACGCCTTCTGAGGTTACCTCTCTAGTCGGGTCCTCTGCACTAGGTGCTCGGGGTTTGTCCCGGTACAGTGAGTACCGTCAAGGTATGAGTCGTCTTCTTGGACACCCTCACTCCTGAGTTTGAGTTGTACGTCCAGTAGAGGGAAAGACGGCAAGGGGCAGCGACACGTGTTTGTGGGTGTGCAGTCACTTGTAGCGCGCTCGTGGTTGGGGGACTGACATTGGTAGACATACTGGTCCCCAGCTAGCCCTGTTTCTAGTGCCTCACTTTAGGGTTTTTGGCCGGAGTCCCTAAAGGTGTCAGGCTTGGACCTACAGTTGTGTAGTCTGCAGGAGTGGTGTTAGTTGTCTCCACAATTCTTGTCTTGTTGAGGTGGAGTGGCAACTGGACCTTTCATCCATGGCTGGAGACTGAGAGGTGGACTTGTATTGTTTATCCAGGTCTGTGGCTGGTGTTGTGAACTGGTTCTCGTGACTCATGTACGACATGCCCTTCTGTAGCTTGTACACGTGTTTGTGGTTTGCTGTTTACTTACTTACAGATGTAGCATCATGCATAGGCGTTGTTATATATTAACTGCTTATAGCTTTGTTATTTATATCTCTTGTACATTATGTTTCTTGGCTTTGGGGGAGTTACCCTACTGAGCCAGTGACTTGTGAGGCTCACCCCTTCTTCTTCCAGGTGAAGGAGAGCAGGAGGGTTCCCGTCCCTCTTCTAGTTCCGGTTGGCATCATAGTGGAGTCGGGCCTTCACCACCAGCAGAGCAATATTTTTACTTGTGGAGCATTGTGGGTTTGTCCGGGGCTGTTGTACTTATTTAATGACTATGATATGGAACTGAGTATGTACATTCATATGAATATAAGTGAGTAATGGCATCTTATATGTGTTCAATGTGTTTCTTTATATTTTCACAGACATGTGTGGTTGATATCCCTTGCGATGCTTTGGCTCCATCGTGGGAGGCAAAGTCGTGTCATGCACGTTATCGAGTTAACGGGCCTGAACGGCGAGGACTGTCACAGTTGGTATCAGAGCAAGGTACATGCAAATATGTTGAAATAGGAAATGTACATAGTATGTTCCTTACTATAGTCTACTGCTGGTAGATGGCCCTGTTTTTGTAATGGTAAGCTTGTGTGTTGTGTGGATTAGATTGTTGT
Source organism: Colocasia esculenta (assembly GCA_014218235.1). Classification (NCBI taxonomy): domain Eukaryota; kingdom Viridiplantae; phylum Streptophyta; class Magnoliopsida; order Alismatales; family Araceae; genus Colocasia; species Colocasia esculenta. The sequence continues at coordinate 60,933,598 of CM024755.1, read as the reverse complement.
ATATGTAGGTTTATAAATGGCTTGTAAAAGAGATTGGGGAGGTGGTGGTGATGATCTAGAGGAGACTACACACCAGATGATAGAATGGTTGTGGGACAGCATCACCCAAATTCGGATGCGGTTGGATCAGCAACCACCAATTCAGCCAACGAGAGTACCACCGGTACAGGAGGAGGTAGTGTCGGCATCCCTGGCACCACCGTTTGGAGCAGAGGTACCACCTGTAGTACCTATGCCTCTAGTTGCACCAGTGAGGTCAGCAAGTGTGGAGGAGTCCATGATGTTAGTGGAGAGGTTCCTGGAGTTGCAGCCACCTACGTACTCAGGAGGTCCGAATCCAGACACAACTGAACATTGGGTACATGAGATAGAAAGGGTGTTTGCTGCAATAAGATGTCCTCAGGTAGATAGAGTTATTATGGCTACCTATCAGTTGAGAGGATTTGCCCAGGAATGGTGGAGACTCAAGATGCAAACCGTGTTCACAGGACGAGCGGAGGATACCATCACATGGCCGGAGTTTCTTGAAGTATTCAACAACACCTTCTTTCTGGTGCAAATTCAGCAAGCCAAGAGGGAGCAATTCAGAACACTTCAGCAAGGGAATTTGTCAGTGTTGGAATATCAGATGTGGTTCATGGCCTTGAGCAGGTATGCACCTTATGTGGTGACCAATAATGCAATGATGGTTGAGTACTTTATTCGGGGGTTGAGGCCAGAGTTGCAAGATGTAGTGATTCCTTTGATGTGTTGAACAGCAGAAGAGGTAGCCCAAAGTGCAGCAATATTAGAAAGAACAGTGCAAGCAAGGCACTCCAGCAGATTAGGATCAAGTGGAGGTAGCTTCCGACTGCCACAGCAATCACCAGGTGTTAGCAACGGCTAGGCACCTTCGGGAGGAGCATCTTCATTGGGCTTTGGCAAGTGGGGGAGCAAGTTGAAGAAGATATTTAGAGGCCGAGGAGGCGGTAGGCAGCAAGGATCTCAGCAAGGTAGAGGCTATAATCCGAAAGTGGAGGAATTGCAGCAAAGTATGGAAAGGCAGCCGTAGAATTCAAATGTTATAATTGTGATCTGCCGGGTCATTTGGCGAGGAATTGTCCATATCAAAGAAGAGCTAGTTATGGAAGAGGAGTATGGCAGCAGCAGTAGCCTTCACCTGAGCGAGGTAGAGGCACGCCTTACCAGAGAGGAGGATGATGAGGATGAGTGATGGCGATCAGAAGGGCTCAAGCGGAGGCGTCAAATTTGATTGAATGTATTATACCACTTCTTGAATTCTCTACTAGAACATTAATTGATCCAGGTGCGTCACACTCTTTCATTTTTGATGACTTTATTGATAGTATGGTGCATCCATTTGAGGAGAGGAAATGTGAGCTTGTAGTAGAAGTCCCTTCTGGGGATTTCATGCTTACTACATGTTATTTGGATGAGGTCCCTATTATGATCCAAGGTAATCAATTGCCAGCAGGATTATATGCATTGCAGTTGAAAGAATATGATGTGATATTAGGCATGGATTGGTTGGAAGCATATGGGGCAGTTGTTAGTTGCAGAAAGAAGAGAGTAAGGTTCAGCCATCCAGGAGGCAGAATATTTGAGTTTCAAGGTATGCCATTCTATACCACTAAATTTATCATTTCTACTCATAAGGCTAGGAAATTGATTAATGCAGGGTGTATAGCCTATTTGGCATCGGTTAGCTTGGTTGAGATAGGTAAGATAGTGGATATGGTACCAGTGGTTAGGGAGTTTGCAGATGTGTTACTAGAAGAGTTACTACGGTTGTCACCACACAGAGTAGTGGATTTTACAGTCGAGTTGTAGCCGGGAAGCATGCCCATTTCCAAGGCACCCTATAGAATGGCACCTGCAGAATTGAAGGAGTTGAAGAAGCAATTGCAATAACTACTTGAGAATGGTTTCATTCGGCCGAGTCATTTACCGTAGGGAGCACCAATTTTATTTGTTAGAAAAAAGGATGGTAGCTTAAGAATGTGCATTGATTATCACCAATTGAATCAGGTCACAATAAAGAACATGTATCCACTTCCACGGATAGATGATTTGTTTGATCAAATGCAGTCGGCTAAGGTGTTCTCCAAGATAGATTTGAGGTCAGGGTACCATCAGTTGAGAATCTCAGAAGAGGACATTGACAAGATGACATTCAGGACCAGGTATGGGCATTATGAGTTTGTGGTTATGTCATTTGGGCTATCCAATGCACCTGTAGCATTTATAAATTTGATGAACATGATTTTCCACCCATATCTAGATCTGTTGATTGTGGTGTTTATTGACGTTATCTTAGTGTATTCAGCCTTAGAAGAAGAAGATGCAACTCACTTGAGGGTTACATTGTAGACATTGAGGGAGCACCAGCTTATGGAATGTTTAGTAAATGTGAGTTTTGGCTTAAGGAGGTACAGTTCTTCGGGCATGTTATTTCAGATGAACGTGTTGTGATTGATCCAGCTATGGTGGAAGCAGTCATGAAATGGAATGAACCAAGGTCACTGCCAGAGATTAGGACTTTTCTTGGCTTGGCAGGTTACTACAGGCGATTTATTCAGGATTTCTCCAAGATTGCAGCACCAATGACAAGGCTTACCAGGAAAGGTGTACTATTTGTTTGGTCATCTGATTGTGGGCGCAGTTTTATGGAATTGAAGAAGCGGCTCACTTCAACTCCGATATTAGAAATTCCATTAGGCCGAGGCAATTTTGTGTTGTACACAGATGCATCCAGGTGTGGACTTGGGGCAGTGTTAATGCAGCATGGAAAGGTTGTAGCTTATGCATCTAGGCAATTGAAGCTACATGAAGAGAACTACCCCACACATGATTTAGAGTTGGCAGCGGTTGTGTTTACATTGAACATTTGGATGCATTACTTGTATGGTGAAAGGTTTAAGATTTTCACGGACCACAAGAGTTTGAAGTACATCTTCTCCTAGAAAGATTTGAATTTGAGGCAGTGTAGATAGATGGAATACATGAAAGACTATGATTTCAGCTTAGCATATCAACCTGGTAGAGCTAATGTGGTGGCAAATGCATTAAGCAGAAAGGCAGTGATGAGTCACATGATGATAAGATAATGGAAGTTGTATGAAGATGTAGCAGAAAACTCTCTATTTGTTTCAAGTAGGCAAGGACGAGCAGTGTTAGCCAGCAGCACGGTGGAACCTTCTTTATATTGGCAGGTAGTAGAAGCCTAGAAAATCGATGAGAATTTGGCAGAAATTTTGAACATGGAAGATGTCATTCTAGATGATGACTGTGTGGTTCGGTTCTGGCATAGATTGTATGTTCCAAGTGAAGCTAGGGTGAAGCAAAAAGTGTTAGAGGAAGCACACGGATCTAGGTATACCATTCACCCAGGAAGCACAAAGATGTATCAAGATTTGAAGAAATATTTTTGGTAGCCGAGTATGAAGAAGGAAATATCAGAGTTCATAGCAAGATGTTTGGTATGCCAGTAGGTTACAGCGGAACGCCAAAGGCCAGGTTGTTTGTTGCAACCCTTACCAATACCGCAGTGGAAATGGGATGATATAGCAATGGACTTCGTTGCAGGTCTGCCTAGGACAGTGTCAGGGCATAATGGTATATGTGTTTTTGTTAAAAGATTGACAAAGGTGTGTAGGTTGTTAGCAGTGAGCATGTCATGGGCAGTGGATAGATTGGCCAGATTATATGTGGATAGAATTGTGTTGTTGCATGGCATTCCGGTTACTATTGTTTCAGAGAGAGATCCTAGGTTTACCTCTAGGTTTTGGAGGAGTTTATAGAGGGTTGTTGGCACCTAGTTGAGGTATAGTTCGGCATACCATCCCCAAACAGATAGATAGACAGAGAGGACGATCCAGACCATTGAGGATATGTTGCGAGCTTCTTGTTTAGTTTGGGGAGGCAGATGGGAGCAGCACTTAGGTATGGTCGAATTTGCCTACAACAACAGCTATCACGCAACTAACGGCATGGCACCATATGAGGCACTTTATGGAAGACCTTGCAGAACACCGTTGAATTGGCATAAAGTGGGCAAAAGACAGGTGATAGGACCGGAAATGGTGCAGCAATTTGCGAAAATGGTAAAGTTCATCAAGGAGAAGGTTTAGACAGCACAGAGCAGGCAAAAGAGTTATACGGATACACGTCGCAGACCTCTACAGTTTGAGGTTGGTGATTTTGTGTTCCTAAGAGTTTCTCCAACCAAAGATGTGATGAGGTTCAGCAAGAAGGGCAAATTGAGTCCCAGGTATGTGGGTTCGTTCCAGATTGTGGAATGAATTGGTGAGATGGCATATAGGTTGGAGCTTTAAGCGGACTTCACAGATGCAGACGACATGTTTCACGTCTCGATGTTAAGAAGATACATTTGTGATCCCTCCCAGGTAGTCAGTTATTAAAGAGATGATTTGAAGCCAGATATGTCCATGACAGAGTATCCCGTGATGATTACAGGCCGCTGCACACAAAAATTAAGAAATAAGGATATTGAATTGGTAAAAATCAGATGGGAAAACAGGTAGGGTGGTGAAGACACTTGGGAGTTGGCCGATTAAATGTACAAGACGTATCCATACTTATTTCAGTAAGCATTAAATTCTTTTTAGGTGATTGTCTTATATGCGTGGAATTGTGAATTGTGCTTATTTCTTTAATTTCGAGGAGGAAATTCTTTTTAAGTGATAGTAATATAATAACTAGTACATTCGGATCGTAGTTTATCGTGTGTTGTGGTCTAGTGTGTGGCCCATTAGTTGAGTTTATGAATATATAAGTGTTTATACAGGTTAGCTTGATAGGAAGGGAGGCTGGACGGTTGGAATGCCCATCCCAAACAAGCCTCTATCAGATTCATTAAGAACGCGATGTAACCAGACATCGCGATTCTCTCATGAACGCAACCACCTTCCACGTCGTGATTTTGCACCGCTTTACGTGGGCGACGTTGCATGCGCGCCGCATGGTGCATGCAGCGATGTCGGAGTTTAAATGCGTCGGCGGGGTACATCGCATTTCTAAACGCGACGGCCCGATATGTCGCGATTTAGACTCAAAAGGTTTTGAGCTCTTGCCCTAGGCCGAATAGTTCAAGTCGCACTGTTCAGCTGGGAGGAGTTGTTGCCGGAGTTTTGGCGATTTCTAGCTATTTGGCATTCGTTTGGCGTGATTCTGGCGCGAGGAAGAGCTTCGGAGTGCGAGGAATCCCTCGGTGGTGTCGGATTAGCGTTTCACTCGTTGGTAGGAGAATTCTAACCTGTTTTCCTTTGTGTGGACTGTGTAGGTTAGGGTTTGAGGTTTGGGTTGTGGAATTTGGATGAGCATGAAGGAAACCATGTTTAGGGTTTCATTTGATCTGCTATTTCCTGCGTTACATACATGTATGGCTTTGTGGTGTGATTTCTGGAATGGTGTTACATGTTGTGTTTCTATTGTCTCAAAGGCGACGGAACTAGTCGCCGTGATTCATGTGAACGCGACGACTTGGCCGGTCGCGATTCAGATCTTAACGTGGCAGGTAAGTTCGTCACGATTCAGGTTAATAAACGTCCATTGTGTTGGACGCGTTTTGAAATGTGGCCACCTGAGCTTTGGTGTTCTGTGGCCAGTCTACTTAGATATTGTCCCATATTGCTTAGGCTATGTTGGCATTCAAATGTAGGACCTGTTTGGGTTGCGTCGGCTCATGTAGTGATCAATAATGATAGGTTTTGCTTGGAAATGTGTGCATAGCAGGTTGGGTCTTCACGCCTTTCCGAGGTTACCTCTCTAGTTAGGTCCTCAGCACCGGGTGCTCGGGGTTTGTCCCGATACAGTGAGTACCGTCAAGGTCTGAGTCATCTTCTTGGACACCCTCACTCTTGAGTTTGAGTTGTACGTCTAGCTGAGGGAAAGACGACAAGGGGCAGCACACATTTTTGTGGGTGTGTGGTCGCTTGTAGAGCGCTCGTAGTTGGGGGACGAACATCGGTAGATGTACTGGTCCCCAGCTAGTCCTGTTTCTAGTGCCTCACTTTAGGGTTCTCGACTGGAGTCCCTAAAGGTGTCAGGCTTGGACATGCAGCTGTGTAGTCAGAAGGAGTGGTGTTAGTAGTCTCCATAGTTCTTGTCTTCTTGAGGTGGAGCGGCAGCTCGACCTTTCGTCCGTGGCTGCGAGACTGAGAGGTGGACTTGTATTGTTTGTCCGGGTCTGTGGCTGGTGTTGCGAACTAGTTCTCGTGACTTGTGTACGGCGTGCCCTTCTATAGTTTGTACACGTGTTTGTGGTTTTCCATTTACTTACTTACAGTTGTAGCATCATGCATAGGCGTTGTCATATATTAACTACTTGCAGCTTTGTTATTTATATCTGTTGTACATTGTGTTTCTTGGCTTTGGGGGAGTTATCCTATTGAGCCAGTGACTTGTGAGGCTCACCTCTTCTTCTTCTAGGTGAAGGAGAGCAGGAGGGTTCCCGTCCCTCTTCTAGTTCCGGTTGACATCATAGTGGAGTCGGGCATTCACCACCAGCAGAGTAATATTTTTACTTGTGGAGCCTTAGGGGTTTGTCCCAGGCTGTTGTACTTGTTTAATGACTATGACATGGATCTGAGTATGTACATTCATGTGAATATAAGTGAGTAATGGTGTCTTATATGTGTTCAATGTGTTTGTTTATATTTTCACGGACATGTTTGGTTGACATCCCTTGCGAGGCTTCGGCTCGATCGCGGGAGGCGGAGTCGTGTCGGGCACGTAATCGAGTTAACGGGCCTGAACAATGAGGACCATCAAAGGGCGACACGTTGCGTTCTGGGTCCTGACAAGAACCTTTTCGCAACCACAGATAGAGACCTAGGTGCTAATCTGTGACCTCCCAAAATGCCCCTAAACTGCAAATCCGGTGTACACCGAGGGAAGGGAGCATGGATAACCATCAAAACACATGCTAGGAACACAAACTACCCTCATCCACACCCATGCATGCCAATGTGAAGCATCTACACTCATGAAACCTCACATGCACACATGATATCCCTCAACCCATACCCCCAATTCAAGCACAAGAAGAACCTCAACATGCATACAACACCTAGCATGGTGTCTATAGGCTTGGGGAAGGGGAATTGATGCTCTAGCATGATAGAGCTAGGGTGAAGGATAAGAGTCTCTACCTGAAAATGAAGAACCAATGCATTGGGGTCTTCTCGTGTGCATGGCCACCTCCTCCTCTTTCCAAGTTCCACACTCACGTCGTCCGCGAGCAAGCCACGACCTCCTATAATCCGGAGAAGGATCACCACCATGAAGAACATGCCATGCCGATGAGGACACCACGCCGAGAACCATGCCGGAGAGGACACCATGCCAAGAAGAACACACTTCTCACCACCAACACCCTCACAATCTCCCCACAGAGGAAACACACACAGAGGGGTCGAAGGAAGGAAGGAAAGAAGAAGATAGGTTTGATGGCCTAGCATATATCAGCCACAGATCTGAGAATGCGACAGCTAACCCATCAAGTTCACTTACTGAACGCGATGGCTAACCTTTCGTCAGACCTGACCATCAGATCTGCCACATGTCACCCTCACAGGCTCAGCCATGAACAAGACACCTGACATGTCGCCTTCACCTGACAACGCCTCGACATGTGTCTCGACTACCTCAACAGTAAGATGGCAAAACTACATGCTGCGGTCAGAGGGAGAACGTAACGAAATTCCTATCGCATTCCCAACAAGAACATGGCAACCATCCTGTCACCTTCAGAAGGCGGCGACCCGATACGTCGCTACCTTCAGTAGAAGGTGGCCGACCACGGAAGGGATGTTACAAACTAACCAACAACCTCAAAATTAAGGGGGAAGCCCAGGGGATGAAAGCAAGCAAACACACTAGTCACTCAAACATGTATGAAAAATGCTCTCACATCTTGTCCTCGCGCTCCCACGTGGCCTCGCCACAAACGCGATTCTCCCAAACAACCTTGACAAGTAGGATCTGCCACTTGTGCAACAGCTGCACTCTGCGGTCGACAACACTGACTGGGTACTCTAGCACTGATAGATCTAGAGCAACCTCTAACTATGAGTAGTCAAGCATGTGTGACGGATCTGGCATGTGCCTCCTCAGCTACGAGACGTGGAAGACGTCATGAACCCCTGCCAACTCGAACGGAAGAGCTAACCTATATGTGACCTCACCAACCCGCTCTAGGATGGGAAAGGGACCAACGAACCTCAGGCTAAGCTTGCCCCTCTTCCCGAACTTGAGAACACCCTTAGATGGCGAGATCCGTAGAAACACACTGTCACCTGCCTCAAATTGTAGTGGCCTCCGGTGAACATTTGCGTAGCTCTTCTGCCTACTTTGTGCTGTCTACAATCTTTGTCTAATCAGTCTCACTGTATCTGCATAGTGTTGCACAAGCTTCGGTCCCAGTAACTGCCTCTCACCAACCCCGTGCTAGTGCGAAGGTGTCCGACACGGTCTGCCATACAAAGCCTCTTAGGGCACCATCCCAATGCTGGAGTGAAAGCTATTATTATAAGCAAACTCCACCATGGAAAGGTGTGACTCCCACGTGCTGCCCCAGTCTAGGCAGCACGCTCTGAACATGTCCTCGAGGGTCTGTATGATCAGTAGGCTGAACTCAATCTCAACTATGTGCCCAATGCCCTCTGAAAATAGAGCCAAAAATTGAGAAATAAACCTTGGATCTCTATCTAAGACAATAGAGATCAGGGTCCCATGCAATGGTACTACTCTATCCACGAACAATCTGGCAAGTTTGTCCACTAACCAAGCTGATCTGACTGGTAGAAAACTAGTTGTCTTTGTCAGATGATCTACGATCACTCACACACTCTCGTGACCTTGCGAAGTATGAGGTAAACCAACCACAAAGTCCATGGTGATGTGTTCCCACTTCCATATAGAAATAGATCAACTCCAGAGCAAACTCGATAAGAGAACCAAAGAACTCCTCTGAAGCAAAACAATGTGTAGCACCAGAATTAATCAAAACACTAGCAGCTCTACCAAGTATAGGAATCGTATCAACGACCATATTAGAGGCTTCCGCCTCTTCTATGGTGATGTTCATCACACGACCGCGACCACATCCTTGCTTTGGCCACTGTTGGTGCTACTGGCGTTCCTGAGGTGGCTAGAACTGTCCCTGGTGTTGCTACTGACGTTGCTCCTACTGGGGTAGAGGGTACTACGTCTACGGTGTCTACTGTGCGTACTGTAGAGGTGCCAACTGCTACTTCTACTACCTCAACGAACACTCCTGCCTGAAGTGGCCCAGCTACCCATAGTGAAAACAAGTTGTGTCCCGCTGACCTCCCAGTTGCATTGACTGCTCCACAGGCTCTGACTGACGTCGTGCTGCGGCGGCTTCTGGAAATGCTGTCTACCCCCACGAGTGAACATCTTTTTAACTTTGAGTGTAGGCTAGTGCCACATGTTCCTGAAGAAGAAGAAGACGATACACTCCCTCAACTGCCCTAAGGGTGCTGGTACGGGGTTGACCTCGCCGAACCTACTCCCTACTGTGGCTAAAAATGAAACTCCCTCTCCAAGGTGGTAGCCTTGGATACCATTAAGGCCAAGGTGTCACAAAGGTGGCCAGCCATGGCCCACCTCAACTTCGATCATAGCCCACTAATGAACCGCTCATTGCGAGCCTGCTCACTAGTGGCTACATGAGGGACGTGCTACAAAAATTGTACAAACCCATGGTGGTATTGCGCCACGGTCTGCTCTCCTTGTGCCAACTCGTGGAACTGGTCCCTCTTCTCACGGCATGCGTAGTCGGGGAATTACTCATCGTGAAAGACCTCCAAGAACTGCTCCCAAGCTATTTGGTACAGCCTCCTACTTTGAAAACTGGTCTACCTCACTATCCTCCACCACTCATGGGTTGACTCCTTCAACTGATATACTGCATGTCGGATCTGATCCTGCTCTACACAGTCCATGGTCTCGAAGGTACGCTCGAGCTCATGGACCAAGCTCTCTGCTCGGTCAGGATTGTAGTCGCCATAGAAAGTCAGAGGCTGAAGGCAAAGGAACCTCCCCAAAATTGTCGTGCAGTCCTCAGGTGCTACTGCCACTATTAGAGTATGTTGTCGTACCACTGGTGGTACCTTTGGCTGAACTGGTGCTACCTATGGAGTCATTGGTGGCTGCTCCTTTGTTGTCATCTCTGCGAATTGCTGACCTCTGTTTGGTATGGAATGTGTTGGGTTGAGTGTGGTTCTACAATTTTTTAACTAATCTCCCTCTCTCTCTCTCTCTCTCTCTCTCTAGTTTTGATGATGACATTATGTGATTTTTTGCTTGTTGGGTAGAACATGGTACATACCTCTTTCATAGAATAATAATGCCCATCCAACATGATTTGAACATTTTACACTTCATACTTTGATGATAACGTATTGTGCTAATAGTTTATATGTTAAATTTTCAGGGCCATACAGTTTTTGTCATGGTGGTGTCGACACATCCCTTGGTGGTGTTGACACTAGATCACTGTCCCTGAAACCATATTTGAAGATAGGGTCAAAGTGTGTCGACACACTCAATGGTGGTGTCAACACTAGTTTCGGATTCAAGGAGACCCTTTTGTCTGACTGGGACAATGTGTCGACACACTTAATAGTGGTGTCGACACTAGACCCAGCTTCCAGGAGATGATTTTGCCCTTCTGGGAAAGTGTGTCGACACACTCAGAAGGGGTGTCGACACACTCCAGCTAAAGCCTTCTCATTTGATTCCTCTGGACACGTGGCCTCTTGGGGTTCAAGGGGACTTGCCTTGGATCATGTGCCCATGCACCCCAAGGGTACAATTGGACTTATGGGGCTAGATATACCCCCAATTATCAGCCCCCCAAAAGATAGGAGACCTCCAGAATATTCCAGAAAAAGCTTTTGGCGGCAAAAAGGGGAATCTCCCACTCTCGTTCATCTGGTTGCTGTGGTGATCCATCAAAATCCTTGGACAGCACAAGGGATTGAAGGAGAGCTCTGGAGAAGGAGCTGAAGCACCTCTCAAAGGAGCAGATCCAGCAGAAGCAAGGAATTGAAGGAAATTTCTGGTGATCCAAAGGCTACTGAAGCAGAGCATCGCCAAGTGATTGAAAGCATCAACGAATCTCTTCAATTCAACCTTCTGCAACGGAATCTCCATCGGAGGACACAAATACTGTATCTATTCCTATCATTTCTGAAGTTGCTCTCCTGATTCATCCATGAGATTTGTGTATGAAGTGATGCACAAGTTTCTGTGAATGAATTTGTCTTGAATCAGATCTTTGCTAGAGGATTTGATTTGTATTGGTCTTGATCTAGCTTATGTCTTGTGAGCTGTTGAGCTCGGTTTGTGTGAGTTGTCTACTCAGTGTGTGGTTGAGCAAGTGTGCTCAGTTTCTGGAGCGGGTGTGCTCTAGAATTTGTGTGTAAGTTGTTGAACGTAAGGGTGTTGGAGTCGTTGTGCTCCAGTGTGAGTTGTACTCAAATTTTGAGTAGTGTGTCCTCACTGTGTGAGGGGTGGATGTAGGGATCACATGTATGATTTCCGAACCACCTATAAAATCCTATGGGCAATGGTTTGAATTGTTGATCTGCGTTAGATGATTGCATAAGATTGCGATTTCACACTGATTACTTAATTGCCTCACACACTCATACCTTAAATCTGGAAATTGTTTCTGTGATTAGATCTCTGAGTTAAAATAGTTTTAATTTTCTTAAGCTTCCGTAAAAATTGGTAACAGATCTATTCAACCCCCCTTCTAGATCTGCTTCACCTAATCACTCGATCCTACAGAATGAATATCTAGATGGGAGGTGAATAGATATTAACCTCTTAAAAAATTAAATACCCAAAATAGACCTTAAGACATAGAAGAGCTAACAGTTTCAACAAGATAGAGCAACTGGGCAAATGAACAACATACCACACAATGCACACAGGATTTTAAGTTCGTTCGGCTCTAGTGAGGAGACCTACATCCACCCCTCACTAAACTAAGTGAGGCTTCACTCAACAACCCAAGAGTGTGAAATACTCACACATCTTCTGATACACAGCTTAGTACAACCTGTTGATTCATAGCTTTAAAACATCTGATTCACAGCTTTGAGATTATGACAATCTCACAATCCTCACATACAAAGTGTAGGTTCAGTTCTTCTACCCCAACTGGAACAGACAACCAAGTAATTTGGTATTCATAAGAAACAAAAAAGATCAGACAAGAGAAATCGCTAAAGGCATGCAGAAAATTTAGCAAAGACTCCTTGTGTTGTTTCACAAGAGTTGAAATCTGATCAGATTTCTACTTAAACTCCCAATTGCGTATTCTCAAGGCTTGAATACATTAGGTTCTTCTTCTGGTCGTAGCTTAAGGATCAATTGCCTCTGAATTGAATGGAATTCTGATGCTCTACTTCAATTGATCAGCAACAGGTCTTCACATAGGATGAAGAAACGATCCAACATCTTTTTTTCTTAATAAGCAAACTGTTTTGAAGCCTGTTCTTCTCAGCTCTCAAACTCTCTACACTTTTTCTTTTTTCAGCTCTCACTTTTTTCTATGTGTGCTTGTTGTCGAAGAAGATGTTGCTCACCTTTTTTATCAGCATATCAAAATCTTCTTGGTGGGCCCCAACAGAATCCCCAATTCGTTGGGAGATGCTTTACCGCCAAAAAGGTTACCTTCCAGAACCTTGTAAAGTGTGCCTAGAATCCCAATCATTGGGCCTTGGGTCATGTGCCTAGTACTAGCACGCAGGCAATCTCTTTTCCTTACTAGAAGAAGAAGGTTGGGGTGTCGACACATCTTATGCATAGTGTCGACACACACAGAACATGACTTAGATCAGTGCAGATGCTTCAGTAGAGTCGACTCCATGCCTTCATGCATCGACCTTATCCATCAGAGTGCTGTAGAGACTGACTGTTAACAAGTTTAGTGTTGACCTTGTAGCAGCCAAGTGTCGACCTCTTTGAATGGTAGAGTCGACCTTATCTTCATCTAGAGAAGACCTCATGCAATTCTATCCTTTCAGTGCTAACAGGAAAACCAACTGGTGTCAACCTGATCCTCATCTGTAGTCGACCTTATGCGATTCTTTCCCTTCAGCACCTACTAGAAAAAAACAACTAGTGTCGACCTGATCTTCATCTAGAGTTGACCTTATGCGATTCTTTTAACTTCTGTGCTTACTGTTAAACTCGAAAGTGTCGACCTATCATTTGGGCAGAGTCGACTCAAGTGGATCACTGAAGTCCAGTAAGTCATCCACTGGGATATGCGTGTCGACCTATGAGCCAACAAGTGTCAACACACACAAAATCTTTTGACTTTGAGAATTTTTTTAACATATAAAACCTGTGTTAGAGAATTCTTAGATATTTATAACATTTTTACTTGGCTCATGACATCATCAAAACCAGGGACACAACAATCTACCTCTTTTTGATGATGGCAACTATGATTCATATGGTTTTTGACTGAGACTTAATTATGTGTATATGAACAACACATAAGTACACATGTCATCATATAAACACAAGCAATCCACACATGATAAGCACATACATGATTTCATTGATTACATTGCATGTAAAAGTTTTACAGGCAGAAACATCACTAACATGACTTCTGAAATAAAATCAAAGTCAAAAAAAAAATCTCTCTCTGAAATGTCTCCCCCTTTGACATTATCAAAATACAAGAACCACTACTGAGGAGAAGGAGGAGGTGGAGGTAGCTGCATAATGAGCCTCTGCTCAATCCTAGCCAATCTTGCTTCCAGATCATCATAGTTGTCTTGAAGATAAATCTGAATTGCATTCAGTCCAGTGTTCAAAAAGCTTTGCATTTCCTCTAATTTGGCAGAGACAACAACTAGGACATGATCTATACCATGAAGCATGGGTGGTGCAACAGTGAAAGAAGTGGCATGAGTGCTCTCAACTGTTTCTGTATCTCCATGGAGCTTCCAAACTTGGTAAAAATCATGTCTCATGGATCTGAGATGATTAGACATGGCTGTATGATATTCTCTGAGGGAGTTCAGATTTCCAACCATTTTAGTGTAAGAGCTTTCCATAGCAGGAAGATCATCCAACTTTTCGGATCCCTTAAACAATGTCTCTTCAATTGACTGCAACTATTAAAAAATCTAAGCTTGACTATAAGTTGCATGGTTGAATACTTCTCTAATTTTCTTAATTAGCTTATTGGATCTAAAAGTTGCTGTCACACCCCGACGCAGAATATCGGAACGAGAGGTAGTTGCAAGAAAAGGGTATAGAGTGAGTACTAGGCATCAAACCATTACACAATGAATAATACTAAAGAGAATTCATTTCATTAATATCTTTCCAATGTCTATTACAACCACTAATATCAGAGCCAATCTATGGGGCCCGATTACATTGGAATAAAGTAAAAGACTAACTTCAAACCTAACTACCACAACGCTAAACATAGCAATAGGACACTAGGGTACTCATGACATCACTCTAGGTCGTTCCCATCCTCTTGAGTGTATGGTTCATCCTCGGTCTCACCTAAGAACACAACGATAAATAATGCAAGGTGAGCGAGCATCGCCCAGTAGGACTTAGATCTCAGGCTCAAGCAGGCTTTAAATAATTAATGCATTTAAAGGCAGAGTAACTAATGATAGAACGGAAGAGAGTGTCAAGTAAAAATATAGCAGGACAGTACGTGAACGAAATAGCAAGACTTTCAAAATATAGACTTTCCAAGAATAGCACAAGTGTCCGGAATAGCACAATAATAGCAAGATAACACAATGTCAAGTATAGCAAGATGGCCATAGTACAGATAGCACAATGAGTATAGCATAGCACTTTGTTGTCAATGGACAACGAGAGAACATAGCACTTTTGATTGTCATTTAGATAGTCAAGATAGATAGAACTTTGTTGTCAATGGACAACTAGAGAACATATCACTTTTGATTGTCATTTAGATAGTCACAATAGATAGCACTTTGTTGTCAATGGACAACGAGAGAACATAGCACTTTTG
Organism: Colocasia esculenta; assembly: GCA_014218235.1. Taxonomy (NCBI): domain Eukaryota; kingdom Viridiplantae; phylum Streptophyta; class Magnoliopsida; order Alismatales; family Araceae; genus Colocasia; species Colocasia esculenta. The sequence goes on along the minus strand of CM024755.1, from coordinate 60,918,516 downwards.
ATTGTCATTTAGATAGTCAAGATAGATAGCACTTGAGTGTAATGCCAAACACTCTGATCATTTAACTCCCATGGGCACTAGCACATTCGAGCGCACAGCCTAGGACCAGATCGGGCCCTTTATATATTGCCAGGCATTAGTTATATTGTTTATCTTTAGACAATCAGTCAATGGCCAATATAGAGTACCAATAAGTAGATGAGAGCACTAGATGAATAGACGAGATAGTAGAGTGAACGTGAATAGATGAGCGAGTAGAGTATAGATGAGAGTTAGTGGACCTTGCACATGAAATGTCGAGTAACGAGCGATAGTAACCGTTGCACAAAACGCGCACATGGTGTTGGCAGTCAGGTGGAACTCACGACCTTACCACTAGCCATGTTAAGCACAGGTCCAGAGGTCCGGTGTGATTCAAGACGAGAGTGAATTTCTAATAGCCGTTTGGACCATATTGATCCCTAATGGGTGTAACAGGTGTTAGGGTACAACCGGCTCGTCGACCATGTGGGAATCCATGGACAGAGGAGACTTACGGAGGCCTTGAACAAAGACTTACTAGTCCGGCAGAAGAAGTATCCGACAGAGAGTTCATCGAAGTCAAGAGAGAGTATGTATATAGAAACAAGTGCTCAACGTTCTAGAGAAATTCTAGAACAGTGGAGTGTCAATATCGGTATTCCCAAAACATCACGAGAAACGATAGACAAGTATATTTAAATAGGGTAATTTAATAACATAAATTACCAGATGTATTATGAAATAATTCATGCCAATTTATGCCATAATTGGATGGTTCAATGTGTGTGTAAGTGTCATGAAATTGTAGATAGAAAAGATCATGTGCATGTATTTTAATCATACATAAATGTTCAATTTATAACAGGTGTTATTGTATGACTGTTAAACAAGAGTACAAACACTGTAGATAATCAAGCATTGCTGAGACAGGGGGTTCCTTGCAAAAAAAACAGATCGCGACGTACCCTAATGAGGGTCGCGACACTGAGATCGCGACGGGTGCTTGTACGGGTCGCGACAGGCTTAGTCAGGTCGGCAGCAGATCGCGACGACAGGCCCTGTCATGATCAGATCGCGACAGAGGGAACTGTCGCGATAGACCTTCTGAACGCGGCCTATCGGGCTGTCGCGTTCACAGGGTCTGCGCCCCAGTCCGATAGGGGAAGGACTTTACATTGGATTGTGGGCCAAAACATACCCTATTTGACAGAGGGTGGTTCAGAAAATCACAACTAATTGTATAGTCAATGAAAAATCATGAAATTAGTTGCAAAACAACCTAGACGTGCATGGGTACTTACAATAAATAGGAATTTGAAAACAATCAGGGTTTGGACATGTTTTAAACACGGGTATTCATGATGAACATGAAACAGTACATAGTTGAGATCTACGATTAAATTCGCAAGATAGGATGAATCAAATTTAGGGCTTTTAGGGGCAAAAGATGCCTAACATGCATCAGTTGCTACAATAAAAATCTTGTGTCATGGGGTTGAGTATACAAGGAGATCAAGAGTTAAGAAGAAGGTTTGGGGTCATGTCAGTTGTAGAACATGAAAAATCAAGAACGACAGATATGCTCGATGGAAAATTATGAAACTAAAGGGCTTTTGTTCCTGATAGATGAGACATCCTACACAAAAAATTTCATGGTTTATGCTTGTGAGAATGCCTATCTTTGATTGTTTTCCTCTTCTAGGGTTAAGACTTGAAGAACTCAGGGAAGAACTTGAGGGATCCTTCCTCTCCACGAATTCTACTCCTCTTGACCTCTCCTCCTCGTCCAGGAACCTCTTGGCACGAGCTAGGGCCGGCCATGAGGGTTTAAGAGAAGTATTTAAGTTTCTCCCTCTTCCCTTTCCTAGTTTAAGTCTAATTCTTATTAAATTCTGAATTTCCTTTTTTTCCTCTCCCCTTTTTAAGCAAGAGATCTCCTTTTTGGGTTGGGAGAGAGAGGATTTAGCGGCCAACCCATTAGGGTAGGTTAAGGAATCCCAATCCAACTCAACTTCTATTTTTAATACATTAAATACCTCTTTTCTATTTTAGTAATATTTTAGTTACGAATTATGGGTATTTCTCTATTATTCCCCTTTTTAAAATCTCTATTTTAGCCCACTCATTTCTAATGGGTGAATATAGCAAAGCCCATTACTCCTTTTTTTAATGGGTTTTATTTAATTCTCTCTTATTTGATTTTCTAATTGCTTTTATATTTTTTTATTATGTTTTTTTTTTTAAACATCCAGGTTGCTACAGCTGCAAACCTTGGTGACTATTCTTGCCTGTCAATGTTGTCCCTGAGCTGTCTTTCAATTCCTTCCAATCTGCTTTCAAATCTAAGTGACTGCTCTTCAACCTTGGCATTTAGCTGGCCAACTGATTCATGTATGGATGCAAACTATTATTGAAAGAACTGTAAGAGATGTGGAGGAATAACAATTTAAGCTGTTGAAGTTGAAGGTGGAGCATGCTGAGTAGTAAAGGTGTCTGGTTGTGTGTGAGTAGCAGGAGAAAAATGAGGAGGATCCACACCCAGGTCATCAAATCTTGGAATTGGAGAGAAGGATCTGGGAGCAAAGGATGGTGTGGGTGAAGGATTATCCTTAACCATCTAAAATCTTTGATTATGAAATTCATCTCTCTACTGTTCAGCATAGGTCTGACCTTCATCCTAATCTTGAGGTGGCTGTTCCACAACAACTTCTTTAGACACATTAACTTGAGAGGAAGCATGTCCTCTCACCAACTGGACTCCTTCCAGTTTGTGCTTCATAAACTTCACTATGTGTGCCAGACAGTAGATGTTATATTTTGGGATTACTCTTGACTTTGTGTTCTCAAGTGGAATCTTTGCTTTCAAGAAAATGCTACATAGATGAGCTGCATATGGTAGACTCCTTTTGAGCTCAAGTCTTATGGATTCATGGAGAAGTTGGCAGAAAATAGTTGACATGTTTGCCTTCTCTCTAGTGATCAAACAATAGAGAAGAAATCTCTGAAGGCCTGTGATTCTCTGTCTTCCTCCTCCGTGAGGTGTCAGAATAGTACTACAAATGTGGTGAAGCACTCTACTCAGTGGTGAGAATTTGTTGGCATTTAAGGTCTATTTGGTTGGGTGTAAAACCTCACTTAAGAAAATGTTTTCAGGAAAAGATCATGTTTTAAGTCATTTGGTATCACTGAAAATATAAATATGAAAAATAATTTTCTCAAAATTTTGGATTTGGGCATCCCCTTAAAAACCCCAGAGACCATTTTCCCCGAAACCCTCGACACTTGTTTTCCCCTCCCTATTCGCGAAACCCCAAAACCCTCGATGTGCATAGGCGCTGCATCCCCATCTCCTATTGCCGGTGCCGTGCATCTCCATCGTCTCCGACCTGCGCATCGTCATCCCAAGCGTCGGAGCCTCGACGCCGTTGCTGTGAGCGATGCATCGCTGTCCCGAGCACTGTCGGCCCAAGCACGCCGACGCCATCCCCAACGCCATACCCAACCCTCCGTAGGGTAACGCCATTTTCTCGACCTCTCCTTATCCTTCTTCTGCTCTTCTTCTTCTTCTTCGCACCGCACCTCTGGTGGCCGCTCTGCTCTGCGAAGTCCCGCCCCCTCCTTCTCCTGCGATTCGACTACCCGCGAACTCTGCCGAGGAAGAGCTCTGTAAGTGCAGGAGAAGGAGGGGGTGCCGATGGGCCGCACGCTCCTCTCCCAGTTCCTCCTCCTCTACAGAAACTCCCCTCGCCTCGGCGCCTTCACGTTCAGAACCCTAATCCTGCTCTTCTCCTCCGTTGTTCTCCCTCTCTATATTGTCAGTTTGCTCTTCACCGACCTCCACTCCTTTTCGTGCTTGGCAGTAGTTCTCACAGTCTCCGTGGGGCAAGCTTTTGGAGAGCAAGCACAAAGGCCGCGGTGGCTCATGTATCGGAGAGAGGGAGCACCGGTTTCTGCTGCCTTTGCAACTCCTCTTCTAAGCGGTGCTTCCCCAGCTAGCCCTTTGAAGGAGGGTAGCACTTCCTATTTAAGAAGAGGCCAACGGTGAGTTCAGAAGCGAAGAACTCCTCTGGGTGTGCTCCTCCCATAATGATTCTCAATTTCTTTCGTTGTTCAATTCTCTCTCTCTCTCTCTCTCTCACTAGATTGGGCAAATGATCACCTATTATAGGTTGGATTAAGAAGGATATGAAGAATGGAACGCCTGTGAACCTTTTGCATATTTGGAAGGGGGATCTTCTATTTCAAGTAGAGTATTATTTGAAGTACTGATGTGTTGCTTCTCATCTGACAGACGATTATGAACCTTATAACATCTCTTTAAATTGTAGTAGATTTTTATTTGATCATTGGTTGCTAAATCTTCCTTTTTTGCTGCAAGCAACATCTTGTGTGTTATATCAACATCGGACATACCACAAATTAAGCCATGTTCTGTTTTAGTATAAAAAACTATGTTCTTTGAATTAGGAGACGAACTATGGGATCTTCAATTACCATTGAATATATGCTTTATATGTAGGAACACCACAGTCAACATAAAAGTCATTTCAGTATTTAGTGAATCTTGTTTCCCACTTATTTTTTCTTGTCTAGGGCTTTACATTGTGGCCTATTCTTTTATTACTGGGCAAGGCTTGCATATAAGTTTCTGAAAAAAAATTCATTCCTCTGCTTGCTAAACTTTGATCTTGGATATTTGCGAATGTAGCGTCAACCGTGTTGCCATACAAAACATCTGTTGGATACCGTTTCATATAAGTGTCAATACCCAAGTAGTATCCTAATAGTTTGCTTTAATATCTTCTTTCATATCATTTGTCTTATCAATTCTATTGCAACGCTTGAAGGACATCTGCTCTCTTATGGGGTGTGAGAATGACTTTACCTCCATAAAAATGATGTTCCCCTTGGAAGTTTGGGAAATTTAGAACTTCAGATTCAATAGTATATGTTCTTTGTCACTAGTTTTGTGGTCCATAAATAAAAAAATCAAAGGCAGAAATATGAGCTGATTTTTGGATCCAACACCACAATCAATCAAGAGAGTAGCCTACATTAGACCAACATATTAGCTAGGTGCCACATGACAGATCTGGATATAACATAACTTAATTGGCCTAGCTAAAAACCATATACATATATATATATATATATATATATATATATATATATATATATATATATATATATGCATTCTTAAATTCTCTGAATTTTCTCTACACCGGGGGGAAAGAGGGCAAGCATTAAGTGAACTACATTTTTTTTCTTCCAGTTGGTTTCTAAGCTCCTTGGGAAATACTCCCACACCAGCTTCTGCTGATCGATTGACCTTTGCCATTCATTTGAAAATTTGAATATGAGAAATGCCTTCTGCACATCTTGAGAACATGAGATCCTTGCAGGACTGTTTGTCCAGGATCCAATGATACTGGATTTATTCGTGCGCATGAGGTGGAAAAATGCAGATCACATTAGCCATATTGCATTAAATGCTCTAACGTATACACATAATGACATTTGAAGGTTAAAAAGTCCATTTGAAGCTTTACACCACCCATGATAAGCAATTGAAAGATTGACTTCCTTTCTGCTCTCGTGGCTTGTAGGGAACTTTGGGGGTGGCAGGAAGGGAACCTTCTGCAAAGAAATTCTAGGAGTGGTAAGCATTCTGTGGTGTGTGAAAAGATTATCTAGAGGGGGGTGAATAGAGAATCTTCTCCAATTTTAACACAAATTAAATGTCAAGGATCTAATTTCGATTTAGTGACATAGATGCTCAACACACAATGCAAGGCTAGCACAAACCACATAAGAGAAAGAGGAATTTTAAGGTGGTTCGCCTGCAATGAGGAGACCTACATCCACCCCTCACTAAATCAGTGAGGTACCACTAACAGAACCTCTAACAGAAGTTCTCAAACATCCACTGATTCACAGCTTCTTCACAACCGTTGCCTTACAGCTTGAAAGCACAGCTGATACACAGGTTCAATACACCGCTGATACACAGCTTCAACTCAATTGATTTATTCACAACTCATGAATGATCAATTCAAACTACTTCACCAAGAAGCAGACAGCACACAGTTCAAATGCTCAGATGAAATTTAAAAGAACGAAAGGGAAAATCGTTGGAATATATAGAGAATTCATCAAACTTCCTGCTCTGGATCTGAATTCGTATTGCAGCTCTTCTGGATTTCAGATTTGATATCCCATCTGATGAATTCCTTTGAGAATTGCCTCAATTGGTTCACAGGAATTAAGATTGGAGAAGCTTTCCGATCCTCTGTTCAAGAAGACTTAGTACCAGCTTTTGAAACTTCAGATCATACTTGATTCAACATAGCTTACATCCGATCATAGTTCCAATTCAAAAAATGCGACGTCGTGCTGCTTTAGAACCTCTGAATTTTTCCTTATGCTCTGCTCAACTCCTTTCTGTTCACCGCATTACACAGTCCCCTTTTTCTGGTTACGAACTGGAGCTTCTTCTCCTTTTTTACCTGATTGCGTTGGATTCTGTGCCGTGGGCCCCTCAACAGATTCGCCGAAAAGTGGAGGAATCTTTTTGCTGCCAAGTATCGGCGCCTTCCAGAACAGGTGACGTGTACAGAAAAAGTTCCAGTCACTTCGCCTTGGATCACGTGATCGCGTGATAGCATGTGCACACTTACAAAAATTCTAAGTGTAATAGAGTTGACACTGCCAGGGACTAGTGTCGACACACACACTTCAATTTCAAGAGAAGCACACTTCTCAGACTCCATAGACACGAGTCAAACCTGATATAGCAACCCAGAAAATTTAATACTTAAAAAATTCAAAATAATAATTTCTTTAAATTGAAATAATAGAAACATACGTACCATTATTGTATATGCAAGAATACACCGGAAAATTTTGTAAAAATTATAAATCAACCCCGAATATTATCCCTAAGTGTTCCACGAAGAAATTTGTGCAACGAAAAATCCGATTGGCCAAGTGTACGTCACAACGTGACTAATTATCCAAATTAGGAAACTGAGTCGGAAAATCGTTAACACGGAAAAATAACGCATCCATAAATTACACGAACATGTTAACATCATTTGATGATTTTCCCATTATCGGATTTGGACCAATAGACCCCCCCCCCCATAGCTCATGAATAATTCAAGTAAGAAAAAAAAATAATAATAATAACAATCTTGAATAAATTGGAAAATACAAAGGAAAGGGAAATAATTAGAACCCATTAAACAAAAAATGATAATGGGCTTTGTTAAATGGTCCCATTAGAATTTATTGGGCTAAAATAAGGATTTTTAAAAGAAGAATAATAGGAAAATACCCTAAATTCGTAACTAAATTATTACCTAAATAGAAAAGGGGTATTAAATGCATTAAATAGGAAGTTTGAGTTAGAATTGGATTCCTAAACATACCCTAATAGGTTGGCCATGAATTTGACTCCCATCCTAACCCAAATAGGAAGTGGAAAGCTTGGGAGGAGGTTAGGAAAGGAGAAAATTCAGAATTTAATAGAAGTTAGAGCACTATTAGGAATTAGAAACATAACATGCATAAATACATCTCTTAAACCCTCTTGGCCGACCCTAACTGGTGCAAAGGGGTTCTTGGACGTGGAGAAGAGGCCAAGGAGGAGGAGAAATCAAGGAGAGGAAGATCCATCAAGCTTCTTCCTTCGTTCTTGGAGTTCTAAGCCCTAGAAGATAAATCGAGTCAAAGGTAGGCATTCTCACGAGCAAAACTCAATTAAATCTATCTGTAGATTGTTCCATACATCAGGAACAAAAGCCCTCTTGTTTCACTCTTTTTCATCGAGCCAATCTTTTGTTCTTGATTTTAGAAGATCTGCAAACATGATAACCCCGAGACATCATGTTTAATTCAAATCTCTATGTATACTTGATCCCATGCTACGAAACTTTATGGATCTTTTGCCCCTAAAAGCCCTAAATTTCATCGAGCATGTTGATCGAATTTAATCGATCCTTCTCTCTGTGTCATGTTATGAATAACTCGTTCTTGCTCATGTTCAAACCCTATATGAACCATTCTCTCTCTCTAATTCCGATTTACTGGAAGTACCCTTACATGTCTAGTTTAATTTGCAACTAGTTTCATGATTTTTCATTGACTATACAATTAGTTATGATTTTCTGAACTACCCTGTGTCAAAAAGGCAAGTTTTTGGACCGCAATCCAAGACAGATCAGAACCCTGGCAGGCTCTGGCGCATACCCTGTGAACGCGACGGCCCGATAGGCCGCATTCACAAGGGCCATCGCGACAGAGCCTCTGTCGCGATCTGATCGCGACAGTTCCCATCGTCGCGATTTGCTGCCCAGGCCTTCGCGACCCTCATGCAACGCCGTCGTGACCTAACTGCCCGAACCAACATGCATGTCGCGACCTGTACAAGCCATTGTTGTGATCTTCCCTGACCCTGTCGCTACCCTTACTGGCCTATGTCGCGTTCACAGGATTTTGCATGAAAACCCATAAAATTTGTTACTCTCACTTTCTACAAGATTCTTACGCCTTTTTAACAGTCATACACGCAGTAAAAACACCTGTTTTAAAATGGAGATTTATTGAATGCTTTAAAATACATATTCACGACTTCTTTTCTATCTATGATCTCTCTTACACATGCACACACATGAACCATCCATATATGGCTGAAATCTGACATAAAATATCTCTTAAAGTATCTGGTAATTTATTGAAAAAAATTATATTAATTGCCCTATTTTAAAGGACTTGTATTCGTTTCTTGCGTTGTTTATATACCGATATCGACGCTCCACTGTTCTAGAATTCCTCTAGAACGTCGAGCACCTATTTTTTTATACACACTTTACTTGGCTTGTGGTGAACTCTCCGTCGGATATTCCTTTCGCCGGACTAGTGAACCCTTGCACAAGGCCTCCGTAAGTCTCCTCTGATCATGGATTCCCACATGGTCAACGAGCCGGTTGTACCCTAACACCTATGATACCCTTTAGGGATCAATATCATCCAAACGGCTATTAGAAGTTCGCTCTTACCTTGAATCACGTCAGACCTCTGGACTTGTGCATAACATGGCCAGCGGGAAGATCGTGAATTCCACCTGACTTCCAATACGACGTGCGCGTGTTGTGCAACTGTTACTATTGCTTGTTTACTCATTGTTTTACATGATGTCCACTAGCTCTCATCTATACTCTACTCGCTCACCTATTCACGTTCACTCTACTATCTCATCTATTCATCTAGTGCTCTTATCTATTTCTTGGTACTCTCAAATTGGCCATTAATTGATTGTCTAAAGATAAACAATATAACCAATGCCAGCGCAATAGGGCCCGATCAGGTCCTGGGGGGAGCGCCCGAAGGTGCCATTTGCCCGCGGGAGTTAAATGATCACGATGTCGGCATTACATCCAAGTGCCATACTATCAAGATTAATCTAAGACAATCAACACAAAGTGCTATATTCTCTCGTTGTCTTTTGACAAACAAGTGCTATACTCTCTCTCGGCTATCTTCGGATAACCAAAGTGCAATTACTATCTCGATTGACAAGAAAGTTAATCAAAAGTGCTATACTATTCGATTGATAAGAAAATCAATCAAAGTGCAATTTACTCTCTATATGGCCAACTACTTTCTCTCTCCTTGCTATACATGTTGCTTGATATTGCTTGTCGTTGACGCTATGTGCCATCGTGTTGTTGTGTTTCTTTCTATTGTGACTCGATCTTATTCATTGTACTATACATGATTCATCTGCTATTTGAACCATGTTACTTGTGCTCTTACTTTCTCGACTTTACGTGACTCGCTCTATCTTTAGTTACACTGCCATTTAATGCAATAATTATTTAAAGCCTGCTTGAGCCTGAGATTTAAGTCCTACTGGGCGTTATCGCTTACCCTTCATTATTTGTTATTGTGTCTCAGGTAAGTCGGACGATGACGTTATACGTACCAATGGGACAGGACCAGAGTGATGAGCAACCTAGAGTCAACTCATGAAGTTACCTTAGTACCATGGAGTTTAGTAGTTATTGCTTTAGATTTCTTTTCAATGTAATGATGCCATTGAGCCCTATGTATTGGCTCTGAATTTGCGGTTGTAATGGTCTTAGTGATTTTATAATGAAATCAAGAGTTATTTCAATTATTGTTCATTAGATGCTCTGATGTTTGCGAAAGTATGCGCAATTGTCGTTACCATACTCGTTGTTCGCGTCTCCCTCCGATTTATTCCTCTGCTAAATTGGAGGGGCGTAACACCTGAGATCTCCAAGATATTCACTTGTACTTCCTTCTGAGTTGGCCTGATAGATGGTTATTGTCGACCTTACATACAATTAGTGTCGACCTTAGCTTCAATTGTCTCCAAGGTAAACTCTGCCTTTGCTTAGTGTCGACCATATCACCACAGAATGTCGACCTTATCACAGTTATAATTCCTTGAATTAATTTGAAGACAACTATGGTGTTAACATGCTCTGTGAGTGGTGTTGATCTGATTTGATCTCAACCTGTCATTACATCATCCATGGACATCTAGTGTCGACCTAAGTTCCAGATAGTGTCGACCTTATCTGATAACTTCTCACTTTTCTTTGTTCCAGTTGAGTTGTACCTACAAAACAAATGATGTGTGTCAATTGTCTACACATTTTCACATGTTGATATGACATCATCAAAACCAGGGACACAACAATCTCCCCCTTTTTGATGATGGTAACCAATAAAGTTTGATCTTTGAAGGTTGAGAAACATTACACTATCCAATCATTCCACCTTAGTTACAACTCATTCACATCACACAGGTGAATAGTCCATTGAAGCAATTGAAACAACAACCATATTATTTTCATTCAAAAGAGACACTAATATTTTCATTCATTCAACAGAAGCTTTACAAAAAGATATCAACTTCAATCTCCAAAAAGAAATCAACAGTAGATCAACCATCAACCCAACAGATCAACCATCAACAACCCTCTCCCCCTTTGACATAATAAAAAAAAATAAACTCAAGGAGAAGGAGGTGTTGGTTGTCAAGGAAACAACCTGTCCTCAATCCTTGAAAGACGAAAATTCAGATCCTCATAGTTTTCGGAAAGATATATTTGAACAGCATTGAATCAGACATTCAGAAAATCTGTCAACTTGTTGATCTGAGTTTCAATGACCACTAGCACATTGTCAACACCATGAGGCATAGTAGGTGCAACTGCAGATGAGGTAGCCTGATTGTTGTGATCAGATTCATTGATATCATGCATTTTCCAAACTTTGTTGAATTCATCTCTCATCAGTTGTAGTTCTTTAGAAATATCTTCATTAGTGATTCTTAAAAAGTTCATGCAATGAAGAATTAGTTGAAGAAACTGAGCCAAACCAGGAATAGCATTAAAGTTGTCTACACTTTTCTGAAGCTCTTGAGCAATAGATTCAATTTTGTCAAAAATTTTGGCTGGAGTATAAGCAGCTTTATCGAAAACATCTCCAATGGTAAGAACCAACTGATCAGACCTGACTTTTGTAAGCCTGTGAATTTGTTCTTGCTTGTTTACATTTGCTTGCAGATGGTTTTCAATTAGTTCCAACCGACTGTGGAAATGTGAGGCTTGCTCTTCCATCTTGGTGTTCAGAAGATCAAGAGATTTATGGACAGAATCAAACTGCTCGTTAAGAAATGTGATAAGAGAGGGTAGAATTGGAGCTGCTACAGTGGAGGATGAGGGAATATCATGCACAGATGGAGCATTTTCAAAATAAGAAATACAGGTAGGAGAAATGTGTGGAGGATCAAAGGAAGGAACACATGGTGGAGAAGGAATGGGAAGTGACTATTCTGGAAAAATCTCCTCGGAAGCTACATGTTCTTGACCTTGGTGATCTCCCTCAGCTAGATGTACCTGATCCTGTTCCAATGCAACATTGACATCCTCTTGTGAATCTAGATTTAACTTCATGAACTTCACAATGTGGTCCAAATCATACATGTGAAATCTGGCAATCTTTTGGAGCTTTGCACTAGCAAGAGGAACACCTAACATCTGAATGATTGAGGATAAATGAGCAGCATATGGAAAGCTCCTTCTCAACTTAGGTATTGTCACTTCATGAATCAACTGACAGAAAATAGAAGCCAAATTGATCTTCACTCTTTTAATCAGACAAAACATTATGCATCTCTATAAACTTGTCACTCTTTGCCTCCCTCCTCCCTGAGGAGTTAAGATGGTTATACACCAATGGTGGAAAAGTCTATGAGCAGGTGGAAATCTATTGGCATTCAGATGTGAGACTTTTGCTTGATTCACATCAAGAACATTTTGTGGTTGACCTGTTAGAACAGAAATGGCCTCATGTGCACAAAACTTAATGTCTTGAGGATTGTAACCCGCATTTGGTAACTCCAACAATTGACTCACAATGGCATTTGTGAGTACAATGCGAACCCCTCTTACATTTGACTTAAGAGAGTGCTTTTTTCTAACAAGGTTTCTGAAAAACTCTTTAACCAAAAGAGGGTAGTGTGTACTATGCACACTCACAAAGTCTGTCCATCCTTGAAAATCCAACATTTCAAGAAGTTATGGCACCAAGTTGGACATACCTTCATCATGAACAATGATGATCCTTGGATGCAGAAGAGATTTGTTTCCTATGATCATCCTTTTTGCTCTTGAGGGTGTCTGATCTTCTTCTTCATCATTGGAATCAGTAGTATCATTCTCTGATTCTTCTTCTTCCTGTATTCCTTCAGAAATATGCTCTTCAGGATTTCTATCATCATCTCCATCTACATTTTTCTCTTTCTTCATTGAGCTTTGTGTTTGCATTTTCTTCATCTTTCTCGACTAGAAGTTGGTCATAGTTATCATCTTCAATTTCTTCTGAGGACTCTGAATCATTTTCACTAGATTTTTGTGACGAATTTGACATTTCTTCCTACTTATACTGATGATCAGAGCTATTTCTCGTTTCCTGGGAATTAGGGCTTTCTCCATGAACAGCCTGAGACCCTTGCTGGCTGGAAGCATTCTCCTCAAAACTACTTAAATCAACAAATTCCAACTTTTTCTTACCCTTGGTGAAGTTCTTTTCCTTAGTTGTACGAGGATGTGAGAATCTGCGGCTTAAGAAGGCAGGAACAGTAGACTTCTTCTCACGAAACACAATTCCTTTTGCAACATTAGCTTGCCGTTCTGGACCCTGTGACTCAACTTGCTTCCTCTTCCCACTGCGACAAGGTTGAAGTTTGGGATCCATGTGAGAAGGAGCACGATAGCTAGAAGAGAGAGGAGCAGAGATGAAGTTGCAGAAGAGACGGTTTTGCTGGAGAGAGTTGAGGAGAAGGAGGGTTTTTCGAAAACACCTTTTCGGAATAGAAGCATCCGAAGAGACATGACTGAAAAGGTGTCGACCTGCTTTGGGAGTAACATGGTCCTGTGGAACAATATAGAGATAACGTGTTCCAACACCATAGATAGAGTAACGTCGACTCTATGGTTGATAGTGTCGACACAAAAAAATTTCACTATGATCCACTAAACTCATTGAAGATTCTGGAGAGGTTAACAGTAATTACGCACTTTTTACACTCTTTCTCATTGTTTTTTAGATCAATGGTTCCAAAATTATAAATTTTCACATTAACCACAGAAAAATATTGAGGAACACATATGAATTAATAACAGATTGAAAGAAAATTCTTTCGATAAAGAATTTGCATCAGTATTAATCCATTTACTCATTTCATGGAACAAGGTGTCCTTGGAAGAATATTCTAGCAAACTGAAATATATTTAAGAAATTACCAAGCAGTCTTGACTTTTCAGAAACATGAATTTCTTGAATACCATTTTTTTTATTACCAATGAACAATCTGATCTCTCTCATTTTTCATGCAAGAACCCATGTTTTGTACACACCAGAGCTCCTGATTACTCATTTCGGAAATCATTTTGCTTTAGGAATAAGTAAGATGTATCTTTTCATGTGAGGAAACATGTTTATCCAACACCAGGATCCCCAATTACTCAGATTACATCAGATTCATTTTGAGATCCTGAGCAGAAATAACTCGCTCATCATGACATGCAATGATATTCTGATTTTACCAGAAATTTACAGTTTCTCAGAGCATAGACATTGTTCTGCCATTTGTAGAAGAAACTTTTATCAACTATTTTGTTTCTGGGTCAAGAAGATATATTTTTATTAAACAATATATTTCAGAAAGCTTGAAAATCTGACCAAGAAAGTCAAGTTACATGAATTTTCAAGGTTTAATAGAAAGGCCCTTCTTACCAAAAGAACTTCTTTCTGCACTATTAGTTAATTGATTTAAATTCTTCAAGGAATTTTCTAGTGGTTAATTATAGAATTTATAACTCTTAAACCACAATCTTTCAAACTCTGAGATAAAGGAATTTTTAAAAATGTGTAATTGAAATCAACTCCCCCTGAAAATGATGCTTAGAATTTCGCTTCTCATAATGAAATTGCTTCTTTTCAAAAAAAGATTCTTGAATCAAGAAGAATAGTTAACCAGAGAAGAGCTCCCCCTCAATGAGTGCACAACGACCTTTGGTACTTGGCGGAGACATATACTCATGCATAGTGAAAGAATTCAGACAGGCTTGACCTGTCCTTCTTCAACTCACCATTTCATATACCACATAGGCCAATGCAACAACTGAATCAAAGGATTTTATTTTCTGGAAGAAAGAGGAATTTATTTACAGAACAGAATCAAGGATGTGTGAATTTACAGAACTGGCAGGAATTTTGATGTGAAGGAAGATAGTGTCAACACTTTTATTGAAAGAGTCGACCTAACCAACTGTACAAACACTGATTGCACTTCAACCATTGCAACTGACAAGCTGATCTATCAACCAATGACCTTCATCCAAATCTCTTTTCTTTCATGACAAGATTCACATAGAAATGTAGCAGCAACCAACCGGAACTTAATTCAGCACTATCATCCATTCAAACATATTATCACAACAATTTCAAACACAGTCATTCATGGATTAAATAAACACAACCCAAGTTCACTTCTTAAACAGGAAAATCTTTCATTGCATAAGGGTTTTGTAAAAATATCAACAATTTGTTTTGAGATTTCAACAAAGTGCAATTCAAAAGAATTTTTGTTAACTTCATCTCTTAAGAAATGATGCTTGATTTCTATATGCTTGGTCCTAGAATGCTGGATTTGATTTTTTGCTAAGCAAATTGCACTTGTGTTATCACACAATATTGGGACACATCCAAGATCTACTTGGTAGTCTTAGAGTTGATGTTTAATTCATAAAATTTGTGTACCACAACTCCCTGCAGCAACATATTCTGCTTCTACAGTAGAGAGAGCAACAAAATGTTGTTTCTTGGAAGCCCATGAAACTAAACATCCTCCTAAAAATTGGCAATAGCCACTAGTGATTTTTCTATCTAGCTTACAACTAGCAAAATCCCCATCAGAGTAAGATATCAGATTAAACTCACTAAAGCTAGGATACCACAATCTCAACTCTTGAGTTCCAACAAGATATCTGAAAATTATTTTTGCTGCACTCAAGTGGGATTCCTTAGGACAAGCTTGAAATCTAGCACACATGCACAAAGAAAATTGAATATCCAGTCTAGATGCTATCAAATAGAGTAAGGAGTCAATCATACCTCTGTACACTTTTGAATCAACTTGTTTACCTTTCAGATCTGCATCTAAACTCACAGTAGTGCTCATGGGAGTTGTCATTGATTTTGTGTTTTCTATTTTGTACTTTTTCAATAAATCTTGAATGTATTTGGATTGGTTTATGAGGATCCCCTCCTTTGATTGAACAACCTGCAGTCCAAGTAAAAATTTAAGTTCTCCCATTATACTCATTTCAAATTCATTAGTCATTAGTTCTGAGAATTCCTTGCATAAGGAGGACTTTGTTGATCCAAAAATAATTTCATCGACATATATTTGGACCGCCAAGATATCCTTATCTTGATTTTTTGTAAAAAGTGTTTGATCAACCTTACCTCTTGAATACCCTTTACCTGTAAGAAAAGAACTTAATCGATCATACCAGGCTCGGGGTGCTTGCTTCAGACCATACAAAGCTTTGTCTAGTTTATAGACATGATTAGGAAGATTAGTGCATTCAAAACCAGGAGGTTGTTCAACAAACACTTCCTCCTTAATTAAACCATTTAAAAAGGCACTCTTTACATCCATTTGGTGCAATTCAATACCATGAGCACAAGCAAAAGCAAGCAAAATTCATATGTCTTCAAGCCTAGATACTGGAGCAAAAGACTCGTCAAAGTCAATATCAAATTCCGGATTATAGTCTTTTGCTACTAGCCTAGCTTTATTCTGTATTATCTTTCCATCTTCACTGATTTTATTTCTAAAGACCCATTTAGTTCCAATGACACTTTGAGATGAAGGTCTTGGAACTAAATGCCACACTTTATTTCTCTCAAATTGATTTGACTCCTCATGCATTGCATTAATCCAACAAGTGTCTTTTAGAGCATCATCTATGTTCTTAGGTTCAATTTGAGACACTAGAGCTATTTGATCAAGTTCAGAAATTGATCTAAAATGAGATCTTGTCCTAGGAGGGTCAAGCAAATTACCAATTATACTCTCCTTTGGATGATCTCTCAGCACTCTAACATTCATCCCATCTCTTTCTTTGAGTTCATTTTTTGGTTCATGTGCTTCACAGTGATCTGAGTTCCTTTTGGTTGCATCTTCTCTGTCCTTTTGTCCTTTAGAGCCTTCTCCTTCCAGAAACTCCCCATCTTGCTCTTTTCTGCATAAGGCAACATTAAATTCATCAAATGTAATATGAGGAGATTCTTCCACAATTTGATCTTTAACATTAAAGACCCTATAGACTCTAGAATGATCAGAGTAGACAAGGAAAATTCCTAAGTCACTTTTGGTCTCAAATTTGTCCAAGTCATGTTTATTGTTTATTAAAATAAAACACTTGGTTCCAAACACCTTAAAATGTGCAATTGATGGTTTCTTACCTTTCAAAATTTCATAAGGAGTCTTTTTGCAAGAAGGTCTTACCATTGCATGGTTTATAATATAACACGAGGTGTTAACTGCTTCAGCTCAGAATTTCCTTGGCAGACCACTCTCAATCAACATGGTTCTTGCCATTTCAACAAGGATTCTGTTTCTCATTTCAACAACTCCATTTTGTTCAGGAGTTCTTGGTGATGAAAACTTATGGTTGATTCCTTCTTTCCTGCAGAAATTTTCAAAGTCAGTGTTCTCAAATTCACCACCATGATTAAAATGATTTAGAATTTTCCTTCCTTTGCAACTCTTTTGTAAAATTCATGAAATTCAATGAATGCATCATTTTTGTGAGCAAGAAAGAAAACCCAAGTGAATCTAGAAAAGTCATCAACAAGAACATATCCAAATCTTTTTCCATTCAGACTGTTTGTCCTCGTGGGACCAAACAAGTCCATGTGGATAAGTTCGAAATGTTTAGAGGATTGACTTTCTAATCTACTTTTGAAGAATTTTCTGGTTTGCTTACCTTGAGAATATGCTTCACACAATTTCAAGTTATGTTTGAAGGATATATTAGGCAAACCTTTACCCATATTGAACTTCACCAATTTATGAAGTACACTGTAGCTAGCATGACCTAGTCTACGATGCCATAAACATGCTAAGTCATTTTTATTTGCAGTTAAGCACAAATTGCTGTTTTCAGATTCATCAAGATCTACCATATACACATTATTTGCTCTTTTTCCAGTAAACTTAACAACATCAGAATCAGGTTCAAAGATAGTGCACCCTAGAGAATCAAACATTACCATGTGACATTTGTCACAGAATTGTCTTATGCTCAGAAGGTTATACTCTAGACATTCCACTAGAAGAACTCCATCAATCGAGTTGGTTAGATTCCTACCAACCTTACCTGAGCCAATGATCTTACCTTTGTTGTTACCTCTAAATGTAACATGTCCATCCCTCTTTTCGGATAAAAGAAAGAATTTATCCATGTCCCCTATCATATGTCTTGAACAACCACGATCTAAGTACCATAAGTTCTTCTTGGCTGTAAGACATACCTGCACATACACAATCAAAAAAGATTCTTTGGAACCCAAGTACATTTGGGTCCCACAATGCCTTCAAAAACAAGAACACGGGAAAGTAGATCTTTTGAAATCCAGACTTGTTTATTCACCTTTATGTTATTCTCATTCATGAAATTATGTTGTTTTTCATTTTGTTTCCTGTTTTCATAGTGTTTTGAAGCATTTCCTTTTGTGTTTTTTCTGTTAAGCCTTTTCTCCACATTTCCAAAGTAAGATCTGAGCTTGGTTTGATTCCCCAGCCTTTCAAGATGTTGAGTTTCATTTCTTTTGACGAAATCATAGGCATGTGTCGACACTCTGAAGGGATAGTGTCGACTTGATTGATTCCATTTTGACCATTTCTGATTATTGATGTAAGTGGATCTTGATTTCTCATGAGCCCATCTGGTGGAAGGCCAATTCTGAAATGATGTTGACCGACTATTTGCCCAGTTTCCAAAAATTTGTGTTTTTCTATATGCTGGTGCCGACCTATCAAAGGTATAGTGTCGACCTTGCCAGACAGGTGATTTCAGCTTTTTGTTCCTTCGAAATGCTTGTTCATTTTCAGCTTTTGTTGTCTTTCTTCCATTTGTTTCTTTGTTGTAAACCAACTTTGCTTTTCCATCCTGTTTTGTATCCTTTCCAATTTTCACATTTCTCTGTCCTATTGAAGTGGAAGCTTCAAATGTTTTTGAAGAAGTGAATGTTATAGTTTTCAGTCCTACTTCCTTCTTCTTTATGGGATTAAAACCTAACCCTTCTTTGTTAAAGTTTACTCTTGTGCCTAGAAGAGCTTCAAGATTGTTCTTGCCACTCATAAATTTTTCAAGAACTTCCTGCCTCTTGTTTATTTCATTTTGCAGAACTTCAATTTCCTTTTGTAGTTCAATGTTAACACTTTGTAAGGCTACATTCTTTTCAGAGACAAGAGCTATTTCATCAAGAATTTGAATATTTTGATTTTTCAATTCACTTACAACTTCTTTTAGAGCATTTATCTCTTGTGAACACTCTTTTTCTTTTTCTTCTGTTAAGATGTTTTGAGAGGAATGTTTTAGTTTCTTTTTGAGCATTTTGTTTTCCTTCTTAAGAGCATCATACTGGTCCATAAGTTCGAAGTAAACATGCTCCCAATCTCCCAAACTGAAATCCTTGAATAGGGAACTTACCTCTTCTTCTTCTTCTTTAATTTCTATAGCCATCAAATAAAGCTTTGAATGAGTGTCCTCAGCATCTGAGCTTTCCTCCTCTTCATCTTCTTCTTCTTCACTCCAGGTACCAACCATAGCCTTTTGCTTGTTTTTATTCCATATGGATTGAGTTTTCTTCTGAACCTCAGGACATTCAGACTTGACATATCCTGGTTTCTTGCAATTGTAACAAACAATTCTGTCAGTCTTTTTACTTGCATTTGCTTTAGGTTTCGGCAAGATGTTGTTGTATGGTTTCTTTTTCAGAAAACCTTTGCCTTCTTTTCTCAGAAATTTCCTGAACTTCCTAGTCATCAAAGCAAACTCACTTGAGTCATCTTCAGAGGTGGTTGATTCACTGTCTTCGGTAGCCTCCTTGGTGCTAGGACTTGCTTTAAGAGAAAGAGGTTTCTTCTTCCATAGATCATCCTCAGTTCTTTTTAAACCCAACTCATATGTCATTAAAGAACCTATCAACTCATCTACAATAGTTGTGGATAAGTTTCTAGATTCTTCAATAACAGTTGCTTTAGTATGCCAAATGGGTGTTAATGTTCTAAGAATTTTTCTAACTAATTCCTTATCTGTGTAAACTTTACCCAAATTTTTGAACCCATTAGTTAGCAAAGTTAATCTACCATACATTTCAAAGATAGTTTCATCATGCTTCATATGAAATGCCTCATATTCAGAAACTAACATGTTGGCCTTAGTTTCTTTTACCTCAGATGTGCCTTCATATATTACCATAAGTCGATCGCAGATCTCTTTAGCACTTGAGCACGATGAGACTCTTGAAAATTCAATGGGATGCAGTGAGCACTGCATTATATTCATTGCACTCCAATTTGCATTTGACTTCTTGATCTCCTCTAGAGTCCACTTCTCTTCATCCTCGGACAGCTCATAAGGTCCATTGTTCACCACTCTCCATATTTGATGGTCTTGAGCTCGCAAGAAAACCTGCATATGAGTTTTCCAGTACGCATAATTAGTACCATCAAAATACGGTGGTCTATTCACAGATTGACCCTCAGCAACGTAACCCCTAGATTCCATCATACACAAATCTCTCCTGGTTGTGAAACCAAATAAATTGGAGAACCAGGCTCTGATACCACGTGTTGTGTGTGAAAAGATTATCTAGAGGGGGGTGAATAGAGAATCTTCTCCAATTTTAATACAAATTAAATTTCAAGGATCTAATTTCGATTCAGTGACTTAGATGCTCAACACACAATGCAAGGCTAGCACAAACCACATAAGGGAAAGAGGAATTTTAAGGTGGTTTGCCTACAATGAGGAGACCAACATCCACCCCTCAATAAATCAGTGAGGTACAACTAACAGAACCTCTAACAGAAGTTCTCAAACATCCGCCGATTCACAGCTTCTTCACAACTACTGCCTTACAGCTTGAAAGCACAACTGATACACCACTTCAATACATCGCTGATACACAGTTTCAACTCAATTGATCTATTCACAACTCATGAATGATCAACTTAAACTACTTTACCAAGAAGCAGACAGCACACAGTTCAAACGCTCAGAAAAAATTCAAAAGAATGAAAGGGAAAATTGCTGGAATATATAGAGAATTCATTAAACTTCCTGCTCTGGATCTGAATTCGTATTGCATCTCTTCTGGATTTCAGATTTGATATCCCCTCTGATGAATTCCTTTGAGAATTGCCTCAATTGCTTCACAGGAATTAAGATTAGAGAAGCTTTCTGATCCTCTGTTCAAGAAGACTCAGCACCAGCTTTTGAAACTTCAAGTCATACTTGATTCAGCATCGCTTCCATCCGATCATAGTTCCAGTTCGAAAAATGTGACATCGTGCTACTTCAGAACCTCTGAATTTTTCCTTATGCTCTGCTCAACTCCTTTCTATTCACCGCATTACGCAGGCCCCTTTTTCTTGTTACGAACTGGAGCTTCTTCTCCCTTTTTACTTGATTGCGCCGGATTCTGTGCTGTGGGCCCCACAATAGATACGCCCAAAATGGAGGAATCTTTTTGCCGCCAAGTATCGGCACCTTCCAAAACAGGTGATGTGTACAGAAAAAGTTCCAGTCACTTCACCTTGGATCACGTGCTCGCATGATAGCATCTGCACACTTACAAAAATTGTAAGTGTGATAGAGTCGACAACACGAGGGACTAGTGTCGACACACACACTTCAATTTGAATAGAAGCACACTTCTCAGACTCCGTAGACACGAGTCAAACCTGAGATCTACAAGATATTGACTTGTACTTCCTTCTGAGTTGGCCTAATAGACTGTTAGTGTCGACCTTACATACAATTAGTGTCGACCTTAGCCTCAATTGTCTCCAATGTGAACTCTGCCTTTCCTTAGTGTCGACCTTATCAGAGTTATAATTCATTGAATTAATTTGAAGACAACTATGGTGTTAACATGCTCCCTAAGTGGTGTTGATCTGATTTGATCCCAATCTGTCATTACATCATCCATGGACATCTAGTGTCGACCTAAGTTCCACATAGTGTCGACCTTATCTGATAACTTCTCACTTTTCTTTGTTCCAGTTGAGTTGTACCTACAAAACAAATGACGTGTGTCAATTGTCTACACATTTTCACATGTTGATATGACATCATCAAAACCAGGGACACAACATTCTGGTGTTTGCACCTGTATCTCCTTAGTTTTTCGTTGGTTGCATATGATTATTTGTTCTAGGTTTTTATTACTCACATAACTTTTTTGAATTCATTCTGCATTTGCTAGCTTTTAAAATACCTTATACTGTCTCAATAATTTCAAAACTTTTGATAGCATTCTCCTCCTCACCCTAAACCAATGTTGAATTTCTCTATCTTCACATTCTGTCAATGGTAACTGATGTCATTGCTTTATAAGACATGCTTTACACCACTTAATATTATCCCTAGGAGTTGCTCTTAAGAATTCCTCAGTAGATATGCTGAAGCTGACTTGAATGGTTGCATTCACTATCTCTTCTGAAATTCCATTTATCCTTAGTAGTGTTGGAAGCCAATCTTTAAATGTATAAGGCATACCAGAATGGTGGATATTTTCCTTTCAATTTCCTTTTTCTGCTATCCTACTGACTGGAAGGCTCTTTCTTTGGCACAAGCTTGGCTATGAGAGTGCCAACCGGGTCTTTAGGACTTTCTGAAAGGATAGGAAGATAGGAGAAAAATGTGGGTGGACACATGTGACGGTTTGGTTGAGTTTCAGGGTCATAATCTGTGTCTTCAGATTCATCACTAGGTAGAGTGGATTTAATTAGGCTGCAGATGACAAGCTTTTAAGAACCTGTGCCTGATACTACTAATAAGCTGGAGTCCTCACTCCATATATATGATTCAATGGTGGATGTTCTATAAACCTTCAGACATTGGCAAAGAAACTCTGAGATGCACTCTTCTACTACCATAAAAGTTCAAAACGACTATTTTATAGCTATAACATTAATTTCCATTCATCCTCACAATTCCTTTTGCGTATTTGAATCTAACTTTCTCGTAGGAAATAAGTGGACAAGAGTGATCTTATATCGAAGTGCTTCCTGGCAAAGTCTTTTATATTTTTTTGTTTAAACTTTCTTGAACTGATTGTCGCAGCCAATCTTGTTGAGAAGACACAAGTGGGAACACACTACTCAACATCTTCCTCTACAGTAGAAATTAATGGCAAACAACATGAGTGCAAGGGCACAAGTGAAGATCATATGCTCATGGTGGGGATAATTTGTGGATTGGGGACATCGACGTGTGCAATTTGTGGGCACCCACAGAGTTTATTGCTATAGTTAATCACTGAAAGAGACACCTGGAACTTTTAAGATCGCCATCATGTAGTGCGACACTTGACTCATGTATATGTGTTTTACATCATATTTGTAGATTTTATGATAATGAGTATGAAACACACCAAAGACAGTTCTTTTGAAGTGATCTTTGACGACGGAACTAGAACAATGTTGTGCCATTTTTATCTTATATAATTTTGCACCATATATTTAACATATTGACATTAAAATTTTGAAATCTAAGGCAATATTTTTAGATAATTTCGGCACGGATGATGAGAATAAACTCGTTTATGTGCTTAAGAGATGTAAGTTTTTTTTAAAAAAAATATTTTTAAATATTTTCTAGCAAAAAATATAAGCGACGAGATCTCGTTATCTACACCATAAAAAGTGCAAGCAATGAGATCAAAATCGTACTGTGAAATGTTTTTATAAGAAATGTTGACTTTTAAAAAAATGATTTTTCTTCTCTGATCTCAAATGTTTCCTAAGATTTTATCTTAATTTGAAATAATTTTTGTCCTCTCAGAAGTCAGAAATAATAATTAAGTTAAAATATTTTAGTGGTTAATGTGACCCAAACAACACAATTATGGTGCAGACTCCTACCCGTCTTGCTACTTGCAGTTGTGTTGAATATTTGAAATTTTTTTACACACAAACAAACAAGTGAAAATGATTTTTGGAAAATATTTTACGGGAAAACAAACATCATAAAACTTTTTCAGGGAAAACATTTACGTAGAAAACAAATGAACAATTATGTTTTTGACTTTCTTGTAAAAGTTAATCATTGGAAAACTTTTTTCTCATGAATATATTTTACAAGCAACCAAACAGACCCTAGGTTGGACATCCTTGTTTGGATAATGTTTTCCTTATCATGCTCTAACCCTGTCATGAAGGAATATGCTTCATGTAGATAGAAAGTATAATCATGTGGATTATGAACTTCATTAGGAATACTCGAAGCTTCACTCACAAAGTCTGTGGTAAGAATTATGGGAATCCCTCTAACAGTAGACTCTAAAGTGTGTTCCATGCTAACTAAGTTCTTGTAGAATTCTTGAACCAAAATTGGATAAAAAAACTCTATGCTCACTCACAAAACCTGTCCAACCTTGAAATTCAATCTTATCAAATAGTTTTGGAAAAATAGAACGCATATCTTCATCATGAACATCCACAGTTTTTGGATGCAGAATCTATTTATTTTCTGTTGTCATTGGAACTGCCTCTTGTGCCTGACTAGTCTCAATATCAGTGTCTGTTGTCCCAATTTTTTATTCTGGGGGTTGACCAATGCTATGTGATTTCGACTTACTGCTTGCTGTTGTCTCAGGCAAGTCTCCAATTTTAGCCTTATCCCCTTGAGAAATTTCATTTTTAGAAGCATTTGACCGAACTGTAGTGCTGTCCTGGGATTCCTTAGAATGAGAACCTTCTTGATCATTCGAGCCCTGATCATCAGAAGACTAGTTTGAACCCTGAACATTAGGGTTTTCTTCTCTAGAATCTTCAGAATGTATGGCATGAGATGCTTGCACACTTTCATCTTCATCAGAATTACTCAAATGAACGAACTCAGTCTTCTTTTTGCCCTTAGAGAAAGTCTTCTCCATAGCCGATCTTGGATGAGAGAATCATCGACTGGAAAAAGAGGGAACTGCATGCTTCTTCTCCTGTGATGCTGAACTCTTCACATGGTCGTTCCTTGCTTTGGTACGACGTTCGGAAGAATCCGGTTCAGCATCCTTCCGCTTGCCTCCTCGACATGTAGTCATCTTGGGTGCCATGATGAAATTCGAGAGAAGGAGGAGAAAGTTTGCAGACACAGAATGAGGGTTTGTAGACATAAGAAGAAGAAGAACAGTTGGATTCAAATGAGTTTGAATGAGCACATGAGTTGAGACCATTTGGGAAATAGGAGCATCAACCATCGACCTGCCCTAGGTGATACAGTGAACATGCGGAACAGTGAAAGATAGCATGTTCCAATGAAGGTAATGACCAAGATGTGTTGACGCTAACCAAACATGTGTCGATTCTAGCAAGAAGGATTCAGTGAATTGTTTAGACAAAATTAGAAAGGGAGCAATGTACCATGATTAAATGTATATTTGGAAAAGTTTGAGGAAGTTAAAAGAGTTATGCTCTTTCCTCACTTTATACTCCTCTTAGTGAAATTAATGGTTTGAAATTTATAAGCTTTAGTTTATCCCATTAAAAGACACTGAAAGACTAAGAGGCATACGTAATATAGTAAAGAAAAAATTCTTTCAAGTGAAATTGTGGTCTTATTAACTCTTACTCAGCACATGTAAAAAGGTGACCCTGGATAGATAAAAAAAAATACTCCAAGATGTATTGAAAAAAAACTATCTTGAGATTTTTTAGTAATTTGAATTTCAATTTTAACTGACAATGCTATTTCATGAAAAGATGAACAGTCAAATTTATCCTTTCTTTTTCATGCAAGAGCTCATGCTTTTTACACACTGGAGCACCTGATTACTAAAGTGAGGTAATCATCTTATCTCAAGGGTTGTGTGTAACTTTTCATATGAGGATACATACTGGTTAGACACAAGAATCCCCAGTTACTCAGTAAGCACAAAAAAAAAAATATCAATCCTAAGCAGAATTAACTAGCTCATCATGACAAATAATATAATCAACTGATTTTATTGGGATTTGTAGTTTCTCAGAGCTTAGTCATTGTTCTGCTACATCAAAAATTATATAAGAATATTCTTGAACATCTTTTACCTCTCAAGAAAAGTTTGAAACCAATACACTTAAAATATTTTTAGTATTTAGCCAGAGATACCATAATACACATGAATTTTAAAAATGAATATGATGCAATTTTCACTTGACACAATGTTTTTAGAAACTGTTATCTAACCTCTTTTGAATGTTTTCAGTGAATTTAAAGGTTAAACATAGTAGTTTATAAATAACAAACCATTTCTTTTACTCTTAGAGATAACGAAGATTAAAGTATAAGAAATTTAACTCCCCTTGAAGATTTACCCAAAAATAAAAATCTTCATAGTTAAATTACTCTCCATCAAAAAATGAATCTATGTGAGAAAAAGAAGAGTGATCAAAAGTTGAAAGATTGAAGAGAATTCAGAATCAATGGAATTAGTGTTGACTCACTTGCCATTAGTGTCAAATTTATTCAAGCCAACTCACAATCTTTCTTCTCAGATAGCAGTTATAGTGAATCCAATATACCCAGCTTTTCTGATGTTTCTAAATCACTCAACCTTCTCTTTCCAAAACAATGAATTCTTGAACCAACCTCCCCCTCACCAAGTGCACCAAATATTGAAGTGAAGTGATCAATCAACAAACATTATCAAGTCATATGACAAGAATTCATCCAAGTAAGCATTTTCAAGCAATTTATCAAATAATCAGTCATGAATCAAACAAGCACAGTCCAAGTTCTCTTATTAGAGATGAAAATCTTTCATTACACAAAGGTTTTGTAAAAATATCAGCAATTTGCTTAGTTGTTTCAATGAAATGTAGCTCAAAAGAATTCTTACTGACCTCATCTCTTAGAAAATGATACCTGATTTCTATGTGCTTAGTCCTAAAGTGCTGAACTGGATGTTTAGCCAGATTTATTGTACTAGTGTTATCGCACATTATTGGGACACATCTAAGATCTACTTGGTAGTCTTGGAGTTGATGTTTAATCCATAACACTTGAGTGCCACAACTCCCTGCAGCTACATATTCTGCTTCTGCAGTAGAGAGAGCAACTGAGTGTTGTTTCATGGAAGCCCAAGAGACTAAACATCCTCCCATAAATTGGCAATGACCACTAGTATTTTTTCATCCAATTTACAGCCAACATAATCTGTATCTGAATAAGATATTAACTTATACTCACTAGATGCAGGATACCATAATCCCAATTTATGAGTTCTTGCCAGATATCTGAAAATTCTTTTTGCAACACTCATGTGGGATTCTCCAGGACTAGCCTGAAATCTAGCACACATGTAGATAGAGAACTACATATCAGGTCTAGATGTTGTATGATAAAGCAAGGATCCGATCATACCTCTGTAAGTCTTTGGATCTACCAAGTTACCATTCAGATCAACATCCAAACTAAATGTTGTGCTCATTAGTGTTTCCATGGCTTTAGTGTTTTCCATTTTGTACTTCTTCAGCAATTCTTGTATGTACTTTGACTGATTGATGAAAGTTCCTTCCTTAGTTTGAACAATCTGTAGTCTAAGAAAAAATTTCAGTTCTCCCATTAAGCTTATTTCAAATTCACTTTTCATTAAATCAGAAAATTCCTTATACAAAGAAGACTTTGTTGATCCAAATATAATGTCATCAACATAAATTTGGACAACCAAAATATCACTTTTCTGCACTTTAGTGAAAAAGGTTTGATCTACTTTACCTCTCGAATACCCTTTACCTGTAGGGAATGAACTTAATTTGTCATACCAAGCCCTAGGAGCTTGCTTTATTCCATAGAGAACCTTGTCAAGCTTGAACAAATGGTTAGGAAAATTTGTACATTCAAATCCAGGAGGTTGTTCAACGAAAACTTTCTCTTTTATTAAACCATTTAGGAAGGGACTCTTAACATCCATTTGCTGCACTTTAATATAATGAGTACATGCAAATGAGAGCAAAATTCATATTACTTCTAGCCTAGCTACATGAGCAAAATATTGTTCAAAGTCTATTCCAAATTTCCGATTATAATCTTTTACAACTAGCCAAGCCTTATTTCTTATTATCTTACCTTCTTCACTAGTTTTATTTCTGAAAACCCATTTAGTTCTAATAACACTTTGGGAGGAAGGTCTTGGAAATAAATGACATACCTTATTTCTCTCAAATTGATTCAGCTCTTGTTGCATGACATTTATCCAAAAAGCATCTTTTAGAGCATCTTCAACATTTTTGGGTTCAGTTTGTAAAACAAAAGCCATTTGATATAATTTAGAAATAAGTTTGAAATGAGATCTTGTTCTTGGTGGATCAGGTTGATTACCAATGATACTATCTTGAGGGTGATCCCTAAGCATTATGATATTTAATTGATATCTATTCTCATTGACAATTGTTATTTCTTGCCCATCTTCAACACCTGAATTTTATCTTGTAGCTGATTCCTTCACTTGCTGGTCGTTTGAATCTTCCTTTTCCTGGAATTGTCCATCATCCTTTTACCCACACACATCATCAAGGAGTTCATCAAAGGTTATGTGAGGAGATTCTTCAACATTTTGATCTTTGACATTGTAAACTCTATATGCTCTAGCATGATTTGAATAACCAAAAAAAATTCCCAACTCACTCATGGTTTAAAATTTATCCAAATCAATTTTTTTGTTGTTCAAAATAAATCATTTTGATCCAAACACTTAGAAGTGAGCAATGGAAGGTTTCTTAGCTTTCAAAAGTTCATAAGATGTCTTTTTACTTAGAGGCCTTACCATTGCACGATTTATTATGTAACAAGAATTGTTTACTGCTTCTGCCCAAAATTTTCTAGGCAAACCACTCTTAATTAACATAGTTCTAGACATTTCAACTAATGTTCGATTATGCCTTTCTACCACTCCATTTTGTTCAGAAGGTATGGGTGATGAAAATTTGTGAGATATTTCTTCTTCACTACAAAGATTTTCAAAATTAGTGTTGTCAAATTCACCACCATGGTCAGACATAATTGAGATTATCTTGAATTTTCCTTCCAGAAGAATTTTCTTGTAGAATTTTTGAAATTCCATGAAAGCATCACTTTTGTCAGAAAGAAAGAATACCCAAGTAAATCTTGAAAAGTCATTAACAAGTACATATCCAAACGTTTTCCTATTGAGACTATTTTTCCTTGTAGGTCCAAACAGATCCATGTGAATAAGTTTGAAAGGTTTAGAGGATTGACTTTCATATCTTCTTTTGAAGGATTTTCTTGTTTGCTTACCTTTAGTACATACTTCACAGATTTTGAAATTTTACTTGATGGAAATTTTTGGAAGACCTTTTACCATGTTGAATTTAACTAGTTTATGTAGCACATTGTAGCTAGCATGTCTTAGTCTATGATGCCACAAACATGTAAGATCATTTTTATTAGCAGCAAGACAAAGATTGCTATTTTCAGGTTCATCCAAGTCAACCATGTAAACATTATTGATTCTTTTACCAGAGAGTATTACATAGTCTAATTTTGGCTAAAAAATTATACATCGAAGAGAATAAAAAATTACCTTGTGGCCCTTGTCATAGAGTTGACTTATGCTCATAGGTTGTATTCTAACCCTTCCACCAGAAGTACATCATCAATTGAGTTTGAAGGACCTTTACCCACTTTACCTGAACCAACAATTTTACCTTTGTTGTTTCATCCAAAAGTCACATGACCAGCTTTCTTTTCGGACAGTAAGCAAAATTTGTCTTTGTCCCCTATCATATATCTTGAACAGCCACTGTCAAGATATCACCTGTTGTTTTTGGCTATAAGACATATCTGCAACACATTCATAGAAAAATCTTTGGAACCCAAGTACATTTGGGTCCCTTCAAATCACTCAATTCAAGAACATATGATAACACACTTTTTGGAATCCATGCTTGCCTTTTTATTTTCTATTGAATGGTATTTTTTGTTTCATTTTGTCTTTGATTCTTCTTGTTGTTTCCAAGAATTTTTGGATCACTATTCATTTTCATATTCATGAAACTGCCTTCAGATTTGCCTCCAGTGCTCTTTTGAGGGAATCATGAATAATTATGATAACTAGACCTTTTGGGATATATTGAATGACTAGATCTAGTAGAACTGTGAGAGTATGTCGACACTCTGTAAGGATAGTGTCCAACTGTTTGAGTCCATCTAGACATTTTCTGTGGTCTGCTGAATGAAGGTGTCGACCTGCCATATGTAGTGTGTCGACCTACCCAGTCATGTGGTTGTCAAGATTTATTCCATTAAGATATTTTTGTTTATTTGAATCCAGCACTTACCTTGCCCTTTTATTGAATTTTTCAATTTCAAAAATTTTAACATTTTTCCTTTTCTCATTTCTCTGAATTTTTCTCATATTGAGTTGATTTGTAACGCCCCTCTTGGATTCAGTATAGTTATTACAACTCACATTGAATCCAATAGAGGTATTACAGTGGAAAATATCCAACGATAGATGGTACAGATTGAGACATACATAAATGACAATTTAATTCCAACAAGATGCAACAGAACATGGAACCAAATTTTTCAATCAACATCATATTCAAATAATAAGTCTAAAACATAAGGGAAAGATA
The DNA here is from genome assembly GCA_014218235.1 of Colocasia esculenta. Lineage (NCBI taxonomy): Eukaryota > Viridiplantae > Streptophyta > Magnoliopsida > Alismatales > Araceae > Colocasia > Colocasia esculenta. The sequence continues at coordinate 60,888,017 of CM024755.1, read as the reverse complement.
GCAATAGTGCAACTTATTACAATCCATAAGTCCAAATGCATAAAATTCAAAGTACATTTTGTCCTCACATACATGATCCCTCAAACACTCAAGTAAATCACTAAGCCTCCACGTCCTCTTGCTCCGAGTTAGAGTGCACTAACTCCTTTGTATCCTCGTCTCTTCTGAAATGTTAATCAAGTGTGAGTCTAAAAGACCCAACAAGTAACATGAAAGACAGTTAAAGATGTAACATATACTAGGTTTTAATACATGGTAGCCTATTTCTTTCACATCCTTGATATCATATAGCTCTTCTTATCAACATGTTTTAAGTCATTTGGCAAACATTCTTTACATAACATGGTTAGTTATCATGAAATAACACAATTCATGTAACATATAGCTTGCATCTCATATTACAACAATTGATTAAAACATGTTCTTGTAGCATGGCATGTACTCAAATTCTTAAAACATATGATCAATGTCATGTAACATGTAAACAATCTCAAGTAACCTTTAATCTACATGATGTAACATGTAATTCATCATCATGTAGCATGTAGTCAATATAACATGTAGCATGTAATTCATATAACAAGTGTCATGTAGTTTATGTGGCATGTAGCCATTTATCATGTAGACATGTAGTTCATATAGCATGTAACATGCAGATCATGTAGTCATGTAGTTTCCAAGACATAGCCCACACTATGAATAGAGATCATGTAGCATGTAGTCATTCACTTATCACCTAGGCAAAGCAGTGATGAAGTCTAGGGTATTGCGCAATACCGGGGAAAATCCTTCCCACCTTAACTAGTAGAACATGTCTACCTCCAGGATTTCAATCCGTTGCCCACGGATTCATGTAGGTCATTTCATGTAGGTGAACCATTACCATAGGGGCATTCCATGGTGTAGTTCCTTGTAGTTATCTCTGTCATAGAAATGTCTCATTGACTAATTCATTTAAAAAAAAAATGCATTATCATATATAATCATGCAATTAACATACTCCTAAATTTCTATCATGCTCTTTCTTACATTCATGCATAATTTATCAAGATGGCAATACAATGTCACACAACATATCTTTCTCAGTTTTGAAATCAAACTCTACTGTACAACAGCAACCTATCATGGTACTACTTTTATCAAAATCCAACATGAATATACATATTTTCTTGTCTATTGATTTCCATATGCATTTTATCATTCAGAAATTCATAACAGTATGTATAGTGCTCTAAAAATCCCGAAGTTTAGTAAATCTAATTCTAATCATGCCACTCACATACAAAATTTCATAATTATCTGAGTTCTGTAATCATTTTTCATGATAAATCTTCATCAATTAAAGCTACTCAACATGATACAACAGTGATAAAATCATGCAGTTACTATACCAAACTGAGTGTAGTAGATCTGTAGTTTCATCTAATCAGCAATACAGTTTCTAACTACAATGTTATAACATGGATCATGCTTGCATGAGTTCCATTTTTCTTTTACTAAATCATATAGAACTTTTTAGAAACAACCGTACATAGCCCATACATCATTGCAATGGCATGTCCACAATATAACAACACTGAATTGCACAGAATATAATCTGACTGAAAACTCCATACATGCATGAACCACAGTTGAGGAAATATAATCGGATTACTGAAAAACACAACACTGATAAACTTAGGGGCATGGTATGTTGCGTTTACACAGAGTAAACGTCCACATATCATGTCGTTAACATCAGTTGACGGCGGCACATAGCGCCGTTAGCATATAGTAGACGTCCAAAACATTGTCGTTTACAAGAAATAGACGGCGGTCAATGCTATCGTTTACATAAACTAAACGATAATCGATATGGACGTTAAGTTCATTCGTCCAGAAAACACAGAACTTGCACGTAAAATGACAGAACTTATACCCTATCCCACATGTTATTTAGGTGGTTTAAAAATTTTTAAAAATGATAAATCTAAAAAATACACTATCCTAAACCGATCCCCCATGTCACTTGCCTCTAACCCTCCTTTTGGAGTGACGAATAGAAATCTGAAGACGCTAGCCTTGGCAACAAGGCAGTCCTCCTCTCCAACTTCAATCGTCCAAAACCAGCTTCTAGAATAGCTCCCCCACTTGGAGAAGCTCCTGACCTCGATGCTTGATGATCCTCCTTGGTCCAACACGCCTCAAATCACCCGAACGATGTTTTGGAACCCTTCTCTCGGCCTTCCTTTTCTCTCTTCCAAACCACTTCAAAAATCTCCCCCAAAGGCCAAAACTGGGTCTTATAAAGATCCCAACACATTGACCAAACCTAATCCTAGCCCTTGGATCAGAAACACTCCAAATCTCCCATTAAATGCTTTTGGAAATGGCCGATTTCCTCTCCCCCGGAATGGTAACAACAAAATAGGCAAGTCAGGTTAATGTCAACCCATGCTGCCATCCACCACGAAGTAGACGTCCATCGATCATGTCGTCAACTTACTTGCTCGAAAAATAAATATTCTAGAAAATAATCAACAGCACAATACTTTGTCATTAACAGACAGAAGACGACAATTGATCATGTCGTTCACTATAGTCAACGTCAGTAGATGTTGACGCCAAGTTCAACACAGAACAACATAAAACTAAATGCAGAAACACATACACAATTTCATCATACAATTCAATAAGATTTCTAGGGCACTACATGATTTCTTGAAGAGGCGACTTCTGGGTTTGTTGATGAAATAAATGTTATTGTCTTCAACCCTATTTCTTTATTCAGTGTGGGATTGAAGCCCAAACCTTCTTTGTTGAAGTTCACTTTTGTTCCCAACAAGGCTTCTAGATTGTTTCTTCCACTCACAAACCTTTCCAGAGCTTCTTGTCTCTTGGTTACTTCTTTTTGAAGATTTTTAATTTCTTTTTTCATTTCAGTATTTACACTTTTGATGACATCATATTTTATCATATTTTTCAGCAACCAATTTAATTTCATTGACATACTCAATCTCCTTAACTTTCAATTTAATAACATTTCCTTTTAACACAGAAATTTTTTGAACAAGCTCTTTTTCTTTCTCTTCCATTGAGGTATTATGAACAATATGATTCATTTTTCTTTTGAGCACTTTGTTTTCCTTTTTGATTTCATCATATTGAACAAGTAGTTCAAAATAGACATGTTCCCAATCACTGCATGAAAAATCTTTAAATGGAGACACTACCTCTTCTTCATCTTCTTCTTCTCCTCTAGCCATCAGACAGATTTTGGTGTTTGTTTCATTAGCTTCTGAGCTTTCTTCTTCATCATCATCTTCCTCTTCGCTCCAAGTTCGACCCATAGCCTTTTGCTTGCTCTTAGTCCATTTGGGTTGAGTCTTTTTCAGGGGCTCAGGACATTCTGATTTAACATGCCCTGGTTTTCTGTAGTTGTAATATACAACCATGTCAGATCTTTTGCTCAAATATTCTTTAGGCTTTGAAAAATTATTCACTTGTGGTTTCTTTTCAGAAATCTCTTACCATCATTTCTCAAAAATTTTATGAATTTCCTTGTGATAAGAGCAAACTCATCTGAGTCATTTTCTGAAGTGGATCACTCACTTTCACCAGTAGCTTCCTTGATGCTTGGACTTGCCTTGAGAGTGAGTGGCTTTCTTTTCTTGACATCTTCTTATGTTCTTTTTAAGCCCAACTCATAAGTCATCAAAGAACCAATTTTCTCATCGACAATTGTAGTTGACAAATTTCTTGACTCTTCCACTATAGTGGCCTTTGTATGCCATACAAGGGTCAAAGATCTAAGAATCTTTTTAACAAGTTCTTGTTCAGTATAGATTTTTCCTAGATTCTTTAATCCATTTGTCAACAAGGTCAGTCTGCCATACATCTCTGAGATGGTTTCATCATGCTTCATTTTAAATGCTTCATACTCTGAGATTAACATATTAGCTTTTGTTTCTTTCACTTCAGACGTACCTTCATAGATGACCATTAAGCGATTCCATATCTCCTTCACACTAGCACATGAGGAGACTCTTGAAAATTCTGTAGGGTGAAGTGAACATTGCATAATGTTCATAGCGCTCCAATTTGCATTTGACTTCTTGATTTCTTCTTGAGTTCACTTTTCTTCATCTTCTGGTAGCTCATAGGGTCCATTACTGACTACCCTCCAAATTTGATAATCATGTGCTCACAGGAACACCTGCATGCGAGTTTTCGAATATGCATAGTTAGTTTCGTCAAAATAAGGGGGTTTGTTTACAGAATGACCTTCTGCAATATATCCTCTGGAATCCATTCGACACAGACCTCTCCTGGTTGTTAAACCAAGAAATGGAGAGCCTAGCTCTTATACCACGTGTTGGGTATGGAATGAATATCTAGAGGAGGGTGAATAAATATTAACGTCTTAAAAAATTAAGAACCTGAAACAGACCTTATGATATAGAAGAGCTAATAGTTTCAACAAGATAGAGCAATTGAGCAAATGAACAACATACGACACAATGCACACAAGATTTTAAGGTGGTTCGGCTCCAGTGAGGAGGCCTACATCCACCCTCACTAAACTAAGTAAGGCTTCACTCAATAACCCAAGAGTGTGAAATACTGACACATCCACTGATACACAGCTTAGTACAACCTGTTGATTCACAACTTCAAAACAACTCATTCACAGCTTCAAGATTATAATAATCTCACAATCCTCACACACAAAGGGTAAGATTAGTTCTTCTACTCCAACTGGAGTAGACAACAAAGTAATTTGGTATTCAAAAGAAATAGAAAAGATCACACAAGAGAAATCGCTAAAGGCATGCAGGAAATTTAGCAAACACTCTTTGTGCTATTTTACTAGAGTTTAGATCTGATCTGATTTCTGCTTAAACTCCTAATTGCATCCTCTGAAGGCTTGAATTCATCAGGCTCTTCTTCTGGCTGCAGCTTAAGGATCAATTGCTTCTAAATTAAATGGAATTCTGATGCTCTGCTTCAATTGATCAGTAATAGGTCTTCACACAGGATTAAGAAACTATCCAGTATCTTTTCTTCTTGATGAGCAAACAATTTCGAAGCCTGTTCTTCTCAACTATCAAACTCTCTGCACATTTTTCTTTTCTCAGCTCTCACTTTTTCTATGTGTGCTCACTGTTGAAGAATATGCTGCTGACCTTTTCGATTAGCGTATCAGAATCTTCTTAGTGGGCCTTAATAGAAACCCCAATTCATTGGGAGATGCTTTATTGCCAAAAAGGTTATCTTCCATAACCTTGTAAAGTGTGCCTAGAATCCCAATCATTGGGCCTTGGGTTATGTGCCCAGTACAAGCACGCTGGCAATCTCTTTTCCTTACTGGAAGAAGAAGGTTGGAGTGTCGACACATCTTGTGCATAGTGTCGACAGACACAAAACTTGACTTAGATCAGTGCAGATGCTTCAATAGAGCTGACTCAATGCCTTCATACGTCAACCTTATCCATCAAACTGCTGTAGAGACTGACTATTAACCAGTTTAGTGTTGACCTTATAGCAGCCAAGTGTCGACCTCTTTGAATGGTAGAGTCGACTTTATCTTCATCTAGAATCGATCTCATGCAATTCTATCCTTTCAGCGCTAATAGGAAAACCAACTGGTGTCGACCTAATGCTCATCTAGAGTCGACCATATGCAATTCTTTCCCATCAGTGCCTACTGAAAAAAAACAACTATTGTCAACCTGATCTTCATCTAGAGTCGACCTTATGCGATTCTTTCGACTTATGCGCTTACTTGAAAACTAGCTAGTGTCGACTTATCCTTTGGGTAGAGTCCACTCAAGTGGTTCACTGAACTCCAGTAAGTCATCCACTGGGATATGTGTGTTGACCTATGAGGCAACAAGTGTCAACACACATAAGATCTTTTGACCTTGAGAATTTTCATGTCATATAAAACCTATGTTAGAGAATTCTTAGATATTTATGATAATTTTGCTTGGCTCATGACATCATCAAAACCAGGGACACAACAACCTCCTGCTGGTACTTCCAAGGGGCCTGGAACACAGCTCTCCACCACTACTCCATCACCTCTGGAGGAGGCAGGGGTGGGTACCACTGCAGCTGCTATGCTCCCTACTAAAACGGGACACCCTGCTGGTCATCTTGATGAGGCTGAACATCTTCTGGTATGTGCTCAGCTGCAACCGACTCGTCCGGCGCGATGTCCTGATGCTCCATTGGCTCTCTAACCAGCTTGAGTCTATGCGGAGCCATGTCCTGTGACACAACTATTAATCAAGTTAACAGATGAACCGCTATGGAACATTGCGTTGTCACTTAGTTCCATTACAAGTCTTGATAGACCCCTGCTCTGATACCAATGTAATGGCGCAGACGCCCGGACTGCAACTCCCACCAAGAATCCGGCCGTCGGCACCACCGCTCACAGGTCCAAACACCCAGAAGGGCTAACAGACCAATCTAACAAGATATGTAACAAAAGTAAGCAATGACAAAAAGCACTAAAGATGTACTAACAAGTGAAGGAAAAGCATCCAACACAAAGTACGAGTGTAGTACAGTCCCAAGTAACAAGTACAAGTGTAGAAAAAAAGGGAATAACAAATCCCTTAGGGGCATACCCCGAGGGTGACGAGACAAGTACAAAGGGAACACTGCTCAATGAGGGCACCGTCTACTATAGCCCGGTCTCCTCTGCCTGTCGCGGAAGGTACTGCTGTGAAGTCTCACCTATAAAGAAGAGAATGAGCTTCACGAAGAAGCCCTGTAGGGACTACCAATCTCCCGCTGGTTCTAACAAATAGAATAGATATATGTTTATAACTTGAATTAAGCAAGTAATCTATTCTACTAACAAAGTAAGTGCGGAAGCAGAAAGTAACTACACGGCCATCGGCCAAAACACATCGGTACCAGAAACTTGTGTAAACCACGGTACTGGGACGAACCTAAGGCTGGAAACACAGACAGAGAACCACTGTCTAGAAAAAGACACTAGCCACAAAACAACTACCACTAGTCAACTGGTCAGGTGCACCACATGCCTTACCCTCAACCACCAGTCCATGTCTACCACCTCCCGTCAGAGTCAGACGTGGAACTAAAAGTAACCACACAACTATCATAGTCTGGCCAGACTACGGTCCCACACTTGGCCCCTCTAGATGGTATCAGAACAACGTAGAGTGAGGCAGTGAGAAGGACTAGCTGATATGCGTCGGAAGAATGCCTAAACCACCTCAGCATACCAAACTCAGCTAAGAGAGCTATGCAAATGACTCTACGCTGCTATCCCCATCGTTTTCCACTCTGCTACTAGAGTCTGTAACTCGAGCTCGCCCACCGCCTAAAGAACTCCCTGAACAGATGCACAGGTACCGGGGGTCCAGGTAATGGTAACAACCAGTCAACGAACAAGGCCACAAGTGCCTAGCACCAGGCGAACGACTAGTGCAGGACAGTGCTAGAAACAACACAGGTGCAAAGAAACCAAAGACATAGTGGAAGGAAACTCCAAATAGGTCGCCAAGTCACTCTCTATCTAAGAAGATGACAGGGTCACTGTCACATTCTCGGAGGAGGCAACATAAGGGCTGTCGCCTTCTGAAGGCGACACCCAGCCGGTCGTGACCTGGGTCTGAAGGCGACGTGGGGAGCATCGCGATCTAGATAGAAACAAGGACCTTGTCTCGACCATAGACAAAGATATGGGTGCCCACTCGAGACCTCACACAACCCCACAGGTAAACTAGGTCAGAAGGCGACGACCACCCTATCGTGACCAGAAGGCGACGACCACCCTGTCGCGACCAGAACACATCAGGGTGAGCGTCGCTACCTAAGCAGAAGGTGACAGGGTGACACGTTGCGTTCTAGGTCATGACAAGAACCTTGTCACGACTACAGATAGAGACCTAGGTGCTAACCCGAGACCTCCCAAAACGCCTCTAAATGGAAAGTCCAGTGTACACAAAGGTAGGGGAGCATGGATAACCCTCAAAACACATGTTAGGAACACAAACCATTCTCATGCACACCCATGCATGCCATTGTGAAGGATCTACACTCTTGAAACCTCACATGCACACATGATATCACTCAACCCACACCCCCAATTCAAGCACAAGAAGATCCCCAACATGCATACACCATCTAGCATTAAGTCTATAGGCTTGGAGAAGGGGAAAGGAGGCCCTAGAATGATAGAACTATGGGGAAGGATAAGTGTCCCTACCTCAAAAAGAAGAGCCAACCCGTTTGGGTATTCTCGTGTGCATGGCCACCTCCTCCTTGCTCCAAACTCCATGCTCACGCCATCCTCGAGCAAGCCACGACCTCCTACATGTCGGAGAAGGATCACCACCATGAAGAAGAAGCCACACCAAAGAGGACACCATGCTGAGAAGAACACACTTCTCACCACCAACACCTTCACAAACTCCCCACGGAGAAAACACACACAGAGGGGTCGAAGGAAGGACAGAAAGAAGAAGAAAGGGGGAGAAGAAGACAAGTCTGATGGCTTAACTTATATCAGTTACAGATTTGAGAATGTGACAGCCAACCCATCGCATTCACTTACTAAACGTGATGGCTAACTTGTCACGACCCCAAGTCATGGTCAGACCTGACTCTCGGATCCGCCACATGTCACCCTCGCAGGCCTGACACCATGAACGCGACACCTGACATGTCGCCTTCTTCTGACAGTGCCTCAACACATGTCCCGATTGCCCCGACTGCAAGATGACAAAATTGCATGTTGCAGTCAGAGGGAGAATGCGATGACCTGCTTATCGCATTCCCAACAAGAACGCGGCAGTCATCTCGTTGTCTTCAGAAGGCGACGGCCCAATCTGTCGCTACCTTCAGTAGAAGGTGGTTGACCAAGGAAGGAAGGGATGTTACAAACACATGGTGAACCACCCTCTTCCCTCATCTCTTGCTCCTTCTATTACATCTTGAATGATGGGGCCCACCCTCTCTTCTCTCTCTTGCTTTGGAAGAGACCACCAAACCCCAAGGCACTCAGCTGCAGCATCCCCTTTTGTCTCATGGTTCTTGCTTCAGCCGCAAGAAAGACCTTTGGAGGAAGAAGATTGCCCTCTCCCTTTCTGCTCTCTCTCCACCCCTTTGTGATTGGGACTGTGGAGCATTTTTAAAGGCCTTATTTATTCAGCTCTAAGGTGGCATGGACATTTGTAGCCAGCCCCTTCATCTTTTCCTTTTATTTTTTTCCATTCTTTTCCTCTTTTTCCTACTGTTGGCTCCTTCAATGTTCGCTAATGGAATGTAGGCCCATTTGTGGCCTATTAGCCAAAATGGATGCCAATAGAGTAGTAGTCGGGACGAGAATCAATGGTAAACATATAAATTTTTTATAGTAAATGTTAAGTCCCTTTACAATAAACATTATTGTCTGTTACATAAAATGTCAAGTCCCATTAAAGTAAATGTTATAGGAGGATGATTTTGAGGTCCGACTATCAGTCAAAACTGTATGTGAACGTTAATATCTCCACCGCCAAACTAATTGAAATCGACCCCCATGAGGTAGTGGAGACGTTGGTTGTCGGGAAGAAAGAGGAGAGAAGAGATTACGTCACCCGACAAGTATTACAAGACGAGTAAAAGGCTTGGACAAAAAGATTTTTCAATAAGTGCATCATTAATAGGTTGGTGTTACAAAATGAGTTCGTCTGTTACGCTACATTTTCATCCTAATTAAAGTACATGTGTTGGTCTATTATAGTATATGTGCTCCCTTCTTTCATTAGATGTCTTTCTTTGTTACAATTCATGTACAGTAAACTTGACCTCTTACAATAAGACTATTAATGACATGTAAATGTTTGTTACTGGTGCCATCTTTGTTACATGCAGGGAGTTGATGCTCAGTGGCTCTTTACATGACAACTTCATCACTATTACCGACATCCGAGACCTATTATTCACCCAAGAGAGCGAGGCGGAGCTTATTGAGTGGTTTGAGTAAATTTACTTGCTTCACATCCAACAAGAAAATCCAAGCTTTTCCACAATTTTGAGTGTCTAATTGCAACTCTGAAAGTGTACGCTTTATAGTGGAAAGACATAAAAAGACAAGATGAATATATGGATTATGCCTTTCAGATACTGAAGCATGCCCCAACTGAAGTAGACCTCCTCTTCTCTCCGATGCACATTGGAACCAACCTCTGGGATCTTTTGGTCATAAATACTAAAGAAAAGGAGTTCCATGTGTACAATTTCTTGAGGAATAATGGTCGTCTAAACATTGCAGAATATGTAAGTGTCAAGCAAATTGCATTGTTATTACTATGTTACAGTACACAAAGAACCATGTTATATACCATGTTCATATCTGCTATAATACATGTATACATCTATTATAGCATAGAAACTATATAGTTACAAAACATGAACATATTTGTTACAAAACGTGTACACATCTATCATAGTAAATACAGGTCAACTTATTAAGAATGCACTTATTGTCGTTTTACATGCAGGTCCACTTATTGAGAATGCACTTAAAGCACAGATGATTTGATGCAACCGATTGGCCCCTAAAGTATCTCGACCCATGCCCACAACAAAGATTGGGAGACGACTACAATATCTTCAATTGCAAATATTTGCAATGTCTGGCACGAACGGACATTCAAGGGATGCCCTTCTCACAAATACTCTTTCATATAATTTCATCAGTAAAAGTGAAATGCCATAAGTCAACCTCAAACACAACAACCAACCATGTCTCAATCATTGTTTTTATTACAGGCAAACATGTCATCTGTGCGAGCTACCCTCACCATCGTCGTCATCAAAGAATACTTCAAGTATATATTGAAAGAGTAGACTGTATCGAGCAAGGCGAAGAAGTTTAATAGCCGCACATACAATTTCCTCCTCCCCTATTATTATACATTAATTGCATTCGTTGAGGCAAATAATTCATTCAATTAAATGTTCTTTCTTTTGAAGATTTTGCTCACTCTGTTATAGTAACAATTGATACAGTCAACGTATTACTATGTTACAATAAATGTCATTTTCTATTACACTATATGTAATAACTTGTTATAGTATCGCCCTTCTTTACAATAATCTATTACAGTAAACATTCATCCCGTTACAGCACCCTATTACAGAAGATGTGGTGAGATTTCACAGTTATCGTCCTTCTCATTAGAGTACTCATAATAACAACTTATAGTATATATTATTCTCCATTACAATATCTTCCTATGGTAGATGTAGTAAAGTTAAAGTTTTTACTACGTTAAAATATATGAAATAACGTGTTACAGTAAATATTTTTCTCTGTTACAATGTCCTCTTATAGTAGGTGTACTAATATTTCACATTTATCATCCTTCACATTACAATATACATAATAACTTTTTATAGTAAATACTCTTTTCCATTATAGTATCCTCTTATAGTAGACGTACAAAAGTGTTTTAGATATATCGTCCTTCCCTATTAACATCGTAAAATTACATGATAAAGAGCACAGACACTGCATGATAGAGAGCACAAATATGACAAGATAAAATGATAATATTATATTAACTTTTAAGCCAGACAAAATACATACCCAGGGACGGACGCAGAGACCAACCAGTGGGGTCACGTGACCCCACTGGTTTTTTTGTTTTTGTTTCAGATGGCCACGAGAAACTTGGGTTTTGGGAGGGTTTCATTGGGCGGTGACCCCACTGGATGGGGGAGGTGACCCGATTCAGGGGCCCAACAGGACACAACTTTCCCAATTTTTTTTTCACTTTAGCCCTAATGCCTTCAGGCCCTTCACGAACCTGGAATCACCCAACCTCGCATCGCAGAACTTGCCCAGCGGCCAGCGGCGCTAGCCTACCCTCCGCCCAATCGGCATCGCCCATCTCGCCACGATGCCGTCACCGCCCAACGGCCCCAACCCTGCGTGCCTCTGACTGCACGGCTACGCCCGCGGCCTGCCGGCCCCACCCTCTCCCAGAGCCACAGCAGTCCTGTTCGAGCTCACCGCGACGCCAACACGCCGCCATCGCCGACCTCGCCGTCGCCGACCTCGCCCTCTGCTCAACTTCTCTGCATCGCGGATGCCACCGCCGGACAGAGCCGGCTACTGGCTCACCCTCGCCTCGCAGACTCGGGGGCCGGGACAGATGACCGCTCCGGCCTCACAGACCGTAGACTGCTCCGACGCCCCGTCTGGCCTCCGCCCTCGCGTCGCTGGATCGAGGTAAAGAAGTTAAATAGTGAATATTGTATTTGTCATAGATTTACTTATTGAGCAGTAAATAACCCTGTGCATTTTAAAAAATTTTCAGATAATCAGTGCTCCCTTCGGCCTCGCGGACCACAGGCTGGTCCCTCCGCCCTCCGCCCTCAAGTACCACATCGAGGTAAGAAAGTTAAATAGTGAACAATGTATTTGTCATAGACTTGCTTCAGTTCGATTGAGCAGCGAATAACTCCGTGCATTTTTTAAAAATTTCAGATAATTAGTCTCCATCTTGCTTGACTTCCTGCACATTACCACCGATTTGTGGCACCGTCAGTGACCTATCCAACGTGTTTGTCCAAATCTCTTGAATAGGCACAAGCAGGTATGTAATCCAGCGAGCCTAGGTGGTGGCTCCCAGCGAGCCTAGGTGGTGGCTCCCAGCGAGCCTGGGTGGTGGCTCACTACTATAATGTGCATTTATGATTTTTTTATAAGTTGCTATATGTGAATATGATTCAGTGATTCATAATAATTGTTGAGAAATTATGAATGGTCTTTTGTAGCTTATTAGTTAGTAGCTTTTAAATTATTGAACTATTTCTTTTGTTAGGATGAAACGGTATCTTGTTAAACTAAGTCAAGGACAAAGCACTGCAGGAAGTTTAAGTAGTTCTAAAACTCCACTCTCAAGTCATGAAGAATCTCTTTCTGTTAGTGAACTTGATCTGAATACTTTAGAATCAGATCCAGGATTAAGAAAGAAGATATCAGAATATCATCCAAAACTGCAAGATGATGTGAGAAGAGCATATCTGTTAAAAGGTCCTTGCCAACCTCGGAATCATAATTTCCCATTGAAGCTTTTGGGTGGAAAAATGCGTAGATTTGTTCTTTCTTGGTATGATGAGCATGCAACTTGGTTAGAGTATAGTGTTGCAAAAGATGCTGCATTTTGCTTGCCTTGTTACTTATTCAAGTCTGATCATGGAAAACAGTCAGGTGGTGAGTCATTTGTTTCCGAGGGTTTTTCTTCTTGGAACAAAAAAGACAGATTAGATGTTCATATTGGTGGTCCTAATAGCTCACACAATATAGCTGTAAAAAAATGTGAGGACTTGATGAGAGAAAAACAAAGTATTCAAGTGGCTTTTGCAAAGCAATCAGATCAGGTCAAGATTGATTATCGAGTCCGTCTACAAGCTTCAATAGATTGCATAAGATTTCTTTTGCGTTAAGGATTAGCATTTTGTGGACATGATGAATCTGACAATTCATTTAATAAAGGGAATTTTCTTGAGCTCTTGAGAATTCTTGCAAATCATAACTCATCTATTAATGACGTTGTGTTGCACAATGCTCCTCAAAATGTCCAAATGATTGCTCCTCATATACAAAAAGACATTATAAGTGCATGTGCAATTGAAACAACAAATGCAATTATCAGAGAAGTTGGAGATGATTTTTTTAGCATACTTGTTGATGAGGCTCGTGATATATCTGGCAAAGAACAAATGGCTATGGTTTTGCGCTATATTGATCAGAGAGGTTTTGTTGTTGAGAGATTTTTTAGCATTGTTCATGTTACTGATACTACTGCTACGTCACTTAAGACGGAAATTGAACATATTCTCATGAGATTTGGACTCAGTTTATCCAGAATAAGAGGACAGGGATATGATGGTGCTAGTAATATGCAGGGTGAGTTCAATGGTCTTAAAGCATTGATTATGAGAGATAATAGCTCGGCATATTATATTCATTGTTTTGCTCATCAACTATAATTGACTCTTGTAGCTGTTGCTAAGAATCATGGTAATGTTTCTTGGTTTTTCTCTGTTGTTTCTCAAATTACAAATGTGATTAGTTCATCTTGCAAACAAAGAGACACTCTTCGAGAAAAACAGAGTATTAGAATTGCAGAAGCTTTAAGCAGTGGTGATCTTCAGAGTGGCAGAAGTTTGAATCAAGAAATAAGTTTGAAAAGAGCAGGTGATACCCGATGTGGTTCTCACTATGGAAGCCTCATAAATTTGACTGTTTTGTTCTCTTCTGTAGTAGATGTACTTGATAATATTTATCAGGAAGGAACTCTGGAACAAAAAGGTGAAGCACGTGGCTTATTATTTGCATTGAGAACTTTTGATTTTGCATTTCTTCTGCATTTGTTGACAAAAGTATTGGCCATCACAAATGAGTTGTCAATAGCTTTGCAAAGAAAAGATCAAGATATAGTTAATGTCATGTCACTTGTGAAACTTTCTAAACAACGATTGCAAGTTATGAGAGATGAAGGTTGGAATGATATTTTTGAAGAAGTATGCTCATTTTGTAACAATGAAGATATTCTTATTCCTAATATGGATCAACAATATGTTTTCTCTAGAAGATCTCGACGCAAGGCTCCTTGTATCACAAGTTTATATCATTTTCAGATTGACTTGTTCTATCACATATTAGATATGTAATTGCAAGAGCTGAACAGTCGTTTCAATGAAACAAACACTGAGTTGCTTCTTTGTGTGGCTAGCTTAAATCCTTGTGATTCATTTTCAGCTTTTGACAAGGAAAATGTGGTTAAGTTAGCTGGATTTTATCCAAATGAGTTTCCTAATTTTGTTGATATTGTGGCACTTCATAATCAGCTTGAAAATTATATATTTGATCTGACATCAGATGAGAGATTTTCTGACTTAAAAGGCATTGGTGATCTTGCAAGAAAGTTGGTGGAGACAAAGAAACATGTTGTGTATCCGATGGTATATTTGCTTGTAAAGTTAGTATTGCTTCTTCCAGTAGCTACTGCAAGTGTTGAAAGAGCATTTTCAGCAATGACTTATGTGAAGAATAAGCTGCGGAATCGGATGTGCACTGATTGGATGAATGATTGTTTAGTGACATTTATTGAGAAAGATTTGTTTGAGAATGTAAGCGATGAGTCTATTATTGAAGTGTTTCAAAATATGAAAACTCGTCGAGTACAATTGTAAGAAATGAATTGATTGTAATGAATTGTCTCATTGTTATTGAATTGTTTTATTTTAAATATTTATTTATATTATTTATAATATATATAATTATATAAATATTAAAATATAATTTGAGTGACCCCACTGGACAAAATTTCTGCGTCCGTCCCTATACATACCCATCCTCTCTAATGCTATGGCTTGGGGGAGAGGGAGGGGAGGGAGAAGGAGTGAGGCCCTTCATGTTGTAGAGTCGGACGGTCTTCAGTAGCATGCAATTCTACCCCAGTTAGAACCCCTTCATAAAGTCAAACTACTCCTGGCCTTTGACTTCCAATGTTGGTGGCGCCGGTACTTTGCCTTGTTTGTGGGGGTGAACTCCCACTACCAGATGAAGACATCTACAATGATGAGGGGGATTAGAGAAGGACAAGAACGATGAGAAGGAGCCTTAGAGAAACCAATGTAAAGAAATATGAGGTCTAGGGTTCCTTTAATACTTGCAAAAGAAGAGTAAAAAGGGGATGTAAAAGAGGTCCATGGATTAAGCGACTTAAAGAGATGACGCAACGACACGGACAGTAAGTCTTCATATCAAGTGTCTCTATATCACGTCTCTCTATACGTGATATCAAGTCTTGTTGTAACTATTATAGACATATATTGTAAGTGAAACTTGTTATTTTATAGTTCATGGAGACAAGGCGAAAAGACAGGAAGGTACGACGATAATTTAAAAAGGAGATTGGCATCAAAAGAATAAAAATCATCCTGAAGATTTATAAATGTTGAGAAATCAAAAGAAATGACTAGAAATTAAATCACATAAAAAAGTAAGAACTCTGCTGCTTCTGATGTTCTGACATAATAAACCACTCCAGAGATCTCTAATTAATTTTTTCTAAAGCATATGTAAATAGCCTATCAAAAAAATACAAAGTATATGTTTCGTTTCTTAATCAGCACGAGATATACATATATATAAACCGTTCATGTGACCCACAGCTTCTTGTAAGCATGTGTAGCGATAATACGAATATACTGCCTAATGATATTATAACTATCATTACTTTGCGGAGGCTATATATTAGACTGAACATTGCTTGCCTTCTTTTCAGCCAAATTTCATGGCATTCTTTGCTGGACCAATATATATAATGTTCGAAATGCCATTTGCACGGATTTGCACGTCCGCCCGCGCCAAGGCGCGCGGGACGCCCCATGCGGTCGCGCCCGCGCGCGTGCCTCCGCCCGTGCACAAAGACCTTCTCATGTTCTAAAGACATTAGAATATCCCGGCAAGTTTGAACCCTCACCTGAAACCATGAGTATAGTCCTCAGCACTCACAAGCTCTTCTCCACACGCCAGACACACAGTTGAGTCCAGTTTAAGACTCCATCATGTACCCACCTTCAAGCCTCAGATTCTCCCCAGCTAGCCATTCTCCATAGCTTTGCTTTGAAGCAACTCCCAGCACAGGTAGAATAAAAAACCTGTATATATACCCGTCGACCTCAACCCCGTCCTTCAAAATTCCACATCTCCCCTCTGTAACAAGTCATGGAGTCCTCCTTCAAGCTCTCCCTCGTCGTCTTCCTACTCCTCCTCATGTCCCTGCAGGTCGCCTTCTCGGCCCTCCCTGGGGAATTCTCCATCGTAGGCTACTCGAAGGATGACCTCGCCTCCCATGACAGGCTCATCGACCTGTTCGAGTCGTGGATGGCTAGGCACAGCAAAGCCTATGAGAGCGTGGAGGAGAAGCTGCGCCGTTTCGAGCTCTTCAAGGACAACCTGCTCCACATCGACCAGTTCAACAAGAAGAAGTTGAGCTACTGGCTGGGCCTCAACGAGTTCGCCGACCTGAGCCACGAGGAGTTCAAGGCCGCGTACCTCGGGCTGAGGCCGCCCTCCCAGGAAAGGAGGGAGGTGTCCTCCCCTGGCGCCTTCCGCTACGCCGGCGCCGTCGACCTGCCCAAGTCGGTGGACTGGCGGAAGAAGGGGGCCGTCACTCCTGTGAAGAACCAGGGACAGTGTGGTACGTACTACTTGAAATCGCCATGCTTTGCTTACACATGGGCGCGCGATCACCTGGGTTTATCAATTAATGGTGGCTTCTTCACTTGTGACAATGCTACGGTTTCAGGGAGCTGCTGGGCGTTCTCCACCGTGGCCGCCGTGGAGGGCATCAACCAGATCGTCACTGGCAACCTGACGTCCCTGTCGGAGCAGGAGTTGATCGACTGCGACCGGCCGTACAACAATGGCTGTAACGGCGGGCTGATGGACTACGCCTTCTCCTACATCGCCTCCAGGGGTGGTCTCCACACAGAGGAGGACTACCCGTACCTCATGGAGGAGGGCACCTGCGACGAGAAGAGGGTGAGAAGCTGGACAGCATATTGCAGATACTAATTTAAAGCACAGATCAGAGCATGCATGCCACTATACGTACTGCTACCATATTTATACTAGTTGATCGAACGGCTTATGCTCTACGTTGCTGCTGCTTATGCAGGGAGAACTGGAAGTGGTAACTATTGCAGGGTACGAAGATGTGCCTGCCAACAGCGAGGAGAGCCTCCTGAAGGCCCTCGCCCACCAGCCCGTGAGCGTCGCCATTGAGGCTTCCCACAGGGATTTCCAGTTCTACAGTGGGGTATACATACATGCTTCCTTCTTAATTTCCTGCAGCTACGATCAAACTTTGTATAATTTGGTAATTTCATGGCACTATATGAATGATCGGGACCTGTTCGATCGGACTGTCATTATTTCTGCAGGGGGTGTTTGATGGGCCTTGTGGGACAGATCTTGATCACGGGGTGGCAGCGGTTGGGTACGGGACGTCAAAGGGCCAGGACTACGTCGTCGTGAAGAACTCGTGGGGGTCCAAGTGGGGGGAGAAGGGCTACATCAGGATGAAGAGGAACACTGGGAAGCCTGCGGGGCTCTGTGGGATCAACAAAATGGCTTCTTACCCTACCAAGTAGACCACTATATACGACATGACTCCCAATTCCTACGTGCTGCGATGCTTGTCTGCGCTATGTTAACCCTCAGGGAAATTCCAATTCATGGATGGTATAGGGACATATCTCTGAATTGTTTTTAATAATAAATATGATATTGGGGCGCTCTTCTATTTTCTTAGTGGGGTACTGTGTTCGATCATTTCCCCCCTTAAAATTATAACTGCGCAAGAATTTGTCTTATATTCGCATTTGCATGTATATCTTTGTTAGGGACATAAAATGTTGTAAAAGACTTCGTTGTAGTATACGGAAGTGAGAAAAATCATAATATATATATACGCCATCCTTAAAAAAAAGTCAAAATAATCCTTATACAGATTATATATATATATGTATATATATATAATATATATATATATATATATATATGTATATACCGCCGACCCTAACGAAAGGCCCCATTCTTTTTCTTCCTCTCTTAGCCATATGCACCCACATCAGCTGTGGGGGAGTCCCCACCGGCGATGAGAGGGTCACCAGATGAAAGGGTTGAAGAAGTGGCACCCAATATAAGGAAATCAGGCTTTGCATACGTCCAAACACCGTCGGTAGAAAATCGAAAATCGTAAGCATAGTCTTTACTTACGGTGTTACCCTACGATACAGTTTTGTCGGCTATGCTCCGATGACAAAGGCCTAGGGCTACGGTGTTTTAAACTCCGTACATATAGAAGTATAGTTACGGTGTTGGTACCGTAAGTAACACCATAAGAATATCCTCTTTTCGCTACGACGATGTTAACCGTAGTCATATTTTTTATAAGGATACTCAGTTACACCTGCGAACATCCTTATGGCATTGTAAACCGTAAGCATGTGTCCCTACGGCCACGTACACCGTAAGCAAGTATGTGTTCCTTCGGCCGCGTACACCATAAGTAGTTTTGTTTCAGCAAAAAATAATAATAATATATTTAGATGGATCCACATTCACCTACATTTAGAGATCTACATTCACAAGCAATTGGATGAACACATACATATCCACATTTAGATCCACACATTCACATTTGGATCAACACATATACATCCACATTTATTTCCACACATACACATCCACATTTAGATCCATAATCCACATTATTTAGATCAACACATACACATCCACATTTAGATCCACACACACATTCACACCCACTCATTCACAATGCACAACATATTAATAATATAAAAACATTAAAGTTTAACAAACAATAATGTTAATGAAAGATTACATCAAACATCATTGTTCACATTCACATACTGGTGATGAAGTCTGTTCAGAAGAGGAAGTTAATTGTTAGTAAATGAAATTCTTCACATGTGGGAGGAGAATTTGTGATTTCTACAAATGAGTGTCGTTTCTCTTTCGACCAAGACAGGTTGCAGCAACAAAACTGCAAGAGCAACAATATGAGGTCAATAAGTACTGTGTGAGAATATGTATAACAAAAGAAACAATATGCTTAATAAACAGTAATGCAGGGAAATACGTCATTAAACCATTACATTTATAGGACACAAGTTAATTCAGATGTGAAATGATCTGTGTACATTTATAGGACACAAGTTAATTCAGATGTGAAGTGACTGGGTTACATCAAATGGTTTACATGACTGGGTTACTTCAGATGTGAAGTGACTGGCAAGCGGAATTAAAAAGATTTAAGTAGTAGCTTGTGAGTTTGGGGGATGACATCTCTAATCTCTTGCGTGAGGTAACTTGATGAGTTGACGGTTATGTCCCTGTAACCAGATATAACCGGCACCCCCTTCTATTTTCCTCTCCCTCTATCTGTTGATGCCCCGTCTGTTCCATCACCTATGCTTGGGCTATAACTTTAACGGGGCCTGTTTAAAGGCAACTGCTATTAGTGTATCTGCTCACTCTTACAAGTCAGACACGGTTTGAAGGGAGCATTTGTGGAGGTAACATTATGTTTGTGGAGGAAAAAAATGAGAATAGAAAGGAAAGCTTACCCAAGCTGATGAAGTTTCAAAATCCACCTTGAAATGTGCGATAACCTTTTTGTAGTGGACATTAAAATGAAATAAAAAAGCCCCATGTCAAGAATAAATATTGGCAATGTATGATGTACATATATGTAGATACATAACTTTTTACATATGTTCTACAAACATATACTTATTTTTGTCCTGTGTCCTAATAGCAAAACGTCTCAAAGATAGATAACGTCAGAGGCACTTTTGGTTCCTACATCTTAATAGCAAACTGTCTCAAAAATGGAGATAATTGCAAAGCTCAAATATGGAAAAGCTCAGAAGCTCCCATATTCATAAACCTCTCACATGAATCCCTGAAAGCAAAGGCCTAGAAGCATGCCAGAATATGTTAGCTGTACGTGGTACTAAGATTCTAACCAACATAATGTTAGAACAGAGCTAAAGCTTGCAGAACATTTTTAACATCACATTTCAACATAATGTTAGAACAGAGCTAAAGCTTTTTTCAAATGATGTGTGGGAATACTGAATCAGTCTGTCTGGAATCATAGCCAAGTGAGGTGAAATAGGGAATAAGATACATGTGGGATGAAAAGCACATCTAGGATGTGGATGTCAAAAGTGACAACAGATCACACTGAAATAATTATTTCAAACTGAAATCAATTTTCATCATTGGCATTCACAAAAAAAAAAAACTACAACTACCATTCATTTCTCTTCCTTTCCCAAGCCACATAAGCATCTTCTAAGTAAAACTGATAAATTTCTATTAACTCCAGGATGTACTTTAATGCAGGTAGCAGTTCTGAAGACTTGAAGGGAGACATAGCAAGTGCTGAGGTACACATGATGTGATTTATTTCTTGTGGGTGAAAGCAATAATCATTTAAGAGTTCTCATTCCACTTGTACTTGAAAATTCTGCTAATATATGCTAACAGAATAATAAATTTTTGTTTGATTCAGCATAGCCTTATCCAGTCATGGTTTGTAGGATTGCCCAGTTGCTATCTGGGTAGGGAATCAGCCAATGTGGAACCAATTTCAATGGGAGTACCAAATCCCAATTTCAATTCATAAATGAAGGAAGAAAAAAAATAGTTGAGCTGGCAGCCTGAAAACGGCTATGCTCCCTTGTTTTGTTGCCTTTTAGATGTCCATTTACTTCTCATTTTAGATGGAAAGTACTTTACCTTCCCATTTTCCATCTTTTTTGGTCAAAATTTTCATTAATGACCAATGGGCGCCAGAAGATTAGAATGGTGCGAACAATTGTTGGGCACCAAAACTGCAGAATACATTTCAGTGGGAAAAGAAATAGATGTACCATGGTAAACTAATGTAACTTGACCCTAGAGCAAAATTTCCAATCCATCCATTTTGATTGAGCTGCAACACAGGAAATATGATGAATTGAGAAATATTTCAATCAACCAATAAAGGCATATCCTTAAATGGATAATGAAAACAAGAAATGATAACCTTTAAGGGTGGAGCTGAGTATATGTTAGAAAGGAAGGATCCACCAACAACTAGGCAAAAGATTGTGGGGAAATCATGCCCTACCTGAAATTAAGGAAAGTGGGAATAAGAGGTTTTTTTTTCAAACTGCAATTCACAAGAGATTATGTTCATTCTGCAGATAAAGGAAAGGAATGGAAACCTACCCATACATCCAAGAGAGCTCCTAGGCCAAGACCTCCCAAAAGTAGTACCCAGATTTGAGTTATAATCTGAAATAAAAGTTTCAAAGAGCTGTAAATACCAATTAACTCTGAGCTTTGACATGCAAGCTACATAATGTTGAAAACTAGATTGAAAATTATTCATCAGATTCAACAGAAATTGCAAAATATTCCCACCAGTCCCAGCTCCCATACTTACTTTAGCTTATCAACTCGATTGGACCGCTTTCTAAAACGATTTAGTTCTAAAGTGGCAAGGCACTTGAATCAGCTTTATCATAGGGAAAATGCACGATTTAGTTCTAAAACGATTGACTTTACAATCTATTCTATTTCAAAAGTTTGACATTATTGAAATATATTATGATGTACATATGACAACCAAGCAAAACATAACCATGTGGATCATTAAATAACAACATGTGTAAAACTTTCAGACATACCTCACTCTTTGATGTAGCACCAGATGGGATTGGACAATAAGGCTCATTTATTGCATCAATCTCCCGATCGTACCAATCATTTATTGTCTTGAGAAAAAAATGAAACTAAATGTCAATTAATTTCATTTCAGGCTTGCATTTCAATAAACATTACATTTATAAGTTACTACCTGAGTGTAACCAGTGAGGAATGGGCCCGACATCAGCATAAAGACAATTGACTTGGCTACATCTTCAATATTCCATTCAAAGTTTCCTAAATAAGAAAACGGTTCAGAGTTACTAAATGGTCCCAACAGGGTTATCCTTGTTTCAATAGTTTTCTAAAATGCCAGGCTAAAATAAAAATGAGGGAGAAAGCACCAATGAAACAACTAGAAAGTCATAAGTGAATCAAGCTAGTATACTGAAACAAGTCTTGAAAAGTAAAAAGACACTAGATAAGAAGGTATATGGCTAGGAGAAATGCTTACTACCCATCCAAAGGTGACAAGTAGGAGTTAAGGGTGACAAATAGGTCATGGACGGACCCATCCAGGCATGTAGTTAGCATTTCTTTATGGGTAGATGACAATTTGTATTATTGTTCCATCATGACTTCTCTCTTCAACAAATATTGCTGCTCTATAAAGTCTAGTTATACAGTAGGTGCTCAACAAGTATTACTGCTCTGTAAAGCATTTCTCAGGATTTTAGGATTTCTAGTTAAACTCTTCAGTCTGGTTTGTAGTCCATAAAATTTATTTGGATCATATAAGATTCATTTGTCCAACTTGTTAGACAAGTAAATAGTCACTGCAGATGCATAGTTAGACAAGTAGAGAGGAAGTGCAGACGCATAGCATTGTCTGATAACTTATCATTTATTCAGATAATTTTTAAAGGATAAAGATAAGAATAAGGAACACATGGATAACCAATTTTTAAGGTTAAGGATATAACTTCTATATGACTCGATACCAATCCATTGTCATCTGCAAACCAAGAACATTATCCAATGTATAACTCTATTGGGAATAGTTTAATATGTTGCAAATTTAAAATTACAAAGTTGTGATAGTTTGCATGTTTCTACACTACTGGGCATTAAAAACCATATTGAGAAATCAAATACCAGAAGCAGCAGTGCCACAGACAACCCCCCAATCCAACGGTGGCCAGGTCACTGGTTTCATGAGTTGGAGACAAATCTTCCACTTACTCTGCAAAGGATAAAACAAATTCAATCCATAACAACCTACATTTATTAAGAGCGTGATTACAAAAAGCTCTAACTCTCAGTTCTAAAGAAAGGAGACCAAAATACTTGGCAGTGGAAGAACAGGATGTCAAGCAGATCATGCAGCATCTTCGCCATCTCAACGAGAGGAGATCCTCTCAGTTCATTTCATCACGTAGATGAACACGCATGTCTTCAGAAACGCAAAGAAATTGCAGATACCTCTCAGAACAGTGGGAAATTGTCATCACCTTGCTCCTAGAAACAAGTTTCAGGAATCGAAAAAGCCAAATTTAAACAACCAAATAAATAGTGGAATAACAGAAATTGGAAAGCCTCGCATCCGGATCGCCAATCTTCAGAGAAGAAGAAGAAGCAAGCAATGGCAAAGAGAGGCGAAAGAAGAGGAGGTGTGGACTCTCACAGTGGGGGACTGAGGGGGGGGGGGGGGGGGTGAACGATGATGCCCCTCTTCTAATTAGCGGCGAGGGGGAGGCGGAGGAGGTCAAGACGACGAGGATGGGATCGCAAAGGTCGTTGGTGGGGGGATGCCGAGGAGGGGGGATTTACATATGAGAAGAGGGAGTGTCCACGAGGATGGGCCTCCGCCGCCAGGGATGTCATGGCCCCCTCTATGTGTTGCTGCCAAAATCAAGGGAGGGAGAGGAACACCAGTAGAGGAAGCCATGAGATGGAGGCTATAACCAGCGACGGTGGTCGGAGCTGGGGACGATGAAGCCTAGAGCCTGCGACAACGCATTCGCACGATCGGTGATGAAGCTGAGCCCTAGTCTTCACGGAGAAGAAAAAGTGGGGTGTGGTACGGGAGGAATGTTTGGAGCCGGAGAAAAGAGTTTGGAGTTTTTTTGGGGGGGGTGGGGGCGAGTATGCTTTTATGTATACCTACGATTTAATAATAGTATTTTATTAATACTTACTGTAACACACTTCGTAAGTATATGATTTTATTATATGCTTACAATATCACGCCATAGGGATAGATGCATCTTAAAAGTTCATGAACAAAATTCGTCAGATATCCTTACGGCATGTACAGTTCGTAGGTATAGATATGTCTATCCCTACGAATAGCTTACGAATATACTGAACTGTAAGAAACTTTCGTAGGCAGAATTAAGATTTCTTGTAGTGACCCAGCAGGATGAGAGTCGTGTGGGGCTTGGGTCCGGGGTCGGACAACTATGAGAAACTATTACTACCTAGTGTTATTACCAACATCATGTGAGGCCTTCTCTCTTGTGAGTGCGGGTACAATGGATGTTAGTAACAGTGACAGATGTAAGATCTTAATTTAGTGACATCTCTAATGATGTATTCATAAACTATATTTTTAATTCAGTTGAATATCAAATAGTGAAAATTTATATCCTCAAAAAAAAATCAATTCAATCACTAAGAACTGCTCAGATCTGCCAAAATTCTCCTCCACAGCTATTGCAACAAAGAAAAGTAAAGGAGGGGTTACACGAAGGACCGATGGCCATTTCCAAGGGTAAAAAGCATCCAACTAACGACAATTAATGTTCATTAAAATGAACTCAAAAAGAAAAATCAAAGCATATGTCACACATCCGTCACGGTAGATTATGGCAAAAAGTTTTGTGTAAATTTAATTATACACTTATCAAGAGTATTCCTGCAGCAAATGCGAATTTAAGACAGATTAAGCTTACCAAATTTCTGATGTCAACAGGAGTATATACACAAAAAGAAAAAAAAATCTTCCAATATTAAAAGTAGAAAATAAACCTATGTACATTCATGTCTCTACAAATTAAGGAATTTCACATAGGTCGATATTCTTCGGCAAAGGAAAACATTGCACCAAATCAAACGATTGGAAATGCGACTGTAACTTCAGTGGCGATCTTTTTAATGAACCAGTTCTCCAATGGAAAGGGATCCGACTCTGTGTCCCTATTGGTCTTGGTCCTAATTAAGCTGGATGATCCGATACCCAAAAGGAGTTGACCTGAGGAAATCCATGTAATACTTGAGTCAGACAAATGAGTAAAATTGTGGGAAATCATGAGCTGCTCTGGACCATCATATAGAACGGGAAGGGAAGATGGCAATGAGGGGAGGGAAACCCAGCTTTCGATATGGAGATTAGAGGGTATCGCATGTCTGCTGCGACGGTGACCGCTGCATCCGCCACGCTTGCCGCCGTGGCTCATAGGTGGACACCTGATCTAACCTTCACATACATTTTAACGACCTAGGTTCAAATCTGTCTCCACTTTGCTTAACAAAACAAGTTGAGCTCAAAGCCGTGATTCATATTTTAAATGTGAAACTGAGAAGGACAAATCTATAAATAAACCTCATTTTTGTGGGAAAAAAAATCATTTTGATTAGTAATTGTATGTTAAATATAGTCATATATTTTTATTTAATTCTCTGATTCTCGGCAAATAAATTATACACATATTTTGCTATGTATTTTTGCCGGCCTTTCTTTGCTTAGCCAAAATTTTGACCATCTCGGTATCTATTTTTGTCGTGACCATGGTTGGCTATCCGTGACTCAATGAATGCTAGCTGTCGGGGGCGCCCAAGTATGAACAAAAGGCAAGTGGGGGCCGCACTCCCTGAGCCGGTTCCACCGCAAGGCCCTGTGCTTGGCACTTGGGTATTAGTTGTCCAGACGTCTAGGCACTAAGTTGTGATGACACCCGAGCAATGTTCCATTTGATCAAGCGCACGTTTACCATCGAAGGAGACGTCTGACATTGACATCCATTTGATAAGAGGATTGATATTTCCTCTCTTGATGTATTTTTTTTATTTTATGAGCCGTCATTGTTCCACATATGCAATCATCCAACTTTAATTAAGCATTACATATTATTTTGATCATAATAAAATCTTATTGAATTAACAAATCCATCTGATTATTGATTATAAGAATAACTTGCAAACAATGTTTATTTTCTATATTAAATACATCATATTCTTCTCTATAAAAGTCTAAGAAAGTGTGAATAATTGGCTAAGTATAAAATTGACTCTTACTGAGAAGTCAAAATATAACATCCACTACAATGTAAGGCTCTCAACAGTCGAAGTTCATCTCCGACTGACGGAAGACTTATATGTATGTCAAAGTCTTACTTTGACTGATGATGAGTCGAAGTTTAACATCGACTACTGTGTAAGGTTCTCAAGAGTCAAAGTTCAACTCTGACTAATGGAACACTTACACGTAATTTAAAGTACTACTTCGACTCATGGCTAGTCAAAGTGTAACATTGATTGATGTATAAAGGTTTCAGCAGTTGAAGTCCAACTCCAACATATAGAAGACATATACGTTAGTCAAAGTCTTACTCGAACTACTATCAGTGTCTGATGAATCGAAGTCAGCTATTCTTATATTTTCGACCCGCACTAATGATGTCTTATCAATTTAAACTTATCACTAAACTCACATAATCAAATCTATCTAACATGTCTTTATTAATTAGAAATGTTTTGAGTTAAATAATTCAGAATCCAAAAATCTCATTTCAGAATCCAGACACTAAAAACCAAAAGAAATCTACAAATGTCTTTTAAATTGACAAGCTTTTGATGTTTTAAGTAAGTCTTCTGTACCTAGCTATGGCGCGCTGAACGATCGTGCACTCATGCCATGCAACAATTCTCGCATGTTTTAGGGAAGAAAGAATGTGTCTTTGCATGTTTTCAGACATGCATGTATTTGCAACGTGCTTCATGTACATGCATGCCATACTTGAATAGTAATCTAGCCGATCGTTAGACTGAAGACTTGAAATATGTTACAGTCAAGAACAAGTTTTTCTAGTCCAAATGTTCACATTCAAATGGCAAAATTCAAATAGATATTGAAATAAGACTCTGAAGGTTCTATAGAAAGAAGTCGAAACTCTTGAAGAAAAGATATATAGATAGAAGAAGAAGAGATAGGAGAAAAATGCCAACACTTTCTTCATTTGCACATTCAAGCCATCAAGTTCTGAAGCCTTCTTCATTGAATGGGCAATCTCTCACAATATCATCTAGTTAGACCACTTAGAGTCAAGAAGAGAAGAGCGTTTCTTGATTATATTCTTACCCCTCATTTTTTTTCTGTGTTTTGCTCATCATCTGAGCAGCACATGTTTCAACATCTTCAATTTTTGTAACCTGTAGGGAGTTTGTTCCTCGTGTGTTTTCCTTTTTGTAAAAGAGAGGGCCTACTTGGGTAGGAGGTGTGTTTCCCCTTGGTGAAGGGAAAACTTACTTAGAAGCAAGTGTTGTATACCCCTTGTTGAAGGGAAGACTGAGGTTTACTTGGTGGTTAGTGGAAAATCTCAAGAGTTGCTTATTGACTAGACGTAGGACTCTTAATTAAGAGAAGTTCTGAACCAAGATAAATCATTTGTTCCTTTATTTTTGTTTCTTTCCGTTTATCTACATTTATTTCACACAGTACACTATATATCTTCTAACATCATTTTTTAAAGTGAGTTTCAAACCCAACTCTTGTTAGTAGAAACTTCAAAATTCAATGAAGTCTTATTTGTTGGGAATAGATAAGGTGTATGTATGTGCGAATTAGTAGATCTGTGAGAATGGTAGTGGAATTAAAACAAGTTACTGATAAAAATCAACTAGATCAATTAGTGGTGTGTGGATAGAGTGTGAATCGAAACCACCAATCAAACCATTGCAAAAAGAATTTTAAGGTGGTTCAGAGAACACAACTTGTGTCTTCTACGTCCACCTCCCCACGATGGAGGAACCCACTACGCACTTGCAATTACAGACTGGAGCACGATGACTCCAACACCCTCTGAGTGCGATGACTAAAAAAAAACACACTGGTGGTAGGCACGATGACTTACAAGTACAGATCGGAGATGAGCACGATGACTCGCAGATGATCAGTCCATCCCCATATAATTTTATTTAATTATATACAATTTTGGTGATTAACCAAACCATAACAAATATTTTCTAACAAGTTTTTTTGAAGTTCATCCACAGGGAATAAGTCAAGCAAAATCTGTAAGTTATTCTCTTACACTATCATTTAAAGTCTAAAGCATGAATTCCTTCTAAGTTCACATCAATTTCTTTTGTAAAAGAATGATTCTATTGTTACAACGATTTCATCTTATAACGATTTGATAAGTGAGCATGAACGATTCTATCGCTCAACGATTTCATCTTACAATGACTTTGGCTTCACATCGATTTCGGTCTCACAACGATTTCGTAAGTGAAACACCGATTTCAGTCTCACAACGATTTTGTAAGTGAAACAACGATTTCAACATCGATTTCGATCTCACAACGATTTCGTAAGTGTAACATCGATTCGGTCTCACAACAATTTTGTAAGTGAAATAACGATTTCGGTTTCACATCGATTTCGGTCTCATAACGATTTCCTAAGTGTAACATTGATTTCGGTCTCACAAGGATTTCGTAAGTGAAACATCAATTTCGGTCTCATAACGATTTCGGTCTCACAACGATTTCGTAAGTGTAACATCGATTTTGGTTTCATAACGATTTCGTAAGTGTAACAACGATTTTGGTCTCATATCAATTTCATAAGTGAAAATAACGATTTGACTCTTATAACGATTTCATAAGAGAAAATAATGATTGGATTGTTGTAACGATTCGATAAGTGAAAACAACATTTTGATCGCTATAACGATTTGCCCTCACTTAAGGAACAATTTGGTTCTACTTAAACAACGATTTGCTTGCACATTGATTTGTTCATATCTGATTCGCTTATACAACGATTTGCTTCTACATGTTCAATGATTTGTGTTCACAACGATTTACTTCTACTTAAACAATGACATGCTTGAACAATGAATTGTTAACACAACGATTTCATAAGTATAACATTGATAGCATCGACTTCATGAATACATATATTATTCTCATGATATTCAAATATATTTTCAAATGTCAAGGATTTTGAACTCTTCCCGCGAATATCTTTGTATCTTGCATTTATTATGACTATACACATCATCTGCATATCGCATGTCTGAATGCTTTCTAAACCCATGATACAATAGCAAATACTTTATCAGGTGACAGAATAACATTTCTATTTTGGTGTACATTCTTACTGCATGGTTTCTAACATTGACTGACAAGCATAGAGATAGTCTAGCTGTCTACAGTTTGGCATTTATTGTGTATAGGTCTTTGTGAGTACCAAATCTTACAACGTTGGAAAACTAGAAGCTGAAGAATATCTGGATGAATCTTCTCTTTGCGTGCATGGCTCTAGAGCATTAATTGGCTGTAGGTTTATCTGTTGCACCCCTCAGACCATGCAGTCTAACGTGCTTCAAACTTAGAGACAACGTCCACTTCAACAACTATATTTTTTCAAGAAAAGATATATATCGAAGACTGGTGACTCTAGGTAGAGAACTTTTGCATGATAGTGCTTCACTAAGAATCATCTACAACTTGCGAGTATAAAAAAGAAGAGCTCTTTCTTCACTCCATCTTTTCTTCAGCTCTTAGCTCTCAACCTTTCATTGTTTAGACATTTTTGAGAGCTTGTCATTCTGAGAGATTTTTCTAGTTCAAATCTTTCTCTCTCAGACTTTGCCTCAGATCAAGCATTTTGTTGTAAGCTTGGTATAAGGGCCTTTCGCCTTTAAACACATTTCTTTTGTGTGTTCCTCTTTGGGCTGTGAAGAGAAGACCTATTGGAAACAAGTGGTTGTTTTTCTCTTCGTTGAGGAAGGAAGACCTGTTGTATCAAGTGGTAAGTTGTAGCTCTTCGGGGTTAGAAGAGAAGGCCAGCTATGGTTGGATGTGTAAGGGTCCTTAAGGGGGACAATACCCTTGGTTAGTGAAATCCTAAGTTGTTGGTTGGGGACTGGACGTAGGACTCCTTGGGATAGGAGGTCCGAACCAGGATAAAATCATTTGTGTTGTGTGATTGTATATTTGCTAGCATGTCTTTATTTATCACTAATACTAACTATCAATCTCAGTGTTTTTCTATCAAAGTATTTTTGTTGACAGGTTTTCATCAAAATGAATTTTTAGAATCCCATTCACCCCCCCCCCCCCACTTGGCAAGAGCACAATGGCTCTTCCCAAATCCTGAGCACACAGTCAACCTCTAGAACCTGACGGATCCAGAAACCTGCTAGAACAAGTCCAATTAGGGAGTAGATCCTCTAGCACGATCTATCCTAGTACAATTGTGAAAAGATAACAAAAACACTCAGGTGATCTGTGTAGAACACATACACATATCTTGTTCGATCTAGATGGAGCCTTAGAAGTCCTAGAGGGGGGTGAATAGAACTTCTTGCACTTTAAAAAATATTTTGAAAATAAAATAACACTAGATAGTATTGTTAGTACTTAGTGTGGTGTATGTAAAACAAGTGAAAACTTGGTGGAAATAATCACACAAAGGCACACAGAATTTATTCTAGTTTGGACCTCTTTTCAATCAATAGTCCTACATCTAGTCCCCAAGCACCCTTTGGGATTTTCACTAACTGCCAAGAACACTTGGCCTTCTCTCAAACGAGAGATATTATAACCCACTTGCTCCCAAGCAAGTCTTCCATTCAAAGAGGGGTATTATAGCCTCCTACCACAGTAGGCCCTCCCTTCTACAAAAAGGGAACTGCAGGGAACAAACCTCCTCTAGGTTATAACACTGAAACGAACACGGTGTGTCTGCTCAGAGAATGAGCAAACATAAGAGATCAAAAAGAGATTACAAATAGAATTGAAAGCTCCAACTCTTTCTGACTTAAGAGGGTGAATTGAGAAGATCTAGAAAAAACTGAACGCCACCCAAAAGCTTTTGAATGCAAGAAAGCAACAAGGTCACATGTTGAACAGATGGCTCTCTTGAGATCTTGTGAGCACTTCTCTTTCCTTTCTTTTTGAATGGTTGTCTGTGGTCGTGTATACTCATGTTGTTCTTTCATCTTGTTTCCTTCAAACTTCATCTCCTTATATATATCCATCAGAGTTCTTCAACATCCCATTTGAATGTAGCCTTTTGAATTTGAACGTTGGGTCTTGAGACTGCTTGAGAGGTTCATCATCAGATATTCATATCTTTGAGTCTCAACGGCTTCTATTGGATCGAGATGAAGCTTTTGATGTCCTAGAGGGGGATGAATATGACTTCTTGCACTTTAAAATTTTTATCTAAAAGTAAAATAGCACTAGATAGTATTGTTAGTACTTAGTGTAGTGTGTGTGAAACAAGTGTAAACTTGGTGGAAACAATCACACAAGTGCACAAAGGATTTATCCTGGTTCGAACTTCTTATCAAACAGGTACATCCAATCCCCAAGAACCCCTTGGGATTTTCACTAATTGCCAAGAACACTTAGCCTTCTCTCAACCTGAGAGGTATGATAACCTACTTGCTCCCAAGCAAGTCTTCTCTACACAGAGGGGTTTTACAACCACCTACCACTATAGGTCTTCCCTTCACAGGATACTACGAGGAACAAACCCCCTACTGGTTACAACACTGAAAAGAGTCACAGTGTATCTACTTAGAAAATGAGCAAACACAAGAGATTAGAAAGATAAAAACAAATAAGAAAGACTGATCTAACTCTTTCTGACTAAAGAAGGTGGACTACGAAAATCTATAATATAAATGCCACCCAAGAACACTTGAAAGTAAGTAAGAAAGCAGGAAGTCAAAACATGAATTAAATTTGTGGCCCATGAAATAAATATGGAAAGACTAGGAGAGTCTTCTAGTAAGAAGAAGCACAGCAACGCTCTCAAAGCTACAGAAGACACATCTGGTGATGAATCAGATGATGATGAAAGCATTGGAAGCAGTGAGGATGAGGAAACATTCCTATCCAGAAGATTACAATGCATATTGTCCAAGAAAAAGTATCAGTATGGGAGAATATATTTTAAGAAAGGAAAGGACTTCAAGAAATCTGAAGTTAAGGACACTAAGAAATCTGAACCTATATGCTATGAATGTAAGAAGCCTGGACACATCAAGGCTGAATGTCCGAAACTGAAGAAGGCAGAATTCAAGAAGAAGGATAGCTCGAAGAAATTCAAAAGATACAAAAAGAAAGCCATGGCAGCTGTATGGAGCAACGACAGTGACTCAGACAGCGAGTCAAGCTCTAACAAAGAAGAAGAAGAAAAGGCCAACCTGGCCTTCATGGCAAATAATGATGATAAGGTAACCTCTGACTCTTCATTTACTTCTTGTAATGGATCTGATTCTTATAGTTTAGAAGACACATTTAATGAATTATACAGTAAATATAAGGATGTATGAAAAATATTAAAAACTACTAAGAAAAACTATGCATGCTTAGAAATTACTAACTCAGATTTAAAATCTGAAACTGAGCAAATAGAAAAACAAATTTTTGAACTAAAAAGAAGAAATGAACTGTTACATGAAGATCTAAATTAAAAATGAACAGATAACAAACTTGGAAAACCAAGATACCTTAGGAAAACTTAAAAAGGAAGTTGACACACTAACAAAAGATAATGAATATTTAACTAATACAATTGAAAAATTCACAAATGGTAAATCGTCTCTAATACTAAAAGGAGCTAGAAGATCAGGTAGAAAAAACATGGTTTAGTATATACTCCACTAAATATTGAAGAAACAATAATACATCCTAAAATCTATCCAACACCAAAAATTTTAGAAGAACAAAATACTGAATATAAATCTAATTTTAAGTACATCCCAACTGAAAAAGTAAATAAAATATCTTGATGTAGTTATTGTAATAAATTAGGACATACTAAAATAACCTGTACAACTAAACACCTAAAATGGATACCTAAAAGGACAAATGAGGAAACTATCCAGCAAGGACCCAAAAGAACTTGGGTACCTAAATCCTAGTGTTTTATTACAGGGTTGTCTTAGAGCATCAAAGTGGTACCTGGATAGCAGGTGCTCAAGGCACATGACAGGCAACAGGAAATTGTTCTCACATATTATAAATGAAGAAGGTACAGTGACATATGGCGATAATGGAAAAGCAACAGTGATCGGTTGTGAACCAGTTGGTAGCCAAGGCAGAACTCTCATAGAAGATGCCCTATGTGTGAAAGGAGTTAAGCACAACTTGATAAGTATAAGCCAACTGTGTGACAAAGGTCACCAAATCAGTTTTCAAGAGTCAAAGTGCCTCATTATGAAAAATGGTGTAACAGTGTTCGAAGCCTGCAAAGAAAAGAATCTATATGTGCTTCATCTAGAAGAGTTGAAGGATCAAGATGTATGTCTAGCAGCAAACAAAGATCAGAATGCCGAGCTATGGCAGAAGATATTGAGCCACTACAGTTTGGATGGAATTAGAAAATTGGTCAAACGAAATCTTGTGGAAGGTCTGCCCAAGATAAGCTCAAGGATAGAAAGTGTATGTGAACCTTGTGCAAAAGGGAAGCATGCAAAGTCATCTTTCAAATCAAAGACAGTAGTAACCACCTCCAAACCATTAGAGCTACTGCATATGGATCTATTTGGGCCGATGAGAACCACTAGCCTTGGAGGAAAGAATTTTGGATTCGTAATAGTTGATGATTATTCAAGATTTACATGGGTATCATTTTTGGTGCATAAAGATGACACTTTTGACAGCTTTGTTAAGTTCAGTAAGAAAACTTAGAAGGACAAGAAGTTCAGCATAATTAGTATTCGATCAGATCATGGAGGAGAGTTCCAAAATGATAAATTTGTAGAATTCTGTGATGATCAAGGAATTGAGCACAATTTCTCAGCACTAAGAACACCACAGTAAAATGGAGTAGCTGAGAGGAAGAATAGAACTTTATTGGATATGGCCAGAACCATGTTATCAGAATATAATCTTCCAAGATATTTCTGGGGTAAAGCGATCAACACAACATGCTACATTGTAAATAGAGTGATGATCAAGCTATTTCTGAAGAAGATGGCAGATGAACTATACAAGCAAAAGAAGCCCAAGATCAGCCACTTCAGAACCTTTGGTTATCCATGCTTCATCCATAACAATGGTAAGAGAGACATTGGCAAGTTAGATTCCAAATCTGATGAAGGAATATTCATGGGGCATGCTTCTATACCTAAAGGTTATAATGTCTTTAATAAACAAAGTTTATTAATTGAGCAAACTGTCTATGTTATTTTTGACGAATCTAACCATTCCTTGAGAAAGGAAGTAGATAGTGATGATGATGATGCAGAAAATTTATCCAAGAAACTAAAGAATGCATCTATCAAGGATAATGAAGATTCACCCTTGGAAGAACTACAACAGAAAGAAATATCTCATAATGATCTTCCAAAGGAATGGACATACAAGAAGGATCATCCAAGAGACAACATCATTGGAGATCCATCTGTTGGAATAAGAACAAGAGGTAATGTTATTCCATGTGATTACATAGCATTTGTTTCTTAAATTGAGCCGAAGACAGTCAATGAAGCACTGTCTGATGAATCTTGGATAATGGCCATGCAAGATGAACTTATTCAGTTCAAGAGAAACCAAGTTTGGTCCCTTGTTCTGAGACCATCAGATCATCTTGTGATTGGCACCAAATGGGTGTTCAGAAACAAATTGGATGAAGCTGGTATTATCACTAGAAATAAGGCTACATTGGTTACTCAAGGCTATTCCCAAGAGGAAGGCATAGATTTATATGAAACCTATGCACCAGTGGCTAGACTAGAGGCAATTCAGATTTTACTTGCTTATGCATCTGCATTAGATTTAAAACTTTTTCAAATTGATGTAAAATTTGTATTTCTAAATGGATATATAAATGAGAAAGTCTATGTAGAACAACCTCCTAGTTTTGGTGATGTAGATTTTCCAAATCATGTTTTCAAATTGCATAAAGCCCTATATGGTTTAAAGCAAGCACGTAGAGCATAGTATGAAAGGCTCAGTGTATTTTTGTTAAACCATGGTTTTATCAGAGGACAGGTAGATAGTACATTGTTTATTAAGTCAAAAGTCAAAAACATATTGCTTATGCAAATTTATGTAGATGATATAATATTCAGATCTACTAGTGAATCATTGTGCAAGTACTTTGAAAAGCTTATGCAGGGAGAATTCGAAATGAGCATGATGGGAGAACTCAACTATTTCCTTGGATTACAAATCAAGCAAGGCAAGGAAGGAACACATATCTGTCAAGCAAAGTATACCAAGGATTTATTGAAAAAGTTCGGGTTTGATAATGCAAAGCCACTGTGAACACCAATGAGCATATCTACAAGGTTTGACAGTGACAAAGATGGTAAGAAAGTAGACAAAAAATTTTATAGAGGTATGATAGGATCATTGCTTTATTTAACTGCCAGTTGACCTGATATTTTATTTAGTGTATGAATGTGTGCAAGATATTAGGCTGATCCTAAGGAATCTCCTTTAATTTATGTTAAAAGAATCTTTAGATATTAAGCTAAAACTCATGACCTAGGTCTGTGGTATCTAAAATCATGTGAAATTAGTTTAGTAGGATATTCTGATGCTGACTATACTGGATGCAAGGTAGATAGAAAAAGCACCAGTAGTAGTTGTCAATTTCTTGTAGGATGCTTGATTTCATGGTCCTCAAAGAAGCAGAATTCAGTAGCACTGTCAACAGATGAAGTTGAGTACATAGCTACTAGAAGCTATTGCACTCAACTACTATGGATAAAACAACAGCTTCAGGATTATGGATTGCACATTAAGACTATCCCATTGCTGTGCGACAACACCAGTGTAATAAATCTCACCAAAAATCTAGTCCAACACTCCAGAACGAAGCATATGGAAGTTAGATATCATTTTATTAGAGATCATATACCTAATGGCAATATAAATATTTCCTTTATAAATACTTTAAATCAGTTAGCAGATATCTTTACAAGCGTCTTACCTGAAGAGAGATTTACGTCTCTTAGAAGAGAATTAGGCATGTGTAATTTGTAATAGATTTATCTACACGTAACCGAAATAATAATAAGTTCAGAATATTACTTATTCTCTCCCCTGGAATTAAGGAAATCCATTAATTTCATGTGTCATAAATTGCTTTGACGGTTCATTTTTTTTAAAAGGGCTTTATCTCTTGTGAAATCGTCTCCTCTTTTGTCGTTTTCCGCACTTATTGCGATGTCCTTTAAAAAGCAACTTTATGTTTCGCTTTTAATCCCGTAATCTATGTCATACCGATTCCATCTTTCTCTTTCATCTCTTTCGACTCATCTGGAACAATAAACCCTATCGAATTTGACATCCTCTCTGTGTGATTTCGAAAGAATCCCTCTGTTCGCGCTAAAATCTCTTAAGGGATTCTATTCCATTCCTTCACACGATTCTCCAAAACCCTTCCTCGTTCAAATCCATGGCGGCTTCTGGGGTTTCCGGCACGGTTGGTGGCTTCGGTGTTGCTTTCCTCACAGTAGAGTAGCAGGAGAGATTTGCAGCTGTGAAGATGAAGCTTTGTGGCAACAAAGCAGTAGATGTTGCTGATTGAGAAGAATGGAATGCACAGTGTCATAGCAACGATGCAAAGGATGAAATGGACAATAATGGTGACTATTTCAGAGGCAAGCTATCCTGACTTGGTAAAAGCTTTCTATATCTGTTTGAAATCCAAAGAAGATGGGTCCCTGACCTCCACAGTCAAAGGTACTTCCATTCACATTACATATGATCTATTGGAGAGTCTGTTTGGAGTGTCTACCAGTGGTCGCAGTGGGGTAGATAGTGTTGACATTCATGTCAAGTGTTTAGGAATCATTGGTACTGAATATAAGTTGAAGGATGGTAAAATCGATATAAATCACCTGAATGCTTTCAATAGGATTCTTCATTTCATTGTATGTCAGATCCTAGTGCCCAGAAGTGCTACTTTCTCCACTTGCCCTAAGTAGACTCGGATATGATGTTCTGGGCGATTCAAAATCAAGATATTAATATGGCAGAGGTGATCATTGAGAGGATGAAGTTTGCAACTGCGATGATATGGGACAAGAAAAATAAGTTGAATGTTTCTCTACCATATGCTCACCTGCTGACAAAGATTTTCCAGCATTATAATATAGATTTGAATGGTGAAGTTTCAGAGAAGATGGGCCAGGCTATCAGGTCCAGAAATTTGAAGAAAAGCAATTTTTCATTAGTAGCTGGTGTTTGGACCAAGACCTCAGTTACTGAAGGTGAGGCTATCATAGGAGAAGCTCCAGAAGTCCATCCAGTTCAAGAAATTTCCTAAATTCTAGAGGCAGAGGTAGAAGTGAGGGTTGAACACCCTTCGTAAAGGTTCCAGTAGCCCTAGTAGTTCAAGAAGAAGCAGCTGTCAGACCAGAAATCTCAGTGGTCTCAGAACTGGAAGAAATGGTTAGAACAGAAGAACCAGTAGCTAGTAGAA
This sequence comes from Colocasia esculenta, assembly GCA_014218235.1. Classification (NCBI taxonomy): domain Eukaryota; kingdom Viridiplantae; phylum Streptophyta; class Magnoliopsida; order Alismatales; family Araceae; genus Colocasia; species Colocasia esculenta. Next base: position 60,850,074 of record CM024755.1, on the reverse strand, counting down.
GATGAATTGATGAGATTGCTCCTGGGTTTATTGATCCCGTTGGGAAATTATCTGAGGTTGAATCCCCCACGACAGTTATTGCATCTATAATTGAAGGAGTATTGGAAACTGTCGCCAGCATTCAGGGGGGGGGGGTAGGAAGATAATCATGAAGAAATCACTCCCAGTATTCCTGCTGCAGAAGTTCCTATGGATGTTCATCAAAAGGAAGTTGTTCTAGAAGTTGTGGCACTAGGCCACAGTGAAGTTCAAATGGAAGGTGCTCCTGCTCAGGGGGAGCATGTGGTTGAAAAGGAATCAGAAATTCAGGCGGATCCTACATCAAATGCCCCTGCAAATTTGTTTCAAGAAGGCGTTGTAGAGAGTACTTTAGATGAAAATGAAGATAATAATGTGGAGCCAGCTGCTAGCACAGATGATAAGGGCAAAGGTGTGGCCACTACAATTTCATTACTTACAAGGAAGGCACACCGGAGGTCAAGGAAGAAGAAGGTCCATGTGCACTTGAAGCCAGTAATTGAGACATTAGATGCCCAAGGACAGATTTTGTGCTCTATTCAATCTGATATTTCCTCAATTTTCATAAGTCAGAGCACTGGCGTTATGGAGGTGCAAATGTTGACGGCAGTACTGCGAGGTATGAGAAATGAGTTGGTGAGTATGAAGCAAATGATATCCAATCTTTTAGATTTAGTGAGGGTGCAAATACCTTCTCCTGCCCCTCCTGCTCCCACTCCTGCAGTGCTAGCAAGCAGCTCAGGGCCATCCAGGCCAAGGAATGAAGAAGAAGTAGCAGTCCGGCCATCAGGGCCAGTTAATGTTGATGATTTAGGGCCATCAAGGCCAAAGGTTGTTGTGGAATCAAGGCAGCTAGCACAAGAAGCTTTAGGGCCTTCAGGGCCATCCATTGAGCAATTAGGGCCACCAGGGCCAGTTATGGATGAATCAAGGCCATCCGGGCCAGTGGAATCTCAGGATGAGAAAGTAAGAGCTGAAAAGACTGTAGAAAAAACTGTCCCCTAGAGCCACCTTCTTCTCCTCTTCAGACTCCAGCCCCTCCTTCTCTACCTTCATCCTCCACTGCTCCTCCAGCTCCTGCCATCTTTAAACAACCTTTTCCCAAAACCATCTCCTCACCTACACCATTTCCTGCCACATCCTCCTCTTCTCCTGCTTCCTCCACATTTATTCCTCCTCCTCCTTCTGAGGCACCTCCAGCATCCTCCTCAGTCGGAGCCTCATCTTCTGGTCCCTCATCAGCTGGACCATCTATACCACCTCCTTCTACTTCTTATTCTTTCCTTCATCCTCTTACTCCTCCCTCTTTTGTTACCATTATTTCAGAGGGTGCACAACTTGAAGGTCACATTATACAAGAGATCAAAGATGAGTTTGAAATAGCCATACTTCGCTCAGTCCTGTCAATTGGCGCTCACATTCATAGGACAGGCTCTTCCAGCCATGTTCCTAAAAAGAGAAAACTTTCTTCAAACCTTGTTCTTTCTTCTGAACCACGTTTTCCTCCTCTCTGGTTTTCTCTCACTATTGAAAACGAAGAAGGTCTCTCTATTGTGAATTCCTTCAAAAATGTACATTTGCCTCTATTTTTGAACTTTCCCACCTCAACCTCACTGAACATCTCAATGTTGTTCTTCCCCTCTCCTCTCTTTCAAAAGCTAATTAGTCAAAAAAATTCTCTATAACTGAGGCTAAAAATGAAGATCAGTGGGCTCGGGGCCATCAGTCTCTATACAGGAAATTCATACTTGCCAGATCTGATCGACTCCCACCCAGGGATCCTCCACTCACTCTCTCTGAGTGGTTTGTGATTCATCACAAGAATACCCAGGGTCCGTTTATCCAGAAGGAGATCAAGGTTATTAGATATTTCCAGATGTTCAATGATTACAGATTTCTCCATAATCTGCCAGAGGATCAGCTTGGCCAATTCTTGCAAGCTATTTCTCTTCTCAGTTCACATACTACAGTCTCCACCTCAATCCAAGTGGACTTCTCCACTTTGAAAATGTCAGATGTTGTGTTCCTGCCTCCCCTTCATTCTTTGGTCATGGAATCTACTCTGGGCCCGATCATTTTGAAAGATTTGCCAGAGTCATGGGCCGCATTTCCATTCAGAAAGAGAATTTGCTTGCATTCCACTGCTTTCTACTATGGGAATATCATCAGGGCCACCTCAAATCTGATGTTCTTGCCCTTCTTTTATCTGAATGTGAGCGGCTCTCTCCAGCTGATTAGGAAACGCATTACCCCCTCACTGCTTAGCAGCTTATTGACCTCAATACCTCTCAAGTAGAGAAAATCAACCTCCTCTTTCTGCTAAAGATTTTCTAGATCTGAACTCCATTCACCTTGTTCAACAACCTTTTGCCATCTGGGTTGGGAGATACAAGGTTTATGTTTCTTTGAAAAAGGAACTGAAGGCACCTCTACCTATTACAAAATTTTAGTTGATCAATTCCTCCAGTATGCTAGTTTCGGCACCTCTACCTACTACAAAATTTCTCTTGGAAGTGATGAATATGCAAATTTCTTAGAAGCACAGAGGCAGCTCCATATCCAGCGGATGGTTCCTGTTATGGTGGCTTCGTACTCTATTGCTTGGTGTGCTTTTCGATTATATTTCGAAGAGCAGGAAATTAAGGCTTGGCCGATTATTACTCGCCATGCCTCTCCTTTGTCCCCTACCTTCTACATATTTGTACCCCCTCAGTGATAAATATAGTGTTGCTTGGCCTCCATTTATCTTTCTTCTCTTCCTTCTTAAGCCTTTTACATTTCTTTTTTCTTAATGACAGAAAGGGGGAGAAAATAAAACATTCTGAAATACATATCTACATACTGTAATCTTTATTCAGAAAATTTCCTTTAAACTTAGACAACAAATTCATTTAAATTCTTCATAGTTTTATGCTATGTTTTGTAATCACCAAAAAGGGGGAGATTGATGATCAGTCCATCCCCATATAATTTTATTTAATTATATATAATTTTGGTGATTAGAAAAACCTTAACAAATATTTTCTAACAAGTTTTTCTGAAGTTCATCCACAGGGAATAAGTCAAACAAAATCTGTAAGTAATATCATTTAATGTCTAAAGCATGAATTCCTAATAAGTTCACATCAATTTCTTTTGTAAAAGAACGATTCTAACGCTACAACGATTTCATCTTATAACGATTTGATAAGTGAGCATGAACAATTCTATCGCTCAACGATTTCATCCTACAATGATTTCGGTTTCACATCGATTTCAATCTCACAATGATTTCGTAAGTGAAACATCGATTTCGGTCTCATAATGATTTCGGTCTCATAATGATTTCGTAAGTGAAACAACGATTTCGGTTTCACATCGATTTCAGTCTCACAGCGATTTCGCAAGTGTAACAACAATTTCGGTCTCACAACGATTTTGTAAGTGAAACAACGATTTCGGTTTCACATCGATTTCGGTCTCACAACGATTTGATAAGTGTAACATCAATTTCGGTCTTACAATGATTTCATAAGTGAAACATCGATTTCGGTCTCATAATGATTTCGGTCTTACAACGATTTCGTAAGCGTAACATTGATTTTAGTTTCACAACGATTTCGTAAGTGTAACAATGATTTCGGTCTCATATTGATTTCATAAGTGAAAACAACGATTTGTCTCTTATAACGATTTCATAAGAGAAAACAACGATTTGATTGCTTTAACGATTCGATAAGTGAAAACAACGATTTGATCGCTATAACGGTTTACCTATTGTACCCCTCGGACCATGCAGTCTAACGTGCTTCAAACTTAGAGACATCGGCCACTTCTACAACTATATTTTTTCAAGAAAAGATATTTATCGAAGACTGATGACTCTAGGTAGAGAACTTTTGCGCGATAGTGCTTCACTGAGAATCATCTATAACTTGCGACCATAAAAAAGAAGAGTTATTGCTTCACTCCATCTTTTCTTTAGCTCTTAGCTCTCAACCTTTCATTCTTTAGACATTTTTGAGAGCTTGTTATTCTGAGAGATTTTTCTAGTTCAAATATTTCTCTCTCAGACTTTGCCTCAGATCAAGCATTCTATTGTAAGCTTGGTCTAGGGGCCTTTCACCTTTAAACACATTGCTTTTGTGTGTTCATCTTTAGGCTGTGAAGAGAAGACCTGTTGGAAACATGTGGTTGTTTTTCCCTTCATAGAGGAACGAAGACCAGTTGTATCAGGTGGTAAGTTGTACCTCTTTAGGGTTAGAAGTGAAGGCCAGCCATGGTTGGATATGTAAGGGTCCTTCAGGGGGACAGTACCCTTGGTTAGTGAAATCTCAAGTTGTTGCTTGGGGACTGAACGTAGGACTCCTTGGGATAGGAGGTCCGAACGAGGAAAAAATCATAGGTGTCGTGTGATTGTATATTTGCTAGCTTGTCTTCATTTATCACTAACACTAACTATCAATCTCAGTGTTTTTCTATCAAAGCATTTTTGTTGACAGATTTTCATCTAAACGAATTTTTAGAATCCCATTTACCCCCCCCCCCCCCTCTGGGCTTGCTTGCTTGGCAACACTCACTCCACTTAGCAAGAGCACAACGACTCTTCCAAAAACCTGGGCACACAGTGCTCAACCTCTAGAACCTGACGGATCCAGAAACCTGCTAGAACAAGTCTAATTAGGGAGTAGATCCTCTAGCACGATCTATCCTAGTACAATTGTGAGAAGATAACAAAAACACTCAGGTGATCTGTGTAGAACACTTACACAGATCTTGTTCGATCGAGATGGAGCCTTAGATGTCCTAGAGGGGGGTGAATAGAACTTCTTGCACTTTAAAAATTATTCTGAAAAAAAGATAACACTAGATAGTATTGTTAGTACTTAGTGTGGTGTATGTAAAACAAGTGAAAACTTGGTGGAAATAATCACACAAAAGCACACAAAATTTATTCTAGTTTGGACCTCTTTCCAATCAAGAGTCCTACATCTAGTCCCTAAGAGCCCCTTTAAATTTTCACTAACTGCCAAGAACACTTGGCCTTCTCTCAAACGAGAGGTATTATAACCCACTTGCTCCCAAGCAAGTCTTCCATTCAAAGAGGGGTATTATAGCCTCGTACCACAGTAGGCCCTCCCTTCTACAAAAGGGGAACTGCAGGGAACAAACCTCTTCTAGGTTATAACACTGAAATGAACACGGTGTGTCTGCTCAGAGAATGAGCAAACATAGGAGATCAAAAAGAGATTACAAATAGAATTGAAAGCTCCAACTCTTTCTAACTTAAGATGGGGAACTGAGAAGATCTAGAAAAAACTTAACGCCACCCAAATGATTCTGAATGCAAGAGAGCAAGGAGGTCACATTTTGAACAGATGGCTCTCTTGAGATCTTGTGAGCACTTCTCCTTCCTTTCTTTCTGAATGGTTGTATGTGGTCGTGTATGCTCATGTTGTTCTCTCATCTTGTGTGTTTCGAACTTCAGCTCCTTATATATATCCATTGGAGTTCTTCAACTTCCCATTTGAATGTAGCCTTTTGAATTTGAACATTGGGTCTTGAGACTGCTTGAGAGGTTCATCATCAGATATTCAGACCTTTGAGTCTCAACGACTTCTATTGGATCGAGATGGAGCTTTAGATGTCCTAGAGGGGGGTGAATATGACTTCTTGCACTTTAAATTTTTTATCTAAAAGTAAAATAGCACTAGATAGTATTGTTAGTACTTAGTGTAGTGTGTGTGAAACAAGTGTAAACTTGGTGGAAACAATCACACAAGTGCACAAAGGATTTATCCTGGTTCAAACTTCTTATCAAACAGGTACATCCAGTCCCCAAGAACCCCTTGGGATTTTTACTAACTGCCAAGAACACTTAGCCTTCTCTTAACCTGAGAGGTATTACAACCCACTTGCTCCCAAGCAAGTCTTCTCTACACAGAGGGGTTTTACAACCACCTACCACTGTAGGTCTTCCCTTCACAGGGGTACTACAGGGAACAAACCCCCTACTGGTTACAACACTGAAAAGAGTCACAGTGTGTCTACTCAGAAAATGAGCAAACACAAGAGATTAGAAAGATAAAAACAAATAAGAATGACTACTCTAACTCTTTCTCACTCAAGAAGGTGGACTGCGAAAATCTATAACATAAATGCCACCCAAGAACACTTTAAAGTAAGAAAGCAGAAAGTCGAAACTTGAATCAATTGGCTCTCTTTAGATCTTGTGAGCTCTTCTCTTTTCTGTGTGAGGAGACTTCTCTTCTCCTCTTTTTTATGGTTCTATGCACTCACATGCCTATCTTGTGTATCTATAATTCAAACTTCAGCTCCATATATATAAAACCTTCAGAGTCTATTGTTTCCCATTGGGAGTTAGCCATTTGAATTTGAACATTGTGAGTCTTGAGACTACTGAGATGTTTAGCATCAGATCTTCAGTTTTAACGACTTCAGGTTATAAGGATTGCTGCTTTAGCTTTTCCCGAATTCCTACAAGCACAATACCATCCAAGTCTTTTATCCATCTTGGAGTTAGACTGAGAGAGATATATAAAAATGATATAAAGTAGGAGACAAGCAGTTTACAACAGGCATCTATCAGTTCAAGAGAAAATTTGTCCTTTGAACAGTGCAGAGGTAGGTGAGCATTAAAAAGGGAACGAACACCTACTTGGCGTGCAATGCTGTTGTACAGAAAGTTTTCTTTAAATGAGGAAACCTGACATTCTGAAGGACACTAACCGATCTCTTTATAAGACACGTAGTTATCTTGAAAATAAATCGAGAATCTGATCTTCAGAAATATTTATGACAACATTAAATAGAAGAAATAGAGAAGTACATCGCTCATTTAACTATTATCATTCAGATAACAGAAAGAATACTACATTGTAGATCAGTGTTCATCTATAGTTTATTGAATAGTTTTAAAAGAATTAAAACATTAATCTCACTAATAATACATTAGTAGTTTTGCAAATATAACAAGTCTTTCAAAAATTAAGTACAGTTAAATAACATAAGTCGAAACCTAACTTTGACTCTCCTAGTGTCAGAGATGGTCTAATCAATATAACCAATAATTGATATGAATAATATAACAATCGATGTTCAAAAGTAAAGACAATCGATATTTATAATAGCAATCGATGTAGGTCACAAACAATCGATGTTTAAGTGAAACAATTGATGTCAGAGACAATCAATGTTGAAATGAAAAGCAATCGATGTTTAGGTATAAGAGTAGTCTATGTGTAGAAGAAGACAATCGATATTTATAACAGACAATCGATATGAACAATTGATTGAAAAAGACAATCGATATAATCAATCGATTGAAAAAGACAATCGAGACAGACAACCGATATGAAACTTTGATTACAGACTTCGACTCTAAAGAAGTCGGAAGTAGGATCAACATCAATCGATATATATATCAACAATTGATATTAGAGGCTTCGACTTTTCGAGAGTCGGAGTGGGTCATCGGTTGTTCCACAATCGGTATCTAACTTCGACTTCTCTAGAGTGGGAGTAAGGCTAGTTGTTCAACAATCGATAACACACTTTGATTTTTTCCAATCGGAGTGAGACCAGTTGTTCATCAATTGGTAGCACACTTCGACTTTCCAGGAGTTGTAGTGGTACCAGTTTGTTCAGCAATCAGTACAACACTTCAGTTTCTTAGGAGTAGGAGTCAGTATGATATATATGTATGTATTGTGTAATTAGAATTTTTTCTTAATGAAAGTTGATAGTGTGTCAAGACCTAGTCTTAGTGTGTCGACACCAATTGAGTGTAAAGGTTATATAGTATAAGACATGCATGTCTTTACTTTAACACATTATGTGACGGCCCTCATTATACCGGTACGGTCATACCGACCCACGTCGATATAACGAGTGCTGCCAGCCACAGTGGGACATTTACCCAACGATACAAACAGCTGAGATACACGCGAATATACATAACAGAGTAGCGGAAGTAAAAGAGAGCTATCTCCATTCATTCATCATCCACATTAAACATACATGCAGTTTGCAATTTGCAAAAAGGAACTAAAGTTCTCATAATTTAAATGCTGAAATAAAATACAAATGTCCAATGTCCACATATTACATTCTCTTCATGATAATTCTAATACAATGTTTCAAGTACATACTATGAAGTTCACAAAAAAAGGGGTGCACAACTCCACTAGCTAAACTCCGCGCTCGGAGTCTGTCTCCACTGTCTCCTCCACGAAGGTCTCGTCACCGTCTAAACCTGTACGCCGAAGCAAGAGTGAGTCTTAAAGACTCAGCAAGCAACACTATACATGACATTCACGTACAAGTCCTAGTGGTTTCTACATGGACATTTACAGATTTCAAACACAAACATGCTAGTCAATGCAAGTTTTCAACCTATCATGAAAGTTCTACAGTTATATACATAAGGCATGCTTTCAGGTTTCAAAAATGTAACATTCACCTATCACATGATCTCTATTCAATTTACTCATGAGACTTTGATCAAAACGTGAGAACTATTCACATGAACAATTTACATACATGAACGGGGAACATCATTAGCATGGATTCCACAAGTTCTTAAGTACATACCAAACTTTCCAACATGCTTTAGGTTGCTGATTTTTACATGGTTCAATGACTATAAACCTACACATGAGAGCTATAATGTTGCTTAAACATCATATGTGAATAATCCATCATGCCCTTTTTACACACATGTTCATTTGTTGTCTCTAACATGGATTCTACACACTTTTGCACACATAACATGCATTTTCAGAATTTACTTGGTTTCAGATTTAGTCTCACATGGTTTCAATACGCATTTACACATCTAGAATTTCACATTCCCTTTTTACACAAATTTCCTCTTTTCTCATGGTTACACTTTACACATACACATCCACATGTCACTTACACATTTACGCATGGTCACATACACTTTACACATCACACTTTACACATATTTACACAATTTAGGTGCCGTGACACATAGTCCAAACCACCAAAGAAGGACACATTCACATCACATAACACATAGACACCATCTAGGCAATGCAATGGTGACTCTTGGACTGCGCAGACCGGGAGAACAAGTCTCCACCCTAACCAGTGGTACTTGTCCACCTCCAGGATTTCCCCCTAATGCCCTTAGGGTCACTTAACACAATGGACTTTCTCAGGGGGACTTTTCCCTGATACAGCTCCACTGCCTTCTTGGAAGCAGTATCACATTGGCACAATTTACACTTTTACACAATTAGCATTTTACGCATGGTTTTCACACTTTACACTTCCCATCACATTCACTTCCTCACTCACATGAACTCCTCTGTTTTTACTAACATGGTACTACAGTGTTTCAGGCTTTAACACACAGTAAACATCCAAATCATGCTGATTTAAACAAAATCTAATCACATTGCGATCATATGTACGAATTATTCACATTTCACATGAAAACTCATAACTCTCTATTTACGGGTCCAAATGGTCTGAAACGTTAACCACAGGCTGTTTTCAGGCTCATGATCATACCCTCAATTTTTCAGATTTTTCTGAGCTAAAGAGGATTTACAGAAAATCAAACACCTAATTAGCATGTTATTCACATTTTACGTCAACATGGAATTCACACATCATGTAACTTATCACTTGCTGTTTAAACATAAACTACCAATGTATACACATGAATTTAGAGTACAAAATTCCCTAATTCATACATCTATAAATCGTTTACCACAACCATTTTTACATGCTTTCATATTACCGAACCGACTTGTTAGCAATTTCACAAGCATGCATAATTTCCAAAATTTCAGAACACACATACATGTCCCACAACTCTTCATGTATAGACCGAAATCAAGGCATTCACATTAATCTAAATCATGAATCATGGATTTTGCAAGATGATTTACAAGTTATTCTCACATGCTTACAAGACATCATTAGCCACATTCACCCACACAACTCACATACATCCACAACCACAATGTACCATATACATAGCTTATAGAAATACCATATATCCTCAACGCATAAACATACCGAAATTAAATGTATAAGAGGGACAGAACAGCTCACTGTTCTGTCCTGAAGAACTCGGCGGCGGTCTCTGGCCGCTGACTCAGAGTCAGCGGCATGGTCGATGGACGCCAAGGAGGAACTGGGCGTCCAGGGACCTTGCCGTCTACTCAGGTCTGTGCAGAAAACACAGACCCGAGCTCTGAAAACTGGGTGAAATGGAGGGTCTAGGACTCGAGGGAAATTCCATAAAAATGATAAGAACCTCCTAGACTCATACGGGGACACCATAGATAGGTTACTTGCCTCTTTAAAAATCCTCCAAGAGATCTATGGCTCGAAGAAGACCTCCTTGGGCAGTCCCAAGAAGTTGCAGAAGCACCTCCAAAAACGCCTTCCTCCGAGCTCCTGGATGATCTCCTCAGCAAAGCAAGACCAGGGAGGCCTTGCCCTTCATATCAGCTACCTCCTTGTCAGGGAAGTTGGCCGGATCAAGCTCCAGGAAGTCGGATACTTGGGTCACAATGTGGGGTTTTCTCACAGAAGCTCTGGGGTTTTTTTTTTTTCTCTCTTCTTTTCCTCTTCTCACAAGGTGAAGGGAGAAGTGAGAGGAGCCAATTTCGGGTTGGACCCTAAGAAGAGCCCCTCACCCACTCACCATACCGATTAGACATGTTCAGAGCCGTTGGGGGACATCCCCCAATGGTTGCCATGCCTTACTTCAGAAGATAGCAGCTCTGCTGCGCATGCAGGTCAGAGAGGTTGGCGTCCAGATCGCTGGACGCCGGATCTAATGTTGGCGTCCATGTCTGGACGCTAACACCACCTCAACGGCCTGGGTATTGACGCCAATAGGGCCTTCGGCCAGAACCCTAATTTATGCAGAAAACCATGCATACCGGACATATATACATGCAATGTACATATAGTATCGTATCCACACTACCATCATGCAATAAGTACATTATTTATGTTCAATATAAACACATGCACACGTATTTATACTATTTTAAATATCCACGTAAAATACGTACATACATACTCAACACAATATACACACATAAATACGAAAAATACGACGGAAATTCGAGGGTCTTACACCCTCTCCCCCTTAAAGAAAACTTCGTCCTCGAAGTTAGAACGACACTACTCAAACAAGAGGGGATACTTCTTCTTCACCGCATCCTCAAGCTCCCACGTAGCCTCTTCACGTGAGAAGTTCCGCCATAGAACTTTCACCGACGCGATACTCTTGTTCCGGAGATGTTGAACCTTCCGGTCAAGAATGGCTACTGGTTGCTCGACATACGAAAGATCTGGCTGGATTTCCACTGGCTCATGACTAATCACATGAGACGGATCTCGGACATACTTCCTGAGCATAGATACGTGGAATATCGGGTGAACGCTAGCCAAAGCTGGGGGTAAAGCTAGCTCGTACGCCACGTCGCCCAAACGTCTGAGAATCTCATATGGGCCAATGAACCTAGGGCATAGCTTGCTATGCCTGCCAAATTTGACAACTCCACGAGTAGGCGATATCTTCAAGAAGACATGATCGCCAACCTCGAACTCCAAATCCTTTCTCCTGTTGTCGGCATAACTCTTCTGCCTATCCTGTGCCGCAACAAGCCTTTTCCTGATAAGCTGAATCTTATCCGAAGTTTTTTGAACCAACTCCGGTCCGATCAACTGCCTATCACCAGTCTCCTCCCAACATAAAGGAGATCTGCAGGGCCTACCATACAACGCCTCGAATGGAGCCATTCCAATACTAGCATGAAAGCTGTTGTTGTATGCGAACTCCACAAGAGGTAAATGACGCTCCCAATCATCCTTCCAATCCAGAACACACGCTCTCAACATATCCTCGAGCGTCTGGATAGTCCTCTCGGACTGTCCATCGGTCTGGGGATGAAACGCCGAACTGAGCTTAAGCTCCGAACCTAACGCATCCTGAAGACCCTTCCACAACCTCGAAGTAAACCTCGGATCTCGATCCGAAATGATCGACTTCGGCACACCATGCAATCTAACGATACCACTAACATACAATCTAGCTAAACTCTCTACTGACTGCTTCTTCTTCATAGGTAAGAAATGAGCAGTCTTCGAGAATCTATCTACGACTACCCAAATCGAGTCATTGCCCCTTCTAGATCGAGGCAAACCCGATACGAAATCCATAGTGACAGCTTCCCACTTCCATACGGGGATATCCATCCTCTGCATAAGGCCGGATGGTCGCTGCCGCTCGGCTTTCACCTGCTGACATACTAGACATCTAGACACATAATCCGAACATCCTTCTTCATGCCGGACCACCAAAATGATCTCTTCAGGTCTTGATACATCTTAGTGTTACCCGGATGAATAGAGAATCGCGATCTATGAGCCTCCGCTAACACATGCTCACGGACATCTACTACATCGGGGACACAAACGCGGTGCTGAAATCTAATCACACCGTCCTCATCACGAGCAATGCCCGCCTTACCCACTAACTCTAACAATCTAGGATCGGCTTTCTGCTGCTCAATCACCTCATCCAAGACTGAGGATCTAAGGGATAGCTGAGCTACAAAAGCCTGACACAACGAGGGCTCTAACTCGGTCATAGAGCACGCTGCATCCTCCAACATCTTCCAATCCTGCTGGAGCGAAGACCTCTTTCTGCTAAGAGCATCCGCTACGACGTTCGCCTTTCCAGGATGATACTGAAGGTCGAAGTCATAGTCCTTCAAGAACTCAATCCATCTTCTCTGCCTCAGGTTTAATTCCTTTTGGGAGAAAAGATACCTCAAGCTCTTGTGGTCGGTAAACACCTCAAATCTGACACCATAAAGATAGTGCCTCCAGATCTTTAGTGCATGAACCACAGCTGCTAACTCCAAATCATGAGTCGGATAGTTCCTCTCATGCTCCTTCAACTGACGAGAAGCATAAGCTACTACCCTCTCTTGCTGCATGAGCACACAGCCTAAACCAATCCGAGATGCATCCGTATAAATGGCAAAGCCCTCTAGACCACTGGGCAATACCAATACCGGAGCAGAAGTAAGCTTAGCCTTCAATAGCTGAAAGCTGCGCTCACATGCCTCGGACCACACAAACTTCTCACCCTTCCTGGTCAGCTTTGTCAAAGGGGCGGCGATGGATGAGAAACCCTCAATAAATCGCCGATAATAACCAGCTAACCCAATAAAGCTACGAATCTCCGAAGGAGTCCTGGGAACTTCCCAATCCATAACTGCCTGGACCTTTGCTGGATCAACAGCTACACCAGCGCCGGAGATAACATGCCCGAGAAAGTGAACCTCGCGCAACCAGAACTCGCACTTGCTGAATTTTGCATACAGCTTGTGCTCACGGAGAACCTCTAAGACTAACCTCAAATGCTGACGATGTGTGGCCTCATCCGGAGAATAGACCAACACGTCATCAATAAACACAACAACAAAACTATCTAAATACGGACTAAACACCCGGTTCATGAGATCCATGAACGCTGCAGGGGCGTTGGTCAATCCGAAGGGAAGAACCAAAAACTCATAATGTCCATAACGGGTTCTAAATGCCGTCTTGGACACATCCTCACTCTTAATCCTCAACTGATGATAACCAGATCGCAAGTCAATCTTGGAAAAGACTGATGCCTCTCGCAACTGGTCAAACAGATCATCAATGCGAGGTAAGGGATACCTGTTCTTCACAGTCACCTGGTTTAGCTTCCTATAATCAATGCACAACCGAAGTGACCCGTCTTTCTTCTTGACGAACAATACAGGTGCTCCCCAAGGGGAAACGCTAGGGCGAATAAATCCCTTATCGAGCAATTCTTGCAATTGCTTCCTCAACTCGGCTAATTCTGCAGGGGCCATCCGATATGGGGCCTTCGAGATAGGAGAGGTGCCTGGAAGCAACTCTATAGTGAACTCTATCTCCCTATCCGGTGGCAATCCAGACAAGTCATCGGGAAAGACATCTGGAAAGTCCTGCACCACATCGATCTCTGCAAGAGTCAGTGACGAACTAGCATCGGGTACTAGCATAACGCTGGCAAGAAATGCGTCACAACCCTTGTTCACCATACGCATCGCCTTCATGGCAGAGATGACTAACTTTCCCGCTAAGTTCTTTGGCAAGGGGTGAGAGAACTCGTCCTCGCCTGGAATGCGGAAAACAATCTTCTTCCTACGACAATCCACTAACGCATAGTGCTCCTCTAGCCAATCCAGACCAAAGATACAATCATAGTCCTTCATCTTTAGCAAGAAGAAACACCCATCTAGGAACCTATCCTCAATGCACACAGGTAATGACGGAATGCACTTCCTAGTCGATACCGTACCCGCAGGGGTGTGCACAGACAAGGGAACCTCTAACTCCTCAGACTCTATGCCGGACTCTAGGGCTAACTGCCTAGCGAACCGCTCGGAAATGAACGAGTGAGTAGCACCCGTATCAAACAAAACCCGAGCGTGCACACCGAAAAGTAAAACTGTACCTTCGGTGACATGCTCTGCCTGCTCGGCGTCCTCACGAGCTAACGCAAACACTCGAGCCGGGGCTCGAGGCCTTCCAGGTCGCCCTGTCGCTGGCGCGGCTGCCGCCACTGCTGGTACTGGCGCTCCTCGCTGAGCTCCCTGCTAAAGCCTAGGGCAGTCCTTGATTTTGTGGTCGCTGCTCCCACACTTTAGGCATTTGCCCGCTATCATCCAACATCCGTACCACCATGTGCCCTTCCGCAATGAGGGCACTCCTTCTTGTCACCAGAGGAACGTACAGAAGGTACCTGATAGTTGCTGGTTGTTGATGATTTCTGCGGTGTCTGGTACACCGTCTTCCTCTTGTCTTGCCTCTGGAAAGCTGCTGCCGGCCTCTTCTGCGAAGCCTTCTTCTCCTCCAGATATTGCTCCATCTCTCCCTCCTGTCTGCAGGCTGCGTTGAGGGCCTCGTCCAGCGTGCGGTGGTCGAACACCACGAGCCTCGTCCTCAGTGATGGTTTGAGACCCATCACGAATTTCTTGGTCTTCCTGCGCTCATTCTCCACGATGTGCGGTGCATATTTAGAGAGTTCAGAAAACCTTGCCTCGTATTCCAGGACGGTCATTGATCCTTGCGTCAGGGAAAGGAATTCTTGCTCCATCTTGTCCTGGATGTGCTCGGGGACGAACTTGGCTCGGAAGAGCCTCACGAACGCGTCCCACTCCACATTTACTGCTCCGTCCTCGAAACGCGTACGCAGTAGGGAGGACCACCATACATCCGCTCTCTCCTGCAACACACCTACATAAGCACTAACCAAAAATTTCTAACTTAACAAGCAACATACAAGCATAACAAACATACCTGTAGCATGTAGGTGGCTAAGGTCACCTTGTCCTCGTCAGGACACCTGATAGCTCGGAAGATTTTCTCGGTCTCCCTCATCCAGCTTTCTGCCAAAAGCGGATCACTCTCCCCCTTAAAAGAGGGTGGGGTCATCCTCTTGAATCGCTCCATGATGGAAGGTCCACCATGGTCCTGAGCTGGGGCCTGAGCCTGCTACATTAAACAACAAGCAATATACAATAAACACAATATCATACAAATTAAATAACAAGCCACTTAGTTGTTTCATTAATTTACCTGGGCCTCCAACTGGGCCTGGAGTGCTGCCTGGGTGTGGGCCTGCGTCTGCATGGCTTGCACCAGACCTTGCATGAACACTCCATAATCCACTGGCGGTGGTGGGGGAAGCACAGGACCCTGTGGGGCCGGGGCCTGCTGCTCCGCCCGCTCCTCACGCCTCTGCTCGTCGTCGCGAGCTGGCGCACCTCCACGTCGTCCACGGGAAGCCATGGCTGTAATAAAATTTCAGCCACCATTAGAGTTAGGTTACTAAGTTCTCTAACCATCTTCTTATCTATCTTTCACTTCTTATTAGTGTTTTCTACACATGTGGACATACTTAGCATGCAATGGGGATGATGACTTAGTTATATTCATGTGCAGTCTCAACTGGTCGCTCTGATACCAATCTCTGTGACGGCCCTCATTATACCGGTACGGTCATACCGACCCACGTCGATATAACGAGTGCTGCCAGCCACAGTGGGACATTTACCCAACGATACAAACAGCTGAGATACACGCGAATATACATAACAGAGTAGCGGAAGTAAAAGAGAACTATCTCCATTCATTCATCATCCACATTAAACATACATGCAGTTTGCAATTTGCAAAAAGGAACTAAAGTTCTCATAATTTAAATGCTGAAATAAAATACAAATGTCCAATGTCCACATATTACATTCTCTTCATGATAATTCTAATACAATGTTTCAAGTACATACTATGAAGTTCACAAAAAAGGGGTGCACAACTCCACTAGCTAAACTCCGCGCTCGGAGTCTGTCTCCACTGTCTCCTCCACGAAGGTCTCGTCACCGTCTAAACCTGTACGCCGAAGCAAGAGTGAGTCTTAAAGACTCAGCAAGCAACACTATACATGACATTCACGTACAAGTCCTAGTGGTTTCTACATGCACATTTACAGATTTCAAACACAAACATGCTAGTCAATGCAAGTTTTCAACCTATCATGACAGTTCTACAGTTTATACATAAGGCATGCTTTCAGTTTCAAAAATGTAACATTCACCTATCACATGATCTCTATTCAATTTACTCATGAGACTTTGATCAAAACGTGAGAACTATTCACATGAACAATTTACATACATGAACGGGGAACATCATTAGCATGGATTCCACAAGTTCTTAAGTACATACCAAACTTTCCAACATGCTTTAGGTTGCTGATTTTTACATGGTTCAATGACTATAAACCTACACATGAGAGCTATAATGTTGCTTAAACATCATATGTGAACAATCCATCATGCCCTTTTTACACACATGTTCATTTGTTGTCTCTAACATGGATTCTACACACTTTTGCACACATAACATGCATTTTCAGAATTTACTTGGTTTCAGATTTAGTCTCACATGGTTTCAATACGCATTTACACATCTAGAATTTCACATTCCCTTTTTACACAATTTCCTCTTTTCACATGGTTACACTTTACACATACACATCCACATGTCACTTACACATTTACGCATGGTCACATACACTTTACACATCACACTTTACACATATTTACACAATTTAGGTGCCGTGACACATAGTCCAAACCACCAAAGAAGGACACATTCACATCACATAACACATAGACACCATCTAGGCAATGCAATGGTGACTCTTGGACTGCGCAGACCGGGAGAACAAGTCTCCACCCTAACCAGTGGTACTTGTCCACCTCCAGGATTTCCCCCTAATGCCCTTAGGGTCACTTAACACAATGAACTTTCTCAGGGGGACTTTTCCCTGATACAGCTCCACTGCCTTCTTGGAAGCAGTATCACATTGGCACAATTTACACTTTTACACAATTAGCGTTTTACGCATGGTTTTCACACTTTACACTTCCCATCACATTCACTTCCTCACTCACATGAACTCCTCTGTTTTTACTAACATGGTACTACAGAGTTTCAGGCTTTAACACACAGTAAACATCCAAATCATGCTGATTTAAACAAAATCTAATCACATTGTGATCATATGTACGAATTATTCACATTTCACATGAAAACTCATAACTCTCTATTTACGGGTCCAATGGTCTGAAAATTTAACCACAGGCTGTTTGCAGGCTCATGATCATACCCTCAATTTTCAGATTTTTCTGAGCTAAAGAGGATTTACAGAAAATCAAACACCTAATTAGCATGTTATTCACATTTTACGTCAACATGTAACACACATCATGCTGTTTGCTGTTTAAATAAACTACCAATGTATACACATGAATTTAGAGTACAAAATTCCCTAATTCATACATCTATAAATCGTTTACCACAACCATTTTTACATGCTTTCATATTACCGAACCGACTTGTTAGCAATTTCACAAGCATGCATAATTTCCAAAATTTCAGAACACACATACATGTCCCACAACTCTTCATGTATAGACCGAAATCAAGGCATTCACATTAATCTAAATCATGAATCATGGATTTTGCAAGATGATTTACAAGTTATTCTCACATGCTTACAAGACATCATTAGCCACATTCACCCACACAACTCACATACATCCACAACCACAATGTACCATATACATAGCTTATAGGAATACCATATATCCTCAACGCATAAACATACCGAAATTAAATGTATAAGAGGGACAGAACAGCTCACTGTTCTGTCCTGAAGAACTCGGAGGCGGTCTCTGGCCGCTGACTCAGAGTCAGCGGCATGGTCGATGGACGCCAAGGAGGAACTGGGCGTCCAGGGACCTTGCCGTCTACTCAGGTCTGTGCAGAAAACACAGACCCGAGCTCTGAAACTGGGTGAAATGGAGGGTCTAGGACTCGAGGGAAATTCCATAAAAATGATAGAACCTCCTAGACTCATACGGGGACACCATAGATAGGTTACTTGCCTCTTTAAAAATCCTCCAAGAGGTCTATGGCTCGAAGAAGACCTCCTTGGGCAGTCCCAAGAAGTTGCAGAAGCACCTCCAAAAACGCCTTCCTCCGAGCTCCTGGATGATCTCCTCAGCAAAGCAAGACCAGGGAGGCCTTGCCCTTCATATCAGCTACCTCCTTGTCGGGGAAGTTGGCCGGATCAAGCTCCAGGAAGTCGGATTCTTGGGTCACAAGGTGGGGTTTTCTCACAGAAGCTCTGGGGTTTTTTTTTTTCTCTCTTCTTTTCCTCTTCTCACAAGGTGAAGGGAGAAGTGAGAGGAGCCAATTTCGGGTTGGACCCTAAGAAGAGCCCCTCACCCACTCACCATACCGATTAGACATGTTCAGAGCCGTTGGGGGACATCCCCCAATGGTTGCCATGCCTTGCTTCAGAAGATAGCAGCTCTGCTGCGCATGCAGGTCAGAGAGGTTGGCGTCCAGATCGCTGGACGCCGGATCTAGTGTTGGCGTCCATGTCTGGACGCTAACACCACCTCAACGGCCTGGGTATTGACGCCAATAGGGCCTTCGGCCAGAACCCTAATTTATGCAGAAAACCATGCATACCGGACATATATACATGCAATGTACATATAGTATCGTATCCACACTACCATCATGCAATAAGTACATTATTTATGTTCAATATAAACACATGCACACGTATTTATACTATTTTAAATATCCACGTAAAATACGTACATACATACTCAACACAATATACACACATAAATACGAAAAATACGACGGAAATTCGATGGTCTTACACATTAATTTTCATACAAAATAAAGTGTGGTATAGCTAAAATAAATTTGTTTAGGAGATTACTAAAATATCTTGTCAAAGGCAAAAATAATAATCAAGCATTTTTAAGAAATAAATGCACAACAATTCTCTTCCTTTTTGTTAATGATAAAATAATCTTTTATATAGATAGTGTAAACAAATTTGTGTTTAATCAAACATTTAGTTTTGTGTTTTGTTTGTTGTACTCCTATCTATGCTATATATCATTTCTCTTCTCCCCCTTTGTGGCATTAACAGAAAGGATATAAAATAGAGAAAGAGGAAGAAATACATAAAGATAAGGAGGCACAAATATATCAATATTTGAAAAGTATTTGTACAAACCTCTGTTGGATCTCTGATTTTGATGATACCTAAATATGATTCATAAATATGTGAAAAATCATGCCTATCATGTTTCATTTATATCTCACAATGTTTCTTCCATCTGCAGCTCAAATAAGAAGTCAAACAAGCTAGTGGTGTCGACGCAGTCCAGCTGTGTGTTGACACTAGCTCACTGTCCCAGAACCATGTTTTTAGCAAGGATCTAGTGGTGTCGACACAGTCCAGTTGTGTGTCGACACTAGCATGCTGTCCCAAAAGACCAGTTTGAGGCTGATGCTTGGTGTGTTGACACACCTGTGTGTATTGTCGACACACTTTGGAATTTTTGCAGAATCCAAATTGCTGAGACACATGGATACTTTTGCTAGGGCCTTTTTGAGCGGGAACTTCCGTGTCCCCAGATCCCAAGAGATTTTGTGGACCCATGGGACTATAAATGCCCCTTATCCACTTGGCTTTTAGAGAACAACATCGCAACACCCATATGCTCTTCCAGTCTCCAGAGCATTCCAGGCTATTTCAGAAGAAGGCTTCAACCCGGCAACCTGCTTCCAGATCTAAAGGAATTGAAGCATTTTACACCTTGGATGATCAATCTATAGAAGGAATTCAAGCCTTCAGAAGTCTTCTTCCTGGAGCCGAAGTAGAAGAGCTGGTCCCCATTCTTGAAGCAGAAATAGGGACCTTCGAACCAGACATCTCCAACCTTGGTTCTTAATTGTTTTGTCTAGTTCCTGAACTCAAACTCACTCTATACTGTGTTTTTTGTGGAATTGGTGCAATCCTTGTGCCCAATTTCGTGTGTGTGGTCAGATCTGAGATTTCTGAATCTCAGAGTGTGTGTGTTGTTGTGTGACTTTTCTGAACTGGCAAGATAAGCCACATTTGTGTGTGTGTGTGTGGATGGTGGATGTAGGATACACAGTTGTGTAATCCGAACCACCCTTAATATCCTTGTCTTTGTGGTTTGATTGTGTCTTCTGTCAGATGCTTGATAGGCTCGTTAGTATTTCACCATCTAACTTGTCTAAATTGTTTAGAATTGCCATTGATCTTTAGATTTTACTCTTAATTCAATCTCTCAGATTCTAATCAAAGTGTTTTTTAAATTTTAGTGAAATCTATTCAACCCCCCCCCCCTTCTAGATTTCTTCATAGCAGGTTTTCCGCAACATTTAATTTGGTATCAAAGATGGTTCTCATTGCACTTTAAGTGGTTGATCTAACGACCAAGAGTCTATTGCTATGGAAAACATCAAGCGGTTTATTGCTGAGGGTCATTCAGTTACTAGGCCTCCTTTTTTATGATGGATCTGATTATTCTTATTGGAAAAACCGGATGCAAGTGTTCCCAAGAGCACAGGATTACGAGCTCTGGAAGATTGTCGACAATGGACCTGATGAACTACCTGAAGATGAAAGTCTATGGACCAAGGACTAGATCATGAAGTCCACACTCAGCTGGAGTGCCATGAAAATGTTGCAGTGTGCCATCCATCCCAAGGAGTACTCAAGAATGTCCTCATGCAAATCTGCTAAGGTGATGTGCGACAAACTCCAACTTATCTATGAGGGAACTTCTGAGGTAAGAGAGACCAAGGCAAGTATCTTAGTCTCAGAATCTGAAATGTTCAGAATGAAGAGTGATGATACTATATCTGAGATGTTTTCTAGATTCATGCTTTTGGTGAATGGTCTTAGAGGTTTAGGAAAGGATTATTCTAATAGTGATCATGTTAGGAAAGATCTTAGATCACTTCCTTTAACTTGGCACACAATGGCAACAGTAATTGAGGATTCAAAAAATTTGTCAACTATGCAACTAGATGAGTTAATAGGTTCACTCATGACATATGAAATCAATTTGAAAAGAAATGCATCCTTGACTACATCTAAGAGACCTATTGCTTTCAAAGCTTTATCTAGCTCAAAAATTATTTTTGAACAATCTGATGAAAGTGATGAGTCTTCTGATGAAGAGAATGATGAAGAATTGGCCATACTGACAAGGCAATTCAAAAGGTTTTTGAGAAAGAAAGGAAAAGGTAAGCTCAAATCCTTCATCAAAAAGGATGATTCAAAGAAAAATGATTTTAATAAAAAATTAGAAACAAATAAAAGATTGATGTTATTTGTTATGAGTGCAGAAAACTAGGACACATGAGAGGAGAGTGTCCTGATCTGATGAAGAAGTTGAAAAATCAAATGTTCAAAAAGAGAAGGGCAATGCTGGCCACATGGAGTGATGAAGTTGATGATGAACAAGAAGAAAGTGGCTCAGATGAAGAAGAAGTGACATGTCTCATGGCCAGACATGAAGAAAATACTGAGGTAAGTTATTCTTTTGAGGACTTTACAACTAATGATTGGGAGGAAGCATATGTTGTTTTGTTTGAAAAGTTGTGTGAACTAAAATCTGAAAAGAAGACATTGAAAAGAAAAATCAACAGCATAGTGCAAAATCGACAAGAATTTGAGCAAATAAAATTGCTGAATGATGAAAAATAACATGAAAAGGGAACAAGAGTGTTTGAATGAACAAATTGATGCCATCAAAGAAAGATGTCAGTCCACAGAAAAAGAAAAAGAAATCTTGATAAATGAAAATGAAAAACTCAAAAAGAAAAAGAATAATTCAAAAGGAATTGAAAATTGCCCAGAAAAGAACATCAAAGAAAAATCACAAGCAAACTCAAAAACAAAATTTCAAAGTGAAGTGAAAAATTCCAAAACACAATTCAAACATGAAAGAGTTGAAAGAAAAATCAACAAAATTTGAAATCCAGTGTTAAACTAAATTCATATCCAAGAATGAATAAAAACTTCTCTGTTGGATCTAACTCTTATATAAAAAGAATAAAGATTTCACACCACAAAGGATCATGGTATGCACAATCTGCAAAAAATCTGGTCACACTGATGAGAAATGCAAATAAAAATTAGATTCTAGGAAAATAAAGCAAATCTAGATTCCAAAACATCTTGTTGTTGAGTTGAAACAACTGATGAGACCCAAATCAATTTGTGTACCAAAATTCTCTTTCTATTTTTTTTTTGCAGGAATGTCTTACAGCCCACAAGAAAGATAAGTGGTACCTTGATAGTGGCTGTTCAAGACATATGACTGGAGATAAAGAATTTTTTTCACATTGACTGAAAAAGATGGTGGACAAGTGATTTTTTGAGGTAAGAACAAAGGGCAAATCATTGGAACAGGAAAAATTGGTACGAATCTGTCAAACTCAATTGAGAATGTTTTGCTTGTAGAAGGCCTTGATCATAATCTTTTGAGCATCAGTCAACTTTGTGACAAAGGCCTTAAGGTAACCTTCAATTCTGAATCATGTGAAATTGTTGAAAAAGATTATTGAAAAATAAAATTTGTTGGTCAAAGAATTAATAATGTTTACTTAGTTGATTTGAAGGATCATCAACATGAAAATCTTTGTCTTGTTGCCAACCAACATGATCTATTTTAATTGTGGCACCGAAGGTTAGGTCATGCTAGTGAAAATGTTCTGAATAAATTGTTAAGATATGCTCTTGTGAATGGTTTAGCAAAAATGAAGAAAAAGAAAAATGCAATTGTATGCGCTTCTTATGCCCAAGGTAAACAAACTAGGAAGTCATTCAAATCTGTTGCACCCTTAATTACTTCCAAACCCTTTGAATTGTTGCACATGGACTTATTTGGTCATATTAGGACACTCAGTCTTAGTGGACATAGATTTGGGTTTGTGATAGTGGATGATTTCTCTAGATTTACCTGGGTACATTATCTATCTCACAAGAGTGATACTTTAGAAAACATCAAAAATTTGTTGATAAAATTGAAAATACAAAAATAAATAAAATTCATTCCATTCTCACAGATCATGGAGGAGAATTTGACAATAACTTGTTTTTTGATTTTTGCAGAAATAAAGGAATTGATAATAAATTTGCTTCTCCAAGGACCCCTGAACAAAATGGAATTGTTGAATGAAAGAATAGGACACTAGTGAAAATGGCTAGAACATTGTTGATTGAGAGCAATCTTCTAAGAAAATTTTCGGCAAAAGCTGTCAATACTTCATGTTATGTTCTCAACAGGGTAATGGTAAGACTAGTGCTCAAGAAAAGTTCCTATGAACTTTTGAAAGGTAAGAAGTGTAAGGCCCTCGAATTTTGTCGCATTATTGTATTGCATGTAAATAATTCATGTTGTGTATGTACGTATGTAAATATCTACGTAAGTACTACACTACAAGAAAATGCGCTATTTCCGACGGACTTAATCCGTCGGAAATCCGTCGGTCAGCCGTTGGAAAAGGAGCCTTCCGACCGCTTTCCGTCCAAAGCTCGTCGGAAACTTTCCGTCGGAAATACTTGGTCAGCAATTCCAAAGCTCGTCGGAAACTTTCCGTCGGAAATACTTGGTCAGCAATTTCCGACGGATGGCAATTCCGTCGGATTCGTCGAAACCTCCGACAGATATAATCCGACGGTAAGGCCGTCAGTATTTTCCGACGGAATTGCCGACGTGTTTAGCCGTCGGTATTTATCTTTTCCGACGGATATGTATCCGTCGGCCAATCCGTCAGTACTTTCCGAAGGTATTACCGACAGTATTTTCCGTCGGTATTTATACATTCCGACGGATACTTATCCGTCGGAAAATACACAATTTTTTTTTTAAATAGGCAAATAAAATGATTTGTCAACATTGCTACAATGTCAAACCTGCTACAATATTCATAATTTAACAAATACTACAATCAACATAAAATCATAAAATACAATAAATAAAATCATATAGAATAATGAATACAAAAATCAACATAGATCTGCTGGATCGTCTGCTATCCCTGCTCGTCATCGTCTGGAGCTGGATCCTATATTAAAACAAATTAAAATGAGAAACATTAATAATAAATAAAAGACATACAATATTTTCAAAAATAAAATTTAAAACATGTGATTATTTCTCAAACTTAATACAATACTATTTTTAGATCCATCATTTTCGCCTTGAGTGTTTTTAGGTCCGTCCTTTGAATGCCCAACCCAATCCGGAGATCCAAATTGGATTCCGTCAGTTCCCACACGTCACTTTAACCCACCCGGTCGTGTCGGAGAAAACGGCACGTCGATCGGATCCCTATTTGGGATTTTAGACCCCGGGTTGCATCTTTTAACCATTTATATATGTTTGGCCGTGTTTTAGATCCGTCCTTTGAATGCCCAACCCAATTCGGGGATCCAAATTGGATTCCGTCGTTTCTACACGTCACTTTAACCCACCGGTCGTGTCGGAGAAAATGACACGTCGATTGGATCCCTATTTGGAATTTTGACCCCCGGTTGTGTGTTTTAACCATTTATATATTGACCGTGTTTTTAGATCCGTCTTTGAATGTCCAACCCAATCCGGGGATCCAAATTGGATTCCGTTCGTTTCTACACGTCACTTTAACCCACCCGGTCGTGTCGGAGAAACGACACGTCGATTGGATCACTATTTGGGATTTTGGACCCCCGGGTTTGTGTTTTAACCTTTTATATATACTTGTCTGTTTTTAGATCCGTCAATTGAATGCCCAACCCACCGGGATCCAAATTGGATTCCGTCAGTTTCTACACGTCACTTTAACCCACCCGGTCGTGTCGGAGAAAACGGCACGCCGATCCGATCCCTATTTGGGATTTTTGACCCCCGGGTTGCGTCTTTTAACCTTTATATATGTTGACCATGTTTTTAGATCCGTCCTTTGAATGTCCAACCCAATCCGTGGATCCAAATTGGATTCCGTCAGTTTCTACATGTCACTTTAAACCCACCCGGTCATGTCGGAGAAAACGGCGCGCCGATCCATCCCTATTTGGGATTTGGACCCCCGGGTTTGCGTGTTTTAACCATTTATATATGGTTGACTATGTTTTTTAGATCCGTCCTTTGAATGTCCAACCCAATCCGGAGATCCAAATTGGATTCCGTCAGTTTCACACGTCACTTTAACCCACCCGGTCGTGTCGGAGAAAACGGCACGTCGATTGGATCCCTATTTGGGATTTTGGACCCCCGGTTGTGTGTTTTAACCTTTTATATACTTGTCTGTTTTTAGATCCGTCAATTGAATGCCCAACCCAATCCGGGGATCCAAATTGGATTCCGTCAGTTTCTACACGTCACTTTAACCCACCCGTCGTGTCGGAGAAAACGGCACGTCGATTGGATCCCTATTTGGGATTTTGGACCCCGGGTTGTGTGTTTTGACCCTTATATATACTTGTTTTTTAGATCCGTCATTTGAATGCTCAACCCAATCCGGAGATCCAAATTGGATTCCGTCAGTTCCCACACGTCACTTTAACCCACCCGGTCGTGTCAGAGAAAACGGCACGCCGATCCGATCCCTATTTGGGATTTTGCCCCCGGGTTGTGTGTTTTGACGCTTATATATACTTGGGTGTTTTTTAGATCCGTCATTGAACGCCCGACCCAATCCTAAGTATATGAAATTAATACTAATATGACCTGAGCTGCTGATGTGTGGGGCGTACTCCCTGCATTATTGACATGAACTGCTGAACCATATCGCTGAACTGCGTCTGTAGCTGTAGCCGCTGCATCTCTATCTGTACCTGCTGCGCCTGTAGCTGTACCCACTGCGTCTGTAGCTCTGTGCGTAGCTCCTCCCGAATGATGCCTCTAATGTCCTCTACACCACTGACGGGCGGCGCAGAAGATGAACTCGCGTGTGCCGAAGGAGCGATCGAACTGGCATATGAGGACAACACTCGATGAGTATCCAGGCTGTCCCCAAAGCCGTACACTCGACCCTTCCTCGGCACTCCCGCTGCCTCGACCCAAGCGTCTGCATCCAAATCTGGCTGGGGAGTGCCCTCTGTGTAGCGCTCCGCCATCGTCCTGTCGTACGTCTCCTGTAAATAATTTAAAATTAAATTATTGAAAAAAAATTACTTTAATATCATAATTGAATTCATAATTAAAGCTTGACTTACAGCAATCGTGCGGGCACTCTCGGTAACATAGTCATCCGTCCCCTTCCGCTTATGAGTCCGTCAAATAACTCGCAGAAAGTAGGGGCACGCTCCAGGTCGTGATGCTTAAAATTCAACAAAATTAGTTACTTTCACAATAATAATCATATGTATATATGAATCGAACAATAAAATACTTACCAATTTTGACTGTGGGTCGCATAAGATACGGATCCACTAGTATGCACATTCTTCTCCGGTTGAGTTGCTCTGTTGCGTATTGCCGCCTGTGACCGCTGCTGCCATGGTCCAGCCCCAACGCGCGCAAAGGGACTCCCAATAGTCCGTCCGCAGCCAAACAGGGCCGTATCCACCCAAGCCATAGGATCCCGGTTGCCTGTGGTATTCATTGCCTTGTCCCGTGCCTTCCACATCGACTTTCTTAAATTAGTCTGGGCCGTAATCTCCCAGACGGCTCGAGCCCGAGGGAGATCCTCGGGTCTCGTGAACGCGAACCTCCGCTGTAAAGAAATAAATTAATCAACGTTCTGCAATAAACCCAAATTAATAATAATTGAATAAATGACTTCAACTCTTCTAAAAAATAAAAATACCGTAAACATGTCAAATAATAAATCTCGGACTGGCACCGGAAGTCTCTCCATGCATCCACTGGTCCTGGAATATGTGCGTGGACCAGCGTCGTAATATAGCGGGAAGCAGGACTGGGATCTATCTTCCCCTTGCATTCCACATTAATTTTCTACATGAAATGTATATCCTAAATAACAAATACAGTAACACTGAGATGATGAACTTTACCCTGAGATCCAGCATGGTTGTCGTCCTGGTAGCTGAGGCCCCTCCTCAGCTGCTGGATGCTGGCTCTCCACCTCTGTTGAAAACAATTTAGTACACTTTTATTGTATAAATTGCAAGAAACCAAACATACTAATCTATTGAAACATATGTTTCCTTGTGGTGAGGAAGAAGACAAAGGTGGCGTGGACGGGGAGGCAGTCCCTGCAAAATTTCATACACATTAGAAATTATGAATTTCAAATAAACAAGAATATAGAAATTTACCTGTCGCTGGGACGACGGGCGTGGACGGAGAGGCAGTCCCTGCAAAATTTCATACACATTAGAAATTATGAATTTCAAATAAACAACAATGTATAAAATTACCTGTCGCTGGGACGACGGACGTGGACGGGGAGCAGTCCCTGCAAAATTTCAAGCCACTAGAAATTATGAATTTCAAATAAACAACAATGTAGAAAATTACCTGTCCTGGGACGACGGGCGTGGACGGAGAGGTAGTCCCTGCAAAATTCATACACATTAGAATTATGAATTTCAAATAAACAACAATGTAGAAAATTACTTGTCGCTAGGATACGCGTGGACAGGGAGGCAGTCCCTGCAAAATTTCAAGCTTACTTAGAAATTATGATTTCAAATAAACAACATGTAGAAAATTACCTGTCGCTGGGAAGACGGGCGTGGACAGGGAGGCAGTCCCTGCAAAATTCATACACATTAGAAATTATGAATTTCAAATAAACAACAATATAGAAATTTACCTGTCGCTGGGAAGACGGGCGTGGACGGGGAGGCAGTCCCTGTAAAATTGTATGTACGTTAGTTCTCGTGAAATCAATATAAACAATACCCATATGGTTTTTTGTGTACATATGCATATACTTATCGCGGACCTGGAGGCAGACGTGGACGGGGAGGCAGTCCCTCTGCCAACGGACGTGGCAACCGTCCGACTGCGTCCTCCACGTACCATATCTCTATTGATACAAATAAAGATATAGCAAGTCATCAGCACTCAATTTGAAGTAGCAATTTATTATGAACATGTAATGAACACAACACCAATTTCTTACAAAATATGCAGTATATTATCTATATTCATCATCAGATGCTGAAGACATGTTTAATTCAGTATCATCTTTATCATCATCCTGGAATTCATCCTCATCATCTTGGGAGTCTTCCTCCACATCAGACTCCACCTCCCACTCAGCGACATTTGGGTCAACTTCTTCTTGTTCGTTATCCTTATGTAAGCAAATTGTTTCATTTATATCATGAACATTGTACTGGTAGAAGCTGCCAACTCTCGTGCGTCACTCCGATCTGATTGGAAAAAGTTGTCATTAACACCTTCGAGCTCATCATCAGTCGGGAGAAGCTCATACTCAGGGAATAGTCTTGATTTCACTCTACATGCAGCCACCAATCTCTTAATTTGAGGGATGTATAATTTGAATAATAAACTTGTTGGGCTTGTGCCGCCAGGATGAATGGCTCATATGTACTCAATTTGGACTTATGCTTCACATCGATTAATCCATATGTTGTGTCATGACGAATAGATGTCGGGTCAAACCAATGACACTTGAATAGAAATACATTGTTGTCTTGTCCCAAAAATTGCAGTTCAATGACTTCTTCGAGAATGCCATAATAGTCAATTTCATTTTCATTGTAGGCACTTCCCTTCACACATACGCCGCTGTTCATCGTAGACTTATTCCGTCCATAATCTCTCGTGTGAAATCTATATCCATTCACAATGTAGCCTAGATAGACACGTACAATCTTTAAGGGGCCAAAACTAATTTGTTGTACTCTTGAATCGGGAATGAAGCCTTGTTCAACCTATTATGAGATAAATAGACAAACATTGAATAAATGACTTCAACTC
The DNA here is from genome assembly GCA_014218235.1 of Colocasia esculenta. Classification (NCBI taxonomy): domain Eukaryota; kingdom Viridiplantae; phylum Streptophyta; class Magnoliopsida; order Alismatales; family Araceae; genus Colocasia; species Colocasia esculenta. Next base: position 60,820,654 of record CM024755.1, on the reverse strand, counting down.
AGTCTGCAAAAAAACATAACACTTATGTTTCAAAATAATTAGACACATACTCAGATCTTAACCAAGTAGGAAAAGACTTCTCCCGTTCCTTTTCAACCTGCACGTCAGTTAGACGTGGATTCCGTCGCAATATGACCGAGTCAAACTCTCTGCAATGTAAATGTCACACAACCGTTAGGTTCTGCAGCAATGCACGCAAATGATGACGAATAAGCGTGGAGAGCTTACTGAATGTAAGGGTCTAGTTCTTCGCAATTCATGAACACGTAGATCTCCGCAGCTACCAACTCTCTGTCTTGGAGTGCGCGAGTAGATGAAGATCCGAACGCCCGTCCGGCACACTTGAATACAGAGAGTCGGTCTGACACCTCGGAATCTCCACCATCATCATTACGTGGAGGTTGAGTGCGTCGGGTTCGTATTTCCGTGTCAAAGTACATCGAACAGAAGTTCGATATCTCCTCAATGAGGTACGCCTGAGTAATGGAGCCCTCAACTTGTGCTTTGTTACGGACTTTCATCTTAAGATCGTGCATGCACCTACGATAATAATTCAAATGCATACATAAGTAATATAAAAGATCGTCGTAATGGCAATAAATTGAGATGTAGAAATATACCTCTCAAACGGATACATCCATCGAAATTATACTGGTCCTCCGACCCTTGCCTCATATGGTAAATGGATGATCAGGTGCTCCATTGAATCAAAGAATGCTGTAGGAAATATCTTCTCTAATTTGCAGACTGTCTGAATTATATTTTGCTCCATATTTTGCAAGTCATGAATTTTGAGTTCTGATGCAGATAAAATCCTGAAGAATTGACTCAGCTCAGTCATTGCTCCCCATATTTGTTTCGGCAACAACTCACGAAAAGCAAGAGGCATCAGTCTTTGCATGAAAACATGACAGTCATGACTCTTCATTCCGTATATTTTTCCCTCGTTGACATTTACACAACGCGCAATATTCGAGACATATTCATCCGGAAATCTCAATTGCTTTAACCATTGCAACACTTCCTTAATCTGTCTGGCCCCAAGCACATATGCAGCTTTAGGTTGCACCACTTTTCCTTGAACATGCTGTAGCTCTAGTTCTGGACGTTTGCAAAGTACTTTCAAATCGACCCGTGCCTTGACGTTATCCTTCGTTTTACCTTTGACGTCCATAACTGTGTTGAACACATTATCAAAAACATGAATGCAGTATATGCATGACGTCTAGGTTATGACGTATCAAAAGTGTTGACCAATAAGGCAATTCCCAAAAAATGCTTTGCTTCACCCAATTGTGATCCTTCCCAAAGCCAGGGATTTGTCGGGTACTACCAGCCAGTTGTGTTACAGTCGGTAAGTTCTGGACCTGCCTCGCCATGTTTCCACCAGACACCCGTTCCATATCTACCTCCTCCATCACAGTTGTATTTTTAATAAAAGAATCCTTTTGCTTTCGGAAAGGATGGTCACTGGGTAGAAACCGCCGATGACAATCGAACCAACAAGATTTTCCCCCAGATTTCAAGACAAATGATTTAGAATCCTCCATGCAATAAGGACATGCCAACCTCCCATGCGTGCTCCAGCCAGATAACATGCCGTAGGCTGGAAAGTCACTTATTGTCCACATTAATGCAGCCTTCAGATTGAAATTCTGTTTTCTGGATGCATCATAAGACTGCACACCATCTGACCATAACAATTTCATCTCATCAATCAACGGTCTGAGATATATGTCTATATTCTTTCCTGGACTTTTTGGACCCGGAATCAGCAATGAAAGGAACAGATTCTCACGCTTTATGCACATGCCTGGCGGAAGGTTATACGGTGTTAGGAATACTGGCCAACATAAGTAAGATGCCACCGAGCCTCCGAAAGGATTGAAACCATCTGTGCATAAACCAAGCTGTATGTTGCGTGGATACCTTGAGAAGTAAGGATGAGTACGGCTAAAATGAGCCCAAGCTTCACCATCGGCAGGATGACTCATTTCACCTTCGTCGCGACGGACTCTTTCCGCATGCCATGTCATGTGTCCAGCTGTCCTCGAGGACATGAACAATCACTGCAATCTGGGTGTGATAGGAAAGTACCGCAATGACTTATACGGAACATCCTTCTGCTTTGACTTGAACCCTATCTTGGGCTTGAACCTATCATGCTTACAAATACAGCATGATGTCTTATCTGCATCCTCTTTGTAGTACAGCATACAGTGATTCGGACATGCATCAATTTTCATAAAACCAAGCCCCAAATCATTCACCATCTTCTTCGCACGGTAAAAGTCAGCAGGTAACCTCTCTGATTGAGGAAGCATGCTCTTGACCAGTAAGAGAAGCCGGTCAAAACAACTCTTGCTCATATGAAATTCAGATTTCAAATTCAATAGCTGCGACACTGCAGACAACCGTGTATGCTTCTCACAACCATCCCATAATGGCTCATCAGCATCTCGAAGTAACTGATAAAATCTCTGAGCTGTATCATTCGGCACTTCTTCATTTGTTTGATCTTCATGAATATTGAACTCCGTACCAGCAGCATCGACAACCATGTCTACGTACGTACTTGTGGAGGCAAAGTAATTAGCTGGTGCAGACGACTGAATATTCAACTCACCATGACACGACCATAATTCATAATGGCCAACAAATCCTCTCGTATACAGATGATGCTGCACATCCCATGTGGATATCCACTTTCTGTTCTTACAAGCCGAACACGGACATCGAATGTTACCCATCGGATCAACTGCTACTGATGAATTACTCAATGCAAACTCAATAAAACTGTCAACTTCGTCTTTAAACTCCTCGGTCACAACTCCATTCACTATTCCACGGTACATCCATGACCGATTCTCATAAGACATTTTTCCTACAGATTAAATGTCATGTCCCGAGTTAAAATCCAACACACCCTCACATCATTCAAGTACCATACATACGTTATATGGAGAGTCCCAGAGCTAATGGGTGAAATAAAGCGTTGACGTAAAGATAAATGAAGAGTAAACATACATGAATATCAAATAAATTTGAGCACTATATAAATACTTAATGGTATTGAACATTAAAAACAACACAAACTGTGATGTCTTCATATTAGGCCACCACCACTCGATCGGCTCTTTATTCACCAGCTTCTCAGTAGATTTCCTAGGGAGTGAACTAACCACTGATATCCCTAAATATAGTTTGCCAAATACATCTCTTCGTACATAATGGGAAGACATAACTTTGAGAATGTCAAGTTCTTTGACACAATTATTTTTCACAAATTTACACCAGTCTTTTCCAAGAAACATGTACATAGTACCACACCAACTGCGTCGTAAGATTACAGAATATCACACTCCTTTTTCATCTTGAACAATAACAGATAATCCACTTTTATTTTCTAAACTTTGTCTTTCTTCTTTCCGAATAATCTTTATGATTTTCGTCATATTCTCTTTCACCAAAAGTAAACCATCATGCAATCTTCGAATATCGAGTGGAAATATTTTACGTTCAAACAAACAAGTACTTTGATACGTTGGACATTTGTTCTTCTTTGAGTCTAATTTCCAATCGCGAACTCTCATCACTAATTACAAAAAAAAAATTATAACATTTTATTCATGAGTAATTTAAAATATGAAATTAAATCATAATATGGTAAATATGAAAAAATCTCTCAAATGGCTACAAATAAACATACGAATGTTGAATGATTAACTTGCAGTGTGAAATTTGTGAAAGTAAACAATATGTTTAACAAAGAAAGTCATTGCATTGTTTATTTTCATGTCAAGCGTAAAAAAATAACAGCGAGCAAGATAAATAAAAATAACTTAAATTACCAAAAGCTTTGAATATAAGCAATTATGAGAAGGAACTTGTAGGGGAAGGGGGGCGCCAGGATGGGAAGGGGGTGCTGGGACGGGGAGGGGGAGGGGGGGCATTTGTACTTGACGAATTGTACTCTTATCCTTCTTCTGGCGTCTTGTATGTAATTTTTTGTTTAGTTTCTATTATTGGTAGAATAACATTTTCTGAAGAGTACTCTTATCCTTCTTCTGGCGTCTTGTATGTAAATTTTAATATATATATATATATATATATATATATGAAATGCGATTAATTCTTATATATATATCCCTAAATTTTTTATCTCATCGCCTACACCCCATAGTTAACTATATTTCCTTATATATATAATGTTATTTTACTAGATCTATCCAATGATAATTAAATGGATGTTGAAAACGGACTAACCTACCCCTCCCTTTAAATCCCACCAAGCATAATGGATAGAGAAATGCTGGTTATTGGGCCCCTGGGTAACCCAGCTGAGCTGGATCGGCCGTGCGGCCGATCCACGTCAGCCAACTACTCGGACGCCCGAGTAACTAGCACTTCTCTAATGGATAATGTTATTTCTTTGGCAAACTTTTTTCCCCTCTCTTTGGTGTTTGGTAAGGATGTTTACATCTAAGTTCTTGTGAAATATTTGTTGCATTCTGACATCTAGCTAATCTGAGAGATAGGTGATAAGGTGCAGATTTTAACGACATATATGAGGATACATTAATTTCCAAGAGATAGGTGATTAATTTTCTATTGGATAAATCTTTCATTCAAAATCTAAAATTTACACATTTTCAGAAAAAAAATGTATAATTTTACGTGATGATAGATAGATTACGTAAAATCTCAACCATACGCTGCATTTTTCTATAAATATCCACTTTGTAGTAACAAAATTATAATAAGTTTATAGTTACTTTTTTGGAACAAATGGACAGCATTTTATCTATTTTTTCATTTAACTCTTGTAAAATTAGCATAATTATGAGAAATATATAAAGTAAATTGTCTATGGCTTTCATGTAGTCATTTCATACAAAAATATCAAAGAACTAAGTCTCACAGGCGGCCTTAAATATAGTTCAACATGTGTAATTATAAGCAAAGTAATAAAATTCTTCTTTCATTATTACAAGCAATTGCATCTTTCATATATGCAACAAAGTAATCTCCTTAAATTTAATTAGCATCATCAACATATAATATGTAGTAATGTACAACAAGAGTCACAATCGGCCTATGACATACAGAACATGAGAATATGTTGCTTCATTTAAATCTTGCCCTCTGTTTGAACAACAATAGATCCATGTAATTGTAAAAATATATTAATACATGCAAACCATTAAGGAATGAAATCATAATTGATTTAAATTAACATTGATTAATTACTTGTGACAACAATTCTCTTTTTACCAAAACCATGATCTATGTGAGTTCCTATACAATAAATAAAATTAATATAAAAAGATGGTAGATGGTAACACATAGTACAATAAAAAAGTAATAAAGAAAAGTAGTTAGGGTTAACCCCAACTCGTTTTAAATTTTCTCAACATCTGATTAGACTTTATAACAAACAAATATAGTATTTTATATAGTTAACGACCATTCTAATAGAAAGTTAAATGGGTGGTGAAAAGTAACTAATTAAATTAAGTTTTTTAGATATTTATTTAAAATAGATTAGTACATGTTAATTATGTTAATGTCACATGTTAATTCTTAATTATATTTATTTAGTTTGCATGTATTAATTTATTAGGGTGCAAGAGGGAGGGGGGCCGGGTGCAGGGCGGAGGGGGCTGGGTGGGAAGGGGAGGGGGGGTGTGCAGGGGAGGGGGGCCAGGTGGGGGGGGGGGATCCCGGAGGGGGCCAGGTGCGAAGGGGAGGGGGGCCGGGTGGGGGGGGAGGGGGCCGGGGGGGGGGGGGCATCCTGTGGGGGAGGGGGCCAAGTGGGAAGGGGAGGGGGCCGGGTGCAAGAGGGAGGGGGGCTAGGTGGGGGGGGGGGGGCCATCCCGCAGGGGGGAGGGGGCCAGGTGGGAAGGGGAGGGGGGCAGGTTGGGGGGGGGGGGGGGGGCATCCCGCAGGGGGGAGGGGGCGAGGGTGGGAAGGGGAGGGGGGCCGGGTGCAGGAGGGAGGGGGGCGGGTGCAGGGGGAGGGGGGCAGGGATCGAGCAGGGGGGAGGGGGGCCGGGTGGGACTCACCGGGGAGAGGGGCGCGAAGGCGAGCGGCGCAGGAGAGGGCGGCGAGCGGCGCAGGGGCGGCGGCGAAGGCGGAGCGGCGACGGCGACCGGCGGGGCGATGAGAGAGAGAGAGAGAGAGAGAGAGAGGAGGAGAGACGAAGAGAGAGAGGAGGAGAGGAGGGAGAGAGAGCGAGAGCAGGAGAGAGGGAAAGAGAGAGAGAGAGAGAGAGCAGGAGAGGGAAAGAGAGGAGAGAGAGAGCGAGAGAGGGAAAGAGGGGGGTTTCGCGGGACAAGGTATAGGAGATTTACTGACGGATATTCCGACGAAAATATGTCTGTCGGAATATCCGTCGGTATGTTTTCATTACCGACGAACATTTCCAACGGAAATATTTCCGTCGGAACGGCCGACGGATATTCCGACTGACATATTTCCGTCGGACTATCCGACGGAATTACCGACGGAAAATAATCTGTCGGAAATGTCCGTCGGTAATACCGCTTTTTCTTGTAGTGCTAGTTGGTATACTTATGTATGCATGTGTATAATTAGAGTGAATAATGTATGAATGGTATGATGGTAGTGTGTACTTGATAGCGTGTACATATGGCATATATATATGTATAAGATGTGCATGGTCTTTGCATGTTTTGGAGTTCTGGCCGAAGGCCAGATTGGCGTCAATATCAATGGACGCTTGAGTTGAGTAGGCGTCAACCCCATGGACGCCAACACTAATTCCAGCGTCCAGCAATGTGGACGCCAACTTCTCTGACCTGCATGCGTTGTAGAGCCCAGAATTCTGGAAGCAAGCCACCCCGACCATTGGGGAGCTATCCCCAACGGTCTGAAAAGCCATATTGTCACCCCTGTGTGATAAGAGAACCCCCTCTCCTATATACAAACCCATTTCTACAACCCTAAGCCTTCTCTTGTCCCTTTGAAAGAGAGGAAGAAGAGGAAAAGAAGAGAAAACCCTATTGTCGGACTGTGAGAAACCCCCACTTTTGCAACCCCAAATCTGAAGTTCTAAAGCTTGATCCGGCCACCTGCTGCATCAAGGAGCTTTCCGGATCATCGAGGAAGGCATCCCCGACCTCAGACTGCACTGGAGCTTGCTCAAGAACCCGGAGTGAAGCTTTTCTAGGAGCTTCTTCGGACAGCCCAAGGAGAGCTTCACCTAGCCCTAGATCCGTTTGGTGTATTTTCTAGTGGTATGTACCCTACCCATAACGTCCCTGTATGTGTCTAGGTTGGTTTTATAAATTTTATGTATTTTTTCTCGTGTCCTGGATCCCCTTTTTCACCTTTTCATTTGAGTTCGGTCTTGGTTTTTGCACAGATAGGAACTTGGCGTCAATGCCTTGACGCCAAGATCCAGGTGTGCGTCCAGCGATCTTGCCGTCCACTCCTGGAACAGCCAGAGACTGCCGCCAAGTTCATCTGAGCAGAACAGCAAGCTGTTCTACCCTTTTAATGTAATCTCTTATATGTTATGTATACTAGTGAATGTGGTGTGTGGATGAATTTTGTGCAAGGTGGTAAATGATAAATTTTATTTATTTCATGGAAATACATGTATGATGAGTTGCTAATCTTCTCAACCCTTGTTTGTATGATTTAGGACGAGTCAGAATGTCCTACATTTTGTGGGTCATGCATGTATTAGTCAGTCTCTGTTATGAAATTCTGAGAATTTTCCCATGCTTGTGTGAATTAGTGGAAATAATGTTTGGGAAAATAGAAGTCATGTGTAGGTCATGATAAATTTTCGGTAAATCATGTATTGCCTAAAAATTTCAGGAATAAATTCTGTAGCTCCATGTCTATTAGGGTTCAGGCAGTGAATTGTTAAAAATTGTGATTCGTATTCAACTCCATGTTAAATCGAATTGCGGATAGCATGTGGAATTAATGTTAGATTTTATGTAATTTCATTTTAGCTTAGAAAAATATGAAAATTTGCATGTGGGATTCTAAACCCGAAATTAGCATGTGGTTAAAATTTCAGGTCATTTGGACCAGTATATGATGCAATATGAATTTTCCATGTAAAAATGTGAAACTAATGCATGCCTTTGTAAAATGATTTGATTTTGTATATAGCAACCTGATTAGTGAAATTTCCTGAGTGCTAAATTTCTATAATTGTAGTTCCATGTTAGGAAAAATAGAGAAGTGTGCATGTGAGTGAGAAAGTGAATGAAATGAGAGTGACATGTGTAAACCTATGTGTTAAAATCGGTAAAAATGTGTAATGTGTAACTTGTGCCAAATGTGACACTGCTTCCGCAGAGGGCAGTGGAACCGTATCAGGGAAAAGTCCCCATGAGAAGGTTCAATGTGTAGTAACCCTAAGGGCATTAGGAGGAAATCCTGGAGGTGGACATGTACCACTGGTTAGGGTGGAGACTTGTTCTCCCGGTCTGCGCAGTCCAAGAGTCGCCATTGTATTGCCTAGATGGCGTCTATGTGATGTGATGTATTGTGTCCTTCTTTGGTGGTTTGGACTATGTGTCACGGCACTAAATGTGAATGTGTAAATGTGTATGTGTTTATGTGAAAAATGTGAATGTGAACAATGTGTAAAAGTGCATGTGTAAGGTGTGAAATATGCGATTTGAAATTGTGTAAAAATGTGAAACCAAAATGTGAGGATGTGACTTTGTAATCCATGTTATGACAATCTGAAATCATGCTTGAACAGTAGCTTTACTATGTTATGATCATGTTTATGTATGCAAAATGCCTAGAATCCATGCTAGGGATAATTGTTAAGCATATAAACCACTTCCATACTTGATTGTTCACATGTTGTGATTTAAATCATTGTGTAGCTCTCATGTGTTAGATTATGGTTGCTAAAGCATGTAAAACCAGCAAGTTTAAAGCATGTAAAATGGTTACGTATATGTGTAGGAATATGTAGATTCCATGTTAGGTATGTTTCCTTTCATGCATGCTCGGAAATTCATGTTAATGGCTTTCATGTCTTAGTTGGTTGAAGGTAGATTTTATGTGAGAAATGAATAGAAAGCATGTGATAGGTGATTCTATTTTAGGAAATCTGAAAGCATAGTCCATGTGTTTAAATTGTAGATTCACCATGATAGGTTGTAAAATTTAATGTCAAGCATGCTACATGTTGTGTCTTGTGAATGTGTATGTAGAACCTACTATGATATGTGCATGTACTGTATGTGTAGAAGTACTTGCGGAGTCTTTTAGGCTCACTACTTGCTTCGGCGTACAGGTGTAGTTGGTGACGAGACTGTTGTGGAGGAGATGTTGGAGACCGACTCCGAGCGCGGAGATTAGAGTGTTGGAGCACTAGTGACATTTATGATTTTCATAGTATGTAAATTGAACATTGTACTAGCATCATCATGGAAGAATGTATAAGTATGGACATCTATGTATTTGATTTTCAGCAATTTAAATTATGTGGATTTTTAGTTCTCTAAATGTTATCGAATCATGTATGTTAAATGTGGATGATGAATGAATGAAGACAGTGGTTCTTTTACTTCCCTACTCTGTTCTTATATTCACGTGTATCTCAGCTGAATGTCATTGTTGGGTAAATGTCCCACTGTGATGACGCTCGCTATACCGACGTGGGTTGTATAACCGTACCGGTATAAAGAGGGTCGTCCCAGAGATTGGTATCAGAGCGACCGGTTGAGATTGCACATGAATATACCTAAGTCATCATCTTCATTACATACTAAGACTACATAGGAATGTCCACATGTGTAGAATTGATTAATAATGAATGAAAAATAGATAAGAAAATGGTTAGAAAACTTAGTAACCTAGCTCTAATAGTGGCTGAAATTTATTACAGCCATGGCTTCGAGAGGTAGGCGTGGCGGAGCGCCGGCCCGTGAGGACGAGCGCGACGTGACGAGCGGGCGGAGCAGTAGGCCCCGACACCGCAAGGTCCTGTACTTCCCCCACCGCTACCTGTGGATTATGGAGTATTCATGCAAGGTCTGGTGCAAGCCATGCAGACGTAGGCTCATACCCAGGCAGCACTCCAGGCTCAGTTGGAGGCTCAGGTTAGACTAATAAAAGGATTAATAGTCTGTTTTATCTAATTATGTGATATTGTGTTGATTGTGTATTGTTTGCTGTGATGTAGCAGGCTCAAGTATCGGCTCAGGACCATGGTGGACCATCTACCATGGAGAGATTCAAGAGGATGCTGCCACCCTATTTTAAGGGTGAGCGGGATCCTTTGTTGGCTGAAAGCTGGATGAGGGAGATAGAAAAGATCTTCCGAGCCATCAGGTGTGCAGATGAGGATAAGGTTACATTGGCCACCTACATGTTACAGGTATGCTTTAGTTTATATGCTTGTATGTTTTTTAAGCTAGATTTGTTTAGATGGTACTTATGAGCGGTGTACTGCAGGAAAGAGCTGATGTATGGTGGGCATCATTGCTGCGTACCCAGTTTGAGGACGGAGCTATCGACGTTGCTTGGGACGAGTTCATGAGGCTCTTTTGGGCCAAGTTCGTCCCTGAGCATGTGCAAGATCGGATGGAGCAGGAATTCCTATCTTTGGCTTAAGGCTCCATGACTGTGCTGGAATATGAGGCAAGATTTTCTGAACTCTCTAAATATGCACCTCATATCGTGGCAGATGAGCGCAGGAAGACAAAGAAGTTCGTGATGAGACTCAAGCCATCACTGCGAACGAGACTCGTGGCATTTGACCACTGCACGTTGGACGAGGCCCTCAGTGCTACTTGTAGGCAGGAGGGAGAGATGGAGCAATACCTGGAAGAAAAGAAAGCTTCGCAGAAGAGGCCAGCAGCGACATTCCAACGGCAAGACAAGAAGAAAGCAGTGTACCGGACACCACAGTAATCTGTGGCAGTCGACAGTTCTTTGGTACCTTCTGTACGTTCCCCCTGGTGTGAAGAAAGAGTGTCCCCACTGTGGGAAGACACATGGTGGTACCGAATGTTGGATGATTACGGGAAAGTGCTTGAAGTGCGGGAGCAGCGACCATAAGATCAAGGATTGCCCAAGACTTCAGCAGGGAGTCCAGCGCGGAGCGCCAGCCCCAGCGGTAGCGGCAACAGCGCCAGCTACAGGAAGACCAGGAAGGCCTCGAGCCCCAGCTCGAGTGTTTGCTTTAGCTCGCGAGGACGCCGAGTAGGCGGAGCATGTCACCGAAGGTACGATTTTGCTTTTAGGTGTGCACGCTCGGGTTTTGTTTGATACGGGTGCTACTCACTCGTTCATTTCCGAGCGGTTTGCTAGGCAGTTATCCCTAGAGTCAGGTATAGAGTCTGAGGATTTAGAGGTCCCTTTGTCTGTGCACACCCCTGCGGGTACGGTATCGACTAGGAAGTGCATTCCGTCGTTACCTGTGTGCATTGAGGATAGAATCCTAGATGGGTGTTTCTTCTTGCTAAAGATGAAGGACTATGATGCTATTCTTGGTCTGGATTGGCTAGAGGGGCACTATGCGTTAGTGGATTGTCGCCGGAAGAGGATTGTTTTCCACATTCCTGGTGAGGACGAGTTCTCTCATCCCTTGCCAAGGAACTTGGCTGGAAGGTTAGTCATCTCTGCCATAAAGGCGATGCGCATGGTAAACAACGGTTGTGACGCTTTTCTTGCCAGCGTGGTATTAGTACCAAAGGCCGATGAGTCACCTACTCTTGCAAAGATTGAGGTAGTGCAGGATTTTCCAGACGTCTTTCCTGATGATTTGTCTGGTTTGCCACCGGATAGAGAGATACAGTTTACCATAGAGTTGCTACCGGGCACCTCTCCTATCTCGAAGGCTCGATATCGGATGGCACCTGCGGAGTTAGCCGAGTTGAGGAAGCAATTGCAAGAGTTGCTTGATAAGGGATTTATTCGCCCTAGTGTTTCCCCTTGGGGCGCACCTGTATTATTCGTCAAGAAGAAAGATGGGTCACTTAGGTTATGCATTGACTATAGGAAGTTGAACCAAGTGACTGTGAAGAACAGTTATCCCTTACCTCGTATTGATGATTTGTTTGACCAGTTGTGGGAGGCATCAGTCTTTTCTAAGATTGATTTGCAATCTGGTTATCATCTGTTGAGGATTCGGAGTGAGGACGTGTCCAAGACGGCGTTTAGAACCCGTTATGAACATTATGAGTTTTTGGTCCTTCCTTTCGCATTGACCAATGCCCCTGCAGCATTCATGGATCTCATGAACAGGGTGTTTAGGCCTTACTTAGATAGCTTTGTCATGGTGTTTATTGATGATGTGTTGGTTTACTCTCCAGATGAGGCCACACACCGTCAGCATCTGAGGCTAGTGTTAGAGGTTATTCGTGAGCACAAGTTGTACGCTAAGTTCAGCAAGTGCGACTTTTGGTAGCGCGAGGTTCATTTCCTCAGGCATGTTATCTCTGGTGCTGGTGTTGTAGTGGATCCAGCGAAGGTCCAGGCAGTTATGGATTGGGAGATTCCCAAGACCCCTTCGGAGATTCATAGTTTTATTGGTTTAGCTGGTTATTATCAGCGATTCATTGAGGGATTCTCATCCATCACCGCCCCTTTGACTCAGCTTACCAGAAAGGGAGTGAAGTTTGTTTAGTCCGAGAAGTGTGAGAGTAGTTTTCAAGTATTGAAGACTAAGCTCACGACAGCCCCGGTGTTAGTCTTACCGAGCGGTGTAGAGGGTTTTGCTATCTACACGGATGCGTCTCGGATTGGGTTAGGCTGTGTGCTAATGCAACAGGAAAGGGTAGTGGCTTATGCTTCTTTTCAGTTGAAGGATCATGAGAGGAACTATCCGACTCATGACATGGAGCTCGCAGCAATGGTTCATGCACTAAAGATCTGGAGGCACTATCTTTATGGTGTTAGATTTGAGGTGTTTACCGACCACAAGTGCTTGAAGTATCTTTTCTCCCAAAAAGAATTAAACCTGAGGCAGAGGAGATGGATTGAGTTCTTGAAGGACTATGACTTAGACCTTCAGTATCACCGTGGAAAGGCAAATCTTGTAGCAGATGCGCTGAGTAGAAAGAGGCCATCTCTCTAGCAGGATTGGAAGATGTTGGAAGATGTGGCTTGCGCGTTGACTGAGTTAGAGCCATCGCTATGTCAGGCTTTTGTAGCTCAATTATCTCTTAGGTCCTCGGTTTTGGATGAGGTGATCGAGCAACAGGGAGCCGACCCTAGACTCTTAGAGTTAGTGGGCAAGGCAGGCATTGCTCGTGATGAGGACGGTGTGATTAGATTTCAGCACCGTGTTTGTGTCCCCGATTTAGTAGATGTCCGTGAGCATGTGTTAGCGGAGGCTCATAGATCGCGATTCTCTATTCATCCGGGTAACACAAAGATGTACCAGGATTTGAAGAGATCTTTTGGTGGTCTGGCATGAAGAGGGATGTAGCGGATTATGTATCCCGATGCTTAGTATGCCAGCAAGTGAAGGCTGAGCGGCAGCGACCATCTGGCCTTATGCAGAGGATGGATATCCCAGTATGGAAGTGGGAAGCGGTCACGATGGACTTTGTTTCGGGTTTGCCTCGATCTAGAAGGGGCAATGACTCGATTTGGGTAGTTGTAGATAGATTCTCGAAGACTGCTCATTTCTTGCCTATGAAGAAGAAGCAGTCAGTAGAGAGTTTAGCTAGATTATATGTTAGTAGTGTCATTAGATTGCATGGTGTGCCAAAGTCGATCATTTCGGATCGAGAGCTGAGATTTACTTCGAGGTTGTGGAAGGGTCTTTAGGATGCTTTAGGTTCGGAGCTAAAGCTCAGTTCGGCGTTTCATCCCTAGATTGATGGACAGTCCGAAAGGACTATCCAGACGCTCGAGGATATGTTGAGAGCGTGTGTGCTGGATTGGAAGGATGATTGGGAGCGTCATTTACCTCTAGTGGAGTTCGCATACAACAACAGCTTTCATGCAAGTATTGGTATGGCTCCATTTGAGGCGTTGTATGGTAGGCCCTGCACATCTCCGTTATGTTGGGAGGAGACTGGTGATAGGCAGCTGATCGGTCCGAAGTTAGTTCAGGAGACTTCGGATAAGGTCCAGCTTATCAGGAAGAGGCTTGTTGCGGCTCAAGATAGGCAGAAGAGCTATGCCGACAACAGGAGGAAGGATCTTGAGTTCGAGGTTGGCGATCATGTCTTCTTGAAGATATCGCCTACTCGAGGTGTTATCAGATTTGGCAGGGATAGTAAGTTGAGCCCTAGGTTCATTGGCCCATATGAGATTCTCAGACGTTTGGGCAGCGTGGCAATGAGCTAGCCTTACCCCCGGCTTTGGCTAGTGTTCATCCTGTATTTCACGTTTCGATGCTCAGGAAGTATGTCTGAGATCCATCTCACGTGATTAGTCATGAGCCAGTGGAGATTCAGCCAGATCTGTCGTATGTCGAGCAACAAGTAGCTATTCTTGACCGGAAGGTTCAGCATCTCCGAAACAAGAGTATTGCATCGGTGAATGTTCTCTGGCGGAACTTCTCACGAGAGGAGGCTACTTGGGAGCTTGAGGATGCGATGAAGAAGAAGTATCCCCTTTTGTTTGAGTAGCGTCGTTCTAACTTTGAGGACGAAGTTTCTTTTAAGGGGGAGAGGGTGTAAGGCCCTCGAATTTTGTCGCATTATTGTATTGCATGTAAATAATTCATGTTGTGTATGTACGTATGTAAATATCTACGTAAGTACTAGTTGGTATACTTATGTATGCATGTGTATAATTAGAGTAAAAAATGTATGAATGGTATGATGGTAGTGTGTACTTGATTGCGTGTACATATGGCATATATATAGGTATAAGATGTGCATGATCTTTGCATGTTTTGGAGTTCTGGACGAAGGCCAGATTGGCGTTAATATCAATGGATGCTTGAGTTGAGTAGGCGTCAACCCCATGGACGCCAACACTAATTCCAGCATCCAGCGATGTGGACGCCAACTTCTCTGACCTGCATGCATTGTAGAGCCCAGAATTCCGGAAGCAAGCCACCCCAACCATTGGGGAGCTATCCCCAATGGTCTGAAAAGCCATCTTGTCACCCCTGCGTGATAAGAGAACCCCCTCACCTATATACAAACCCATTTCTACAACCCTAAGCCTTCTCTTGTCCCTTTGCAAGAGAGGAAGAAGAGGAAAACAAGAGAAAACCCTATTTTCGGACTGTGAGAAACCCCCACTCTTGCAACCCTAAATCTGAAGTTCTGAAGCTTGATCCGGCCACCTGCTGCATCAAGGAGCTTTCTGGATCATCGAGGAAGGCATCCCCGACCTCGGACTGCACTGGAGCTTGCTCAAGAACCCGGTGTGAAGCTTTTCTAGGAGCTTCTTGGGACAGCCCAAGGAGAGCTTCACCGAGCCCTAGATCCGTTTGGTGTATTTTCTAGAGGCAAGTACCCTACCCATAACGTCCCTGTCTGTGTCTAGGTTGGTTTTATAAATTTTATGTATTTTTCCTCGTGTCCTGGATCCCCTTTTTCACCTTTTCATTTGAGTTTGGTATGTGTTTCTGCACAGACAGGAACTTGGCATCAATGCCTTGACGCCAAGATCCAGGTGTGCGTCCAGCGATCTTGCCGTCCACTCCTGGAACCGCCAGAGACCGCCGCCAAGTTCATCTGAGCAGAACAACAAGCTGTTCTGCCCTTCTATATGATTAATTTTGATATGTTTCACGATGAGGATATAATGTAATCTCTTATATGTTATGTATACTAGTGAATGTGGTGTGTGGATGAATTTTGTGCAAGGTGGTAAATGATAAAGTTTATTTATTTCATGGAAATACATGTATGATGAGTTGCTAATCTTGTCAACCCTTGTTTGTATGATTTAGGACTAGTCAGAATGTCCTACATTTTATGGGTCATGCATGTATTAGTCAGTCTCTGTTCTGAAATTCTGAGATTTTTCCCATGCTTGTGTGAATTAGTAGAAATATTGTTTGGGAAAATAGAAATCATGCGTAGGTCATGATTTATCGAATATTGCCCAAAACTTTCAGGAATAAATTCTGTAGCTCCATGTCTGTTAGGGTTCAGGCAGTGAATTGTTAAAAATTGTGATTGGTATTCAACTCCATGTTAAATCGAATTGTGGATAGCATGTGGAATTAATGCTAGATTTTCTGTAATTTCGTTTTAGCTTAGAAAAATCTGAAATTTTGCATGTAGGATCCTAAACCCGAAATTAGCAAGTGGTTAAAATTTCAGGTCATTTGGACCAGTATATGATGCAATATGAATTTTCCATGTAAAAATGTGAAACTAATGCATGCCTTTGTAAAATGATTTGATTTTGTAGATAGCAACCTGATTAGTGAAATTTCCTAAGTGCTAAATTTCTGTAATTGTAGTGCCATGTTAGGAAAAATAGAGAAGTGTGCATGTGAGTGAGAAAGTGAATGAAATGAGAGTGACATGTATAAACCTATGTGTTAAAATCGGTAAAAATGTGTAATGTGTAACTTGTGCCAAATGTGACACTGCTTCCGCAGAGGGCAGTGGAGCCATATCAGGGAAAAGTCCCCCTGAGAAGGTTCAATGTGTAGTGACCCTAAGGGCATTAGGGGGAAATCCGGCAGGTGGACAAGTACCACTGGTTTGGGTGGAGACTTGTTCTCCTGGTTTGCGCAGTCCAAGAGTCGCCATTGCATTGCCTAGATGGCGTCTATGTGATGTGATGTGTTGTGTCCTTCTTTGGTGGTTTGGACTATGTGTCACGGCACTAAATGTGAATGTGTAAATGTGTATGTGTTTATGTGAAAAATGTGAATGTGAACAATGTGTAAAAGTGCATGTGTAAGGTGTGAAATATGCGAGTTTGAAATTGTGTAAAAATGTGAAACCAAAATGTGAGGATGTGACTTTGTAATCCATGTTATGACAATCTGAAATCATGCTTGAACAGTAGCTTTACTATGTTATGATCATGTTTATGTATGCAAAATGCCTAGAATCCATGCTAGGGATAATTGTTAAGCACATATAAACCACTTCCATACTTGATTGTTCACATGTTGTGATTTAAATCATTGTCGTAGCTCTCATGTGTTAGATTATGGTTGCTAAAGCATGTAAAACCAGCAAGTTTAAAGCATGTAAAATGGTTATGTATATGTGTAGGAATGTGTAGATTCCATGTTAGGTATGTTTCCTTTCATGCATGCTCGGAAATTCATGTTAATGGCTTTCATGTCTTAGTTGGTTGAAGGTAGATTTTTATGTGAGAAATGAATAGAAAGCATGTGATAGGTGATTCTATTTTAGGAAATCTGAAAGCATAGTCCATGTGTTTAAATTGTAGATTCACCATGATAGGTTGTAAAATTTAATGTCAAGCATGCTACATGTTGTGTCTTGTGAATGTGTATGTAGAACCTACTATGATATGTGCATGTACGGTATGTGTAAAAGTACTTGCGGAGTCTTTTAGACTCACTACTTGCTTCGGCGTACAGGTGTAGTTGGTGACCAGACTGTTGTGGAGGAGACGTTGGAGATCGACTCCGAGCGCGGAGATTAGAGTGTTGGAGCACTAGTGACATTTGTGATTTTCATAGTATGTAAATTGAACATTGTACTAGCATTATCATGGAAGAATGTATAAGTATGGACATCTATGTATTTGATTTTCAACAATTTAAATTATGTGGATTTTTAGTTCTCTAAATGTTATCGAATCATGTATGTTAAATGTGGATGATGAATGAATGAAGATAGTGGTTCTTTTACTTCCACTACTCTGTTCTTATATTCACGTGTATCTCAGCTGAATGTCATTGTTGGGTAAATGTCACACTGTGATGACGCTCGCTATACCGACGTGGGTTGGTATAACCATACCGGTATAAAGAGGGTCGTCGCAAGAAGCCTCACACTGAATATTTTAGAGTTTTTGGATGTAAAGTCTTCATCCACAACAATGATAAGCATGATCTAGATAAATTTGAAAAGAAAAGTAATGTAGACATCTTTCTGGGATATTATGAGAATTCAAGGTCTTATAGAGTTTTTAATAATGAATCAAAAACTGTGGAGGAAACTCCTCTTGTCATATTTGATGAAAACTGTGAAAAATCTAATGACCATGATTTCTGTGGGAACCAAGAAGAAGATGCTGAAATTCTTGCAAAAGAATCAGATCAATCAGTGGAGAATGAAGAACTTGATGAACATGAAGATGTGTCGACACAACAAAACACTGAGTCGACACCAGAGCAGGTAAGTACAATGACAAGATGTAATTTCAGACACTCTAAAGCTCAACCACTTGAGAATGTTGTAGGAGATGTCAATGATAGGGTTCAAACAAGATCTCACTTCAAAAACATCATTGAACAAGATCAAATGGCCTTTTTATCTCAAGTGGAACTCAAAAATATTGAAGAAGCATTAAAAGACAATTCTTGGGTAGAAGCAACGTATGATTGTTGCCCGGTTGGCTAACCCAGAGGGGGGGTGAATGGGTCTTTAAATAAAATTTATCTGATAAAAACCTGAACTCAAACAAACATAAAGAGTTCTTGAAAGAGATTAGTAATGGTTAGTAAAAACAACAATCACACAATGAAGACAATCACACAACACACAGATTTATCCTGGTTCGGATCTCCTCTCCTTAGGAGTCCTACGTCCAGTCCTGAGCAACCCTCAGGATTTCACTAACTAGGGTACAGTCCCCCTATGGACAAAAACAACAACCCAGCTCAGCTGGTCTTCCTTCACTCTGAAGGGAACACAACACCCTGGTACCACCAGGTCTTCCTTCACTCCTGAAGGGAAAAACACCACCCTGGAAACCACCAGGTCTTCCTTCACACACGAAGGGAAAAACACAAGAAAATCTTGAAAGAAATGACTAGCCCCTAGATCAAGCTTTTACAACACTCAATCTGAAGCTACAAGCACTGAGAGACAAAGATCTACACAATGTGCACTCTCTCAGAACTAATCTAGCTCTTCCTTAATTTTTCTTGTCACAGCACAAGGAGCTAAGAGCCAAGATCGAAAGGAATGAATTTCTGGCTCTAGAGATCTTGAAGACTTGAAAGCTACAGAGTTCTGGTCTCTCTTGAATATGAATAATGCTTTCTTCTTCGGTATCTTTTGTCTTCAGAACTTCGTCTTGTATTTATATCTCCAATTTGAATGAGGACGAAGAGATGACCGTTGTCTCACAGCTTTGGTGTACGTTAGACTGAAGGATTTGTGGAAGCTTCCTGTCGACAGTCTTTTGTTCTTTGGAGCACGCAAAGTGATGAGATCTTCTGAGTTGGCTTGTAGTTCTTTCTGTGTCCAATGTTGTAGGATAGTACATCCTCAAGGTTCTGCAAGGTTGAGCTTTAATGGTAGACAACTATACTATCTCCAGATGTCAATCAACGTCAGAGCAGATAGATACAAATATAGTAGTAACAGTTTATCGTTCTAAAAGATGCATGCAGAGAATACACGAGAATGGAAGATATGTTCCGTATCCATGCAGAGATACGTTCAGTCTTTATTAAATGCATGGCAGTCAAACAGACGTGATGCAACTTTGACTATTCAACGTATCTTAAATCAAGATAAACAATTAATTAATAGAAACATGACTTATGCAATCGTTATGATAGTCTGATAGAATCGTTGTGAACAAATTGCTATAGTCTCACAATAAGTCGTTATGATAACTTATGAAATCGTTATCACAACCAAGTCGTTATAACTCCTAAAAGAATCGTTACGCTTATTAATAGAAACGTTATGATAAACAAGTCGTTACAACTTTCTAAAGGAATCGTTATGCTGACTTACAGAATCATTATGACGAGCAAGTCGTTATAACTTTCTAAAGAAATCGTTACGATGACTTACAGAATCGTTATGACGAGCAAGTCGTTATAACTTTCTAAAGAAATCGTTACGATGACCTACAGAATTGTTATGACGAGCAAGTCGTTATAACTTCTGAAGAAATCGTTACGATGACTTACAGAATCGTTATGACGGGCAAGTCGTTATAACTTTCTAAAGAAATCGTTACGATGACTTACAGAATTGTTATGACGAGCAAGTCGTTATAACTTCTGAAGAAATCATTACGATAACTTACAGAATCGTTATGACGAGCAAGTCGTTATAACTTTCTGAAGAAATCGTTACGATAACTTACAGAGTCGTTATAATGAGCAAGTCGTTATAACTTCTGAAGGAGTCGTTACGATAACTTACAGAGTCGTTATAATGAGCAAGTCGTTATAACTTCTGAAGGAGTCGTTACGATAACTTACAGAGTCGTTATAATATCGACTTGTTTGACACAGCAAGGTTATTCAACTTACAAGTAAATCGTTGTACTTGTGAGGAAATCGTTACAGTTAATGAAGGAATCGTTATAGCTCTTCTGAAAACAATGTATGTAAGTACTTACCACAAATGCTTGACTTTCTTTGGGTATTTCCTGTGCTTAAGGCTAAATAAAACATAGTTAGAAAAACTTTTGACAGTGTTTTGTTTATCACCAAAATAAGCATGTAATTAATTTAAAAGTACATGGGGATGGACTGTTCATCAATCTCCCCCTTTTTGGTGATGACAAAACTATGATCAACATTTAAGTAGTACTTAACAGTAAACAGGAATAAAAGTACTTCAAGCATGATTCAAGAATGTATCAGACAAATGTAGGTAAACATTCTCCCCCTTTTTGTCATTAAGCAAAAAGTAATAGGAAAGAGACAATGAGGAGAAAGAGCACAACCCATTCATTAAGCTTGTGGAGGTACAGGCAAATAATAAGCAGGAGAGAGAAGGGAGGCATAATGAGAAATAGCTTCCCAGGCCTGCTCTTCCTGACGCATAAAAAATTGCCTAAAGGCACCACTCTCAATGAAGAAGGTTGGTCCCATGGTTGAAGCCATCTTGGAGAGATAGATGCTGCGCTGCTTGGTAAGAAACTGGTCATAATCATCTGGATCCATGGAGGAGCGGATGAGGAGAGTTGTACCAAAGCTTGCACAGGCAAGGAATTGATCCATGGTGACAGGATAGAAAATCTGTTTCTCCTTGAGTTCATGGCGTAGAGCTAGAAACACCTTGTACCTTTCAGCCCAAATTTTGTAGGGATCAAGGACCAGATGGATGGAGTTCATGTCCAAGAAAGTGGCAGGAGAGACAGGAGCTTTTCCTTCCCTGGCCTGAGCAGCATTCAGATGAGCTAGCTGTTGAGCTGACAGAGAGTAAAGCTTGGACCATTCGGAGGCATTCAGCCTTTCACATTCTGAGAGTAGAGGGGCAAGAACATCAGATTTGACAAACCCTCTATGATATTCCCGGAATAGAAATCTAGGAAAACCAACTTGGAGGCCTTTCTGAATCTTGATTCTGCCCATGACTCTGGCAAAACGCTCAAAGATGATTGAACCAATCGAAGACTCCATGATCAGGAAATGAATCTGAGGCAGGAGAATGTCTTCAGGTAAATGAAGAGTTGCAAAATCTACTCTTATTTCCTCAGACTGCTCAGAGTGGATAAGGACCTTGATGGCTCTCTTGAACTGGCTAAGCTGAACTTCAGGTAATCTGTTGAGATACCTGTAGTTGTTGAACATTTGGAAATGCCTGATCAGCTTGATTAGCTTCTGAATGGCAGGGGCCCAGGTGTTCTGGTGGTGAAACTTGAACCACTCAGAAAGGGTTAAGGAGTGATCCCTGGGAGGAAACCTTGCTGCCTTAGCCTGAAGAAAGCGATTGTACAAATCTTTATGAGATCTAGCCCATTGCTCCTCAGTTTTGGAGTGGGCTGAGGAGAAGATTTTGGATTTTTCGGCTTTAGACAGAGGAGTATAGGGAAGAATTACGTCTAGATGGTCAGAGAGGTTAAGAAAAGGAAGATTGTAAAGAGTGGCAAAAACAACCTTTTGTAGGTATTCTTTGTACAGTGAGGTATGCTTGTTGGTCACTGTAAGAGAAAACCACAAAGGTGGGTAAAGAGGAGTGTTGGAGGAAGAAAGTTTGCGTTTCTTTGAGACAGTACTGGAAGAGTCTGTCTTGGAAAGGTGGTCTCCTACCTTTAGCACAGACCTAAGGATAACCTCTTCAAACTCATCCTTAATTTTATCAAGAAAGGGAGAGTCGATTTGGGCATTCTTAGGAATAATAGTGATAAAGGAGGGAGGTGCAGGGGGGTAGAGAAATGCATCAGAATTGAGAAATCCTACTTCTGGAGATGAAGATGTACCAGAAGAGGATGAGGATCCAGCTGAGGATGCTGGAGGGGCCTCGAAATTTTGAGAAGAAGGAAGATGAGAAGTGGAAGAAACAGGAGAGGATGAGGTAGGATGAGGAGGGAAAGGTGTGGGAGAAGAAATGGGCCTGGATCTAGGCCTTTTGAAGTGAGGTGGAGCAGGTGGAGCTGTGAAGTTAGTGGGTGGAGAAGGAGGAATGGGAGTGTTGGTAGAAGAGGGAGCAAAGGGTGGAGGATCTGAAACCACTTCTTCAGGCAAGGGAGGCAAAGGAACCAACACTACCGGCCCTGGTGGCCCTGATTCCAACACAACTGGCCCTAATGGCCCTGACTCTTCAGCTGGCCCTGATGGCCCTGATTCTTCAGCTGGCCCTGATGGCCCTGACTCTTCAGCTGGCCCTGATGGCCCTGATGGTTCGGCCGCTGCTGCTGCCTCGGCTTCATCCGCTGGGGCTGCTGTTCCTTCTGATGATGATGCGGCTGCTGGTCCTTCTGCTGGGGCTACTACTGTTTGCCCGGAGGGCTCAGGTACACTTGAGTTAGGTTCCTGAGCTGCTGGAGGAGGAGGAGCTTGAGCTCCAACTGCCTAAAGGATGTCAGATAACAAATTCTTCATGGTCCCCATTTCTTGATGGAACCATGTCATGGCAGAGCGAATCTGAACAAGTTCCTTGCGGGCTGAAGCTTGGCTCAGAAAAATGGAATTCACATCAGACTGAAGTGAACAAAGCAGCTCACCCTGAATATCCAACCTCTCAATCACAGGTTTTAAATTGATGACAATTTTTTGCTTGACCTGTCTTTCAAATGGTGCGTCAGCTAAAAGGGGTACTTCAGGAGCTATAACTTTCTCTTTGCCCTTTGTAGTTGGAGGAGGTGGATCATTATCCTCATCAGAACTTGATGAACTAGCTGTCTCCCCTTCTCTGAGATCCAAATTTGCAGAATCTCTCTGTTCTTCCTCCTGATCTCTGGTGGCTGGTGGTGCATTAGCTGGTTTCTCTTGGGATTGCTCCCCCTCAAGTGGAGCATCTTCTGCAACTGCACCAGTCTCCCCCTGACAGGGAGCATCCATTTCCATAGAGTCATCCTGAGGATTTTGCTGCTCTTCTTCCACTGGGCCTTCTTCAATAATGTGGCCTGATGCCACAGTCTCCTCTACAACAGGCAAGATGTCCTCTGGGAGAATATCCTCAATTCTCCTTTCAGCAAGAAGTACACTGGCACTTCAGGAAATTCTGGATTTGCTGCTGCTGGCCTTTCTTCTTCTTCCCTTACTGCTGTTGCTGCCTCTGATTGATTTCTGGCCATAGATGGCCCTTCCTGCTCTGCTTCTACAAGGACTGGAACAGAACCTGATTCCAGTGGCAATTCGGGCATCACATAGCTGCTTCCAGCTGAGATTGAGCAACTGAAGGCTCACCAATGAGTGCTTCACCTTCTGCAACTGAGGCCTTGGACCAGACCCCATTGACTACTGAAAAGCCACTCTTCTTTAGATTTCTGGACCTGATAGCTTGGCCCATCTTCTCTACAACTGCCCCTGAGACATCTACACCGAAGTGTCTGAAGATCCTGGTAAGTAAATGGGCATAGGGCAGGGACACATTCAACTTGCTTTTAGTGTCCCAAATCTGTTCCCTGGCATATTTCATTCTCTCTATCATCACTGCGGCCATATTGATTTCCTTATTTTTAATGGCCCAGAACATTAGGTCGGAGTCAGCCTTAGTGCAAGAGGAGAAGGTTGCACTACGGGGAACCAAAATCTGACATACAATGAAGTGAAGGAGGCGATTGAAGGCACTTAATTGATTGATATCTAGCTTGCCATCCCTCATCTTGAACCCCGGCCCAACAATCCCCAAACCCTTTTCTTGGGTTTCTACTGAGTGAATCCCACTGAAACCGGATGTGCTTACTCCAAACAGCATCCTAAGCAGTTCCTGGTCGATTCTGATTAGGGTGCCCTTGACCGAAGAAACGAGGGCCCCATCTTCTTCTGTTCTTAAGCACACAAAGAACGCCTTTACCAAGTCCGGATAACTTACCTCTGAGCAAGTGGTAAGTCCTTTCCATTTCATCTGGTTGATCTTCTCAATAATGCTGCTCATTCCATTCTTCTGCAGATCTTCAATATCTACTTCCTTGTGACCACAGAGCTTCGTCTTCACAAAGGTGAAACGCTCCTGCTGTGCTGGGGTGAGGTATTCGGCGCTGTAGCCACCCACACTGCCGGCAATAGCTGGTGCGGCCATGGATTCAGGTGGGAGAAGGTTTGAAAGATTGAAGAGAAGGGTGACGAGAAGAAACCCTCAAACGATTTCGCGGGAAGGAGATGGAAGCTTCAAATTTGCAGAGGATAGAGGCAAGAGTCGCTAGGGCATCGGCTCATGCGTTGGGACGAAAGAGGGAAAAAGGTGACGAGGAAGGGGAATCGTTAACGCATTGATTTAAAGAAGATAAAAGCTCTAAAAAGGTGAGGCATCAGAAAAACGACAAACGAGGCTGACCGCCTCGAAAGACTATGACTTATCGGACGGAAACGCTTAAACTGAGAATTTTGAATTGATTTTACCGTAAAAGAAGAGAGAGAAAACCTACTTAAATTCTGAGAATTTTTATACCGGCTTTAAATGAAGATCTTTTCACAAAATACACATACCTAACTCCCTTCTAAGAGATGTAAATCTCTCTTCAGGTAAGGCCTTTGTGAAAATATCTGCTAACTGATTGTTTGTATCAATAAACGATATTTCAATATTGCCATTAGCTACATGATCACGAATAAAATGGTATCTGACCTCAATGTGTTTGGTCCTGGAGTGCTGAATTGGATTTTTGGTGAGGTTGATAGCACTGGTGTTGTCACATAGCAGTGGAATTGTCTTGATTTTGAGTCCAAAATCCTCAAGCTGTTGCTTTATCCATAAGAGTTGTGTACAGCAACTTCCAGCAGCTACGTACTCGGCTTCAACTGTAGATAGTGCTACTGAATTTTGTTTCCTTGACGACCATGAGATTAAACACCCTGCAAGAAATTGACAGCAACCACTGGTGCTTTTTCTATCTACCTTGCATCCAACATCAGAATATCCTACTAAATTTACATCACAGGAGTTTGGATACCATAGTCCTAGATCATGAGTCCTGGCTAAGTATCTAAAAATTCTTTTCACAGAAATTAAATGTGACTCTCTAGGGTCGGCTTGATATCTAGCACACAAGCATACACTAAATAATATATCAGGTCTACTTGCGGTTAGATAAAGTAATGAACCTATCATACCTCTGTAGATCTTTTGATCTTTTGTCACTGTCCATCCTAGTTGATGTACCCATTGGTGTTGACAGTGGCTTGGTGTTTTCAAATCCAAATTTCTTTAGCAGTTCTCTGGTGTACTTTGCTTGACAGATGTGAGTTCCTTCCTTTCCTTGTTTGATTTGAAGTCCAAGGAAGTAGTTAAGCTCTCCCATCATACTCATCTCAAATTCTCCCTGCATTAGCTTTTCAAAATACTTGCACAAGGATTCATCAGTAGATCCAAAGATGATGTCATCCACATAAATTTGAACCAACAGTATATTTTTGACTTTTGTTTTTATAAAAAGAGTGCTATCTACTTGACCTCTACTGAAACCATGTTTTAGGAGAAAAGAACTAAGTCTTTCATACCAGGCTCTAGGTGCTTGTTTTAAACCATATAAAGCCTTATGCAATTTAAAAACATGATTCGGAAAGTCTGTATCATCAAAACCCGGCGGTTGTTCCACATAAACTTCTTCTTTAATAAAACCATTTAGAAAGGCAGATTTAACATCCATTTGAAATAACTTTAGATCTAATGCAGATGCATAAGCAAGTAAAATTCTAATAGCCTCAAGTCTAGCCACTGGTGCATAGGTTTCATCAAAATCTATGCCTTCCTCTTGACAATAGCCTTGAGCCACCAGTCTGGCCTTGTTTCTTAGAATTACACCAGATTCATCCAATTTGTTTCTGAACACCCATTTGGTGCCGATCACAGGATGGTCTGATGGTCTAGGAACAAGTGACCATACTTGGTTTCTCTTGAATTGATTTAATTCATCTTGCATTGCTATTATCCAAGATTCATCAGTTAAGGCTTCATTGACTGTCTTAGGCTCTATTTGAGATACAAAAGCAAGGTAATCACAAGGAATCACGTTACCTCTTGTTCTTACCCCTACAGATGGATCACCAATGATGTTTTCAGGTGGATGATCTTTCTTGTATCTCCATTCCTTTGGAAGAGTTTCATGAGAAATTTCTTCTTGTTGCAATTCTTCCAGAGGCGGATCATCCTTGTCTTCAAGTGATGTGTCTTTCAGTTTATTGGACAGTTCATCTGCATCATCATTATCACTTTCTACTTCCTTCCTCAAGG
Organism: Colocasia esculenta; assembly: GCA_014218235.1. Classification (NCBI taxonomy): domain Eukaryota; kingdom Viridiplantae; phylum Streptophyta; class Magnoliopsida; order Alismatales; family Araceae; genus Colocasia; species Colocasia esculenta. The sequence goes on along the minus strand of CM024755.1, from coordinate 60,793,979 downwards.
AAGGGTTAGTTTCATCAAAAATAATGTGTACAGACTGTTCAATCAATAAGGTACGTTTATTAAACACTCTATAGCCTTTAGGTTTAGATGTATACCCCATGAAGATGCCTTCATCTGATTTGGCATCCAACTTACCAATATCTCTTTTTCCATTGTTGTGTATAAAGCAAGGACATCCAAAGGTTCTGAAATGGCTGATCTTTGGCTTCTTCCCTTTAAACAGCTCATATGCAGTCTTCTTCAGGATTGGCCTGATCATGACTCTGTTGACAATATAGCTGGCTGTGTTGACTGCTTCTGCCCAGAAATATCTTGGTAACTCATATTCACAAAGCATGGTTCTTGCCATATCCAAGAGAGTTCGGTTCTTCGTTCAGCTATACCATTTTGCTGTGGTGTCCTTGGTGCTGAGAAATTGTGCTGAATTCCTTGATCATCACAGAATCTAGCAAACTTTTCATTTTGGAACTCACCACCATGATCAGATCGAATGGATACTATACTGAACTTCTGATCTTTCTGGACTTTCCTGCTGAAACAGACAAAATTATCAAAAGTATCATCTTTATGTTCTAAGAAAGATACCCATGTGAATCTTGAGTAGTCATCTACTATAACAAATCCGAAATTCTTTCCTCCAAGACTGGTAGTTCTCATTGGCCCAAATAGATCCATATGTAGGAGCTCTAAGGGTTTTGAGGTGGTCACCACCGTCTTTGACTTGAAGGAACTCTTTGTGTGCTTTCCCTTAGCACAAGGTCTGCAAACACTTTCTAATTTACCATTGATTTTCGGTAGACCTTCCACAAGATTCCTCTTTCTGAGCTTGCTCAAGCCATCCAAGCTGCAGTGGCCTAGCCTTCTGTGCCACAGATCAGTTGATTTGTCTTTGCTGGCTACCAGACATACATTTTGCTCTTTGAGTTCTTCAAGGTAGAGCACGTACAGATTCTTCTCTCTATTTGCTTCAAAGATGACTGCTCCATCCTTTAGTATGCTGCATTTTGACTCTTGAAATTTGATTTGATGTCCTCTATCACACAGCTGACTTATACTGATGAGGTTGTGCTTCAATCCTTTGACTAACAGCACATCTTCTATGACTGTTTTTCCTTTGCTGTTTACTGATCCACTGCCTACTACAGTTCCTTTTCCATTATCTCCATAAGTGACTGTTCCTTCTTCATCTTGGAGATGGGAGAAAAGCTTCAGGTTTCCTGTCATGTGCCTTGAGCACCCACTATCCAAATACCATTTGGATGCTCGAAGGTTAACCTGAAATAAAGACATCAAGATTTAGGTACCCAAGTTCTTTTGGGTCCTGATGGGTCAGTATCATTATTTTTACTTTTTATTATCCACTTCTTATGTCTTGTTGGACAGGTGGATTTTAAATGTCCTAGCTTATTACAGTGACTACAACATGATGTTATTGTTACTCTTTCTATATACTTAAAATTAGCTTTATATGCCACATCTTGTTCTGGAGTGAATTTAGGAGTTGGATATTTTTCAGGATAGACTATTTCTTCTTCATTTACTGGAGGTATGTATCCTATACCTCGTTTGTTCTTACCAGATCTTCTAGCACCCTTTAGTAATAAGGAGTTCTTCCCATTTGTAAACTTTTCTAAGGTGCTTGCTAGTGTATTGTTTTCTTCATTTAATTCTTTTACCGTTTTTCTTAAATCATCTGAGCTTTCCTGTTTTTCTAGTTTAATGATTTGTTTGTTCTTGTCTTTTAAGTTTTCACATAATAGTTCATTTCTTCTCTTAAGCTCCATTATTTGTTTTTCTAGTTCTTCATTTTCAGATTTTAAATCTGAGTTGGTATTTTCGAGACAGGTGATATTTTTCTTGCTAACCTTAAGTAGTTTAGACACTTCTTTATACTTATCGTAAAGTTCATTAAAGGCACTTTCCAAATTATCGGAATCTGAATCATTACAGGAATCAAAAGAGGAATCAGAAGTTACCTTATCCCCGGTATTTGCCATAAAAGCCAGGTTGGCTTCTTCTTCTTCACTGCTGGAGCTTGACTCACTGTCTGAGTCGCTGCTGTTTTCCCATGCAGCTGCCATGGCTTTCTTTTTGTATCTTCTGAACTTCTTGGAGCTGTCCTTCTTCTTGTGATCATTTTTCTTTAGCATTGGACAGTCTGCCTTGATATGTCCAGGCTTCTTGCATTCATAGCAAAGTGGCTCATTCCTCTTCTGATCTTTTCCGTCTGGTCTCTTGAGATCTTTGTTTTTCTTGAAGTACCTCCTACCAGACTGGAACTTCTTCTTCTTGGCCAAGATTCTCTGCAATCTTTTTGACAGCATAGCTTCTTCATCATCACTATCTTTGCTATCTTCACTGTTATCCAAGGATTCTTCAGATGAGTCCCCATTAGCTTTAAGCGCATTGGACTGCTTCTTTCTACTGGAGGATTCTCCTAATCTTTCCATGTTTATTTCATGGGCCATGAGAGACCCGATGAGCTTTTCTACTGACATTCTCTTAAGGTCATTAGCTTCTTCGATAGCTGTGACCTTTGGCGTCCATGAAGATGGCAAGGATCTGAGAATCTTCCTTACCATATCTGCAACCTCATATGACTTTCCTAGACTGGCTAGACCATTAGTGATGTCAGTAAATCGACTAAACATTTGGGTAATAGACTCACCTGATTGCATTTGAAATCTTTCATACTGAGTGACAAGAATGTCGATTCTTGTCTCCTTTACTTTGTCTGTACCTTCATACGTAATCCTTAGCTTTTCCCACATTTCCATGGAGGATTTGCATGCTGAGACTCTGTTGAACTCCTTCTTGCTTAGAGCACAACATAGAATGCTCTTGGCTTTACAGTTCAAGGAGATTTTCTTTCTATCTTCATCTGTCCATTGTGCTTTCTCATTTGTGACGACCAGATCACCTTCTTCCACTATCGACCAGATTTGATAGTCGTGGCCTTGTAGAAAGTATTCCATCCTGGTCTTCCAATACGTATAATCTTCACCGTCGAACAAAGGAGGTCTGTTGACAGACTGACCTTCGAAGTGACCTTGGGCTGCCATGGATCTTTACTCTTCAGATCGTTGGATCTTGTTCTTTGTCGAAGAGACTCGCTCTGATACCACTTGTTGCCCGGTTGGCTAACCCAGAGGGGGGGTGAATGGGTCTTTAAATAAAATTTATCTGATAAAAACCTGAACTCAAACAAACATAAAGAGTTCTTGAAAGAGATTAGTAATGGTTAGTAAAAACAACAATCACACAATGAAGACAATCACACAACACACAGATTTATCCTGGTTCGGATCTCCTCTCCTTAGGAGTCCTACGTCCAGTCCCTGAGCAACCCTCAGGATTTCACTAACTAGGGTACAGTCCCCCTATGGAAAAAAACAACAACCCAGCTCAGCTGGTCTTCCTTCACTCCTGAAGGGAACACAACACCCTGGTACCACCAGGTCTTCCTTCACTCCTGAAGGGAAAAACACCACCCTGGAAACCACCAGGTCTTCCTTCACACACGAAGGGAAAAACACAAGAAAATATTGAAAGAAATGACTAGCCCCTAGATCAAGCTTTTACAACACTCAATCTGAAGCTACAAGCACTGAGAGACAAAGATCTACACAATGTGCACTCTCTCAGAACTAATCTAGCTCTTCCTTAATTTTTCTTGTCATAGCACAAGGAGCTAAGAGCCAAGATCGAAAAGGAATAAATTTCTGGCTCTAGAGATCTTGAAGACTTGAAAGCTACAAAGTTCTGGTCTCTCTTGAATATGAATAATACTTTCTTCTTCGGTATCTTTTGTCTTCAGAACTTCGTCTTGTATTTATATCTCCAATTTGAATGAGGACGAAGAGATGACCGTTGTCTCACAGCTTTGGTGTACGTTAGACTGAAGGATTTGTGGAAGCTTCCTGTCGACAGTCTTTTGTTCTTTGGAGCACGCAAAGTGATGAGATCTTCTGAGTTGGCTTGTAGTTCTTTCTGTGTCCAATGTTGTAGGATAGTACATCCTCAAGGTTCTGCAAGGTTGAGCTTTAATGGTAGACAGCTATACTATCTCCAGATGTCAATCAACGTCAGAGCAGATAGATACAAATATAGTAGTAACAGTTTATCGTTCTAAAAGATGCATGCAGAGAATACACGAGAATGGAAGATATGTTCCGTATCCATGCAGAGATACGTTCAGTCTTTATTAAATGCATGGCAGTCAAACAGACGTGATGCAACTTTGACTATTCAACGTATCTTAAATCAAGATAACAATTAATTAATAGAAACATGACTTATGCAATCGTTATGATAGTCTGATAGAATCGTTGTGAACAAATTGCTATAGTCTCACAAGAAGTCGTTATGATAACTTATGAAATCGTTATCACAACCAAGTCGTTATAACTCCTAAAAGAATCATTACGCTTACTTATAGAAACATTATGATAAACAAGTCGTTACAACTTTCTAAAGGAATCGTTATGCTGACTTACAGAATCGTTATGACGAGCAAGTCGTTATAACTTTCTAAAGAAATCGTTACGATGACTTACAGAATCGTTATGACGAGCAAGTCGTTATAACTTTCTAAAGAAATCGTTACGATGACCTACAAATCGTTATGACGAGCAAGTCGTTATAACTTCTGAAGGAATCGTTACGATAACTTACAGAATCGTTATGACGGCAAGTCGTTATAACTTTCTAAAGAAATCGTTACGATGACTTACAGAATCGTTATGACGAGCAAGTCATTATAACTTCTGAAGAAATGTTACGATGACTTACAGAATCGTTATGACGAGCAAGTCGTTATAACTTTCTGAAGAAATCGTTACGATAACTTACAGAGTCGTTATAATGAGCAAGTCGTTATAACTTCTGAAGGAGTCGTTACGATAACTTACAGAGTCGTTATAATGAGCAAGTCGTTATAACTTCTGAAGGAGTTGTTACGATAACTTACAGAGTCGTTATAATGAGCAAGTCGTTATAACTTCTGAAGGAGTCGTTACGATAACTTACAGAGTCGTTATAATATCGACTTGTTTGTCACAGCAAGGTTATTCAAACTTACAAGTAAATCGTTGTACTTGTGAGGAAATCGTTATAGTTAATGAAGGAATCGATATAGCTCTTCTGAAAACAATGTATGTAAGTACTTACCACAAATGCTTGACTTTCTTTGGGTTTCATGTGTATAGTTCCAGAAATTCTGAAAGCTCAATAATTGGAACTAGATGGGTCTTTAGAAATAGAATGAATGAAGAAGGAAAAGTTGTAAGAAATAAAGCTAGACTGGTTGCCAAAGGATATAATCAAGAATTTAAAGTTGATTTTGAGGAATCCTTTGCACCAATAACTAGGTTAGAAGCAGTTAGAATTTTATTGGCATATGCATGTTCCAAAAATTTCAAATTGTTTCAAATGGATGTGAAAACTGCTTTTTTGAATGGTTACATAAAGGAAGAAGTGTTTGTTGCTCAACCTCCTAAATTTGAAGTTCATGATAAACCTAATCAGTTTATAAATTGCATAAAGCTCTTTATGGTTTGAAACATGCTCCAAGAGCATGGTATGACAAATTGAGCAGTTTTCTGGTTAGTAAGAATTGATGACCAGTCTGTCCCCATGTAATTTTAATTAATTACATTAATATTTTGATGATTAACAAAATCAAACAAAAGTTTATCAATTATATCTAATGAATATTTCATAAGTCTTAAGCACAGGAAAAATACCAAGGTCAAACAAGCCAATAAAGGTATGCATTACTTTTCTGAAGCCTTAATCTTTTCAACATGATATTTCTCTAAGTCCATATCGACTTCTATTGAAGGTCATAACGATTTCTTTATAAGCATATCGATTTCAATAGAATTATCATAACGATTTCCTTTCTGGCTAAAAAGTCATGTTGTTTCAAACAAATCGATGCCGTAACGATTCTATAAGTGATCGCAACGATTTCCTTATAAGATTGAAAAGTCATGTTATTTCAAACAAGTCGATGTCACGACGACTCTATAAGTTACCGTAACGATTTCTTTACAGCCCGTAACGACTTGCTCGTCACAACGACTCTATAAGTTACTGTAACGATTTCTTTAGAGCTCGTAACGACTTGCCTGTCGCAACGACTCTATAAGTTGTCGCAATGATTTCTTTAGAGCCCGTAACGACTTGCTCGTCACAATGACTCCATAAGTTACCGTAACAATTTCTTTAGAAACTCGTAACGACTTGCCTGTCATAACGACTCTATATGTTATCGCAACGATTTCTTTAGAAAGCGCAACGACTTGCTTGTTGTAACGATTTCATAAGTTACCGTAACGACTTCTTTAGAACTCGCAACGACTTGCTTATTGTAATGACTTCATAAGTTACCATAACGATTTCTTTATAGTTCATAACGACTTGATAAGTATTCATAACGATTTCTTTAGAATTCACAACGACTTGCTTTGTATAATGATTTGTTAAGTATTTCACATCGATTTCTTCAGAAACACAACAATTTGCTTTGTGCAACAATTCATTAAGTGTTCATGATATATCTTCTGTCACATAACGATTTGCTATGACTCATAACGATTTCATAAGTCATATAGTCATCGATTTCATATCTTGATATCTTATTCATCTTAAAAGCGTTGACTAGTCATAGTCCACGTAGACATCTCTCTGACGCTTTTGCATTTATGAGATCTGAACATATCTCTGCATGCATGCGGACCATATCGTGCCTACTCTGATTACGTCCTTTAGACTTAAGCTATTTTGCACTACTATTTTCATGTCTATAGCTACTGACATTGACTGACATCAGAGACAGCTTAGCTGTCTACTATTTAAGATTGACATTTGTGCAGACCTCTGAACTAGCTTCATGGTACAACGTTAAACAAATAGAAGCCAACGGATATTTCTAAAGATCTATCTCTTTGCGTGCTCAAGTGATCAAAAGACTGTTGACTGGAAGCTTCCAAGACTCCAGATGTCATTCAGTCTAACGACTACTCAAAAGAGAGACAACGGACACTTCAACGTCTACATTTCAAATTGAAGATATAAATTCAAGTCAGAAGAACATAAGAAATGAGATCGCGCATTCAAGCATTCAAATTCTTCTGAAGAAAGTCCAGAGCCAAGAACCTTCATTCCACTTAGCTTTTGCTCTTTCGCTCTCCACTAGTTTGTGAAAATCTTGAGAGAGCCTGTATAGTTCTGAGAGTGTGCCTTGTTTAGATCTTTGCTCTCAGTTCTAGTTGCTTCAGATCCTTGCTTATCAAAAGCTTGATCTAGGGGCTTAAATTTCATTCACTCTCTTTGTGTTGTTCCCTTCGGTTGTGAAGGAAGACCTGGTGGTATCCAGGGTGTTATTCCCTTCGGTTGTGAAGGAAGACCTGGTGTGGTATCCAGGGTGTTGTTCCCTTCGGTTGTGAAGGAAGACCTGGTGTGGTATCCAGGGTGTTGTTCCCTTCGGTTGTGAAGGAAGACCTGGTGTGGTATCCAGGGTGTTGTTCCCTTCGGTTGTGAAGGAAGAGCTGGTGTGGTATCCAGGTTGTTGTTCCCTTCAGTTGTGAAGGAAGACCTGGTGTGGTATCCAGGGTGTTGTTCCCTTCGGGTGTGAAGGAAGACCAGCTGAGGTGGGTGTTGTAGCGTCCTTAGGGGGACTGTACCCTAGTTAGTGAAATCCTGAGTTGTTGCTCAGGGACTGGACGTAGGACTCCTAAGGAAAGGAGGTCCGAACCAGAATAAACCTTGTGTTGTGTGATTGTCTTCTTTGTATGTTTGTCATTTAAACTAACTGTCACTAACCTACTTCGAAGAACGTTTGTGTGAATATTTTTAGTTATAGGTATCTTCTAGATTAATTTTAAAGTCCCATTCACCCCCCCTCTGGGCTCGTCAACTGGGCAACAAGTGGTATCAGAGCGAGTCTCTTCGACAAAGAAAGGATCCAATGATCTGAAGAGTAAGGATTCATGGCAGCCCAAGGTAGCATTGAAGGTCAGTCCGTCAACCGACTCCCTCTCTTTGATGGTGAAGACTATCCTTACTGGAAGACCAGGATGGAATATTTTCTGCAAGGACACGATTATCAAATTTGGTCAATAGTAGAAGAAGGTGACCTGGTTGTCACAAATGAGAAAGCACAATGGGCAGATGATGACAGGAAGAAAATTTCCTTGAATTACAAAGCTAAGAGCATCCTTTGCTGTGCTTTGAGTAAGAAGGAATTCAACCGAGTTTCAGCCTGCAAATCCTCAATGGAAATGTGGGAAAAGCTCAGGATTACTTATGAAGGTACAGATAAAGTAAAGGAGACAAGAATCGACATTCTTGTCACTCAGTATGAAAGATTTCAGATGCAGTCAGGTGAGTCAATCACTCAAATGTTCAGTCGATTCACCGATATCACCAATGGTTTAGCCAGTCTAGGGAAGACTTATGAGATTGCAGATATGGTAAGGAAAATTCTTAGATCCTTGCCATCCTCGTGGACACCAAAGGTCACGGCTATAGAAGAAGCTAATGACCTAAAGAGAATGTCAATAGAGAAGCTCATTGGGTCTCTCATGGCCCATGAGATCAACATGGAAAGGCTAGGAGAGTCATCCAGCAGAAAGAAGCACTCCAATGCTTTGAAAGCAGAAGAAGATTCACCAGAAGCCAGCTCAAATGAAAGTGAAAGTGATGAGGACAGTGAAAATGAAGAAGCAATGCTCTCTAGGAGATTGCAATGGATCTTGGCCAAGAAGAAAAAGTTTCAATCTGGTAGAAGGCACTTCAAGAAAAACAAGGACCTGAAAAGATCATATGGTAAAGAAATTAAGGAAGGAGAAACCATCTGCTACGAATGTAAAAAGCCTGGACACATCAAAGCTGATTGTCCAAAATTTAAGAAACCAGAATTCATAAATAAGGAGAGCTCCAAGAAGTTCAGAAAGTATAAGAAGAAAGCAATGGCAGCAGCATGGGAGAACAGTAGTGACTCAGACAGTGAGTCAAGCTCATGCAGCGATGAAGAAGAAGCCAACTTGGCCTTCATGGCAAATGTTGATGAAAAGGTAACCTCTGACTCCTCCTTCGATTCATGTAATGATTCTGATTCAGATAACTTAGAGTAAGCATTTAATGAATTGTATAATAGGTACAAACAAGTAACTAAACTCTTAAAAGCAAGTAAGAAAAGTAATGCCTGTTTAGAAAACACTAATTCTGATTTAAAAATAGAAAATGAAGAATTAGACAAACAAACAATCGAACTTAAAAGAAGAAATGAATTACTCTGTGAAGATTTAAAAGATAAAAATAAACAAATAACAAAATTGGAAAAACAGGAAAGTGTAGATGAATTAAGAAAAGAAATTAAAAACTTAAATGAAGAAAATGATAAATTATCTAGCACATTAGAAAAATTCACCAATGGTAGAAACTCCCTCATATTAAAAGGTGCTAGAAGATCAGGTAAGAAGAAAAGTGGATTAGGATATACACCCCCAGATAATGAAGAAACCATAGTTCATCCTAAAACATATCCAACACCAAAATTTGTACCTGAACAAGATATAGCATACAAAGCTAATTTTAAATATATAGAAAAAGTAACTAAATTATCTTGTTGTAGTCACTGCAACAAGTTAGGACATATCATAACTACATGCCCAACAAGACATAAGAAATGGATAATAAAAGGCAAAATCAATGATACTAACCCATCAGGACCCAAAAGAATTTGGGTACATAAAACTTGATGTTTTTATTTCAGGACATCTCTCGAGCATTCAAATGGTATTTGGATAGTGGGTGCTCAAGACACATGTCAGAAAACCAAAAGTTATTTTCTCATCTTCAAGCTGAAAAAGGAACAGTCACTTATGGAGATAATGGGAAAGGAACAGTGATAGGCAGTGGCTCTTTGAATAACAAAGGAAAAACAGTCATAGAAGATGTGTTATTAGTCAAGGGATTGAAGCACAATCTCATTAGCATCAGCCAGCTGTGTGACAGAGGCCATCAAATCAAGTTTCAAGAGTCAAAGTGCAGCATAGTAAAGGATGGATTAGTCATCTTTGAAGCAAATAGAGAAAATAATATGTATGAGCTCTACCTTGAAGAACTCAAAGAGCAAAATGTTTGTTTAACAGCAAGTAAAGACAAGTCTACAGAATTATGGCACAGACGACTTGGACATTGCAATATAGATGGCATGAGAAAACTGGTAAAGAAGAATCCTCTGGAAGGTCTACCTAAGGTTAGTACAAAATTAGATGGTGTATGTAAACCTTGTGCTAAGGGAAAGCACACCAAAGGCTCCTTTAAGTCAAAGACGGTGGTGACCACCTCAAAACCCTTAGAGCTCCTTCATATGGATCTATTTGGGCCAATGAGGACTACCTGTCTTGGAGGAATGAATTTTGGATTTGTCATAGTTGATGACTACTCAAGATTCACATGGGTATCATTCCTAGAGCATAAAGATGACACCTTTGAAAACTTCGTCAGGTTCAGTAAGAAAGTCTAGAAAGATCAGAAGTTCAGCATTGTGTCTATCCGATCAGATCATGATGGTGAATTTCAAAATGAAAAGTTTGCTAGATTCTGTGATGATCAGGGAATTGAGCATAATTTCTCAGCACCAAGGACACCACAACAAAATGGTATTGCTGAGAGAAAGAATAGAACCCTATTGGATATGGCAAGAACTATGCCCTCAGAATATGATCTGCCAAGATATTTTTGGGCTGAAGCAGTCAACATGGCAAGCTACATTATCAACTGAGTAATTGTAGTACCCTAGAATTTCCTTGAAATTATTCTGTACAATGTGTGTTTATTTCTGCATAATTTGAATGCTGTTGTGTGTAAGAACTAGGCGTCAAGATCGTTTGACGTTAAGGCTTGTAAGCGGCAATATCGTATGCCATTTAAATGGTGTTAACGACGATAGGTATTGACGTTTAATATTTTTTGAATTATTTAATTATGGGCAAGACTATAAACGACATCATCAATGGACGTTTATATTGGGGGAAGACGGCAACCTATGTTGACGCTAACCTGACTTGCCTGTTTTTGAGCTTTCCGTTCCGGATTTAAGAGATCGGCTGTTTCGGGAATGTTTTAATGGGCTGATCCGATGCGTTTAGATCTGAGGGTCAGGATTAGGTCTGGTCTTTGCTTGAGAGGTCTTTATAAGACCAGATCTCGCAGAAAGAAAAGGGGGTTTTTGCTTTAGTTCTGGAGGAGAGAAAGAGGGCCGAGGAAGGGATTTGCAGAGCGATCTGGTGCTTGTTCGTGCGATTCAGAGGCTTCTACACCGAGGAGATACATAGGACTTCGTGCCCAAAAGCTCATCCAGGCGGAGGAACTTCATCGGAGGAGGTTTCGGATTGCTTGAAGACGGAGGAAAGAATTGTCTCCCTGGCGAGACGGGCTTCTTCGAGCTCGGATTCGACACTCCATTAGGAGGGATTGAGGCAAGTTACATGGGGGATCAGTTTAGGATATGATATATTACGTATTTAACATTTTTCTGTATTTTTAAAGCCTGAAAACAACCTACGGGAAGGGTTAGAAACGTCGTTATTTCATGCAGGTTTTCTGTGTTTTCTGTGTCTTAGAACTAGACGTCCAGGGGTATTGCCGTCTATATAATGTAAACGGCAATATCGACTGCCGTTTAGTTCATCCGAAATATATATGTATTTTCTGTCCTTACTATATGTAAACGGCGCTATGTGCCGCCGTCTGTTTGTGTTAACGGTGCTATGTGCCGCCGTCTATAACTACTTAACGACAACGTTTGTGGACGTCGACCATAGTAAACGTCGTATGATGGACGTCAAGATTATCAGAATCATGTATTCCCTGAAATCTGAGTGAACTTGTTTAAATGTATAATTTATGAATGTATGCGTTTCAGCCATGAAATATTTGAGCATGTGGTTGTTATATTATGGACTGTCTATTACTATAATGTACAGGTTACATATATGTATTAATGAACTTGCATAATTACATGACAACGATCAATGTTAAGTTAGTAAAAGATAAAGTATAATGATTTAAAAGAGAGCATGTTGATTGATGTTTAGATTACTGCAATAGATATGATATGTCAGTAATCCCTGTTCCATGTGAAAATTGTGAGCTTTTCTCAATATTAAACTATGTTAGTTAGTTGATTTAATAGACTTAATTTCATGAAAAATAGTTGCAGAAATCAGAAAATTATGAAATTTGGCATGTGTATTGTAATTACTGATTTCGAATTTCTGTTAAAATTTCAGAATTTTTAGACATGTGTACGATCTGTTATGAATTTCTGAACAATATATTACACATAGAATTGAATAAATATGAATGAAAATGCAAGAATGAATATTAGTATCATGATAGTGATCTGTGGTACAGTAAATAGGATTTCAGAACTGAAAGTGTTGTAGTTTGAAATATTGCATTAACACATGTTAAATAGTATGAAATGAAATGTCACTATCTATTATACATGTTAGTGTATGCATTATAACAATGATGCCAATAAGACATTGCTATCTTAGAGATTCCTACAAGAACTACACCGTAGATGCCCCTATGGTAATGGTTCACCTACATGTAAAGAAATGAATCCGTGGGCAACGGATTGAAATCCTGGAGGTAGACTTGTTCTACTGGTCAAGGTGGGAAGGACTTTCCCGGTTTTGCGCAAATACTATGACTTCATCACCGCATTGCCTAGGTGATAAGTGAATGTTAAATGACTACTGATCTCTAATTTAGTGTGGGCTATGTCTTGGCAACTATATGAAATGACTACATGCTACAAGTTACATATCTACATGCTACATGTTATATGCTACAAGTTACATGTCTACCTGTTCTACATACTATGCACTACATGTTATATGCTTACATTCCTACACGTGAACTTGTTCATAGGATTTCATGCTACATGTCGATGTTTTAATATTACTACATGAAAATTGTTGTGTACAAGAATAGTGCATGCATAAATGAGAAATTGATACATGAGAATTGTTGTAGGTCACATAACATCGAATAGATTCCATGAATAAGTAATTCTATGCTATATGTGAAACATGTTTTATTTCCTTAATAGTTAGAATCACTATGAAATGAATGATTGCCAATGGACTTAGAACTATCGTAAGAAAAGTATATGATATCAATGAATGGAATGCTAATGTACTACCATGTTTTAAAACTAATATATTGTTAATATCTTGAACTGTCTTTCATGTGATTTGCTGGGTCTTGTAGACTCATACTTGCCTAACATTTCAGGAGAGCCAGAGGATACAGAGGAGTTATTGCAAACTGACTCAGAGCGTGAGGACGTGGAGACTTAGCTTGGCATAGAGAGATTTAGAGTGAATCTTGTATGTGAGAATCTTATGTAATTTCTTTTATGAAGCTGATCTTTGAAATGTAATAAACTTTGGACTATTGCTACCCTTTTTATGCATTAGATTTGCTTTTGAATAAATGCTGATTGCAAGTGTTTAATTCCATATTCGGTCATTTATCATTGGAATTGAATAGTTATTTGTGTATATTTCAACCTGTATTGTAATTGTTGGATTCGTTCCACTGTAATACCTCTATTAGATCCAATGTGAGTTGGTGTAACTGTACTGGGTCTAAGAGGGGCGTTACAGAGATTGGTATCAGAGCGATCCAGGTTGAACATGTACATAAATAGAATATCAGTATTGTATTCATATTTCAAGTCTGCATAAAGAATTAGTCCAAGTTATGTAGAATGATAGGTTATTAAATAGGATGCTTATTTTGCAGACTATGGCGACTCGTGGACGTAGAGGAGCTGGCCCGGCTTGAGGTGATGAGTCAGCAGGTGATCAGCAGACTCCAGCACAGTAGGCTGAAGACCAGGCGGGTGTACCTTTACCACCCCCACCACCACCTGTAGACTACGGAGCATTGATTCAAGGATTGGTGCATGCGATGCAGAATCAGGCTCAGACTACAGCGGCATTGCAGGCGCAGGTTCAGGTCGGTAGCTGCAAGAATTATTCATGGTGCTAACTAAAGAGTTGTTATCTAAGAGATGTTTTGGATTGTAGGCACGGGCACCTGCTCAGGAGGCAGTTTTTGGAGGAGTGCCTATGATGGAAAGATTCAGGAGGATGACCCCGCCTTTCTTTAAGGGAGAGAGTGATCCCATTCTTGCGGAGAGTTGGCTTAGAGAGACGGAGAAGATCTTTCGTGCCCTTCGTTGTGCGAAAGAGGAGAGAGTGACCTTAGCTACTTATATGCTACAAGTAAAGATAGATTTTAAGGAGCTTATGGGTATTGTTTGGAATATATCTTAGATGTACTTACCTTCTTTTGCAGGAGCGTGCTGACATGTGGTGGTCCTCTGTACTACGCACACAGTTTGAAGATGGTGCTATGGAGGTTGCATGGACTGAATTCGTCCGCTTGTTCAAGGCAAAGTATATTCCAGAGCACGTGCAGGACCGCATGGAGCAGGAGTTTTTGACGTTGACCCAGGGGTCAATGAGTGTACTTGAGTATGAGGCAAGATTTGCGGAGTTGTCCAAGTATGCGCCTCACATAGTAGCAGATGAGCGGAGGAAGGTAAAGAAATTTATCATGGGGTTGAAGCCGTCCCTGAGGACGAGACTGGTGGCATTAGGACATCGTTCCATGGAGGAAGCTTTGTCAGCAGCTTGCATGCAGGAGGCAGAGATGGAAGTTTACCTTGAAGAGAAGAGAGCTTCTTTGAAGAGGTCAGTATCAGCTTTCCCGTGGCAGGATGAGAAGAAGAAGACCCCAGTTTTTCAGCAGAGAGCAGTGGTTCCAGCGAGAGCAGCGGCACCAACTCCAGGCGGAGGTATGATTGCAGAGAAGCCAGTGTGTAACCAGTGCGGGAAGCGTCATGGAGGCGAGGTGTGTTGGGTGACTTCCGGGAGATGCCTGAGATGTGGTGATAAGAACCACAAGATCAGAGACTGTCCGAAGATGGCGCAGCAGACTGCAGCGGCAGCAGCACCAGCAGCAACGAGACCGGCACCGAGAGCAGCAGGGAGACTGAGGGCTCCGGCTCGAGTGTTCGCCTTGGCGAGAGACGAGGCAGAGTTGGCAGAGCACGTCACTGAAGGTACAATTCTAATTATTGGAATGCATGCTAGAGTCTTATTTGATACCGGTGCCACGCATAGTTTTGTTTCCGAGAGATTTGCCAAGGTCTTAATAAAGGAGAATGGTCTAGTTCCAGAAAAGTTGGAGGTTCCCTTGTCTGTGCATACTCCACCAGGAACTATCTTGACCGAGCAGTGTTTTTCGTCGCTTTCTGTGTGCATTGAGGAGCAAGTTTTGCCTGGTAATTTCTATTTTCTGAAGATGAAGGATTATGATGCTATCTTGGGCTTTGATTGGCTCGAGGAGCATTATGCTCTGATGGATTGTCGGTGGAAGCTTATAGTTTTTCGGATTCCTGGAAAGGAGGAGTTTGTTCACCCTTTGCCCAAGGTCAAGTCGGGTAAGTTTGTGATTTCAGCTTTGAAGGCAACTCGGATGTTGAGCAAGGGTTGTTCTGGTTTTCTGGCTAGTGTGGTTGTGATCGAGGATTCGAAGAAGGTTCTATCTGTAGAGAATATTGAGGTGGTCAGAGATTTCAGCGATGTCTTTCCTGAAGATTTGTTGGGTTTGCCACCTGCAAGGGAGTTAGAGTTTGGCATTGAGCTCGTACCCGGCACAACACCTATTTCCATTGCACCTTATTGCATGGCGCCAGCGGAATTGGCAGAGTTAAGGAAACAGCTGCAGGAATTACTTGATAAAGGCTTCATCCGGCCGAGCGTTTCGCCATGGGGAGCACCTGTTCTTTTTGTGAAAAAGAAGGATGGATCGATGAGGTTGTGCATAGATTACCGTAAGCTTAACCAGGTAACTATTAAAAACAAGTACCCTTTACCTCGTATTGATGACTTGTTTGATCAGTTGCGAGGAGCTTCTGTATTCTCTAAGATTGATCTTCGTTCTGGCTATCATCAACTCCGAATTAAGCCGGAAGATTATGCTAAGACGGCTTTTAGGACAAGATATGGCCATTATGAGTTCCTTGTCTTAACCTTTGGTTTGACAAATGCTCCACCAGTTTTTATGGATTTGATGAATAGAGTTTTTCGACAGTATCTGGATTCTTTTGTGGTAGTCTTCATTGATGATGTGTTGATTTATTCGCCCGATGAAGAGACTCATAGTGAGCATCTGAAGATTGTGTTGGGTGTCCTGAGGGAGCATAAGCTGTATGCTAAATTCAGAAAGTGCAACTTCTGGATGAAAGAAGTTCATTTCTTGGGTCATGTTATATCGGGAGAAGGTGTGTCTGTAGATCCAGCTAAAGTGGAAGCTGTTCTTGATTGGGAGACACCGAGATCTTCAGCTGACATCAGGAGTTTTCTCAGTTTGGCTGGCTATTATAGGAGATTCATCGAAGGATTTTCTTCTATTGCGGCGACTTTGACGAGGTTGACAAGGAAAGGAGTCAAGTTTGAGTGGTCAGAGGCTTGTGAAAAGGCGTTCCAGGAATTGAAGGCTCGTCTGACCTCAGCGCCAGTGCTTGTTTTGCCCAATGATGTAGATTCTTTCTCCATCTACACAGATGCTTCGAAGATTGGGCTTGGTTGTGTTCTGATGCAGGGTGGTCAAGTTGTGGCGTATGCTTCTAGGCAACTTAAGGAGCATGAGCGCAACTACCCGACCCATGACTTGGAGTTAGCAGCTGTGGTCTATGCTTTGAAAATTTGGAGGCACTATCTGTTAGATTTGAGCTCTTCTCAGACCACAAGAGTCTCAAATACTTGTTCTCGCAGAAGGAGGTTAATCTGAGGCAGCGGAGGTGGATAGAATTCATGAAAGACTAGGATTTTGATCTATCTTACCATCCAGGGAAGGTCAATGTAGTAGCAGATGCGTTGAGCAGGAAAAGACAGATGATGAGGCAAGACTGGAAGATGTTAGATGACGTTTCAAGTTCTTTAGCTGTTCTAGAACCTCAATTGTGTAACTTGTTCATGGCACAGTTGTCTTTGAGATCTTCTATTCTTGATCGGGTCATTGCATTGCAGAATGATGATCCGTTGTTGCAGGAGTTAGTTGGAAAGAGCGGAATTACCAGAGATGAAGATGATGTGATTCGCTTGAATCTTAGGGTATGTGTCCCTAATAATGTTGATCTGAGAAAGGAAATTTTGGAGGAGGCGCATAGATCTCAGTTCTCTATTCACCCAGGCAGTGGGAAGATGTACAAGGATCTGAAGCGTTCTTTCTGGTGGTCTGGCATGAAGCGAGATGTGGCTGATGTTGTGGCAAAGTGTCTGATTTGTCAGGGAGTGAAGGCAGAGCGTCAGCGACCTTCAGGTTTGATGCAGAGGTTAGATATCCCTCAGTGGAAGTGGGAGCAAGTGACCATGGACTTTGTATCCGGATTGCCTAGATCGGCTAGAGGAAATGATTCTATTTGGGTGATCGTTGATAGATTTTCGAAGAGTGCTCATTTCCTTGCCATGAAGAAGAAACAGTCCGTTGAGAGCTTGGCAAGACTGTATATTAATAGTATTGTGAAGCTGCATGGGATTCCGAAGTCGATTATCTCAGATCGTGATCCGAGATTAACTTCCAGGTTTTGGCAGAGTTTGCAGCAGGCTTTTGGCAGTCAGTTGAAGTTGAGTTCGGCATTTCATCCACAAACGGATGGATAGTCCGATAGGACTATTCAGACGTTGGAAGATATGCTTCGAGCTTGGGTTTTAGAATGGAAAGGTGATTGGGAGCGCCATCTATCTCTTGTGGAATTTGCTTATAATAACAGTTTGCATTCGAGCATCAGAATGGCACCTTTTGAAGCTTTGTACGGAAGACCCTGTAGATCCCCATTGTGTTGGGAGGAGTCAGGAGATCGACATCTGGTTGGACCTGAGGTAGTGCAAGAGACTTCAGCAAAGATTCAGATGATTGTGCAGAGAATAAAAGCGGCTCAGGATCGTCAAAAGAGTTATGCAGATGCAAGAAGGAAGGATTTGGCATTCGAGGTTGGAGACCATGTTTTCCTTAAGGTTTCGCCAACCAGAGGTGTAGTAAGATTCGGAAAGAGGGGTAAGCTGAACTCGAGATTCATTGGACCCTTTGAAATTCTGAAAAAGATCGGGAATGTGGCATACCAGTTAGCTTTGCCACCATCTTTAGCAGCGGTGCATCCAGTATTTCATGTATCCATGTTGAGGCAGTATGTTAGAGATCCGGCTCATGTGATCAGTTATGAGCCGATTCAGTTGCAGCCAGATTTATCTTATTCTGAACAACCTATGGAGATTCTGGACATGAAGGTGCAAGAATTAAGATCAAAGTCCATTCCATTTGTGAAGATTCTATGGAAGAACTTCTCACGTGAAGAGGCAACGTGGGAGCTTGAAGAAAGAATGAAGAAGCTTTATCCGTCCTTGTTCGGTGAGTAACTTAACTCAATCTTCGAGGACGAAGATTATTTTAAGGGAGAGAGGATGTAGTACCCTAGAATTTCCTTGAAATTATTCTGTACAATGTGTGTTTATTTCTGCATAATTTGAATGCTGTTGTGTGTAAGAACTAGGCGTCAAGATCGTTTGACGTTAAGGCTTGTAAGTGGCAATATCGTATGCCGTTTATATGGTGTTAACGATGATAGGTATTGACGTTTAATATTTTCTGAATTATTTAATTATGGGAAAGACTATAAACGACATCATCAATGGGCATTTATATTGGGGGAAGATGGCAACCTATGTTGACGCTAACCTGACTTGCCTGTTTTTGAGCTTTCCGTTCCGGATTTAAGAGATCGGCCGTTTCGGGAAGGTTTTAATGGGCTGATCCGATGTGTTTAGATCTGGGGGTCAGGATTAGGTCTGGTCTTTGCTTGAGAGGTCTTTATAAGACCAGATCTCGCAGAAAGAAAAGGGGGTTTTGGCTTTGGTTCTGGAGGAGAGAAAGAGGGCCGAGGAAGGGATTTACAAAGCGATCTGGTGCTTGTTCGTGCGATTCGGAGGCTTCTACATCGAGGAGATACATAGGACTTCATGTCGAAAAGCTCATCCAGGCGGAGGAACTTCATCGGAGGAGGTTTCGGATTGCTTGAAGACGGAGGAAAGAATTGTCTCCCAGGCAAGACGGGCTTCTTCGAGCTCGGATTCGACACTCCATTAGGAGGGATTGAGGCATGTTACATGGGGGATCTGTTTAGGATATGATATATTACGTATTTAACATTTTTCTGTATTTTTAAAGCATGAAAACAACCTACGGGAAGGGTTAGAAATGCCGTTATTTCATGCAGGTTTTCTGTGTTTTCTGTGTCTTAGAACTAGACGTCCAGGGGTATTGCCGTCTATATAATGTAAACGGCAATATCGACTGCCGTTTAGTTCATCCGAAATATATATGTATTTTCTGTCCTTACTATATGTAAACGGCGCTATGTGCCGCCGTCTGTTTGTGTTAACGGCGCTATGTGCCGCCGTCTATAACTACTTAACGACAACGTTTGTGGACGTCGACCATAGTAAACGCCGTATGATGGACGTCAAGATTATCAGAATCATGTATTCCCTGAAATTGAGTGAACTTGTTTAAATGTATAATTTATGAATGTATGCGTTTCAGCCATGAAATATTTGAGCATGTGGTTGTTATATTATGGACTGTCTATTGCTATAATGTACAGGTTACATATATGTATTAATGAACTTGCATAATTACATGACAACGATCAATGTTAAGTTAGTAAAAGATAAAGTATAATGATTTAAAAGAGAGCATGTTGATTGATGTTTAGATTACTGCAATAGATATGATATGTCAGTAATCCCTGTTCCATGTGAAAATTGTGAGCTTTTCTCAATATTAAACCATGTTAGTTAGTTGATTTAATAGACTTAATTTCATAAAAAATAGTTGCAGAAATCAGAAAATTATGAAATTTGGCATGTGTATTGTAATTACTGATTTCGAATTTCTGTTAAAATTTCAGAATTTTCAGACATGTGTACGTTCTGTTATGAATTTTTGAACAATATATTACACATAGAATTGAATAAATATGAATGAAAATGCAAGAATGAATATTAGTATCATGATAGCGATCTGTGGTACAGTAAATAGGATTTCAGAACTGAAAGTGTTGTAGTTTGAAATATTGCATTAACACATGTTAAATAGTATGAAATGAAATGTCACTATCTATTATACATGTTAGTGTATGCATTATAACAATGATGCCAATAAGACATTGCTATCTTAGAGATTCCTACAAGGAACTACACCGTAGATGCCCCTATGGTAATGGTTCACCTACATGTAAAGAAATGAATCTGTGGGCAATGGATTGAAATCCTGGAGGTAGACTTGTTCTACTGGTCAAGGTGGGAAGGACTGTCCCCGGTTTTGCGCAAATACTATGACTTCATCACCGCATTGCCTAGGTGATAAGTGAATGTTAAATGACTACTGATCTCTAATTTAGTGTGGGCTATGTCTTGGCAACTATATGAAATGACTACATCTACATGTTACATATCTACATGCTACATGTTATATGCTACAAGTTACATGTCTACCTGTTCTACATACTATGCACTACATGTTATATGCTTACATTTCTACACGTGAACTTGTTCAAAGGATTTCATGCTGCATGTCAATGTTTTAATATTACTACATGAAAATTGTTGTGTAAAAGAATAGTGCATGCATAAATGAGAAATTGACACATGAGAATTGTTGTAGGTCACATAACATCGAATAGATTCCATGAATAAGTAATTCTATGCTATATGTGAAACATGTTTTATTTCCATAATAGTTAGAATCACTATGAAATGAATGATTGCCAATGGACTTAGAACTATCGTAAGAAAAGTATATGATATCAATGAATGGAATGCTAATGTACTACCATGTTTTAAAAGTAATATACTGTTAATATCTTGAACTGTCTTTCATGTGATTTGCTGGGTCTTGTAGACTCATACTTGCCTAACATTTCAGGAGAGCCAGAGGATACAGAGGAGTTAGTGCAAACTGACTCAGAGCGTGAGGACGTGGAGACTTAGCTTGGCATAGAGAGATTTAGAGTGAATCTTGTATGTGAGAATCTTATGTAATTTCTTTTATGAAGCTGATCTTTGAAATGTAATAAACTTTGGACTATTGCTACCCTTTTTATGCATTAGATTTGCTTTTGAATAAATGCTGATTGCAAGTGTTTAATTCCATATTCGGCCATTTATCATTGGAATTGAATAGTTATTTGTGTATATTTCAACCTGTATTGTAATTGTTGGTTTCGTTCAACTGTAATACCTCTATTAGATCCAATGTGAGTTGGTGTAACTATACTGGGTCTAAGAGGGGCGTTACAGTAATGATCAGGCCAATCCTGAAGAAGACTGCATATGAACTATTCAAAGGGAAGAAGCCAAAGATCAGTCACTTCAGGACTTTTGGATGTCCTTGCTTCATTCACAACAATGGAAAAAGGGACATTGGTAAGTTGGATGCCAAATCAGATGAAGGCATCTTTATGGGGTACACCTCTAAACCCAAAGGCTATAGAGTATTTAACAAACGTACTTTATTGATTGAATAGTCTGTACATATTATTTTTGATGAAACTAACCCTTCCTTGAGAAAGGAAGTAGATAGTGACAATGATGATGCAGATGAACTGTCCAAGAAACTAAAAGATACATCAATTGAGGACAAGGATGATCCACCTCTAGAAGAATTGCAACAAGAAGAAGTTACTCATGAAAATCTTCCAAAGGAGTGGAGATACAAGAAAGATCACCCACTTGAGAATATTATTGGTGATCCATCCATAGGGGTAAGAACAAGAGGTAATGTTATTCCTTGTGATTACCTAGCTTTTGTTTCTCAAGTAGAGCCTAGGACAGTCAATGAAGCTCTTTTTGATGAATCTTGGATAGTAGCCATGCAAGATGAATTAAATCAATTGAAGAGAAACCAAGTATGGTCACTTGTTCCTAGACCATCAGACCATCCAGTCATTGGTACCAAATGGGTGTTCAGAAATAAACTGGATGAAACTGGTGCAATCTTAAGAAACAAGGCCAGATTGGTAGCTCAAGGCTATTCTCAAGTGGAAGGCATAGATTTAGATCAAACCTATGCACCTGTAGCTAGACTTGAGGCTATTAGGATATTACTAGCATATGCATCAGCTTTAAACTTGACATTATTTCAAATGGATGTTAAATCCACATTTTTAAATGGTTTTATAAAAGAGGAAGTTTATGTGGAACAACCTCCGAGTTTTGATGATACAGAATTTCCCAATCATGTTTTCAAACTTCATAAGGCGTTATATGGTTTAAAACAGACACCTAGAGCCTGGTATGAAAGGCTTAGCTCTTTTCCTTTAAACCATGGTTTCAGTAGAGGTCAAGTAGATAGTACCCTTTTCATAAAGTCAAAGGTCAAACACATTCTATTAGTCCAAATTTATGTAGATGATATTATCTTTGGGTCTATTGATGAATCCCTTTGCAAGTACTTTGAAAAGTTGATGCAGGGAGAATTTGAAATGAGCATGATGGGAGAACTTAATTACTTCCTTGGATTACAAATCAAACAAGGAAAGGAAGGAACTCACATCCGTCAAGCAAAGTACACAAAAGAACTCTTAAAGAAATTTGGATTCGAAAATACCAAGCCACTGTCAACACCGATGAGCACATCAACAAGGATGGACCGTGACAAAGATGGTAAGAAAGTAGATCAAAAGATCTACAGAGGTATGATTGGTTCACTACTTTATTTAACTGCTAGTAGACCAGATATACTATTTAGTGTATGCATGTGTGCTAGATATCAAGCTGATCCTAAAGAATCACATTTAATTTCGGTTAAAAGAATATTTAGATATTTAGCTAGAACTCATGACTTAGGTCTGTGGTATCCAAAATCTTGCGAAATCGATTTAATAGGATACTCAGATGCTGACTATGCTGGATGCAAGATAGATAGAAAAAGCACCAGTGATTGTTGCCAATTTCTTGCAGGATGCTTGATATCATGGTCTTCAAAGAAACAAAACTCAGTGGCACTATCAACAGCTGAAGCTGAATATGTAGCTGCTGGAAGTTGCTGTACACAACTCCTATGGATAAAGCAACAACTTGAAGACTTTGGATTAAGTATCAAATCAATCCCACTGCTATGTGACAACACCAATGCCATTAATCTCACCAAGAATCCAGTTCAGCACTCAAAGACCAAACATATTGAGGTTAGATATCATTTTATTCGTGATCATGTTGCAATTGGAAATATTGAAATATCCTTTATTGATACAAATGGCCAATTAGCAGACATTTTCACAAAAGCCTTACGTGAAGAGAGATTCACATCTCTCAGAAGGGAATTAGGCATGTGCAATTTGTGATAAAAGTTTGTTTGCAACTGGCACATTAATTTTTAGATTTAAGTTGTTTTCCTCCATGTTTTTAAGTGAAAGAAATTCAAATTACCCCTTGTAACCGCTCTTTCATTGAAGTCAGTCTGAATAGTCAACACCTTTTGTCGTTTATCTCCGCCTTTTGGCGCCTCACTTTCCACCCCATTATTTATTCCAAAAATTAAATGCGATAACGATTCATCTCCCGTCTTCAACCCTTTCCCTCTTTATCTGCTTGTGCGAGCCGATGCCCTAACCTCTTCAACAACGACTCTCGACCCTTTGAAAATTTGCTTCCATTCCCACAAAAGATCTCTTGAGGGTTTTCACTTCTTCCCTCATCTCAATCCTCCAGAAACCTTCTTCACCTGATTTCATGGCCGCATCCGTCGTCGCTGGAAGTCTTGGGGGCTACGGCGCTGAGTTCCTCACTCCTGCACAGCAGGAGAGGTTCACCTTTGTGAAAACTAAGGTCTGTGGAAACAAGGCAGTGGACATAGCATATCTTGAAAATAATGGTATGCACAGCGTAGCAGCAGCATTGAGCAAGATGCAGTGGTTGGGAATCACCACCTTCTCAGAGGTAAGTTATCTAGACCTCGTAAAGGCCTTTTTTATCTGTTTGAAAGCAGAGGTAGACGGGTCCCTAGTTTCATCTGTTAAGAGAACTCTAATTAAGATAGATTATGACCTATTGCACCGGTTATTTGGGGTGAAGACTTCAGGGCACAGTGGGGTTCACACCGTGGACGCCCAAGCTAAAGGTCTTGGTATTATAGGACCGGAGTTTAGACTGAGGGATGGCAAATTATACATTAATCAGTTCAATGCTTTCAACCACCTCCTTCATTTCATAGTTTGCCAAATCTTAGTTCCTAGAAGTGCAACATTCTCAACCTGCACCAAGGCTGATTCAGATGTAATGTTTTGGGCCATTCAAAACAAGGAGATTAACATGGCCGAAGTGATGTTTGAACGAATGAAATTTACTCATGACCAGATCTGGGATACCAGGAGTAAGCTTAATGTGTCATTGCCTTATGCCCACTTTCTTACAAAGATATTCAAATACTTTGGTGTTGATTTGTCTGGGGCGGTAGTAGAGAACATGGGCCAAGCTATTAGGTCCAGGAATCTGAGAAAAAGTGGATTTTCATTGGTCAATGGAATTTGGTCTAAAACCTCTGTAGCAGAAGGAGAGGCCATTATTGAAGATGTCCCAGATGTTCAAGAAGATGTGCCCGAAGCCTCAACAGAGCCAGCAGGAGCAGCATCAGTAGCAAATGATGAACCATCAGAACTTGCAGCATCATCTGAATTGGCAGCAGCAGTACAAGCAGAATCACAACCTTCAGTAGCTCAAGCAGAAGAACCAGTGGAAGGTGCAGTTTTTGTAGATGCTCCCATTCAGGGGGAGCAAGACAGGATCATGGAAGATGCTCCCATTTAGGGGGATCAAGAGACTGAGGACCTCTCTACATCTCAAGGGGTGCATACAACAGATGCCCCTGTTCATGAAGAACAGACCACAGCTCATCAGGATACAACTGAGAGGAAAGGCAAAACGATTGCTCACAGAAGGTGAAGGACATCACAAAAGCTGAAATTGAAGCCTATTCTGAAAGGATTGGAAGCACAAAATGCACTCTTATCCTCAGTCCAATCAGATGTATGCTCTATCATTGTTCGCCAGGACTCTACTTCCAATAATGTATCACAGGTAAAATACTCTTTGAAATGGTTTAACAAGGAAATGAGCAGCATGAAGGTAACACTTTCTGAGATTCTGAAGGCAATAAGTTCTCCACCTCATGGCACTCAAAATGTTTCAAAAGCTGTTCTTAGGCCATCAGGGCCAGTAATCACAGAAGAAGACAGTGTGCCAGTCCAAGTTCAGACTCAGCAGCAAGCAGAAGAACCCGGACCATCTGATGAGAATGCAGGGCCATCTGGGCAGAATCTTGAAGAGGAGTCTCATGTGGCTGTTTCAATGGCATATGAAGTACCCTCTGATGATCAAAGGCCAGTAGTACAGGCTGAGGGTCTGTCACCCCTGGAGATTTCAGCAGCAGTTGGAGAAGCACAGGCTGTTGTTCTCGAGCCTTCCACTCTTCCTACTCCAGCCCCTCCTTCTCCACCCACCTCATCCACAGCTCCTCCAGCACCTCCTGTTCCTAAACGGCCACGTTCACGACAAATCTCCTCTCCCACTCCTTTCACTTCTTCCACCACTCCTTTACCTTCCTCCACTATCGAAGTTCCTCCCGGATCTTCTTTAGCTAGAGCTTCCTCATCTGGTCCCTCCTCCTCAAGACCCAATGATCCTTCTACCATCAGTCCCGACTCTTTGATTCACCCACCAGCACCTCCATCTTTCATCACTCTCATTCCTGAAGGTTCCCAACTCACCCAACCTGAGATCCATGGCATCAAGGATGAATTTGAAGAAACAATTCTCAAATATGTCCTAACCACTGGAACTCACTCTCACAGGACTGGTATTTCCAACCTTGTCTCCAAACGAAGGAGACTTACTTCCACCCTTCCTGTCTCCTCAGATCCTTGCTATCCACCTCTGTGGTTTTCCCTAGCCATTGCAAATAAGCACAAACCCCTTTATGAGGAATACCTTCAAAAAGTGGTTCTTGCTCATATTTTTGGTTTACCTTTCCAAAATCTTTCCAACTATCTGACTACTATTTTCTCTTACACTTCTCTTTCAAAGGCTCAACAGTCAAAAATATTTTCTGTGACTGAAGCCAAAACTGAAGAGCAGTGGGCACGGATCAACAGTGCTTTGTACTCCCAATTTAAGAGAGTCCAAGCTGCCAGATATCCTCCCAGGGAAGCCCCTCTCCCTTTGTATGAATGGTTCTAGATCCATCACAAGAACCTGTTTGGACCTTTCATTCAGAAAGAAATCAAGTTCATCAGGCAGTATCAGATGTTATGCAATTACTGCTATATCAACAGCTTGGATGAACCTCAGTTGGGGCAGTTTCGTACAACCATCACAGCTTTACAGTCCACTCATTGTGAACCTCTTCAGGTAGACTTTCCTACCTTGAAGTTCCCAGACATCGTGTTCCTTCCATTACTCCACTCCTTGATCATGGATTCCTCGGTTGGTACACTTGTCTTTGAGAGAGCTGCTAGAGTCATGGCCAGGTTGCATGTCTATGAAGGCCGTGATCTTTCTTTCCAAAGATTTGTGTTCAAACACTATCATGAATGGCAGATTTCAGCTGATATCCTCGCTCCCATTCTCTCAGAATGTGAAAGGCTGACCTCTGATGAGTGGCTCAAGCACTATCCTTTGTCTGCTCAACAGCTGTCTGATCTGAATGCCTCCCAGGCATAAGCAAATCTACCTCCTCTGTCACCTGGTGACTTTCTGGACGCCAATTCCCGTCACCTCATCAGAAATACATTCGCAATCTGGCTTGAGAGATTCAAGATTTTTCGTGATTTGACGAAGGAGCTCCGATCTCATCAGATCTTCTATCTTATCAAGATGGACAAGTTTCTCCTCTTTACCAGCTTTGGGTCCTTCTCCACTTTCAAAATAGCCTTAGGTTTGGATAAATATGGGGACTTTATTTCTGAGCAGTGGAACCTTCATCTCAAGCGGATGGCCCCCACTATGGGACCCTCCTATAACATTGAGATTGGAGCTTTTCAAGCACATTTTGAAGAGCAGGAAATATTGACACTTCCTGTCATCCGACAGTTTGCCTCCTTGTTGTCTCCTGCCTTCTATCATGATCCTTCTCTTCGACCTCAAGAACAATAATAAAATTCACTTCTCTTGTCTTCATATACTACTTATCCTGTCTTTGTCTCAGATTACTTCTTTTTTTTTTTCTTAATGACAAAAAGGGGGAGGAAAAAACTTATGTCTGAAACATCTATATGCATTTTTTCATCCATACTTATTGTTCAGTTTTGTCATCACCGAAAATGGGGAGATTGATGACCAGTCTGTCCCCATGTAATTTTAATTAATTATATATATATTTTGATGATTAACAAAACCAAACAAAAGTTTATCAATTATATCTAATGAATATTTCATAAGTCTTAAGCACAGGAAAAATACCAAGGTCAAATACGCCAATAAAGGTATGCATTACTTTTCCGAAGCCTTAATCTTTTCAACATGATATTTCTCTAAGTCCATATCGACTTCTATTGAAGGCCATAACGATTTCTTTATAAGCATATCGATTTCAATTGAATTATCATAACGATTTCCTTTCTGGCTAAAAAGTCATGTTGTTTCAAACAAATCGATGTCGTAATGATTCTATAAGTGATCGCAACGATTTCCTTATAAGACTGAAAAGTCATGTTATTTCAAACAAGTCGATGTCACAACGACTCTATAAGTTACCGTAACGATTTCTTTAGAGCCTGTAACGACTTGCTCGTCACAACGACTCTATAAGTTACCGTAACGATTTCTTTAGAGCTCGTAATGACTTGTCTGTCGCAACGACTATATAAGTTATCGCAACGATTTTTTTAGAGCCCGTAACGACTTGCTCGTCACAACGACTGTAACGACCCTCTTCATACCGGTACGATTATACCAATCCCCATCGGTATAAAGGGCATCATCACAGTGGGACATGTACACAACACCAGTCGATAGGTTGATATGTACCTGGATAGCAATAGAGTACAGCGGAATAAAATAAATAACTCAACTCTTACCCATCACCAACACACATTCCACAATCTAAATAGCGAAATAGAAAGACAATGTCCACATCAATACAAGATAAAAGAACTACATTGTCTAAATATTGTCCATACAATAATCCTTTTCATGCTAGGAAAAAAAGAAAGTACAACTAATAACAGCTCCACAAAATAGTCTTCTAATGACGATCCTCACCAAGCTTCCTTCTAGCACCCGATACCTGTCAACCTGTACGCCGAAGCAAGAGTGAGTCCAAAGCCTCAGCAAGCAAACCAAAGTCTTAAACTTAAACATGTCACACTCACAATATGGCATTAACATTAAAGAAATGCACACTATCATCAAATCAAGAAGGTACTCATGGTCCTTACTTTCAACTAGCAATACATATTATCTTGTCAGGAGCATGCTTTAGTCTACCATAATTCTATTCTAAATCGTGAGCATTACATTATACACATGCACTTATTTAATACATTTAACATGTAGCATGATTCGTCCACAGATCCTTTTAACCCATAGATATCTCTACTACTAGAGTATACAATTGAGCGTAAAGAAAAGAACAAGCTAGCACGATGACTACTTTCTTTTGAAATGACCTTTTTGTATTTATTTATACAATTTACTTGCTGTTTTAACATAATAAAATCACATGCACATAGTTTCACATTTGTAGCATGACTTGAAGGTTAAAACATGGTGAAACCATTTAGCAATCCATGAGCACTTAAGTATGAACTTTTATACTAATTGAGCCTTTCAACTAGCATGGAATCCAAATATTTTTCATGCATTTTCCATATTCATAATCATCCTTTTGCAAACGCGAAAATCCTATTACATGCTCACTACCATTTCATTCACGTGAGAGCTATATATATATACAATTCAATCACAACATGATAGCAATTAACGTGAGATTCTCATATGTTTCAAAGGGAAGTTCCTAATATGGATTCTACTAATTCTTACACATGTGAAACATCGTTTTGCATACATTTAGGTTGCTGTTTGGATATGCATTTAACACTTTCATGACATATATCATAAGTTCACAATCTAACACATTTATCCCACATGATTGCACACTTACTCATTCACATTGTTCACTTTTACACATTTAACATGTACACATGTTCACACTTACACAATTTACACGTTTCCACATCATTTACTCTACCACTTTCACTTATCACGTATCACATCGATTGCTCTTACCACGTGCATCATGGGCACTTACCACGTGCCCTGTTCTAATATTTCACGCTTTATTCATTTTTCATTGCTTAAACAATTTGCCATGTCACATAGTCCTAACCACCAGTAGAGGACACTAACAAATATCTCATAGCTCGTGCTCATTCCTTAGCACAGCTCTCAACACAACTCATATCACAACGCATGACACAACTCATACACATACTCACCACCTAGGCAATACAGCGGTGAATCTTGGTAACTGCGCAGACCGGGAGAAGCCCTCTCCACCCTATCCAGTGGTACTTGTCCACCTCCGGGGTTTTCCCAATGCCTTTGGGACAAACTTATATCACATGGAGCCTTCCATAGGGACTTTTCTATATACGGATCCCGATGCCTCTAGGGTAGCAGTGTCACATAGGCACAACTTTTACACTTTACTCAGGCAGAGTTTTAACACGTATTTTACACATAACACTCACATCTCCTTCAGTTTCTCATGCACAATGTGACTCTATTTTTCCTCTAATCATGCTATTACAGATGACCATAATTAACATTCCGGAAGTTCATTAATCAGGTTAAATTGTTCAGTAACCAAATCATTTCATAATAGCTTGCATTAGTCACGCATTTTGCATGGAAATTTCATATTGCACTATATAATTGTCCAAATGACTTGAAACTTTGACCACATACTGGTTTCAGGTTTAGGATTCTACATGCAAATTTTCAGATTTTTCTGAACTTAAACAAATTTACAGAAAATCAAACATCCATTTCACATGCTATTTGAAATCCCTATTAGCCTGGAAATCTAGCATAAACAATTGATTTAACATGCCTCAGCCCTGACCTAATATGCATGTATTCGCACGAAATTCTACCTGTATTTATTGCACAAAGCACGATTTACTATAGAATTTAATAGTCCTACACATGTTCTCTATTTTCCTAAAATATGAATTCTAACAAATCATATAAACATGGGTCATAGAAATTGCAGGGAATAAACTGATGCATGCATACATGGCTCACAACATTTAGCACTTTCCGACCCTCACTAAATCATCCAAACAATGAGTCAAGAAGGTCATTGCCTTAACATACATGCATTTTTGCAAAGCAATTAAATTGCATTACTCATACCATGCTCAATAACCCATCCACACACCACAATAGATATCTTACATAATGTATAGGGTTTACAGTATATCCTCATCGCGAGAAACACATCGAAAATAGTCATTTAAGGGAGAAAACAGTTAACGGTTCTGTCCTGACGAACTCAACGTCAATGACCTGGCCGTATACAGGGGTTGACGGCATTATCGCATGTCGTTAACAGATGCACTAGACGGCAAGGTCTCTTGCCGTCAAGTTCCTGTCTTTGTAAGAACACAGACCGAGCTTGGAAAAAAATTTAGAATAGGGGTTCCAGGACACGAATTAAGATCCACAAAATTTCTGAGACTTAGGGGATATGTCTAGGCTCAAGACCTAGGGTTTACTTGCCTGAAGAAAAACCTCTAAACGGATCAAAATAGCCGATGGAGCTCTCCTTGGCACTTGCCAAGAAGCCTTCAGAAATCCTTTGCTCCGGGTTCCAGGGGGTTGCAGGTCGCAGTCCAACACCGGGGAAGCCTTCTCCTATGTATGGCCTTCCTCCTTGTTGTAGAAGCTCACCCGAAAACACCTCCAGTCGCCGGATCTAAGCCTTCCAAGGTCAGTCCCTCATCTCTTCTCTCAGCTAGGGTTTCCTTTTAGAAAATGAGCCAAGGGAGCTCTCTAGGTTGCAAAGAGAGGTGTTTTATAGAATAAGGGGGCAAGAGGGGCTCGTGCAGGACTGAAGGGACAAGTAAGAGACGTTGGGAAGACATCTCCCCAATCAGAAGCTTGGCCCAATGAGTGCTCTCTGCGATCTGCTGCGCACAAAAAATTAGAGATATTGACGTCCACATCCATGGACGGCTACATTAGGGTTGGCGTTCGTCGATATGGACGCTGACATAACATGGGCGTCCATCCATGTTGACGCCAAGACACTCTTCTGCCAGAACTTAAAATCATGCAGAACCATGCTTAATCCACTCATACATGCACATGAAACCTATGTAGTATAGTGTATACACCACTACACCATGTAAACATCCAATATTTACTACTAATCCTACACATACATACATAGGTACATCAAGATAACAACACGCACATGAATATCTTCATACGCATACAAGGTATAAGGTATAATATGTATATTAATACACCGGGCAATCAATAACATTTATACCTAGGCATACACAAGCATACATGAATACACTAAGATAAGATGTACGTAGATATATACCTATGCATACACACACGGGTGTAGCATACTTATGTACATTATGCTTGAAATAGATGGATACAACATGCGCACCGATAATTAGATTAACTTGCACAACTTTACCTAACATTGCTTAAGTACTATATGCATAGGATTCCTTAATATGCACTATATGCATGATTTAGCCAATTGACTATTCTCACCTAATTATCATAAAAATACATGCATGTCATTCATGAGGAGTATAGAATCCCAATATAAACTACTAAATACACCTACCATGCTTGAACTCTTTATGTACATGCAATGTACGAAGTACAATGTACGCATTAACTAAACCATGCAATGAACCATGTTTACAACTAAACATACTCATGCATACATAAGTACACCAACGTGTTATGCATGTAGAATTAGGTATACAATTGTCACACGCATAGGATAACATACATACGTACACACACATATGTACTTCATATACTCTCATACAAAATTCCATGAAATAGGTAGTATATGATATTCTTCATTATTTAGAAAATACATACATAATATTACTCAATCATTCTAAGTCTAAGATTCTTGGAAAAGAACAGAGAACATTCATATTACTTCTTAATTTAGCTAATTGCTCACTTCTACGCGAATACACGTATACTATATATATATATATATATATATATATATATACGTATATGCTCAGGCTCAAGAGAAGTATAAAACTTATAGTAGGCACAATGAACCACGCATGCTATGCACACAACAAGCGAACTCCCAACACACCATTCATATACATACATATATATAAAAGAGAATAAAAATTCGCGGTCTAACACTCTCCCCCTCTAGAAAAAGATCTTCGTCCTCGAAGATCGCATCGAGTACCTGTGGTGACGTCGCCGAGGTCATCACCAGCTATTCCTTGCTCCTATATCGCGGTCGATGAAGCACCTCGCGGAGTGAACTTCGTCTTCAGATTCGGACACTCTTTAAGCCTATGATCTTTGATTCCACATTTAAGACACCTTCCTTCCTTTCTCCAACATGCTTTCCCGCCATGACGCTTCCCGCACTGGGTGCACTCGGGTTTCTCGATGCTTGAGGCCACAGTTGATTGTTGACTTTCCAAGGGTTTCTCCTTCTTCTTATCTTGCATTTGGAATGGCTTGATCATATTCTCCTTTGGAGTTGCCTCCCCCTCTGGGAGAGATCCCGCTCCATTCTCTTGCTGGCTGGTCACGCCTAGAAGTTCTCCTATGATACGCGAATCGAGTTCCAGAAGCCTAGCCCTCACTGATGGCTTAAGTCCTTTCACAAAATTCTTCAGCTTGCGGTTCTGCTCATAACTCCGAGACTGAGCACTACGTCTACCACGTCCAGCCATCGTCTGCAAAATAAATAACTCAATTAGAACCTAGGTTACTATATCCTAACTATTCCCCTTACAATCTTCCATTTAGTATTAGTAATTTCTACCTGTATGGACAAATTTTCTATGAAGACTTTGCAATATTGTGATGGTGATGGTCTATCCATGTACAGTCTCAACCTTGGTGCTCTGATACCAATGTCTGTAATGACCCTCTTCATATCGGTACGATTATACCAATCCCCATCGGTATAAAGGGCGTCGTCACAGTGGGTCATGTACCCAACACTAGTCGATAGGTTGATATGTACCTGGATAGCAATAGAGTACAGCGGAATAAAATAAATAACTCAACTCTTACCCATCACCAACACACATTCCACAATATAAATAGCGAAATAGAAAGACAATGTCCACATTAATACAAGATAAAAGAACTACATTGTCCAAATATTGTCCATACAATAATCCTTCTCGTGCTAGGAAAAAAGAAAGTAGAACTAATAACAGCTCCACAAAATAGTCTTCTAATGACGATCCTCACCAAGCTTCCTTCTAGAACCCGATACCTATCAACCTGTACGCCGAAGCAAGAGTGAGTCCAAAGATTCAGCAAGCAAACCAAAGTCTTAAACTTAAACATGTCACACTCACAATATGGCATTAACATTAAAGAAATGCACACTATCATCAAATCACGAAGGTACTCATGGTCCTTACATTCAACTAGCAATACATATTATCTTGTCAGGAGCATGCTTTAGTCTACCATAATTCTTTTATAAATCATGAGCATTACATCATACACATGCACTTATTTAATACATTTAACATGTAGCATGATTTGTCCACACATCCTTTTAACCCATAGATATTTCTACTACTAGAGCATATAATTGAGCGTAAAGAAAAGAACAAGCTAGCACGATGACTACTTTCTTTTCACAGGACCTTTTTGTATTTATTTATACAATTTACTTGCTGTTTTAACATAATAAAATCACATGCACATAGTTTCACATTTGTAGCATGACTTGAAGGTTAAAACATGGTGAAACCATTTAGCAATCCATGAGCACTTAAGTATGAACTTTTATACTAATTGAGCCTTTCAACTAGCATGGAATCCAAATATTTTTCATGCATTTGCCATATTCATAATCATCCTTTTGCAAACGCGAAAATCCTATTACATGCTCACTACCATTTCATTCACTTGAGAGCTATATATATATATACAATTCAATCACAACATGATAGCAATTAACGTGAGATTCTCATATGTTTCAAAGGGAAGTTCCTAATATGGATTCTACTCATTCTTACACATGTGAAACATCGTTTTACATACATTTAGGTTGCTGTTTGGATATGCATTTAACACTTTCATGACATATATCATAAGTTCACAATCTAACACATTTATCCCACATGATTGCACACTTACTCATTCACATTGTTCACTTTTACACATTTAACATGTACACATGTTCACACTTACACAATTTACACGTTTCCACATCATTTAATCTACCACTTTCACTTATCACGTATCACATCGATTGCTCTTACCACGTGCATCATGGGCACTTACCACGTGCCCTGTTCTAATATTTCACGCTTTATTCATTTTTCATTGCTTAAACAATTTGCCATGTCACATAGTCCTAACCACCAGTAGAGGACACTAACAAATATCTCATAGCTCGTGCTCATTCCTTAGCACAGCTCTCAACACAACTCATATCACAACGCATGACACAACTCATACACATACTCACCACCTAGGCAATACAGCGGTGAATCTTGGTAACTGCGCAGACCGGAAGAAGCCCTCTCCACCCTATCCAGTGGTACTTGTCCACCTCCGGGGTTTTCCCAATGCCTTTGGGACAAACTTATATCACATGGAGCCTTCCATAGGGACTTTTCTATATACGGATCCCGATGCCTCTAGGGTAGCAGTGTCACATAGGCACAACTTTTACACTTTACTCAGGCAGAGTTTTAACACGTATTTTACACATAACACTCACATCTCCTTCAGTTTCTCATGCACAATGTGACTCTATTTTTCCTCTAATCATGCTATTACAGATGACCATAATTAACATTCCGGAAGTTCATTAATCAGGTTAAATTGTTCAGAAACCAAATCATTTCATAATAGCTTGCATTAGTCACGCATTTTGCATGGAAATTTCATATTGCACTGTATAATTGTCCAAATGACCTAAAACTTTGACCACATACTGGTTTCAGGTTTAGGATTCTACATACAAGTTTTCAGATTTTTCTGAACTAAAACGAATTTACAGAAAATCAAACATCCATTTCACATGCTATTTGAAATCCCTATTAGCATGGAAATCTAGCATAAACAATTGATTTAACATGCCTCAGCCCTGACCTAACATGCATGTATTCGCACGAAATTCTACCCATATTTATTGCACAAAGCACGATTTACTAGAGAATTTAATAGTCCTACACATGTTCTCTATTTTCCTAAAACATGAATTCTAACAAATCATATAAACATGGGAAAATCATAGAAATTGCAGGGAATAAACTGATGCATGCATACATGGTTCACAACATTTAGCACTTTTCGACCCTCACTAAATCATCCAAACAGTGAGTCAAGAAGGTCATTGCCTTAACATACATGCATTTTTGCAAAGCAATTAAATTGCATTACTCATACCATGCTCAATAACCCATCCACACACCACAATAGATATCTTACATAACGTATAGGGTTTACAGTATATCCTCATCGCGAGAAACACATCGAAAATAGTCATTTAAGGGAGAAAACAGTTAACGGTTCTGTCCTGACAAACTCAACGTCAATGACCTGGCCGTGTACAGGGGTTGACGGCATTATCGCATGCCGTTAACATATGCACTTGACGGCAAGCTCTCTTGCCGTCAAGTTCCTGTATGTGTAAGAACACAGACCGAGCTTGGAAAAAAATTCAGAATAGGGGTTCCAAGACACGAATTAAGATCCACAAAATTTCTGAGACTTAGGGGATATGTCTAGGCTCAAGACCTAGGGTTTACTTGCCTGAAGAAAAACCTCTAAACGGATCAAAATAGCCGATGAAGCTCTCCTTGGCACTTGCCAAGAAGCCTCCAGAAATCCTTTGCTCCGGGTTCCAGGGGGTTGCAGGCCGCAGTCCAACGCCGGGGAAGCCTTCTCCTATGTATGGCCTTCCTCCTTGTTGTAGAAGCTCACCCGAAAACACCTCCAGTCGCCGGATCTAAGCCTTCCAAGGTCAGTCCCTCATCTCTTCTCTCAGCTAGGGTTTCCTTTTAGAAAATGAGTCAAGGGAGCTCTCTAGGTTGCAAAGAGAGGTGTTTTATAGAATAAGGGGGCAAGAGGGGCTCGTGCAGGACTAAAGGGACAAGTAAGAGACGTTGGGAAGACATCTCCCCAATCAGAAGCCTGGCCCAATGAGTGCTCTCTGCGCTTTGCTGCGCACAAAAAATTAGAGATATTGACGTCCACATCCATGGACGGCTACATTAGGGTTGGCGTCCGTCGATATGGACACTGACATAACATGGGCGTCCATCCATGTTGACGCCAAGACACTCTTCTGCCAGAACTTAAAATCATGCAGAACCATGCTTAATCCACTCATACATGCACATGAAACCTATGTAGTATATGTATACACCACTACACCATGTAAACATCCAATATTTACTACTAATCCTACACATACATACATAGGTACATCAAGATAACAACACGCACATGAATATCTTCATACGCATACAAGGTATAAGGTATAATATGTATATTACTACACCGGGCAATCAATAACATTTATACCTAGGCATACACAAGCATACATGAATACACTAAGATAAGATGTACGTAGATATCTACCTATGCATACACACACGGGTGTAGCATACTTGTGTACATTATGCTTGAAATAGATTGATACAACATGCGCACCGATAATTAGATTAACTTGCACAACTTTACCTAACATTGCTTAAGTACTATATGCATAGGATTCCTTAATATGCACTATATGCATGATTTAGCCAATTGACTATTCTCACCTAATTATCATAAAAATACATGCATGTCATTCATGAGGAGTATAGAATCCCAATATAAACTACTAAATACACCTACCATGCTTGAACTCTTTATGTACATGCAATGTACAAAGTACAATGTACGCATTAACTAAACCATGCAATGAACCATGTTTACAACTAAACATACTCATGCATACCTAAGTACACCAATGTGTTATGCATGTAGAATTAGGTATACAATTGTCACACGCATAGGATAACATACATACGTACATACACATATGTACTTCATATACTCTCATACAAAATTCCATGAAATATGTAGTATACGATATTCTTCATTATTTAGAAAATACATACATAATATTACTCAATCATTCTAAGTCTAAGATTCTTGGAAAAGAACAGAGAACATTCATATTACTTCTTAATTTAGCTAATTGCTCACTTCTACGCGAATACACGTATACATATATATATATATATATATATATATATATATATATATATATATATATATATATATATATAGTATATGCTCAGGCTCAAGAGAAGTATAAAACTTATAGTAGGCACAATGAACTACGCATGCTATGCACACAACACGCGAACTCCCAACACACCATTCATATACATACATATATATAAAAGAGAATAAAAATTCGGGGTCTAACAACGACTCTATATGTTACCGTAACGATTTCTTTAGAAACTCGTAACGACTTGCCTGTCGTAACGACTCTATAAGTTATCGCAACTATTTCTTTAGAAAGCGCAACGATTTACTTTTTGTAACGATTTCATAACTTACCGTAACGACTTCGTTAGAACTCGCAACGACTTGCTTATTGTAACGACTTCATAAGTTACCATAACGATTTCTTTAGAGTTCATAACGACTTGATAAGTATTCATAACGATTTCTTTAGAATTCACGACGACTTGCTCTGTATAATGATTTGTTAAGTATTTCACATCGATTTCTTCAGAAACACAACAATTTGCTTTGTGCAACGATTCATTAAGTGTTTATGATATATCTTTTGTCACATAACGATTTGCTCTGACTCATAACGATTTCATAAGTCATATAGTCATCGATTTCATATCTTGATATCTTATTCATCTTAAAAGCGTTGACTAGTCAAAGTCCACGTAGACATCTCTCATACGCTTTTGCATTTATGAGATCTGAACATATCTCTGCATGCATGCAGACCATATTGTGCCTACTCTGATTACGTCCTTTAGACTTAAGCTATTTTGCACTAATATTTTCATGTCTATTGCTACTGACGTTGACTGACATCAGAGACAGCTTAGCTGTCTGCTATTTGAGATTG
This sequence comes from Colocasia esculenta, assembly GCA_014218235.1. Lineage (NCBI taxonomy): Eukaryota > Viridiplantae > Streptophyta > Magnoliopsida > Alismatales > Araceae > Colocasia > Colocasia esculenta. The sequence goes on along the minus strand of CM024755.1, from coordinate 60,755,453 downwards.
ACATTTGTGCAGACCTCTGAACTAGCTTCATGGTACAACATTAAACAAATAGAAGCCAACAGATATTTCTGAATATCTATCTCTTTGTGTGCTCAAGTGATCAAAAGACTGTTGACTGGAAGCTTCCAAGACTCCAGAAGTCATTCAGTCTAACGACTACTCAAAAGAGAGACAACGGACACTTCAACGTCTACATTTCAAATTGAAGATATAAATTCAAGTCAGAAGAACAGAAGAAATGAGATCGCGCATTCAAGCATTCAAATTCTTCTGAAGAAAGTCCAGAGCCAAGAACCTTCATTCCACTTAGCTTTTGCTCTTTCGCTCTCCACTAGTTTGTGAAAATCTTGAGAGAGCCTATATAGTTCTGAGAGTGTGCCTTGTTTAGATCTTTGCTCTCAGTTCTAGTTGCTTCAGATCCTTTCTTATCAAAAGCTTGATCTAGGGGCTTAAATTTCATTCACTCTCTTTGTGTTGTTCCCTTCGGTTGTGAAGGAAGACCTGGTGGTATCCAGGGTGTTAGTCCCGTCAGTTGTGAAGGAAGACCTGGTGCGGTATCCAGGGTGTTGTTCCCTTCGGTTGTGAAGGAAGACCTGGTGTCGTATCCAGGGTGTTGTTCCCTTCGGTTGTGAAGGAAGACCTGGTGTACTATCCAGGGTGTTGTTCCCTTCGGTTGTGAAGGAAGACCTGGTGTGGTATCTAGGGTGTTGTTCCCTTCGGGTGTGAAGGAAGACCAGCTAAGCTGGGTGTTGTAGCGTCCTTAGGGGGACTGTACCCTAGTTAGTGAAATCATGAGTTGTTGCTCAGGGATTGGACGTAGGACTCCTAAGGAAAGGAGGTCCGAACCAGGATAAACCTTGTGTTGTGTGATTGTCTTCTTTGTGTGTTTGTCATTTAAACTAACTGTCACTAACCTACTTCGAAGAACGTTTGTGTGAATAATTTTAGTTACAGGTATCTTCTAGATTAATTTTAAAGACCCATTCACCCCCCCTCTGGGCTCGTCAACTGGGCAACAAGAATTACTCCAGAGGTAAGGTGGATCAAACTCCTTTCACAAAATCAGTCCACAATCACATCATTGTAGTTCAGGTATATGTGGATGATATCATTTTTGGCTCCACTAATCCTTCATTGTATGAAGAATTTTCTAATCACATGCACAGTGAATTTGAAATGAGTTTGATGGAAGAATTACAATTTTTTCTTGGTTTGCAGGTTAAACAACTTGAAGATGGATTCTTTATTAATGAAGCCTAATACATCAAAGAATTGCTCAAAAGATTCCATTTTGAACAAGCCAAACCAGCATCTACTCCCATGAGCACAAACATCAAATTCGAAAAAGATGAAAAAGGTAAATTGGTTGATGCAAAGCAATACAGAGGTATGATTGGATCTCTCTTATATCTGACTGCAAGTAGGCCAAATATTCAATTTAGTGTATGTCTTTGTGCTAGATTTCAGTCTAGTCCAAAGGAAAGTCACTTGCTTGCAATTAAGAGAATTTTTAGATATCTCTATGGCACTTGTGATTTGGGTTTATGGTATCTAGCTGGATGTCATGTTGAGTTGATTTCATATTCTAATGCTAATTATGCTGGATGTAAGCTTGATAGAAAGAGTAGTAGTGGATATTGTCAATTCTTAGGAAATTGCATCATAACATGGGCATCCAAAGAGCAACACTCAGTTGCACTTTCTACTGTAGAAGCAGAATATGTTGCTGTAAGATGCTGTGTTAAGAAAATATGAATAATGTGGTTATTATACATTAGGATTGATATTAAATTGAGATAATTAGATTTTGGGATTAATTAGTAGTAACGTATGTTACCCCAGTGTCGTACACAGAGGTGCGCGCTCCCACAGGGCGACACCGAAAAACGACAACAAAATAAAATCTGAGAACACCATAATTTCCAAAAAAATGTGGAGATCTTAGAAATATAAATATTTGAATTTTTCGGCATGCGGACTTCGAGGATAAGTCGACGCGACTATTTTTCGGGTGATTTTTCACCTAGTGTAAAATAAAATCTAAAAATTAAATAAAAATCACCATAATTAGAAAAACCATAATATTAGTCTATGGTTAAAATTTCATGACAAATGGATACCATTTTCATATGTTTATATCAAGGTTAATGGGCCAGTTGAATTATTTGGCAATTACGGTTTGGTTTTCTTCTAGAATTTACGGGGGATTACGTGTGCAGCCATGGAATGGACAACAAATTTGATGGAGAAGGTAACACATTAATGCCTGATGTGTTACGCCAAGGAGGGTGCATGCAAAACGTGTCCATGGTAAATACAAACCGATTTTTACTGCGCCACCTGGGTGGGTGAGGTGCCATCGTGCATGAGAACACTGATGCTCTATAAAATCCCTTCACCAGCTGACGTCCAAATCTTTCCCTTCTCCACCTCTGTTGCTTTTGGCCTTTCCTTTACTTTTCTTTGTATTGGGAAGTGCTGTTGTTGTTGTGGTTTGGAGAAGATCCAACCTGTTGCTGTGTATTGCTGCTATTGGGTCTACGAAGGACCTTACTTCTCCAGTGCACGAGAATATCTGTTAAGGCCACCATACGTACAAGCTTCCCATTCCTTCTTCTTATTTTTGTGGAGCTTCACATCAAGGAGGAACTTACTCTACTCAGAAAGGTAGAATTCAATTCCTAATCCTCTCCTTCCTTATACTTCGGGCTAACAGTTTGAAGTGATTCGTCATCAAGTTTCACTATTTTTCCAGCTTAGGGAATGTGTTCCTGATAGAAAGCGAATCTTCCATCATATTTTAGTTAGTCTTCAAGTCATGGGTAGCTACATAGTACTCCGTCTATTTCAGTTTGTTTGAATCTGGAATCATGCTGACTTCACCATGTAAAGTAGACTGAACTATGACGGTTCTTTCTACAATCGAGAAATGATTCATTGAGAAAGTCTCAAGTGAGTGTGTGCTTTGAGAAGTGCTTGATATGTAATGTATGAAAGAAAGAAAGAAATTTAGGAGTATTACTCTTCCCAAAAATTTCCCTTTGAGTTTGTCTTCTTGTTGATCATCCATGTGAATCATATCCCATGATTTTTCTTTCACTCTCATGTCATGTTAGCTTCATGTTTGAGGCTAAGATCATACTTGGATAAAGTCCTAATCATGTTAGGAATGATAGAAGAGCTTGTTAGTACAATTTCTAGTCGGTTTGAATCGATTGTTGAAAGTTTACACTGAATCTGTCGACAGACAAGCTTCTGCCTGTCGACAAGATCCTCTTTCCAGAACCCAGAAATCACCACCTGTGTATGGCTGTCGATAGCCCCATTACTGGCTGTCGACAGATGCATACAGAACTGAAGTTCTGTCTCTGGAAACCAGCACCTGTCGACAGCAAGCTTCTGCCTGTCGACAGGTACTGACAGGGTCATGTTTCCAGCACCTGTTTTACTCCATTCCTTGGTACAAATCTTACCCAATTGTTCCAACTAATAGTCCACCTAAGTCTTGTGGTTCTTACCCCCTAAACACCTACTAAAACCAGTCATGTTACCCTTCTTTGTACCATGAATCATTTCTTCAAAGTTCCGAACAAAATTGACCTTGAAGGATTATCAATTTCTGAAATCAGTAAGGAAACAGAGTTCCTTCACTCTTGTGTGTAAACTTTGAATGAACCCTTGTGTATCCTTGACTCATTACAATGATGAGTGTATGATGATGACAATTTGTGAGTCTCAGACTCATTTAAGAATTATGCCTGGCAAATAAGGGCTGGTTCAGTCCTGGGGGGGAGCGCCCGAATTCATCAGTGGCCACGCGGGGGTGATAAGGACATCGTGGATGTTGGCATACATCAATTCATGTATGATTAGTCATCACATCATGCTTGTGTGTGTGAAAATGTGCTTGATTCTGAATTCAAGAATCATCCTAAGTTATTGATCTTGATTCTAAACTGTTCTTGTCCATTACGTGTTATCGAATTGTCTTGTTTGTTTATTAACTTGAACACTCAGTGCTAGCAATCTATTCTTGTTCTTACCTTGAATATATACATCTGAATCCTTTTCAATTAAAAAAGTTGAATTCTACTGGGCTAGTTAGCTCATTCAATTTACCATTTTCAGGTGACCAAATGAAGAGGAAGCTTAAGGGGTTTTGTGTGCCGAGTGGACCACCCTATGCAAAGAAGTGCTGTCATCTTTTGTTTTCTTGTAGATAAGTGGGAATGTAATAAAGTTACAGTCTACTTTTGCTTGCTCCTCATTTAGGCTATAATGAGGAGTATTATGTAATAATTTTTGCAAATCAAGTTGTTTATGAGCAAACCTTATGTTACTTGTCGTGTTTAATATCTGTCATATTCGGTAAATGGAAATTTGCTAGAACGTGACAAAATTCATTAGTACTTAGTGTGGTGTGTGTGATTCAAGTGTGAACTAGGCGGAAACAATCACACAAATATGCACAAGGATTTATCCTAGTTCGGCCCTTCCTACATGAAAGTCCTACATCCACTCCTCAAGCCAACCACTTGAGATTTCTACTATCTGCCAATGAATTCGCCTTCTCTCACCCTTGAGTGGAAATACAAACCCACTTGCTCCCAAGAAAGTCTTCCCTAAACAGGGGTACAACACTGCCTTCCGCAAGGCCTTCCCTACACATGAGGGAAAATGCAGAAAACAACCTTCTGCAGAAAATACAGGAAAAGTAAAAGATCAGACTCTTGTATGTTTGTTTCAAGACTGAGCACAAACACACACTTAATTCAGAAGGACTAATAGATCAGAGATGTAACTCAAATCCTCTCTGAGTAAGCAGGGTGGACTTTAGATCAAAAGCAATTACAATTGCCACCCGGACACAAGACTTCAAAGAAAAAACAAGAGAGCTTGTGAAATTTCTGTTGAAAAGAAAATGCTCTCCACTTTTGCTTAGAAGAAGACTTATGTGATTTCTGGGTTGAGGGAATTCGAAGTGTGAAGCTCACTGAAGTTGCAACCACTTGATATCTCTATGTGTGTAGATTCTTCTTCCAAACTTCATTTTCTTTTATAATCCTTAGAATGTAGCCATTTGAAAGATGGCCGTTGGAATTTGCCCGTTTGAAGAAGGCTCTAGGATCCTTTGGATTTTGCAAGGCTTGTTGTCCATGGGTCCTTCTGTTTTGCTTCTTTCCAATGTCTTCAGACGAGGGTTGTAGCTTCATAGCTAGAAGATCAACTTCCCATTAATGGACTGTGAAGGAGGCATGCTGAAAACGTGCTTCAATAAATGTCTGCAGCTAAGACAAGAAAAAAGGAAGAGTATCTCCATACCTTTGAGGTAGGTGGGTCAGGGAGATAATGAAAAGGCATGGAATCCTCGTATAGGCATGCTTTCAGACAGAAAGAGGAGACAGGCAGATATGCTAAAAAAGGTAGAGTATGGTCTGACAGTGGTAGGTAAGTCTTGTTAGATGCCATGCGCCTGAAACTACATAAATGCACTGTATCTCTTGTTTCCAAGAAAATACGGAACAAAGACATGAAGAACACAAAGCTCAGTTCAAAAATATTGCAGAAATAATCTGAACATTTTTTGATGAATAGTTTAAGTATAATATGTCTTGTCCTGTCAGAGAAATAATAATAAAATAATGACAATATAATGGATCAATAAAATATTTAGTCAATGAAGATCTCATTAACAATTATGTCCAAGATGATTAGGAGACAAGATTAGATTATTTGTTTAACCTCGGAGACCAAAAAAGTACAAGTATATAACTAATAGTGAAGTTGGATTCATAAGATCATACAATTCGACTGCAGAAGTTGGAGATGGAATAGGAGTGATTCGACTTCAATAAGAACTATACTAGAATACAGAAGTCGGAGATGAAAAAAGATGAATTCGACTTCAATAAGGATTAGAAGGAGTAATTTGACTTCAGTGAAGATTGCAATTCGACTATAGAAGTTGAAGAGAAAATAAGGTGATTCGACTTCTGAAGAAGTTTACAATTCGACTTTAAAAAGTCAGAGTTGTCAGAATGATTCGACTTTTGAGAAAGATTACAAGTCGACTCTAGAAGTCGGAGTTGAAAAAAAAGAATAATTTGACTATTGTGGAAGATAGAATTTTTCTGAGGAAATGAAGGCAATTCGACTTTAGAAGAAGATTATAATTCGAGTATAGAATTCAAATACATAGGAATTTAGTTATGAAGCATTCGACTGTAGGAGTCGAAGTTCGCAGTCGATTATGTAGTTAACTTTTAAGGATTCGACTATATAAGTCGGAATTGCCAGTCGAATGATGTATAATAGTGTGGGCTTAGAAATTTTTTTGGGTTGTTTGACTTCGATTCTAAAGGAGTCAAAGTTAGCGATCAAAGTCTCTTGTCGGATTTAGTATGACATAGGGAGAAACTTTGGACTTAGAAAGTTTCTAGAGATGGAGTTTGCCATACTTATTGACTATAGTATATATTTGTAAAATATAATTTTTTTGTGATATGAAATTGTTATATTTACTTTGTAGAAAGTCTATTTAAAAGTTTTGTCATAGCAAAAACATGAAATATGCTAAATCTACAAAATCTTAAATTTTCTTAGGGGTAGTTGCTCAACAATTCTCCCCTTTTTGTTAATGATAAAAATCTTGAAATAAACAGTGAAAAACATGTTTGAGGTATATTTATACTTCTTTCTCCCCCTTTGTGGCATTAACAAAAAGGTAACAATAACACAAGAGAGATATGAAATAAGCGAGGAAGAAAGATCAGAATCTCCATTCAGAAATTGAAAATAAGTACATAACATAATGTTTAGGACCTAGACAATGAGCTAGGTAAGTATAAAGATCTGGGAATTTGATTAAAATAAGGCTTGAGAAAGTCCCAGAGCTTCTGCTCATTTTTAGAGAAGAAGTTGTTAAACAAGCTACTATCAATATTGTAGTTAGAACCGATTGAGGGAAGCTTCCTATGGGATTTGATATGATGCTTATGGTACCAGGCAAGTCTTTTGTAGAGCTCGTCCTTGTCCAAACGAAATTTAAGGGGAACAAATTTCCGAGAGGCTGCAAGATGAAGAAACTCATGGACTGTGATGTTCCAGTGCAATCCTCAGGACACAGCTTCTTCTTTGGCCTGATAGAAAACTAGGTACCTCTGTGCCCACCAAGGACCAATGTTCTTTCTCAAATCCTTAAGACTTTTGGACTAAAACTCATAGGAATGAAGTTTCATTTTCTCACAGTCTGAATGATAAGAGGGGTAAGCGGCTGCCCACTGATCTAAAGAGAATCTCTTAGATTCAGCGAAACAAAGCTGAAATTCTAGCAGATGATGAGGGTTCTTGGAAAGCTGCAGAAACACAAATCTTTGAAAGGACAATTTCAGCTTGTACTTGATTTTGAATCTGGTGCCAATCCAGATGAATTTGTTAAAAATAGCTTCAGCAAAGTCTCTCCTGAATGCAACTGCTCCTATAAAGGATGGATGGAGTCTTGATGACAAGGCCACAGTCATGGAGGGAATGATTTCTCTTTGGCCTCTTAGAAGATTTTCCCATTAGCCTTTTGACACATCAGGCAAACCCAATTTGAATCTTTCAAAGTTGAATGTCTTCATTTTGGTGTACTTGGCCTGAGAGTCCCGAATATGAAGTCCAAACATGTCATGAAACCTTACAGTAAGTGATGCTGAACAGTCAAAAATTGGTTTCTGGATTGGGTCTCTTGATATCTGGCTGCTTCATTTGGATAGAGATCAAGGAACTCCTTGGGACTTAGGCTATGACTTTTTTGAGAAATGAATTGAAGTTCATCCAATGAGACTTGTGTAGTCCGAAGAAAAATAGGAAGCCAGTGTTCAATAGTGAATCCTGGCATCTCATGAACTTCAAGGAATGCTCGAATGGATAGATATTCTCTGAATATATTCATGTAATGTTCAGAGTGGCCGATGAAGGCATACCAAAATAGTGGAAGGAGTTTTGAGGGATTATCTCCAAACATTGGTCCACTAGAGGATGAAATCTGAATACAGGGAAGAATTTCAACTAGATGAAGAAGAGTTTTTCTTGTTTCTGTTTTGGAGGCAATGGGAGGACAAGAAAAGTATTGTGGAGGTTGTGTGGAAAGAGTGGGAATGTTTGCCTTGGGAGGTTTGAATTGATACTTCATAGGATAGATTTTGAATTTTATGTCTTGATGAAATGGATCACCTGAATAGAATGATGCAAGTGGAGGAGGATCCGATGAGGTGGAAGGTGGAGGAAGTAGGTGCTAAGGGTGCAGTGGGTTGAGATTGTGATGATGCTAGCTATTTAGGCTCAGGAGGAGGACTAGTAGTGGGAGTTGAAATAGAGGGAGTTGGCATAGGAGGAGAAGGGAAGACAAATTCACCATTTTTGAGCAGTCTTCACTTCACTTTCCTCTTAAAGGTTTTGATTTTATGTGAGGACTCTAGGGGTCTCTTGGCCTTAGACTCCTGATGGGATTCCTGCTCCTGCTGAGACTTCTCAACTGCTGTTGCTGCTGGATGCTCTACTGACTCTTGTTGTTGCTCAACCTTCTGTTGAAATACCACAATGGCTAGTGTGGCTCTGGGTCTTGCTCTTTCTGCTGCTCAGTTTGCTGCTTAGATAGGTGTTCAAACTACTGGGATTGTTCTTTATCTGACTGATGCTGCTCTGCCTGTAACTTAGGCTCTTTTTGATGCGCTTGCACTTGCTCTGTAGGCTCTGGTTCTTGAACTTGAGGCTCTTCTTGTTTTTGAACTTTCTCTTTTTGTTGTTGAAGGGAAGATGGCCCTGAAGGCTGAGAAGTGCCCTGTTGGCACACCAACTGAAGTAATAGATCCCTAATTTGTTTGACTTCATTCGTCAAACCATCAAACTTGGCATCTATGAATTCAACTTGCAACTGAAGAACAGAGAGATTCTCCTGTTGCTTTCTCAACAAATCCAAAATGGAATTAAAGCTGTTGCTACTCTCCCCCTGAGAACTTGGCCGGTCTCAAACTGAGAAGGGGAAGAATGATGTTCCCTTTCCTGAAATTCCATTCCATTGGAGTAGATGCAGTGTTCTTCTTGTTCTTGGATTTGAACTGTGTCACCTATTCTGATTTGTTCTTCTGCTTCTTCTTGTTGTTCTCTTGAGAGGATGAGGGAATAAGAGGCTCATCAGGATAGATTTCATGATTACACTCAGGTACAGAATCCTTCAACCATAAATTTTGCCTTTTGTTTACCAAAGTGTAGTGGCTTCTTCTGAAGGTGGAAATACCAATTTTCTCCTTGATTCCAACAGAGATCTCTCCAGACAAATCTACTGAGAATCTTTTGAAAATCAAAGTGAGCAGAGATTAATAGGGAAGGGACTCCTGCAAATCTTTTGAAGCTATCATCTTTTCTAAAATAACTATTGGAAAATTCACTTTATGCCTCTGAATAGCCCAAAATAGTAGATTTCCATCTCTGGAGGTTATGGAACAATGGGTTCCGGCTCTAGGAGTCAAAATATTTGAAATCACAGAATGAAGGAGTCTCTTTTCCGCTGACAGTTTATTTACCAAGAGTCCTTTTTTACTGACAGTAGCCAAATTGCCTATAATTCCCAATTTCTGCTTTTCCAAAGGCACAATCTCACTAAGCTTGTGCCCAAAATTTGGACATTCCAAAATCTCAACCAACAACTCTTCAGATACAGCAATCTTGGTCCCCTTAACATATCATGACACTGAGTTTCTGGAGGATACTTGAAGAGAAACATAGAAAGCTTTAATGGTGTTTTGTACAGGAGGTTTAGAAATTTGGCACAGATTGGTCCACCCCATAGATTCTAGGGTTTCTTCCACCCAAGACAAACAACCACTTAAATGGGAGAAGTCTACAACTTTCCCTGGACAGATAGGAATTTTAGCAACTCGTTGGAGTTGCTCAGGAGTCAACTAGGCGTTTTCTGAAACCATAGATGAAGTCATCTAGATAGAACGGAATGGAAATGGCTCAGGAAACTGTCAAAGGAGTGAGAGAAATATAGTAGAGAGTTCAAGGAACCTACCATTCTTTAGAGAAAGTAGAGGTTTCGAAGTTGCCCAGAAGACCTTCGTCGGAGATTAGTAAAGGCGCGAAGAAGAGGAAGACGATAGGGGAGTTGGAGACGAAGTTTGAAAGGATGTCTTCATATAGACAAAGGGTTTTCTTATATAAAGAAGGAAAAAGGTAATTGACCGGAGATTTTAGAATGGATGGTCAGGATTGATTGATTTAATGGTTTTAAGTCATAAATGTTTAATAGGTTTTAGTTATACCAATTTTTTAATTGAAAGTGTTTTTTTTTTTAACTTTAAAAAGGTAAGTCGAATAGTGTATTCGACTTCATCAGTCAAATGCAGATTTTACACATGAGTCGAATGCCCTTTGACTTCATAAGTCGCAGTGCTGGAACTTAGAAATTTTCACAGATAGGCCATGACAGATAGTTCAGAAATTTCACAACAATTACTTAACATACAGTTCAAGTATCATTTTACATTGACAATTTAATCAGGATTGCACATGCCTAGTTCTCTTCTAATAGAAGTGAATCTATCCTCAGGAAGAGGTTTTGTAAAGTTATCAGCAAGTTGATTTTCAGTAGACACAAATTCAAGTAAAATGTTGCCATTACTTACATGGTCCCTGATGAAGTGATGTCTAACCTCAATGTCCTTTGTTCTTGAGTGCTGGATAGGATTTTTAGTCAAGTTTATTGCACTTGTATTGTCACATAGCATTGGAATTTCTTGAAGCTCATGTCTGTAGTCTTCCAATTGATGTTTGATCCACAAGAGTTGAGTACAACAACTTCCAGCTGCAATGTATTCAGCTCTGTAGTGGATAATGCCACAGAATTCTGCTTCCTGGAAGACCAAGAGATCAAGTACCCTGCAAGAATTTGACAAGTACCACTGGTGCTTTTCCTATCTATTTTACATCCAGTATAGTCAGCATCACTATATCCAATTAATTTGAAATCTGAACATCTGGGATACCATAATCCTAATTTACTGGTATTTATAAGATACCTAAAAATTCTTTTAATAGCAAGAACATGAGATTCTTTTGGATCAGCTTGGAATCTTGCACACAAACAAACACTAAACATTATGTCTGGTCTACTAGCAGTAAGATAGAGCAGTGATCCTATCATTCCTCTATAGATCTTTTGATCTACCTTCTTACCAAGGGGATCACTATCTAACTTAATTCCTGAGCTCAAGGGTGTTCCTAATGGCTTACACTTGTCAAAAGCATACTTGGAAAGTAAATCTGAAATGTATTTGGTTTGACAAATGTGAGTTCCTTCCTTGGTCTGCTTGATTTTCAACCCAAGAAAATAATTAAGCTCACCCATCATGCTCATTTCAAATTCACTTTGCATCAGATTTTCAAAGAACTTACAAAGTGATTCATTAGTAGAACCAAAAATAATGTCATCAACATAGATTTGTACAATCAAGATTCCATCTGAAAATTTCTTTATATAGTGTGCTATCAACTTTACCTCTTACAAAATCATGTGATATAAGATAAGTACTCAATCTTTCATACCAAGCTCTTGGAGCTTGTTTAAGACCATATAGTGCTTTCTTTAAATGGAAAACATGATTAGGATATTTAATATCTTCAAATCCTAGTGGTTGCTCAACATACACTTCTTTTATAAAACCATTCAAAAAAGCACTTTTAACATCTATCTGAAATAAGTTAATGTTAAGAGAGCATGCATATGCTAATAGGATTCTAATTGCCTCTAATCTAGCTACTGGGGCATAAGTTTCATCAAAATCTATGCCTTCCTCTTGGGAATACCCTTGAGCTACAAGTCTGGCCTTATTCCTAATGATTGCTCCTAATTCATCCATTTTATTTCTGAAAACCTATCTGGCTCCAATGACTGGATGGTCAGAAGGTCTAGGGACAAGAGTCCATACTTGGCTGCGTTGGAACTGATTAAGTTCCTCTTGCATAGCAAGGATCCAAGATTCATCACTTAGTGCATCATCGATTGTCCGAGGCCCAATTTGAGAAACTAAAGAAGAAAAATCATAGGGAATTTGGATACCTTTCTTACCCTATCTTGAGGATTACCTATGATGTTTTCTTTTGGATGATCTTTATGATACCTTAGTTCCCTAGGTAGTCCTTCTTGTGATTCTTCTTGCTGTTGAAGATCTTCTAATGGAGGATCTTCCCTTTCTTCTTTTTCTTCTTCTTCAAGAGAAGTTCTTACCAGATTCCTGCACAAATCCTCAACACACTCTTCTTCTTCTTCTATTCTTTTAATAGAAGGGTTAGTTTCATCAAATAAGATATGCACAGATTGTTCTATAATTAATGTTCTTCTATTGAAAACTTTATAACCCCTAGGTTTTGAAATATATCCTAGCAGAAATCCTTCATCACTTTTAACATCTAATTTTCCTAAGTTATTCTTACCATTATTTAAGATAAAACACTTATAGCCAAAAGGTCGAAGATGACTGATGTTGGGCTTCTTTTCCTTGTAAAGCTCATATGGTGTCTTCTTTAGAATAGGTCTGATCATACACCTGTTGATGATGTAGCAAGTTGTATTGACTGCCTCTGCACAGAAATATCTTGGTAAGTTGTATTCGTTCAGCATAGTTCTGGCCATATCTAGCAATGTCATATTTTTCCTTTTCTGCTACTCTATTCGGTTGAGGTGTTCTTGGTGCTGAAAAGTTATGTTCAATCCCATTTTCTTCACAGAACTTCATGAACTCTTCATTATGGAATTCTCCACCATCATTAGATCTAATGCTTACAATCTGAAATTTCTGGTTCTTCTGAACAATCTTGCTGAATTTTAGAAAAGCTTGAAAAGCTTCTGACTTGGCTTCTAAGAAAGACACCCAAGTGTGTCTTGAGTAGTCATCTTCCATCACATAGCCATACACTTTTCCTCGAAGACTAACTGTCCTTATGGTTCCAAACAAATCCATGTGAATTAATTCTAAGGGTTTGGATGTTGTAACAACTTTCTTGGACTGAAAAGAAGTCTTGGTTTGCTTTCCTTTTACGCATGCTGAACAAATTCCAGATTTCTTAACTTTTGTCTTTGGTAGACCATCAACCACATCATGCTTTATCAATTTCTTGATGACTAAAGTGCTTGCATGACCAAGTCTTCTATGCCACAAATCAGACTCTTCACTTTTGGTGGTTGCAAGACATAAGTTTACTTCTTTGAGTTCTGCTAGTTGCAATGTGTACAAGTTCTTCACTCTTTGAGCTTCAAACACAATTTTGTTATCCTTCTGAATAACACACTTATCATTCTAAAATTTGACTGAGTGTCCTTTGTCACACAACTGACTAATGGTTATCAGATTATGCTTTAAGCCTTCCACATACATGACATCCTCAATTAGATTCTTCTCTTTAGTACCAACTGTCCCGCATCCTAACACTTTTCCTTTTCCATTATCACCATAGGTTACTTGACCAATTTCATCTCTAAAGGTTGTGAATAACTTCATATCACCTATCATATGCCTTGAGCATCCACTGTCCAAGTACCATTTGGATGCCCTCAGCCGACCCTGCAAATAAAACCAAGTTGTAACTTTTGGTACAAAATTTTTTTTGGGTCCTTGATGATTAGTTTTAGGAATCCAACGCAAGTGTCTAGTGGTGCATGTGGTGACAGTGTGTCCTAGTTGATTACAATGACTACAACATAAATCAAAAGCATTCTTGATATGTGAAGTGTTGTTAAATTTTTGTTTCTATCTGTAAACATTCTGATTTACCTTTTTATGATTTTTAATTCCTTTTTCTGCTACAAATTTTGGGGTTGGATACACTTTAGGATGAATAATATCTTCTTCATTTAATGGGCGTGTGTATCCTAATCCATATTTCTTCTTTCCTGTCCTAGAACCTTTTATTTTAATAAACAGGGAGGTTTTGCAGTTGAAAATATTTTCTATTGTAGTTTTCAGGTAATTATTTTCCTCTTTTAGTTTTTCTTCATCCTTAAGTTCCTTAAGGTTTGTTTCCATTTCCAAAATCTAACCAATTTTTTTTTAAATCTTCGCATAGCAATTCATTAGCTCTTTTGGTTCCAGTTAAACTTTTATCTAACCTTTCTACTTCATTCTTTAGAAAGGTATTAGCCTTTTCATGATTTAGTAAATTAGTTTAACTATTTTCATTTTCTTAATTACTACTTTATATTTTTCATACAGTTCATTAAAAGCATCTTCAAGATTGTCAGAATCCGATTCAGAACAGGAGGTAAAGGAGGTTTCAGAATTTACCTGTTGTAGTCCTACCATGAGGGCTAGATTTGCCTTTCTTCCTCTTCAGATTCTGAGCTTGAGGATTCTGAACTGGTAGCTTCTTCGTTGTCCCATGTTGTTGCCATTGCCTTCTTCTTGAATTTTCTGAACTTCTTTTCTTTTCCTTTCTTTCTATCGGATCTTTCTGCTTGGTCCTTTTTCTTCAGCTTAGGACATTCAGATTTGTAATGTTTAGGTTGGTTGCACTCATAGCAAGTTGGTTCCTTCTTCTTATTCTTCTTGAAAAATCTTTTAGAACCAAATTTCTTTTTCTTTGCAAGGATTCTCTGTAATTTTCTTGAAAGCACAGCCTCGTCATCACTGTCATCTGACTTTTCTTTGGAGTCATCAGATGAGGAAGAATCTGCAACTTTTAAAGCATTTGACATTTTCTTTTTTGAAGAATTTTTAGAGAATCTTTCCATATTAATTTCGTGAGCCATGAGGGACCCTATTAGTTTATCAATGGATAATTAAATTAAATCATGGGCTTCTTCAATGGTAGTAACTTTAGGAGTCCAGACATTAGTTAGAGATCTTAGTATCTTACTAACTGTTTCTTCATTTGTTAGGACTTTCTCTAAAGAGCTTAAACCTACAATTATATTTGAGAATCTGTTATACATTTGAGTTATGTTCTCATTAGGGAGCATTTTAAACTATTCATATTGGGATACAAGGATATCTATTCTAGTTTGTTTAACCCTATCTGTACCTTCATAGGTTACTTGAAGTTTATCCCACATTTCTTTTGCTATTTTACAAGCCGAAAGTCTGTTAAATTCTCTTTTAGACAATGCACAACAGAGATAATTTTTTACCTTGTAGTTTAATGACATATTTCTTTTATCAGCTAGTGAAAGACCTGAAGAGTAGGACTCACCAATGATTTGGAAATCACCTTGTTCTATTACCTACCATAAATCAAAGTATGTTCCTCTGATAAAACACTCCATGCGCATCTTCCAATATTGGTAGTCTTCACCATCAAAGAATGGTGGCCTTGTAACGAATTGGCCTTCATAGTTGTGAGCTTCATATGCCATTTCTTCTCAAATCTTTTAGATTCTTCTAAGAAGACCTCGCTCTGATACCACTTGTTGGATAAAAATGGAACAATAGATGTCCTAGAGGGGGGTGAATAGGACTTCTTGGCTTTAAAATTTTCCTTCTGAAATTGCACAACACTAAATAAATTCGTTAGTACTTAGTGTGGTGTGTGTGATTCAAGTGTGAACTAGGTGGAAACAATCACACAAATATGCACAAGGATTTATTCTGGTTCGGCCCTTCCTACATGGAAGTTCTACATCCAATCCTCAAGCCAACCACTTGAGATTTCCACTATCTGCCAATGAATTGGCCTTCTCTTACCCTTGAGAGGAAATACAAACCCACTTGCTCCCAAGCAAGACTTCCCTAAACAGGGGTACAACACTGCCTTCCACAAGGCCTTCCCTATACAGGAGGGGAAATGCAGAAAACAACCTTCTGCAGAAAATATAGAAAAAGTAAAAGATCAGACTCTTGTGTGTTTGCTTCAAGATTGAGCACAAACACACACTTAATTCAGAAGGACTAATAGATTAGAGATGTAACTCAAATACTATCTGAATAAGCAGGGTGGACTTCAGATCAAAAGCAATTACAATTGCCACCCGGACACAAGACTTCAGAGAAAAAACATAAGAGCTTGAGAAATTTCTGCTGAAAAGAAAATGCTCTCCACTTTTGCTTGGAAGAAGACTTGTGTGATTTCTGGCTTGAGGGAATTCGAAGTGTGAAGGTCACTGAAGTTGCGAACACTTGATATCTCTATGTGTGTATATTCTTCTTTCAAACTTCAGTTTCTTTTATAATCCTCAGAATGTAGCCGTTTGAAAGATGGTCATTGAAATTTGCGTGTTTAAAGAAGGCTCTAGGATCCTTTGGATTTTGCAAGGCTTGTTGTCCATGGGTCCTTCTGTTTTGCTTCTTTCCAATGTCTTCAGATGAGGGTTGTAGCTTCACAGCTAGAGGATCAACTTCCCATTAAATGGACTGTGAAGGAGGCATGCTGAAAACGTGCTTCAATAAATGTCTGCAGCAAAGACAAGACAAAAGGAAGAGTATCTCCATACCTTTGAGGTAGGTGAGTTGGAGAGATAAAGAAAAGGCATGGAAACCTCATATGGGCATCCTTTCAGACAGAAAGAGGAGACAGGCAGATATGCGAAAAAAGGTAGAGTATGGTCTGACAGTGGTAGGAAAGTCTTGTCAGATGCCATGCCTCTGAAACTACATAAATGCACTGTATCTCTTGTATCCATTAAAATCCGGAACAAAGACATAAAGAACACAAAGCTCAGTTTAAAAATATTGCAGAAATAATCTGAACATTTTTTTGATGAATAGTTGAAGTATAATATGTCTTGTCCTGTTAGAGAAATAATAATAAAATAATGACAATATAATGGATAAATAAAATATTAAGTCAATGAAGATCTCATTAACAATTATGTCCAAGATGATTAGGAAACAAGATTAGATTAGTTGTTTAACCTCAGAGACCAATAAAGTACAAGTATAGAATTGACAGTGAAGTTGGATTCATAAGATCATACAATTCGACTGTAGAAGTCGGAGTTGGAATAGGAGTGATTCGACTTCAATAAGAACTATACTAGAATACAAAAGTCGGAGATGAAAAAGGAATAATTCGACTTCAGTAAGGATTAGAAGGAGTAATTCGACTTCAGTAAAGATTGCAATTCGACTATAGAAGTTGATGAGAAAATAAGGTAATTTGACTTCTAAAGATGTTTACAATTCAACTTTAAAAGTCAGAGTTGACAAGAATGATTCAACTTCTGAGAAAGATTACAAGTCGACTCTAGAAGTCGGAGTTGAAAAAAAAGAATAATTTTACTATTGTGGAAGATAGAATTTTTCTGAGGAAATGAAGGCAATTCGACTTTAGAAGAAGATTATAATTCGACTGTAGTAGTCGAATACAGAGGAATTTAGTTATGAAGCATTCGATTGTAGGAGTCAAAGTTGACAGTCGGATTATGTAGTTAACTTTATGAAGGATTCGACTGTATAAGTCGGAGTTGCCAGTCGAATGATGTATAATAGTGTGGACTTAGAAAATTTTCTGGGTTGTTTGACTTTGATTCTAAAGGAGTCAAAGTTAGTGATCAAAGTCTCTAGTCGGATTCAGTATGACATAGGGAGAGACTGTGAACATAGGAAATTTCTAGAGATGGAGTTTTGCCATACGTATTGACTATAGTATATATTTGTAAAATATAAATTTTTTGTGATATGTAATTGATATATTTACTTTGTAGAAAGTCTATTTAAAAGTTTTGTTATAGTAAAAACATGAAATATGCTAAATCTACAAAATCTTAAATTTTCTTAGGGGTAGTTGCTCAACACTTGAATGATTATTTGCTGAAATTAACTGCTGAGATCCAGTTTGTATGGTTTGAATGTTGAATGCTTTGATGATGCACATGTTGAGGGGTGCATTTCTGCTTGAGAAGCAAAGGTAAGTTCTGAGAATTGATTTCAAGGGAATCAGAATTGTTCATGAAGCCTTGTAAGAACAAGATATTTTGGTTGATCAGAAAATGCTGAGAATTTTTTAGTTTCTGTAAATCTTCTGAATTGTGAGTAAATCTCTTATTGAATCTTATCAATACATGTTCATCCCTGTAGTTCTCAACTCTTCAATCTGAATCAAATCCAATCCTTTTGACTATCTTGTCAATTCCTTGATTGAAGAAAGGATTTTTTTTTACTATTGA
This sequence comes from Colocasia esculenta, assembly GCA_014218235.1. Taxonomy (NCBI): domain Eukaryota; kingdom Viridiplantae; phylum Streptophyta; class Magnoliopsida; order Alismatales; family Araceae; genus Colocasia; species Colocasia esculenta. The sequence goes on along the minus strand of CM024755.1, from coordinate 60,737,314 downwards.
TAAAAAATAGATGAGATCAATAACTCAGGGGGAGCTAAAGACTTCATTTCTATTTTCTCTCATCAAACCAAAATTGATTCAATGTGCTGATAAATATGTAAGACATGAAATGTTCATTAACTATTCTGAAGAAAACAAAGATTGACCTCTTAATTGCTATAACATATTCTTTCAGTCAACACTCTTTTATATTTGATCTTCTAAAGTAACTTGGTTTCTTTAATGGAATTATGATCAATTGAGTATTGACTTTACATATTTCCTTTAAGACTGATAAAAGAGTAAAGTTGTGCCAAATATCTTAGTGTTCATTTTCAAGTGTTTTTTTGATAGAGCAATGGCACAAATACTGAGAAACTGCACACCTTCACAAAGAATGAAGAGCCATGTATGTCATGAAGTGTTTGTGTTATCTTTGTTCTAAGGGGTCAATTTAAAATATATTTTTTTAATGATAACTGAGTGACTGGAAATATTGGCGTCTGATAAACGTATATTTCCATGTAAAAAGGTTTTCATTCACCCCTTGAAGTAGGATAATGAGTAAATCTTTAGTAACTAGAGACTCTGGTGTGTAAAAAGCATGTGTACTTGAGTGAAAAAGATTTAATACATTTGAATGCTCATTGCTTTAATGTTAAAGAAAAATCAATCAAACAAAATGGACAACTTAAACTCAAATCAGATCCTTTAAGGTTGTTTAATTTCAATACAAATTATCTTAATGCTAATGAAATCACATTACTTTGGATTATAAAAGTATCAAAGATTGTAATTGACTGCATTGAATGTTCTATGTCAATTAAATTGTCATCCAAGTACTTCAGAACTTTTAATGATCAATTTTTGTCAGATATCTCTCAACCCATTGAATTTATAATGGGATTATGATGAGAAAATGCAAATGATTTCTTTAACATATTAAAAATCCTTGAATGATTGATATTAGATATGTTTCATCATAACAAAGACTTTCCTTCACTTTTTTCTAAAAAATTCAGAAATTCTTTCCAAATCAGGTCGACACACACTCTTCCTGTGTCGACACCAGAGTCTGTCAGGTCGACACACTCATTCTGTTGTGTCAACACAACTTGGTTCTTCCACCAGTCCCTGTTTAGGGTAAATGAACCGGGGGTTCATCTTATCCCCCATCTTGTGGTGTCGAAACCATCTTTATATGCCTTATTCCCCAGGTCGACCCTACCACTTGCAATTTCCATTCCATTTGAAAATTTCCCTCCATCCAACATTCTTGGAAGCGATCCCCTGCGTTTCCAGTTTTCTCTCTTCAACCCATCCAACCTTCATCCCTTCCCATCTTTCCCTCCATCATGCCTCCCAAACGTACTCCCAGGAGAGGAGCAAAGTCCAGGGTTGCTGCAAGGGGCATTGTGATTGAAGAGCAACAATCGGAAAAGAGGAGCAAGTTTCGGCATGATATTTCCAAGAGAAAAGGTGTGTATTATCCTTATGAGACTCCATAAAAGCGGGGAAGGCAGACTCCTCAGAGTAAAGGCAAGCCTCCTACGCAATCTCGCTACCCTAGGAGGAAGCTTCTTCAGGATTCTAGTGACTCCAGCGAAGAAGATTCATCTTCTGACTCTTCTGACTCGTCTGGGACTCTAGAAGTCACCCCATCCCAGATTGCTACAAAAGGAAGGTCCATTCTCAAGCCTAGGGCTGTAGAGCTGTCTGATGAAGCTTTTGCACTTGCATTCCCAGAATTTATCCCCTTCTTTCAATTTCAAGGATGGTTATAGTTTATTTCTGAATTCAAAAATTTTTATCCTCGTTTGGTTCAAGAATTTTATTTGAACTTGGTGGATACCATAGAAGGGTTCAAATCAGAGGTCAAAGGTGTTGCTATCCTGTTTACTCCTGAGTTAGCTTCTGATTTATTTCATTTTCCAAATGCTGGTGAAGATTATTGCAACTATGAGTTTAATCTTCATGAAGCCTATACCCTTCATACTGGGCTTCCTCATGATAAGAAGGATGCTAGACAAACTCATGTTACAAGATTCAATACAAACACATTTCCTCCTGTTCTCAGACTGGTACATCACATCCTTACCACCATTATCACACCTCAAGGTGGTGGTAGGAACAGACTAACTGACATTCAAAGGTTTGTGATGTTTTGTATGAAAAAGAATGTGAAAATTAATCTGAATTTGATCTTGTCTAAAATCATATATGAGACAATCATGAAAGATCTTCATAGATCATTACTGTATGCTGCACATCTCACAGCTGTATTCAAGCATTTTGGAGTTTCCTTTGTGAATGAAAAAGTTCATAAAATTCCTCAGAATAATATATACTATTTGCATCATTTGCAAAAGTTCATGGGATTTAGAATTGAAGGAGATCATGTGATTAGAGGACCAGCTGTAGAGCCAGAGCTAGAGCCTCCAGTGGAGAATATTCAAGAGGAAATTGCTCCAGAAATTGATGTTCCTCAGGCTGATCCAGTGGAACAGCCACATGTTGAAGTTGAGGCTCCTTTTGAAACACCAGCTCCTTCTACACTTCATGTATCTCCAACTCCTTCCAGTATGATTATCCCTCTAAATTTTTTCTATCAATATCATAGCTCAGCTTCCACTTCTTCTGGTGGATCTTCTGTTCCACCTTAGCTATACAAATTTCTCCAAGTTCAGTTTGACAATCTCAACTTTTCTATGAGAGAAATGTCTGATAGATTTGAGCTTCGAATTCAAAGATTGAAAAACTCTGTTAATGGTTAGTTTGTTCATCAACAATAAGCAGCTGAGCATGCCACCAGACGATTCAATAGGTTAATTGGCACATTAGGTGATGCTTGTACCCAACTTCAAGATCTTCAGCTCAAGACTCAAGGTGTTCTAGATTCCATCTTTGATAATACTCAACAAGGACTGCATTATAGCAGAGAAACTGTGACTCAAGTATCAAAGACTCGTTTGTCCTTTGCTCATCTTGTTGAAGACATGGACAGAATGAGGACTCTTATTGCACATATTGATCAAGAAATGGCAGCTCTTCAGACTGATTTCAGTAACTTCAGACAGCATGGCACAGTTCCTGGTTCTTCCTCTACCTCTCCTCACATGGCTCAAAGCATAGGTGTTTTCCAAGAGAATATGTATGAAAACCATCATAGAATGGAAGACCATTTGCATACAAGAGTTTCAACTATGCAAACTCAGATGAGAACTAATTGGTCTGCTTTGGAAGCAAGGATGAAGAACATTGAAAACATTTTATTTCCAATTCCTCCCCCTCCACCTCCATCTAAATGATGTTTCTTGTTTTATTTTGATGATGTCAAAGGGGGAGAAAGGACCATTTTGGCTACTATTTTGGTATTTTGGTTGTCTATTTTGGCTGCTATCTTTTTAACATGCTAGTGAATGGATATATACATTTTGGTTGATGGACATTTCGGTTATTGGGTGCTTGTATGGTTGATCCTTTGATTGTGATAAATGAATGATATGACATGATTGACTGATTGAAATGATGAAATTTTTTTTTCATGGAATAACATGAATGGATGCTTTTAAAATCACATATGTGAGAAAATGAAGGTTAATTGATGAATCATAGTTGCCATCGTCAAAAAGGGGGAGATTGTTGGATCTCTTTTTTTGATGATACCTAAATATGATTCATAAACATGTAAAAAATCATGCCTATCATGTTTCATTTATATCTCACAATGTGTCATCCATGTGCAGCTCAAATAAGAAGTCAAACAAGGCAGTGGTGTTGACACAGTCCAGCTGTGTGTCGACACTAGCTCACTGTCCCAGAACCATTTTTTTAGCAAGGATCCAGTGGTGTCGACACAGTCCAACTGTGTGTCGACACTAGCATACTGTCCCAGAAGACCAGTTTGAGGCTGATGCTTGGTGTGTCGACACACCTGTGTGTAGTGTCGACACACTTCGGAATTTTTACAGAATCCAAATTGCTGAGACACCTGGATACTTTTGCTAGGGCCTTTTTTAGTGGGAATTTCCATCCCCCAGATCCCAAGAGATTTTGTCGACCTATGGGACTATAAATGCCCCTTATCCACTTGGCTTTTAGAGAACAACATCGCAACACCCATCTACTCTTCCAATCTCCAGAGCATTCCAGGCTATTTCAGAAGAAGGCTTCAACCCGGCAACCTGCTTCTAGATCTGAAGGAATTGAAGCATTGTACACCTTGGATGATCAATCTATAGTAGTAATTCAAGCCTTCAGAAGTCTTCTTCCTAGAGCCCAAGTAGAAGAGTTGGTCCCCATTCATGAAGTAGAAACAGGGACCTTCGAACCAGACATCTCCAACCTTGGTTCTTAATTGTTGTGTCTAGTCCCTCAACTCAAACTCACTCTATACTGTCTGTTTTGGGGAATTGGTGCAATCCTTGTGCCCAATTTCGTGTGTGTGGTCAGATCTGAGATTTCGGAATCTCAAAGTGTATGCGTTGTTGTGTGACTTTTCTGAACTAGCAAGATAAGCCACATTTGTGTGTGTGTGTTGATGGTGGCTATAGGATACACAGTTGTGTAATCTGAACCACCCTAAATATCCTTTTCTTTATGGTTTGATTGTGTCTTGCGTTAGATGCTTGATAGGCTCGTTAGTATTTCATCATCTAACTTGTCTAAATTGTTCAGAATTGCCATTGATCTTTAGATTTTACTCTTAATTCAATCTCTCGAAGATTCTAATCAAAGTGTTTTTTAAAATTTAGTGAAATCTATTCAACCCCCCCTTCTAGATATCTTCATAGCAGGTTTTCCGCAACATTTCAACTTCAAGAGGAATGTGGGAGATAGAGAGAAGGTGGGATTTGATTAAGGACAAGTTGGAGAATATCCCACAACATCTTGTCATTTTATGAGAATACATTGGAAAATTTAGAACTATATGGATTGTAAGAGGGCCCGACAGAAGGAATTTTCCTATAGGACATAAAATGGCGGCGATGATACCAAGAAAGCTTCATGTGAAAGGCATCACCAAGCAGAGTTTGCCTAAGAGGAATGAATTTCCTACTAGTAGTTTTATGCAGAAAATCATGAATTGTGATGTTCCACTGGAGACCTTGTGACTAAGCAGCTGTCTTGGCGTGGTAGTAGATTCTGTATCTGTCTTTCCATTTCAGAGAGACAGACTTCCGAAGGGCATCATACTTCTTATTTAGGTATGAATAGGGAGATAGTTTCTGCTTTTTGCGTTGGATCGAAATGGCAAACTAGATGTCTTAGAGGGGGGGGGTGAATAGGACTTATTAAGTCTTAAAATATTCTTCTAAAATGCTTAACACTAAATAGATGAGTTAGTACTTAGTGTGTGGTGTGTGATTCAAGTGTGAACTTGGTGGAAAAATAATCACACAGAAATGCACAAGAGATTATCCTAGTTGGGTCCTTCCAACATGAAAGTCCTACATCCAGTCCTCAAGCCAACCACTTGAGATTTTCACTATCTGCTAATGAATTGGCCTTCTCTCACCCTTCAGAGGAATTACAAACCCACTTACTCCCTTAGAAAGTCTTCCCTAATCAAGGGTACAACAACTGCCTTTTACAAAGGCCTTCCCTACACAGGAGGGACAATGCAGAAACAGACTTCTGCAGAAATTACACAAGAGAAAATAAAATGACTTGTGTGTTTGTCTTGGAACTGAGTACAAACACAGACTTCAGAAGGATTCAATGGATCAGAGATGAGATACGAATCCTATCTGAAATACAAGGGTGGACTAAAGAAAGTAAGCAATTACAATTGCCACCCAACACTACTAGGAGAGCTTCAGAGAAAGTCTTCTAAGGATGAAAAAGCTCTCAGACATTAGCTTTCAGAAGGATTGCGAGACTTGAAGGAATTTGAATGAAGCTTGTATGCTTTCTTCTTGTGTTATATATGTGTATATTCCTTCTTCAAACTTGAGCTCCTTTTATACACTTCAGAATATAGCCGTTTAGAAGATAGCCGCTGGAGTTTGTGACCGTTTGCAATTTGACCGTTTGGAGAGAGCTCTAGTTTCCTTTGAATTTTGATGACCTTATTATTCAGAAGTCCTTTAATTTTACTTCTTTCCAAGGTCTTCAGAAGAAGTACAGTCTTTCTCAGCTAGAAGATAAGCTCTTTCCCTCTTAGAGTAGACTGTGAGGGAGACATGCTGAAAACGTGCTCCAATAAATGCCTGTAACAAAGACAAGATAGAAAGAAAAGAGAACTCCATACCTTTGAGGTAGGTAAGTTAGATAAGTACAGACAAAGGTATGGAAACCTCGTATGCACAAGCTTTCAGAAAGGAAAAGTAGACAGACAGATATGCTAAAAAGGCAAAGTATGGTCTGTCAGTGGTAGGTGAGTCCTGTAAGATGCCATGCGCCTGAGAATTCATAAATGCATAGTGTCTAATGAATCCAACAAAATCTTGAGCAAAGGCATTGAACAATTCAATGATTATTTCTTAAAATATATCAGAAATGTCATGCATAGGATTTAAATGAATATTTTAAGACTAATATGACTTGTCCTGGTAGAGAATAAAATAATAGGATAATGATAGTTTTGATGAATTGATAAAATATTGAAGGTTTATTAAGAGGTTGTATCAGAAGATTAAGAAGTAATCTTACACTAAGTGTTAATCCTTTTTAGAAGAGAGTTAGACAAAATTAGCAGTGAAGATAAATCCATAACATGCAATTCGATTCAATAAATTACTATGATTCGACTAGAGAGAATAAGGCAATTCGATTGAAAAAGTAAAGGTGATTCGACTTCAGCTATCGGATACCATGAAGATCAAATTCTGAAGCATTCGACTATATCAGTCGAAGACGACAGTCGAATCAGGTATTGAATTTTGTAAGGCATTCGATTGTAGCAATCAGAGTCATAATTCGAATTCTATATATCTATGGTAGTCGAAGATGACAGTCGAATATGACAGTCGAATCATGTTTTTAACTTTGAAAGGCATTCGAGTGTAACAGTCGGAGTCATCAGTCGAATTACATATAAAGTTGTGGACAGAGAAAATATTCAAGGTTATTTGACTTCGTTTCTAAGGGAGTCGAAGTTAACAGCCGAATTCAATAGGACATAGAGAGAGTTGTGGACATAGAAAATTTTTTGAGATGGAGGTATGGTCCTGTAATACATCTGTATGATTTTTGTTATATGGAACTAATATATTTGCTTTGTAAAAGGTCTATTTCAAGATTTTTGTCATAGCAAAACAACAGATATATTAATTTAAGAAAATCTTAAATTCCTTGGGGTAGTTGCTCAACTATTCTCCCCATTTTCGTTAATGACAAAAATCTTTAAATAGACAATGAAAGAAGGCAAATATTTGAAATATGAGTATGCATATGTTTCTTTTTCTTGACTAATATCTCTCTCCCCTTTGTGGCATTAACAGAAAGGATTCCATCATAAGATATCGTATTTAGCCAGAAATTGCATTCATTTAAGAAAACATAACAGAAAGTCAGAAATTACATAACAAAGAGCTAAAAATCATAACAGAAATTGTTTATAAGCTATATAGTTCCAAAATAAAAATTGTTCATGACCTACACAGAGAGCTGGGTAAGTATAGAGATCTGGGAATTTGGGCAAGAAAAGGTTGAATGAGATCCCAGAGCTTCTTCTCATTCTCATCGAAGAAGTTGTCAAAGAGAGCTCCATCAATGTTGTAGGAAGGATCAGTGGAGGGTAACTTCCGATGGGATTTGATGTCGCGCCTCCAGAACCAAGACATCTTATCATGATACTTGTGTCTATTGACCCTATACTTGAGGGGAGCAAACTTCTTGGAGGCAGCAAGCAAGAGAAATTCATGAGCAGTGATATTCCAATGCAGTCCTCTAGACACAGCTGCATCTTTAGCTTGATAATATATGAGAAGTCTCTGAGCCCATTTATGCCCAATGTTCTTCCTCAAGTCCTTAAGACTCTTATAATGAAATTCATGGAGAGAAAGTTTCATCTTTTTACAATTTGAATGATATGAAGGGTATGCTGCAGCCCATTGGTCTTCATTGAATCTTTCAGATTCAGCAAAACATAGTTGAAAGTCCAGAAGATGATAATGATGCTTGGATAATTGCAGAAAGACAAATCGCTAAAAGGACAGTTTCAACATATACTTGATTTTGAATCGGTGGCCTCTGCAAAATCTTTTATGTATGAAACTGCTCCTATGAGGGGAGGATGCAAGCCAGAAGGTAAAGCCACAGTCATGGAAGGAACAATCTCTCTCTGGCCTCTTCAAAGATTTTCCCATTGGCCCTTAGAGACATCAGGTAGACCCAGCTTGAATCTTTCAAAATTGAATGTTTTCATTCTATTGTATTTTGCCTGTAAATCCTAGAGAAGTAGTCCGAACATGTCATGAAACCTTAGTGATATGTGATGCAGGAATGTCAAAAACTGGTTTCTGGACGGATTTTGTTGATATCTGCTGCTTCATCAGGATAGAGATCAAGGAACTCCTTGGGAGTTAGGCAATGACTTTTCTGGGAGATAAATTGAAGTTCCTCCACAGAGATTTGTGTAGCCCTAAGAAGAGTAGGTAGCCAATGTTCAAAAGTGAACTCTGGCATGTCATGAACTTCAAGAAGGGCTCGAATAGCTAGATATTCTCTGAACAGATTCATGTGATGTTCAGAGTGATTGACAAAACTATACCAAAATGGTGGAAGGAGTATTGAAGGACTGTCTCCCAAGTTGGGTCCACTGGCGGAAGAAAGCTGGATACTAGGAAGTATTTTAGCTAGATGAAGGAGTGTTTTCTTGGAATCTGTTTTGGAGGCCGTAGGAAGACAAGAAAAGTAATGAGGGGGTTGAGTGGAAAGATTTAGAGAAGTTGCTTAGGGAGGCTTGAATTGATACTTGGTGGGATAGATGGAGAATTTGATATCTTGATAACATGGATCCATAGGAATAGCTGCAAGTGGAGGAGGATCCGTAGTAGACTGTGAAGGGGTTTCAGTGGTTGGTGCTATGGGTGCAGAGGGTTGAGATCTAGCTGGTGCTGATCTTATTGGCTTAGGAGGAGGCTTAACAGGTGGAGCTGGAGTAGGATGAGTTGGCCTAGAAGGAGGAGGAGGGAAGACTGGATCACCATGTTTGACTAGTCTGCGCTTCACTTTCCTCTTGAAGGTTTGCAAATTAGGAGTGGACTCCAGGGGTCTCTTAGCCATAGATTCCATCTGGGAAACCTACCTGGGCTGGGAAGCCTCTGTTGCTCCCACAACCACTAACTGCTCTTCTAACACAAACTGTTGTCGGTGCTCCACTGCTGGTTCAAGTACTACTAAAGCTAATTGTGCCTCAGTCTCTAAATCTTTCTGCTACTTAGGAGGCTGCTCCTCTGAATTCTGCTGATTTGGCTGTGTCTCAGGTTCCTTAGATTGATCAAGTACTGGCTCTTGATCAGATTTCTGCTCAGATTGCTGCACAGCTAGCTGAGATAGATCTTCTATGGACTGCTGTTCTTGAGTTAGCTTTTCAGGTGCTTGAGGCTCTTGAGTTTGAACATGTTCTTCTCGCTGCTTAGAGGATGAGGGCCCTGATGGCCGAGAGATGCCCTGCTGGCACACTAACTGGAGCAATAAATCCTTCATTTTCTCAACCTCATCAGACAGACTATCAAACTTGACATCAATAAATTCAATCTGCATTTGAAGAACTGAAAGATTTTCTTGTTGTTTGCCCAATAAATCCATAATGGTGTGAAGACTGTTGCTACTCTCCCCCGAAGACCTTGGCAGGGTCTCAAACTGAGAAGGAGAGAAGTGATGCTCTCTTTCTTCAAAATTTGTTTCTACAGGAATGTCATCAGATGCAATACCTTCGCCTCTAATATCTCTTAATACTTCATTAATAGTTTCCTCGGGACCATCTGGTTCAGGAAATGAGGAGGAAACATGAACTTGATCTTGAGTCTGAATTGGAGCTTCAGTTCTAATTGGTTCTAGTAGCTCTAACTCTTGTTGAACTTCTTGAGAGACTGAAGCAATATAAGGTTCATCAGGATAAACTTCATGATCAAAATCAGGCACTGAATCTTTCATCCAAAGATTTTTTTTTTGTTGACCAAGGAGTAGTGACTCCTTCTCAAAGTAGTGATCCCAATCTTCTCTTTAATTCCAATAGATATTTCTCCTGACAAATCTACTGAGTATCTCTTAAAGATCTGGGAGAGCAAAGGTCCATAGGGAAAAAATTCGTGTAGATTCTTAGTAGCTATCATTCTATCCAAAATGATTCCAGCCAATTTCACTTTGTGCCTCTGAATAGCCCAAAACAACAAGTTCCCATCTCTAGAGGTGATAGATGAGTGGGTTCCTGCTCTAGGGGTCACAATGCTGGATATCACAGAATGAATTAATCTCTTTTCAGCTGAAAGTTCATTTACTAAAAGACCTTTCTTACTAATGGTGGCTAAACTGCCAATAATGCCCAATTTCTACTTTTCCAAAAGGCATGATCTCATTAAGCTTATGCCCGGAGTTTGGACATTCCAAAATCTCAACCAATAGTTTCTCAAAAATAATGATCTTGGTTCCTTTGACATAATTGAAAACAATATTTCATGATGAAATTTCCATGGAAACATAAAAAGCTCTAACTGCATTCTCAGCTATTGGTTCTGAAATCTGACACAACTTGGTCCAACCCATGGCATCAAGGGTGTTCTCTACCCATGATAGGTTTCCACTAAGATGGGAAAAGTCTACAACCTTCCCTAGACAAATGGGAATCTTAGCAAGCCTGTGAAGCTGTTCAGGGGTCATCTGGGTGGATTTCGGAGCCCTAGATGAGTCCATCTAGAAGAGAGAAAGGATAGAGACTCAGGAAACTAATAAAGGAGTCAAGGAATGGAGGATGAGATTCTAAAGAACTTACCTTTCTTTGAGGAGAGATTAAGTTCTTGAGGTACCCTTGGAAGTTCCTTGCCGGAGAATAGTGAGAGCGGAAAGAGGCAGAAGAAGACAGGAAGGTTTGAAGATGGATTTCGAGAGGGTGTCTTCTAAAGAGAAGGGGTTTTCTTTTATAAGGAGGGAAAAAGTAACTGACCCAAGATTTCAGGATGAACGGTCGAGATTAAATGATTTGACTATTAAGACATGACAGGATGCATCTTAAGAGAGTGTCAGTTATATAATTTTAAATTAGAAGCGCCTTTTCACGATTTCATAATAAGTTGAATTATGTATTCGACTGCATCAGTCGAATGCCGAATTTATAACATAATTTGAATGCACTGTTTCTTCATAAGTCGAATGTCCGTGACTTAGAAAGTTATTCAGGATGGTCTTTCACAGACAGTTCAAACAACAATATTTATAAAATTCAAACATCATTTTGCTTTCATGAGTTAATTAGGATTACACATACATATTTCTCTTTTTATAGATTTGAATCTATCCTCAGGAAGAGGTTTTGTAAAAATATCTGCAAGTTGATTTTCTGTAGAAACAAAATCAAGTAAAATATTGTCATTACTTACATGGTCCCTGATGAAGTGATGTCTAACCTCAATATGCTTTGTTTTTGAGTGCTGGATAGAGTTCTTGGTCAAATTTATTGCACTTATGTTGTCACATAGCATTGGAATTTCTTGAAGTTGATGCCCATAGTCTTCCATTTGATGCTTGATCCACAAGAGTTAAGTACAGCAACTTCCAACTGCAATGTATTCAGCTTCTATGGTGGATAAAGCCACTGAGTTCTGCTTCCTGGAAGACCATGACATCAAGCACCCTGCAAGAATTTGACAAGTGCCACTGGTGCTTTTCATATCTATTTTGCATCCAGCATAGTCAGCATCACTATATCCAATTAACTTGAAATCTAAACATCTGGGATACCATAAGCCTAACTTACTGGTATTTATAAGATATCTAAAAATTCTTTTAAGTGCATGAATATGAGATTCTTTTGGATCAGCTTGGAATCTTGCATATAAACAAACACTGAACATTATATCCGGTCTACTAGCAGTAAGATAGAGCAGTGAACCTATCATTCCTCTATAGATCTTTTGATCTACTTTTCTACTAAGAGGATCACCATCTAACCTAATGCCTGAGCTCATGGGTGTTCCTAGTGGCTTACATTTGTCAAAACCATATTTAGAAAGTAAATCTGAAATGTACTTGGTTTGACAAATGTGAGTTCCTTCCTTGGTCTGCTTAATTTGCAATCCAAGAAAATAATTCAGCTCACCCATCATGCTCATTTCGAATTCACTTTGCATCAGATTTTCAAAGAATTTACAAAGTGATTCATTAGTAGAGCTATAGATAACGTCATCAACATAGATTTGCACAATTAAGATTCCATCTGAAAATTTCTTTATAAATAACGAGCTATCTACTTTACCTCTTATAAAATCATGTGATATAAGATTAGCACTTAATCTTTCATACCAAGATCTTGGAGCTTGTTTCAGACCATACAGTGCTTTCCTTAAACGGAAAACATGATTAGGATAAGTCGTATCTTCAAAACTAGGTGGTTGCTCAACATATACATATACTTCTTCTTTAATAAAACCATTTAGAAATACACTTTTAACATCCATTTAGAACAAATTTATGTTAAGAGAACATGCATATGGTAGCAAAATTCTGATTGCCTATAATCTAGCTACTAGAGCATAGATTTCATCAAAATCTATGTCTTCCTCTTGGGAATATCCTTGAGCTACAAGTCTGACTTTCTTCCTAGTGAGTACTCCTGATTTATCCATCTTGTTTCTGACTGGTTCGAATAACTGGATGGTCAGTAGGTCTAGGTAAAAGAGTCCAAACCTCACTGCGTTGGAACTGATTAAGTTCCTCTTCCATAGCAAGGATCCAAGATTCATCACCCAGTGCATCATTGATTGTCTTAGGCTCAATTTGTGAAACTAAGGCAGAAAAATCACAAGGAATTTACAGACCACTTGTTCTTACCCTATCTTGAGGATTACCAATAATATTTTCTCTAGGATGATCCCGATGGTACCTCAATTCCCTAGGTAGCCCTTCTTGTGGTTCTTCTTATTGTTGAAGATCTTCTAATGTGGGATCTTCCATTTCTTCGTCTTTGCCTCCTTCTTCAAGAGAAGTCTTTTCTAAATCCCTGCAAAGATCATCAACACACTCTTCTTTCTCTTCTTCTTCTATCCTTTTAATAAAAGGGTTAGTTTCACCAAATAAGACATACACAGATTGTTCTATAGTTAATGTTTTCCTATTTAATACCTTATAACCTCTAGGTTTTGAAATATATCCTAACAGGAAACCTTCATCACTCTTAGAATCTAATTTTCCTAAATTGTCCTTACCATTATTTAAAATAAAGCACTTACAGCCAAAAGGTCGAAGATGACTGATGTTGGGCTTCTTTCCCTTGTAGAGTTCATATGGGGTCTTCTTTAGAACGAGTCTGAACATGCATCTGTTGATAATGTAGCAGGTTGTATTGACTACCTCTGCCCAGAAATATTTTGGCAAATTATACTCATTCAGTATTGTTCTGGTCATATCCAGTAGTGTTCTGTTCTTTCTTTCTACTACTCCATTCTGTTGAGGTGTTCTTGGTGCTGAGAAGTTGTGCTCAATCCCATTTTCTTTACAGAAGTTCATGAATTCTTCATTTTTGAATTCACCTCCATGATCAGATCTAATGCTTGTAATCTGAAATTTCTGATTTTTCTGAACTAACTTACTGAATTTCAGAAATGCTTGAAATGCTTCTGACTTGGCTTCTAGAAAAGACACCTAAGTGTACCTTGAGTAGTCATCAACTAATACATAGCCATATATTTTTCCTCCAAGACTGACTGTCCTCATAGGTCCAAACAAATCCATGTGAATTAGCTCCAAGGGCTTGGAAGTTGTAACAATTGTCTTGGACTGAAATGAGGTCTTGGTTTGTTTTCCTTTTGCACAAGTTGAACAAATTCCAGATTTCTTGATTCTCATTTTGGGAAGACCTTCAACCAGATCATGCCTTATCAATTTCTTAATAACAGAAGTACTTGCATGACCTAGTCTTCTGTGCTACAACTCAGACTCTTCACTTTTGGTGGTTGCAAGGCATAAGTTTACTTCTCTTAATTCTGCCAACTGCAAAGTGTATAGGTTCTTTACCCTTTGAGCTTCGAAAATTATCTTGTTATCTTTCTGGATGATACACTTATCATTCTGAAAATTCACTGTAGGCCCTTTATCACATAGCTGACTGATGCTAATTAGATTATGCTTTAGTCCCTCTACATACATAACATCTTCAATTAGATTCTTTTCCTTAGTACCAATTGTTTCACATCCTAGGACTTTTCCTTTCCAATTATCACCATAAGTTACTTGACCAACTTCATTACTAAATGTTATGAATAGCTTCCTATCTCCTGTCATGTGCCTTGAGCATCCACTGTCCAAATACCATTTGGATGCCCTCAGCCGACCCTGCAAATAAAGCTAAGTTGTAACTTTTGGTACCCAAATTTTCTTGGGTCCTTGATGGTTAGTTTTAAGAATCTATCTCAAGTGTCTAGTGGTGCATGTGCTAACTGTATATCCTAATTGATTACAGTGACTACAGAATAAATCAAAAGCATTCTTCATATATGCAAAATTGTTAAATTTCTATTGTTGTTTGTACATATGCTGATTTACCTTCTTAGTATTTTTGATTTATTTTTCTGCCACAAATTTATGGGTTGGATACACTATAGGATGAATAATATCTTCTTCATTTGGAGGAGGTGTGTATCCTAATCCATATTTCTTCTTTCCTACTCTAGAACATTTTATATTAACGAATAAAGAAGTTTTGCATTAAGAAATCTTTTCAATGGTGGCTTTTAGATAATTATTTTCCTCTAGCAACTTTTCTTCATTTGTGAGTTACTTAAGATTTGATTCTATTTCCAAAATTTTGTTATTTTTATTTTTCTAATCTTTGCACAATAGTTCATTAGTTCTTTTAGTTTCACTTTATCTTTTGTTTAACATTTTTGTTTCATTTTTAAGAAAGGTGTTAGCCTTTTCTTGCTTCAGTAGATTTAGTTTCACTATTTTAATTTGTTTTACTACTGTTTTATATTTTTCATAAAGTTCATTAAAATCATCTTCAAGGCTATCAGAATCGGATTCAAAACAGGAAGTAAATGAGGTTTCTGAGTTTACCTGTTCTAGTCCTGTCATGAGGGCTAGATTTACCTTCTCTTCTTCTTCTTCTGATTCTGAACTAGATGATTCTGAACTAGATGCTTCTTCATTGTCCCATGTTGCTGCCATTGCCTTCTTCTTGAATTTTCTGAACTTCTTTTCCTTGCCTTTCTTCTTGTCTGATTTTTCAACTTGATCCTTCTTCTTAAGCTTGGGACATTCAGAGTTGTAGTGTCCTGGCTGATTACATTCATAACAAGTCGGCTCTTTCTTCTTATCCTTCTTGAAGAACCTTTTTGACCCAAATTTCTTCTTCTTTGACAGAATTCTTTACAATCTTCTTGAAAGCATTGCCTGATCATCACTATCATCTGACTTTTCTTTGGAGTCTTTATATGAAAAGGAATTTGCAATCATCAAGGCATTTGATATTTTCTTTTTTGAAGAGTTTTCAGAGAATCTTTCCATATTGATTTCATGAGCCATAAGGGATCCAATTAGTTTATCAATAGTTAATTGTGTAAGATCATGGGCTTCCTCTATGGCTGTAACTTTAGGAGTCCAGACATTAGTTAGAGATCTTAGTATTTTTCTAACTGTCTCTTCATTAGTTAGGACCTTCCCTAAAACACTTAATCCTACAATTATATTTGAAAATTTGTTATACATTTGAGTTATGTTCTCATTGGGGAGCATTTTGAACTATTCATATTGAGATACAAGTATATCTATTCTAGTTTTTTTCACCCTATCTGTACCTTCATATGTTACTTGAAGCTTATCCCACATTTCTTTAGTTGTTCTACATGCTGAAAGTATGTTAAATTCCCTTTTGGATAAAGCACAGTAGAGATAACATTTTGCCTTGTAATTTAAAGACATATTTCTCTTATCTGCA
This sequence comes from Colocasia esculenta, assembly GCA_014218235.1. NCBI lineage: Eukaryota > Viridiplantae > Streptophyta > Magnoliopsida > Alismatales > Araceae > Colocasia > Colocasia esculenta. The sequence goes on along the minus strand of CM024755.1, from coordinate 60,721,239 downwards.
ATGGAAAGATCAGAAGAAGAGGCTTCTCCAAGGATTTGATAGTCACCTTGTTCTATTACCTACCATAAGTCGAAATCAGTACCTCTGATGAAGCACTCCATTCACATCTTCCAGTATTGGTAATCTTCACCATCAAAAAATGGTGGCCTTGTAACTGATTAGCCTTCATAGTTGTGAGCTTCGGATGCCATTTCTTCTAAATTCTTCTTGGATTCTTCTGAGAAGACCATGCTCTGATACCACTTGTTTGATCGAAATGGCAAACTAGATGTCCTAGAGGGGGGGTGGATAGGACTTCTTAACTCTTAAAACTTTCTTCTGAAATGCACAACACTAAATAAAAGAGTTAGTACTTAGTGTGTGGTGTGTGATTCAAGTGTGAACTTGGCGAAAAAACAATCACACAAAAATGCACAAGAGTTTATCGTGGTTCGGTCCTTCCCACATGGAAGTCCTACATCCAGTCCTCAAGCCAACCACTTGAGATTTTCACTATCTGTCAATGAATTGGCCTTCTCTCACCCTTGAGAGGAATTACAAACCCACTTGCTCCCTTAGCAAGTCTTCCCTAATCAGGGGTACAACAACTGCCTTTTACAAAGGCCTTCCCTACACAGGAGGGGCAATGTAGAAACAGACTTCTGCAGAAATTACACAAGAGAAAATAAAATGACTTGTGTGTTTGTCTCATAACTAAGCACAAACACAGACTTCAAGAGGATTCAATGGATCAGAGATGAGATACGAATCCTATCTGAAATACAAGGGTGGACTAAAGAAAGTAAGCAATTACAAATGCCACCCAACACTACTAGGAGTGCTTCAGACAAAGTCTTCTAAGGAAGAAAAAGCTCTTAGACTTTAGCTTTCAGAAGGGCTTGTGAGACTTGAAGGAATTTGAATGAAGCTTGTATGCTTTCTTCTTGTGTTATATATGTGTATATTCCTTCTTCAACTTGAGCTCCTTTTATGCACTTCAGAATATAGCTGTTTAGAAGATAGCCGCTGGAGTTTGTGACCGTTTGCAACTTGACCGTTTGGAGAGAGCTCTAGTTTTCTTTGAATTTTGATGAGCTTATTATTCAGAAGTCCTTCAATTTTGCTTCTTTCTAAGGTCTTCAGAAGAGGTGCAGTCTTTCTCAGCTAGAAGATAAGCTCATTCCCTCTCAGAGTAGACTGTGAGGGAGACATGCTGAAAACGTGCTCCAATAAATGCCTGTAGCAAAGACAAGACAGAAAGAAAAGAGAACTCCATACCTTTGAGGTAGGTAAGTCAGATAAGTACAGACAAAGGTATGGAAACCTCGTATGCACAAGCTTTCAGGAAGGAAAAGTAGACAGACATATATGCTAAAAAGGCAAAGTATGGGTCTGTCAGTGGTAGGTTGAAGAGATGTGGAATTCCCTAAATGGTAATCTAGAAGGGGGGTTGAATAGATTATGGACAATTTTAAAGCTTAACGCCCTCTTTTTGCAATAGCACAGACAATTTAGGTGTTAGCAATGATCAGACTATGTGTGGATGTGTGTGAGTGATTGATAGATGGATAAGCAAGTACTCAAACGTGTATTAATGTGTCGTGTCTACCAAACATCTAACGCAAATTCGTGCAAACCATGAGACACGTAGATTTTACGTGGTTCGAAGTACACAACTCGTGTATCCTACATCCACGGGCCACACACACACGCAGAATCACCTGCTTATGAGCTAGTTCACGAACTACAACTCACACACATGTTTATCTGATGTGAACCCACGATCAGATTATCACACACACACGTGTATCAAGCACAACAACCACTTGAAACACCACACACACACACAAGTATGGAATAGAAAGAACAGGGAAGGGTTTGAGAGTTGAAGAACAAATCCAATAAGTAAACTATTCCTCTGAACGTCCTCCTGGAGTCCAAGCTTTGACTTTGAGATCAGTTATTGATGTAGATGCTTGAATCCAAGACGTCCGGACTTCACCTTCCGCTGCAAAAGTCTTCTGTTCTTGGTTCTGGGCGGTAGGTTGAAGCAAAGCAGCAGAACAGAGGTTTTCTGGAGAGCTCTTTAGGGTTCTTTGAAGGAGGCTGCTTGTGTACGAGATTTGTTGCAAAAGGTTGCTTATATATGAGTGTTAACATATGGAGAGTTGTACTCCATAGAAACACTCAGTTTCGCAACTTGCAAAACTTCCCGTAATATGTTTTCCGTTTGTCTGTCGACAGGTCTTGCACTTACTGTCGACAGGCATAGACAACTTGTGAAGAACCAGAAGGCTGAAGGCTCTGACTGTGTGCATCTTTCGACAGGTGGTCTGCTGCTGTCGACAGGCGCAGGCCTTCCAGAGCTTTTGATCTTCAGACTGGTTGCATCTGTCGATAGGGGCACTCCTACTGTCGACAGGCAATGCCTTGGTAGAACTGGTTGCTTTCTGACTGGTTGTATCTGTCGACAGGTCCTTGATTGCTGTCGACAGGTACCTTGTCTTTTGACTTTTTCTTGATCTTTCAAACTTGTTTTTGGCACATGTCTTGCATGGTATATCTCCTACAAAAGTAAACATAATTAGTGAGATATTATGAGCATAAAATCAAGCATTGTACCAAGTTGTTATGACAAGTTATTGTTTGAAGATCTCATGCATTTAAAACTCAATTCACATTGTTTATCACTTGTTTGCATTGTACATCATTGCACATCAATGTTCATCATCAAAAACATGTTGTATTGATTAATTAGAACGTGAGCTCAATCTTCTCAACATGAGAACCCAACATTCTCCCCCTTTTTGATGATGACAAAATTAATCAATTAATGCACAATTGAGTTTTTCTCCCCCTTTTGACAACATCCAAAAGCACACCATAGACATAGGTAGAATGCATAGAACAAAGATTTTCATTGATTTTCATGAGTGCATACACATTACATTGGGTGCTAATGACAGGAAAAAACAAGTAAAGGGAAAGACATTCATTGATCAAGATAACATGACTTGACACTAGCCTAGACATCTAAGCTAACTATGCATCATCATCAGCTGGAGGTGTAGAAGCCTGATGCGCACTAGCAATGTTGTCCAAGCGGGTGTCTAGTGTGTCCATTCTTGCATTAAGTCGTTCTAATCCTATTTCCATTTGAATCTGTAGCTGAGCAAGTAATTCCCTAATTGAGGGCTCAACAACAGCAGCAGCAGCATCATCTCTTGGAGAAACTAGTGGCTCATCTTGAGAATCGTCTTTATGAGCATCTTCTGCATATTGATCTTCTGCAGCTTGATCTTCTTCATCTTCACCATCATCATCATCTGCAGCTGCCCCTTTACTCTTGAGATCTCTGGTTACAGTGCCATCTACCATCTTGTAGCCCATCCTATGTACAGCTGTGAGATCATAGGAGCTACGGGATTTGAGAACTGTCATCTCCCCATTTGGAATTTGAATGCCAAGGAATAGGAAGAGAGAAGTGAGCTGGCATGCATATGGCATAGATGTCTTGGCACTTCGAACACATATGCGAAAGATAGAGACCATAAGAGCAGGTAAGTTGATAGGCTTAGCATTGAGGAATTGGTGAAGCAGAGACTTGTGAAGGGAGGTCACAAGTTCTCGGCTACCATCCTTGGGAATGATGAGAGTGGTGAAGATGTGATGGATAAGACGATGAAGAGGAGGGAAGGAGTTGGCATTTAGTTGCCTACGATCAGTAGGATCGTAAGGCTGCAAAGTAACGAGCATGTGATACTCCTCTGGAGTTGGATGATGGGTCATGATGTCCACTCCAGTGTTTGGGATTTGAAAAGCGGTGGATAGGAGATTAGGAGTGATAAAAAATGGAGTGTCCTTCACCTTGGTATACAACTGTCCAGTGCTTGATAGTCGGAGGTTGGTGTAGAAATCGGTCACGGCAGTTGTATAGTACCGCATGTGATCGTAGCAGAAGGGTGCCCAACCCTAGACATCAAAGATAGTTTGGAGTTCTGGAAACATGTCTTCCACGGAAAGGAAGTCGATGTAGCGGGGCTGCACGACTTTGGTGAAGGTACCATGAACATCAAGAAGACGCAGAGATGGCGGAATGATGAGCTCCGGCGGCAAACGATCCTCCCGGTGCTTCGTCCGACGTTCGGTGGTGACTCTGAAGCCTTGGCCGGCTTCGGGAGATCGTGGACGACGACGGGATGCTAGCTTCTTGGCCTTTGAAGCCATCAGAAGGGGAGGCTTGATGTGGTTGGAGAGGATATAGAAGAAAGAGAGACATGAAGGAGGAAGAGGAAAGGGAGAGGAGAGCTCTTCTGGTGCCCTGGAGAAAGAGTTTTGAAGAGAGGGAGGGAAATAAGGGTTTTTGGAAGTGGAAAAAGATGGAAAGGGGTGCCGGGTCCTCTTATAGAAGGCTTGAGGGTATGTGAAGGGTCGGATCCCACCAAATCCGTTTTCGGATTTAGCCCGTTGGACTTCCAAAAATAGGTCCGCCGCCGGCTGTCGATAGGGCCCTGGTGCCTATCGACAGGGGCAGTTAGAAAATCCCCAGTTTGATGTTTTGATGGGTTTTAGAGTTGGAACATGAGAGCAATGGTCCACAATGTCTATTGAAGGTGTATAATAGGTGAACACATATTTTTCCAACCATATAAAAGGATATGAAAAGCCAATTCATTTTCCTTAATGGTTTTACCATAATACCCAAGGGATTTTAAGTTAGAGCAGTATGAAAACACCTACTAAAATGAAGAACAATGCACTCTCAATCTCGTTGTATAAATACAGTGTAAGACAACAGAATCCCCATTTTTTTTATAGGCAAATGATGCATGAGATGATATCTATATGTCAAGACAATCACAAGACCAATGACCTTGAAAATTATGACTCAGTGGAGGCTTCACACTATTTCCTCTTTTTTTTTATTTAATTTAGGAAAATAATGGGAAGAAATGGTACTTAAGAAGACATCACACTTTTTGACGTGAGGATAAACATTACAAGTGCCCATACCCCCAGTTACTCAGTGGAAGTTTCTATCATACTGTTGTACAGAGATGATGAGTTAGCCTTTTGACGCGAGGGCAGACATTTGTGATGGCCATCACCCCGGTTACTCAGCATAACCCAACATTGCTCTATATTCATCCCAACTTAAAGTTGATTTTCATTATTTATATTTTTTTTTGTTTTCCTTGTGAAAGATTTTTCAGAAATAGGTAGTTTTTCTCCAAGTATTGTTGTAAAAGCCAATATCAAGTAGGTGATATGATTACCTATCAATATTAGACATGCACTTTCATGACCAAAAGGCTTATCAAGTAAATTGAGACTATGTTTGCCCACAAAGAATTGATTTAGAGGAGTGAGGTGGATATCCTTTAGAGTTATGAAATGTTTCCAAAATGATAGAACCTAAATCCAAACATGAATAGTATGTGAAAATCATAGTGGTATAAAGAATAGCTTAAATATCATTTGTATATAGTGTGGTCAAATATGCATTAACACCTTATAGACACCTTATATGTTAATCATGAGGTTGCTCACTGTATGGGTGAAGAAATAAGCATGAAGTTCCAAAATTCAGTGTGTCTGTCAACAGGGAGAAAGGGCCTGTCGACAGGAGCACACAGACAGAAGTTGGAGATTTCAGGGAGGCAAAAACTGTGTGCATCTATCGACAGCAGGTAGAGGGCCTGTTGACAGATGTACACAGACAGAAGATTAAGAGTTCTGTCTGGGCTGAGCTGTCGACAGTGCCCATGTAGCCTGTCGACAGGGACATGTTCAAAACAGTTTTAAGGGTAGAATGAAGGTCTGAAATGATTAATGGTTGTGAGGGAGTTGAGATGGACAAAAGTTGAATAATTTCATTCACATTTGCATTCATCTAACCCTAACTTTCTCCCCCATAATGTGTGCCATTTGATACAAAAGGACTCAAGTTCATGAAGACAAATATGCACACAAAGACAAAGCAATTAAGAACACCAAGCATGTAGAAAGACAACCCAACAACTGTTTTCAAAATTTTAAAGAGAGTTTTGAATAGGCAAAATTGTAAAGAAACTAATTCCAAATGTAGAGTACATGTCCCTTTTATGTCACATGACTATGGATACTTGGCGGAGAATATTTCTCACCCATAATGAGAGTTTCCAAACAAGCATGACTTGTTCTTTCACACATCACCATTTGATATACCTCACAGTTAGTGCACACAAGGGACATATGCTTAACATTTGTGTTAAGTTTCATTGCAATTTGCACAACCCCAACTCTCTTCGCAATGTGGTGAATCTATCTTCAGCTAGAGGTTTGGTAAAGATATCAGCCAACTGTTTCTCTGTGGGTATGAAACTGATTTCCAATGATCTATTGGCTACCTCATCTCTCATGAAATGATGACGAATTTCTATGTGTTTCGTTCTGGAATGTTGAATGGGATTCTTTGATAGATTGATTGCACTAGTGTTGTCACATAGGATAGGTGTGCATCCAATATCGATGTTATAGTCACACAACTGACTTTTTATCCACAACACTTGTGTTGCACAACTCCCTGCAGCAACATATTCTACCTCTGCAGTGGAGAGTGCAACCGAGTGTTGCTTCTTGGATGCCTACGAAACCATGCAACCACCAAGCATTTGGCAATAGCCACTAGTGCTTTTCCTGTCAATTTTATAACCAGGGTAGTCTGCATCAGAATAAGAAATCAATTCAAAACTACTACCAGCTGGATACCAAAGACCCAAGTCATGTGTACCTAAGAGATATTTGAAGATTCTCTTGACTGCAATTAAATGGCTTTCCTTTGGACTAGATTGGTATCTAGTACAAAGGCAAGCACTGAATTGTATGTCCGGTCTACTTGCAGTAAGATAAAGGAGTGAGCCAATCATACCTCGAAAATTGTTTGGCATCTACCGGTTTACCTTTCTCATCACTTTCTAGCTTAATGCTTGTGCTCATTGGTGTTGAAGTGGGCTTGGCTTGTTCGAACTGAAACCTTTTGAGCAGTTCTTTTACATATTTCTCTTGGTTTATAAAGAATCCATCTTCAAGTTGCTTGACCTGCAAACCAAGAAAAAATTGAAGCTCCCCCATTAAGCTCATCTCAAATTCACTGTGCATGTGTTGTGAAAATTCTTCACACAGTGTAGGATTAGTGGAACCAAAGATAATGTCGTCCACATAAACTTGAACAACAATTATGTGATTGCGAACTTTCTTTGTAAAGAGAGTTTGGTCGACCTTACCTCTTCAGTAGTTTTTGCGTACCAGATAGGTGCTCAGCCTGTCGTACCAAGCTCGGGGTGCCTGTTTCAAACCATAGAGAGCTTTGTGCAATTTAAATACATGGTTTGGTTTATCATGGTCCTCAAAGCCAGGTGGTTGAGAGACATCAACTTCCTCTTTTATGTAGCCATTCAAGAAAGCAGTTTTGACATCCATTTGAAATAATTTGAACTTGTTTGAACATGCATATGCTAACAAGATCCTAACTGCTTCAAGTCTAGCTATAGGTGCAAAGGATTCTTCAAAGTCTATACCAAATTCCTGATTGTATCCTTTTGCACCTAGTCTAGCCTTGTTTCTCACCACCTTACCCTCTTCATTTAGTTTATTCCTAAAGACCCATCTCGTCCCTATGACAGAAATTTCAGGGGTTCTAGGAACTAAACTCCAAACATTATTTCTCTGAAACTGCCCAAGCTCCTCAAGCATGGCATCAATCCAAGAGTTTTCCTTTAGTGCCTCTTCAACAGTTTTGGGTTCCACTTGAGATACAAAGGCTAAATAATCCTGTTCAACTATTTGATTTACCTGAGACCTAGTTTGAACTGAATCATTTATGTTACCTATGACATTCTCAAGTGGATGAGCTTTAGAGTACCTCACATTAGTGATTGTTGAAGGGCCGAGTTGATCTTGCAATTGAGGAGGATGTTCTGGAGGAGGGGTGGCTGGAGGACTTTCATCTTGAGGTTGTTCTTCTTGTTGTGGATCTTCAGCAGGAACTTCATCATGATTTCTGATCAAACAACCGTCATCTTCATCATCGTACTTGCGAAGAAATCCACTCTTTCCTTTTGAACCTTCTTGAGTTTTTCCTTTTTCTTTTCTTTGAAGTTCCTCAAGTGTTGTCCCTTCCATGTCATCAAACCTGTAGGAATTTACAATGTTACTCTTGATTTGAGATTCATCAAAAATGACATGTGGAGTTTCTTCCACAGTTCTAGTTTTCAGATTAAACTGGTTGCATCTGTCGACAGGGGCACTCCTACTGTCGACAGACAATGCCTTGGCAAAACTGGTTGCTTTCTGACTGGTTGTATCTGTCGACAGGTCCTTGCTTGCTGTCGACAAGTAACTTGTCTTTTGACTTTTTCTTGATCTTTCAAACTTGTTTTTGGCACATGTCTTGCATGGTATATCTCCTACAAAAGTAAACATGATTAGTGAGATATTATGAGCATAAAATCAAGCATTGTACCAAGTTGTTATGACAAGTTATTGTTTGAAGATCTCATGGATTTAAAACTCAATTCACATTGTTTATCACTTGTTTGCATTGTACATCATTGCACATCAATGTTCATCATCAAAAACATGTTGTATTGATTAATTAGAATTTGAGCTCAATCTTCTCAACATGAGAACCCAACATAGGTGAGTCCTGTCAGATGCCATGCACCTGAGAATTCATAAATGCATAGTGTCTAATGAATCCAGCAAAATTCGGAGCAAAGGCATTGAACAATTCAAGGATTATTTCTTAAAATATATCAGAAATGTCATGTGCAGGATTTAGATGAATATTTTAAGACTAATATGACTTGTCCTAATAGAGAATAAAATAATAAAATAATAGGATAATGACAGTTTTGATGGACTGATAAAATATTGAAGGTTTATTAAGAGGTTGTATGAGAAGATTAAGAAGTAATCTTACACTAAGTGTTAATCCTTTTCAGAAGAGAGTTAAGTACAGAATTAGCTGTGAAGATAAATCCATAACATGCAATTCGATTAAATAAATAACTATGATTCGACTAGAGAGAATAAGGCAATTCGATTGAAAAAGTAATGGTGATTCGACTTCAGCAGTCGGATACCATGAAGATCAAATTCTAAAGCATTCGACTGTATCAGTCGAAGAAGACAGTCGAATCAGGTATTGAATTTTGTAAGGCATTCGATTGTAGCAATCAGAGTCATCAGTCGAATTATATATATCTGTGGTAGTCGAAGATGACAGTTGAATATGATAGTCGAATCATATTTTGAACTTTGAAAGGCATTCGACTATAACAGTCGGAGTCATCAGTCGAATTACATATAAAGTTGTGGACTTACTAAATATTCAAGGTTATTTGACTTTGTTTCTGAGGGAGTCGAAGTTAACAGCCGAATTGAGTAGGACTTAGAGAGAGCTGTGGACTTAGAAAAATTTCTGAGATGGAGGTATAGTCCTGTAATATATCTGTATGATTTTTGTGATATGTAACTACTATATTTGCTTTGTAAAAGGTCTATTTCAAGAGTTTTGTCATAGCAAAACAATAGATATATTAATTTAAGAAAATCTTAAATTCCTTGGGGTAGTTGCTCAACATTTTGCTCCCTTGAGCCTCTTCATGATAACAAATTCCCTACTGTTCTTCTGACAATCTTTCAGACTCGGCAAAGCTATGCTAGAAATCCATGAGGTAGTCTGAATTCTTCGTGGCATACATCAGGAGAAACCTATGAAAGGATAGCTTGATGTTGTACTTGATTTTGAACCTGACTGCTAGCCTGATGTACCTATTGAAGACTACTAGAGCAAAATCCTTTCTAGAGGAAACTACACCTATCAGGTAACCTGAGGGTAATCCAACTGTCATGGATGGAGTGATAGCTCTTTGCCCTTGGAGTAACATAGCCCACTGACCCCTACTAACTTCAACTAGAATTAACTTGAATCTTTCTTCGTTGAATTGCTTCATCTTTTTAACACTAGCTTGCTGCTCTTTTATTACATTGCTAAAGAGATAAAAAAAATATGATATTTAAATGAGAGGAGAGATATAAGAATACACTACTCCTGACTTTAGCTTGCCTAAACTTTGTTGCTTCTCTAGGATAGATTGACAGGAAATCCACATCTGACAGACTATGACTCTTCTGAGTGATGAGATTTAAAGCATCGAGTGGAACTTTCTTGGTTTTGATCAAGTGGGGAATCCAGTCATCAAACTTATAGCCTAACAAACTATGGACTTCAAGAATGACTTTGATTTTCAAAAATTCTTGGAAAAGAGCAAAATTGCATTCAGAATGATAAATGAAGGCATACCAAAAAAAGAGGAAATGCTTGGCTAGTTTTATTTTTCCTCTTCTGCCCAACGAGAGATGCAAGTACTGTTGGATTGAGATGGCACTAATGATGTCCTAGAGGGGGGTGAATAGGACTTCTTGCACTTTTTAAAAAATTATCTTAAAAGAGATAACACTAAATAAAGTTGTTAGTATTTAGTGTAGTATGTGTGAAACAAGTGAAAAACTTGGCGGAAACAATCACACAAATGCACAAGAGATGTTATCCTAGTTCGTCCCTTCCCACATGGAAGTCCTACATCCAGTCCTCAAGTAACCTCTTGGGATTTCACTAAACTGCCAAGAGAACTTGAGCTTCTCTCACCCCCAGAGGTATTACAAACCCACTTGCTACCAAGCAAGTCTTTCCTTCACCAAGGGGTACAAAGACCACCTGCACCTATAGGTCTTCCTTTCACAAGAGGGGCACTGTAGGGAACAAACCCTCTGCGGGTTACAATACTGAAAAAAATACAGTATGCTGGCCTGAAAGATGAGCAAGCACAAAAGATCAAAAAGAGAGACAAGATAAACATAATTGCACAGACTCTTTCTGACTCAAAGGTGGTGGACTGAAAAGATGCAGATTGCAAAAAGGCCACTAAAGAAAGCTTGAAGGCAAGAGAGTAGTAAGTCGAGGCTTGAAGTAGTTGGCTCTCTTCAGATTTTGAAGGCTTTTCTCTCTTTTATTTTAGTACAAGGTGAGGTTCTGAGAATATGTCAGTGTCTAGGTGAATGTATGTGTGTTTGTGTATATCTCTTGTTCTTCAAATTTCAGCTCATATATAAGATGTTGAGCTTCCCGTTTGAATTTGTCCATTTAAAAGATAGCCGTTTGAATCTTGGGTTTTGATACTTATGACTTGTCCATTAGATCTTCAGCTCCTTGGAGTCCCAACGGCTTCAAGCTATGCAGATAGCTTCAACATATAGCTTTAAAAGTTCTGCAAGCTCCATACCATGACTGAACACTTGACATGCTTCAGCGGGTAGCTGCATATCTAAAAGTTCAAGAGAAAACACAGATATCTCCATTCTTTCGGAGGTAGGTGAGACATAAAATATATAAAGCAGATAGAAGTTCAGATAGATAGATGTTCAGAGCATTTAAAGATAGACAGACAATTACATGGGAAATACAAGGACTTTTTGAGAAAGTATGGGATTTTGTGTAACGACCCGACCTCTCAGACCCCTCGTCGCGGACCCTGAGGGTCGCGCCGCCACCCACGGATCTGAAGACCCGGAAGGGTTATATGAAAAGTCTAGTGAGATATGTAATGAGTTCAAATAACTATAATAATCTATACATTATACAAAAGGGTTGTACAACGCGTCCCAAGCAAAAGCACAGGTACGGGAGAAAAGGTGCAGTCCTTAATGATGACCAAACTGTCCCCATAATAAATATTTCCATTTATTTATATATTAATTTTGATGATTAACAAAATAACACTAATGGATTTCTTGAGCCTTGAGAACAGGAAGCAAAAGAAAAATGAAAGATCAAGTCAATTTGGTAAGTCCCATCATTTCTATCCAAGTCCCTGTAACGACTTCTTTGATAAGCAGAACGACTTCCTCTTTGACCGGAGCACTCAAATCGTTACCGTAACGATTTCTTTAGAACTCGCAACGACTCTCTAGCCGTAACGACTTCTTTAGACCTCGTAACGATTTCTTTAGAACTCGCAACGACTCTCTAGCCGTAACGACTTCTTTAGACCTCGTAACGACTTCTTTAGACCTCGTAACGATTTCTTTAGAACTCGCAACGACTCTCTAGCCGTAACGACTTCTTTAGACCTCATAACGATTTCTTTAGAACTCGCAACGACTCTCTAGCCGTAACGACTTCTTTAGACCTCGTAACGATTTCTTTAGAACTCGCAACGACTCTCTAGCCGTAACGACTTCTTTAGACCTCGTAACGATTTCTTTAGAACTCGCAACGACTCTCTAGCCGTAACGACTTCTTTAGACCTCGTAACGATTTCTTTAGAACTCGCAACGACTCTCTAGCTGTAACGACTTCTTTGTTAGTCATAACGATTTCGTGCAACGACTTCTTTATTAGTCATAACGATTTCGCGCAACGACTTCTTTATTAGTCATAACGATTTCGCGCAACGACTTCTTTATTAGTCATAACGATTTCGCGCAACGACTTCTTTATTAGTCATAACGATTTCGCGCAACGACTTCTTTATTAGTCATAACGATTTCGCGCAACGACTTCTTTATTAGTCATAACGATTTCTCACAACGATTTCTTTACAGTTCATAACGACTTGCTATAACTCATAACGATTTCATAAGTTATAAAGTCAGCAAGATTCTCTTTATCGAATTTCTTGATGCATCAGTATAATGCTTTTTAATAGCGTTGAAAAGTCAAAGTCATATCTTGTCCGTTGACTGCTATGCATTAAATGCTCTCCGATCGTATCTCCCATGCATGCAGACAATATCTTCCATTTCTATGCTACTCTGTCTACGTACTTTTTCTTGGACAGAAAGGAGCTTTGCTATATACTGCAATATCTGTTCCATCTCAACTAACAATAGACAGTAGTCCTAGCTGTCTTCTATTTATTGATGATATGCTTACAGATATCTGACAAGACTCATTTGGACAACGTTGGACACAAGATACAAAGTTCTATGTCATCTCTTTGGCGTGTACTCCAGGATAAAAGACTGACGATCAGAAGCTTCCTAAGTGACCAGTCTAACGTACACAAGGATAAGAGACAACGGACACATTAACGTTCGAATTTGAATCAGCAGTTTATATAGAAGACTCAAGTCGAAAAGAATGTATGAAGTGAAATATCGCGTGATCCTTAAAGGAAAAAGAAAGTCTATCTCTCACAATTTTTAGAATTTGGAAGAAGAGCGAAGCCTCCACTCCAAACCTGGTTCTAAGCTCTTAGCTCTCTGTGCTCAAAAGGAATCCTCAAATTTGTAAGAGCCTGTGTGGTCCTTGGAGAGAAAAACCTTGTTAAATCTCTTTCTCTCTCGGGGGCCTAGGAGCTTCAGATTGTAGCTGGTCAAGCTAGAATCTGAAGCCTGTTTTCACAACTTCCTTTTCTGATTAGTTTGTGTTCCCTTCTGGACGAAGGAAGACCTGGTGGTATCCAGGGTGGTTGTTGTTCCCTTCAGAACGAAGGAAGACCTGGTAGTATTCAGGGTGGTTGTTGTACCCTTCAGGTTGAAGGAAGACCAGTTGAGGCTGGGTGTAAGGATCCTTAAGGGGGATTGTACCCTTGGTAGTAAAATCCTGAGGTATTGCTCAGGGACTGGACGTAGGTCTCCTGTGGAGAGGAGTTCCGAACCAGGATAAAAATCCTTGTGTCTTGTGGTTGTGTTTTGTGTGATTGTTGTCTTGTTTGCTCTAACTCTAACCTTGTTATTAAGTTGTGCAATCTTTTCAGTAAACAGGTTTTAATCAAACATCGAAGTTTTAATAACCCATTCACCCCCCCTCTGGGCTAGCTAGCTGGGCAACACTTAAGAGGCATACCCCGGGGACTTGCAAAACACAACTCTCAGCTCACTCGGGTATAGGAGCTCCCAACACTCGCTCTCACTGCTGCTGACAACAACACGGCGCCACAGCCTCCTCCGCAACCCGTCTGACTCCGAGCTCCCGCGACGACGAGCCCTTAGCTGAAGGAAGTAGGGGGGGTGAGCCTCGCGAACAAGGCCCAGTAGGGATTACCAGTCCCTCACCGGCCAGAGCAGCAGGAACTCCAAAAATAGGAAACTACACTAGAAAGCTGTAAAGCAAGGAACACCTACAGCATGGTACTACTAAGCAGCGGAAGAGAACAGTACAACGCCACGACCACCAACCAAGGTCGTGGCACACACACGACTCCAGCAGAAACAAATGGTGTCGTGCACCAAGCAAAAGCAGTGCTCAGCACACTTGCCGAGACCATGAAACAACCAAGTGAGAATGACGTCTCACCGCAAGCATGGCCACCTCAGACCTCTACAAGGTCGAGGGCCCACAAGCAGAACCACCCCGGACCCTGGACACACCACCAAGTCGGGAAGCTACACATGCCGGTGCCATCACTGGCTGGCACCCAAGAATGGGACCACGGAACCGAGAGAACACCGAAGCGGGAACCACCAGAAGCACGGGTCTGCCCAAGGCCAGACTAACGACCCCCATCGAAACTTGGCACAGCTGGGCTATAACCACCTTGAAAGCTCGGGCAACGAGGAACACTTGGAAATGTCGTGAGGAAAACGTCGTCACAAATACAACAACCAAGCCACCGCCGCTAGCAGCCAAGAGGGGGACCCACAGTCCGTACGCTCTGCTCGTTAGCCTTGCTCCTACCTCCGCCCCGGTGCAAGGGCGAGACAGAGCCGCTACAGAAAAACACAACACACGCAACACCACAGCCTGGCCAAGCTGCGGCCTCACGCCTAACACCACTATGTGGCTCTGGAACCAACGCAAAGAGAGGCATTGAGACAAGGGACTGTCTGGTCTGCGCCAGTAAAGCACTCTGAACCCCTCGGTGTCCCAGACCTAGACAAGAGAGCTCTACAAACGACTCAGTGCCGCTGTCCAAACCTCGTTTTCCCCTCAGCTCCAGAGTCCGCTCACGTGGGCTGCCAACTCGAGCATGCTCGTAGCCTGGATACCTCCCTCAATGGGCTCCCGATGATGGGGATCCCAGGAAATGGAGACAACCACTGAACGGGACAAGCCCTCAAGTGCCAAGCACCGAGAGAACAGGCGGGGCAGCACAACAAGAACCACGCCGAACCGCTGGCTTGTAGCACACGACAAGCCCAGCAAGCGAGAGTCACGTATGGACCGTCAAAAGGGTCGTCGGCCAAGCAAACACGCACGAGCGAGCAAAAACCTCGGAGCACTACCAAAAGTACAGAAAGCCCATCGCTCTGCTAACAATCGATTGAACACCAGTCAATCGATTGTTAGACAGACGCGGCCCTCCTGGCACCATTGCTAGGACATGGCCACGAAGGTGTCACCTTCGGTCACTGAACGCAGGGAGGCAACCAGCCGCGTTCCCTACCAGAAGGTCCTGAGGGCACAGCCTGCCCTGGGGCACATGTCGGCACAAAACAAGGCCACGGAAACACCCGAGGCACCCACAGGCACTGTCGTGCCCCCACAGGCCGTCGCGATACAATCGCGATGGGGAAGGGCGCCGCGACACGAACCCTGATGCAACGGAGCAGCGCGTCGCGAAAGCCACCCTGTAGCGACGGAAAACTAGGTCACGACAGCGATCCTTATCGTGACCGCCAAGTGCGCCGCGATAAGGTCGCGCCCGACCGGGGCGACGCCTCTACTGATGTCGCGACGCACCGTGCGGTCGTGACACTAGCAGGGAGGCAGACCAACGGAATCCTCAATCCTGGGGTTGCCCACGAACCACACACATGCACACACGGGGGAGGGGAGCATGGGGAAAGCAGTAAAGCTATCTACAAAACCCCAAGGGCTCCCGATCCACCCATATGGGAGAGGGCACAAGAAATCCCTACCTTAAACGAAGAACCAAACCCCGTAGGGCCCTTCTCGTAGGAATGAACACCTCCTCCTTGCTCCACGCATGCTTCACGACGCAGGGACACCACGCACGGCCCTCCTCCCCGCCTGAAACACACAAAGGGGAGAAGAGGGGAGGAAGAGGTCACCGGAGGGAGAGGGAGAAGGGAAGAAAAAGAGAGAGGGGGAAGGGGTAGCCGGCCTGCGCCTTAAGCGCTCGGCACCCAGAACGCGACGGACTGCCCCATTGCGTTAACAACCTTAAAGCGACGGGTCAACGGACCATGACAAGAACGCGCCGCGACAACGTGACAAGCCATACTGACACACCTGCCACCCTGACAGGCGTCAGACGACCGGACAGCACAACACTACAAAACACTGTCTCGGCCCGTTGACCGAGCGTGACATCAAGATGCGACGGAGAACCAGGGTGCGACCAACACGCGACCCACCAGCTCGCCACGACACGGATGACTGTCGAGTCGGACACCCCCGACGCAACACCAACGCATCACCCAACCTCGACGCGTCAGTGGCCAGTCATCCCACGACACCGGACAGAAGCCGAGAAACCGAGTCTTACATTCTACCGCCCTTAAAACAATTTCGTCCTCGAAATTGGGACAAGCCCAGAAGGTCTCGAGGCACGAAATAAAACACGGGGAGCAAATGCAAGACCAATGCGAATAAGCCACTAAGTCTCAACATGACTTCCTCGTGGAAGCAATCGCACAACCAAACACACACGGCACGAGAAGTCAGAAAACTAACGGCTCACACAATGAGCCTCAAACACACGGGAAGCACAGAATCGAAAACCCAACGGCTCACAACATGCTCCGACACACCTGGAGCACCAAGCCGAGGAACCAATGGCTCACTCCAGCCACACGAAGTGGCACCCAGACAGAACGACAACCCCACCGGTGCCGAGCAATGCCAAATTTGGCCCGAACAGGGGAAAAATCCAGCCGAAAACTACACGGCTGCAGCCACCAATAGACCTCGCTGTTGAGACCAACAGATCAGCAACCCTC
Organism: Colocasia esculenta; assembly: GCA_014218235.1. Classification (NCBI taxonomy): domain Eukaryota; kingdom Viridiplantae; phylum Streptophyta; class Magnoliopsida; order Alismatales; family Araceae; genus Colocasia; species Colocasia esculenta. The sequence goes on along the minus strand of CM024755.1, from coordinate 60,704,307 downwards.
TCTGTCGCCAACAATATCCGACAGATGAAGCAGTTGCCGACAGCAACACAAGAAACGCCGGCCAGCAACTCACTCTATCGCCAGCAAAACCCAACAGAACACACCGTTGCTGACAACCACACAAGAATCCCCTGAGAGTCAAGCACGACACTCAAGGAACGACCTTACGCCACGAGCCGCAGCTAGCATCGGTCACCAACTCGACCGAGTAGCCACGGGAATGACACCAACCAGAGCGAGGACACACTCGCGGAGAATCCTCAACACGCAAAACAACGTCCACCGCTACCGCTAGGTCTTATCTAGTCCTTCCTCGCGGTCCAACAGGGACAGCAAACACACGAGGAGAAACCCCAATACGCAAAAATGGCATCCGCTGTCACCACTAGGTCTCAACTAGACGTTCCTTGTGGTCTGACAAGGACGCAAAACACACGTGGAGCCACAGCACTGGGAGACCACATGCTCCACAACGGGGCACACCGCGATGGAAACACGAAAGACGTCTAAGGTTAAACTGAAACTTGGCACCTCACAACGTCGACAAAACACGTGGTCGAGTACTAGCAAGCCAATAGGCCTCATTGTCACTAGACGAACCGACAGGAGACTCCACCATTGGCTTCCAGACTCACCAGCGCCACACACAACCAAAGAACCAACATGAGTTGGCAGTACACCCGCCACGCGCACACAGAGCTCAGTGCGGGCACCAACATGCCAACCACCAAAAAGACGCACAACCACATGGGTACCGAAACAATTGCAGAGGTCAAGGACAACATGCCGACCTCAAAGGGACCCAAACCGAAGCAGGGTACCATAGCCAAACACGATCGCTCCGAAAGCGAGAAGGAAAAACCTGGACACAAGGCATAACCAAAGCCCGGCGTACCACCGATAGGGCTACCTAGACAAGGCAAAGCAGCCACCCCACAACAGTAACGGTACGACCACAAGACTCAGGCTAGCACACATGTCCGAGAGGCGGAAAACTCGAAGCTTCCAACACCGAGCAAACTTGTGAAACAACGTACGAAGCACACGAACAGACACACGGCACAACACAGGGTGCTATCACAAGCACCTGGAGCTAACCAGGGTACAACACAATGCACCAGGGCTCCAGACGGCACAAAACCGAAACACTCACGCATGAGCACACGGTGCTACCACAAGCACCAAAAGTAAACAAAGTGCAACCCAGGTGTACCAGGGGCTGAAACGATACTATGGCTAACCGGAAGGACTCTTCTCCAGAGATCCGCCAAAAGCCACATGCAAGGAACTGCAAGCCTGAAAGGGCACAACAGGCCACACCGGCCCCAACCCTTGAGGCACAAAACACGAAGCATCGAAGAAAACGCTCAAGGTGCAGCACACCCAGTAGCACCAACGGCCCGAGACGACACATGGCCCACCGAAGGGGACTCTCTACCAGAGACCCACAATAGAAGCACACGGAAAAGCCAACAACTTCTCCAAGAGCGCGACAACCACGTCCGCTCCAAGAAGCACACGAAACACGGAACACCGACTCTGCCGCATGGGGAGCAAAAACCATAGTGACTCCCTAGTGCGCAAGAGCAAGAAGCACCACCCCTATCGTGACCGATATAGAGGCCAACCACCAAAAATGACGACATGAAAAAGCCTCCAAGGCACAAGCCGAGGCACAATCGAACACACACCGGAACAACGCTTGCACGAGCAAGCCTGCCTGAATACTGGTGCACAGCAGAGCAACGCTCATGCCTGCAACCCGACAGTAAAATTGGACTACCTCGCACCAAACCAACAGGGACCCAATGCCCCGAATTGCTCAGGCAGGCAGCAAGAAACCATCACAACGACAAACGACACAAATAGGTCCACCGACCCTCGGTGCCACAAAGGAACGACAGCACGAGGGGAGCAAACAGCTCAACCCAAAACAACTCAAGGGAAGATAACTCCACCTGAAGGTCGCAACGATCCATACCTCGGCGACACAACACCACAGTGGAGCATCACCACCTTGAGCAACCGATGAAAAGCAGAGGGAGGAGACACGCACGAGTCTCTTCCACACATGAGAGGCAACAGCACAACACGAGACTGACCCTCCCATAAGATGTAAAGCCCGCCAGACAGCGACGGCACTCGCCAGACCACTATCTGCAAGAGCACGTCGGGCGTAAGAAATGAAGCAAACCATTCAAGCCACGGTGACACACAAGTCCCGCCAGCGTGGCCGAGAAACTTGGAAATGACTAACAAGACAGGCTGGCCAACGCGGCAGCTAGACGTACGGCCAAGGGCACAACACCTTGACTGACAATGCCCAAGTAGACTGTAACAAAGATAGTCCAACCGGCAACAACGACAGCTCATCTCCACAGAGAGAGAGAGCAACGACAACCGAAATAACACGAAGTAGCTCTGGGGAGAACCTCCACCAAAAGCGCCAAGAGTCGTTCTGGGGGAACCTCACCAGAACGCAGCCCAACCAAACGGCACACTTCGAACCACAGGAGCAACACAACGGTGGCCCAAAACAAACACGAAGCACTCCTGGGAAGAACCTCCACTAGAAGCGACAAAGGGCGATCTTGGGAAGAACCTTCACAAGAATGCACAACCCAAATGACCAAACAACACGGACCATTAAAGAGAACACTGCAGCAAGCAGAACTGCAGAAGCAACGCAAGCCGGTCCTGAGAGAACCTCCACCAGAACCACCAAGGCACCGCTCTGGGAAAAACCCTCCAGAACGCACCAGCCAAATCAACTGCACACCTCAAACTCTGAGGAGCATGGCAACAGTAGAAATGAGCGCGAAATAGTCTTGAGAGAAACACTCACCAGGACAATAACAAATAGTTATGGGAAACCTCCACCAGAACACAGGGCAACCAAGCGATGCACCTCAGCCTAGAGGGCAACGCAACAGCAACCAGAAACGAGCACAACACAGTTCTGGGGAAACCTCACTCCCGCCAAAACCAACAGAGAAGAACTCCGGGAGCACCTCACCAGAGCATACAACCAGTCAACGCCAGGCTGACAATGACCACAGACAAGTGTCGCAGCGCTCAACTAGCAGTGCAACACGGCACACAAAGCACCTGCTCAGCTCGGTGTCCCGAGCACAGCGCACAGGCACACAAGGCCAAACACACAACAACCACAACACACACCCCAACAACAGAGGGATAGCCAACAAGGCAGGGACACCTTCCACCGGTTCCACAGGGAACAACCCTGCACGGGTGAAGGCCACACCACACACAGGCTCTCTCAGCCATCGCGACGCACACACGCTCAAATGCGCCGAAGACGACTAGGAGCACCGCACCTAGACTGGCTCGCAAGCGTCCTCCACACAAGGAAGACCATTGCCAGTGAGTCCAGCACCAACTGCACCGCTACGGCATGAACACGCCGAGCGACCACACTCGCCACGCACGCGGCACAATAATAACTGCAACCTACAACATGGGCACTAATCATGTAGGGAAGCCGCACACCTACAAAACATTTGAAAGCACAAGCCTAACACTAGTCGGACGGTGTCAGCAGTGCACTAGTACCTTCCTTTGGGATAGCTATAGTTATTAACTCCTTACAAATCTCAGTAGACTCCTCGCTCTGATACCACTGTAACGACCCGACCTCTCGGACCCCTCGCCGGGGACCCCGAGGGTCGCGCCACCACCCACAGATCCGAAGACCCGGAAGGGTTATATGAAAAAGTCTAGTGAGATATGTACTGAGTTCAAATAACTATAATAATCTGTACATTATACAAAAGGGTTGTACAACGCGTCCCAAGCAAAAGCACAGGTACGAGAGAAAAGGTGCAGTCCTTAAGGGGCATATCCCGGGGACTTGCAAAACACAACTCTCAGCTCACTCGGGTACAAGAGCTCACAACACTCACTCTCACTACTGTTGACAACAACACGGTGCCACAGTCGCCTCCGCAACCGGTCCGACACCGAGCTCCTGCGACGATGAGCCCCTAGTTGAAGGAAGTAGGGGGGGTGAGCCTCGTGAACAAGGCCCAGTAAGGATTACCAGTCCCTCACCGGCCAGAGCAGCAGGAACTCCGAAAACAGGAAACTACACTAGAAAGCTGTAAAGTGAGGAACACCTACAGCATGGTACTACTAAGCAGTGAAAGAGAACAGTACAATGCCGCGACCACCAACCTAGGTCGTGGCACACACACGACTCCAGCAAAAACCAACGGAGTCGGGCACCAAGCGGAAGCAGTGCTCAGCACACCTGCCGAGACCACGAAATAACCAAGTGAGAACGACGTCTCACCATAAGCACGGCCACCTCAGACCTCTACAAGGTCGAGGGCCCACAAGCAGAACCACCGCGGACCTCGGACACACCGCCAGGTCGGGAAGCTACACACGCCGGTGCCATCATGGGCTGGCACCCAAAAATGGGACGATGGAACCAAGAGAACACCGAAGCGAGAACCACCAAAAGCATGGGTCTGCCCAAGGCCAAACCAACGACACCCATGGAAACTAGGCACAGCCGGGCTATAACCACTGTGCAAGCTCGGGCAACGAGGAACACTTGGAAACGTCGTGAGTAAAACGTCGTCACAACAACAACAACCAAACCACCGCCGCTAGTAGCCAAGAGGGGGACCCGCAGTCCGCACTCTCTACTCGCTATCCTAGCTCCTGCCTCCACCGCCGCGCAAGGGCGAGACAGAGCCGCCACAAAAACACACAATACGCACAACACCGCAGCCTGGCCAAGCTGCGGCCTCACGCCTGACACCACTACGTGGCTCCAGAACCAACGCAGACAGAGGCAGTGAGACAAGGGATTGTCTGGTCTACACCAGGAAAGCACTCCGAACCCCTCGGCGTCCCAGACCTACACAAGAGAGCTGTACAAACGAGCCACTGTCCAAATCCATAGTGACAGCTTCCCACTTCCAAGCTTCGCCCTAGCGTTTCCCCTTGGGGCGCACCTGTCTTATTCCTGAAGAAGAAGGATGGGTCACTTCGGTTATGCATTGATTATAGAAAGCTAAACCAGGTGACGGTAAAGAACAGGTATCCCTTACCTCGAATTGATGATTTGTTTGACTAGCTACAGAATGCATCGGTCTTTTCTAAGATCGACTTGCGTTCTGGCTATCATCAGTTGAGGATTAGGAGTGAGGATGTGTCCAAGACGGCATTTAGAACCCGTTATGGACATTATGAGTTTTTGGTCCTTCCGTTTGGTCTAACCAACACCCCTGCAGCATTCATGGATCTCATGAACAGGGTGTTTAGACCCTATCTAGATAGTTTTGTTGTAGTCTTCATCGATGATGTGTTGGTTTACTCTCCAAATGAGGCCACACATCGTCAGCATTTGAGGATAGTGTTAGAGGTTCTCCGTGAGCACAAGCTGTATGCAAAATTCAGCAAGTGTGATTTTTGGATGCGCGAGGTTCATTTCCTTCGGCATGTTATCTCTGGTGCTGGTGTAGCAGTGGACCCAGCGAAAGTTCAAGCTGTTACGGATTGGGAGAGTCCCAAGACTCCTTCGGAGATTCAGACTTTTCTTGGTCTGGCGGGTTACTATCGGTGTTTTATTGAGGGATTTTCATCCATCGCCGCTCCATTGACTCAGCTGACCAGAAAGGGAGTGAAGTTTGTCTAGTCCGAGGAGTGTGAGAGTAGTTTTCAATTATTGAGGACTAAACTCACATCGGCCCCTGTGTTAGTTCTACCGAGCGGTGTAGAGGATTTTGCTATCTACACGGATGCATCTCGGATTGGTCTTGGTTGTGTATTGATGCAGCAAGGAAGAGTAGTAGCATATGCTTCGAGACAATTGAAGGAGCATGAGCGAAACTATCCAACTCATGATCTTGAGATTGCGACAGTGGTTCATGCACTGAAGATCTGGAGGCACTATCTTTATGGTGTCAGATTTGAGGTGTTCACTGATCACAAGAGCCTACAGTATCTTTTCTCCCAAAAAGAATTAAACCATAGGCAGAGAAGATGGATTGAGTTCCTGAAGGACTATGACTTCGACCTCCAGTATCATCCTGGAAAGGCGAATGTCGTAGCAGATGCCCTTAGTAGAAAGAGGTCATCTCTCCAGCAGGACTGGAAGATGTTGGAGGATGCAGCGTGTTCGATGACCGAGTTGGAGCCATTATTATGCCGAGATTTTGTGGCTCAGCTGTCCATTAGGTCATCGGTGTTAGATGAAGTGATCGAGCATCAGAAAGCCGACCCTAGACTCCAAGAGTTAGTGGGCAAAGCGGGTATTGCTCGTGATGAGGATGGTGTGATTAGATTCCATCATCGTGTCTGTGTTCCAGATGTTGTAGATGCTCGTGAGCATGTTTTAGCAGAAGCTCATAGATCTAGATTCTCTATTCATCCGGGTAACACTAAGATGTACCAGGATTTAAAGAGATCGTTTTGGTGGTCTGGCATGAAAAAGGATGTAGCCGAGTTTGTGTCTAGATGTCTAGTATGCCAGCAAGTGAAGGCCGAGCGGCAGCGACCATCTGGTCTTATGCAGAAGATGGAGATTCCAGTTTGGAAGTAGGAAGCTATCACTATGGATTTTGTTACGGGTTTGCCTCGATCTAGACGAGGTAATGACTCGATTTGGGTAGTGGTAGATCGATTCTCGAAGACTGCGCATTTCTTGCCTATGAAGAAGAAGCAGTCAGTAGAGAGTTTAGCTAGACTGTATGTTAGTAGTATTATTAGATTGCATGCAGTACCGAAGTCTATTATTTCGGATAGAGATCCGAGATTTACTTCGAGGCTATGGAAGGGTCTTCAGGATGCGTTAGGTTCGGAGCTGAAGCTCAGTTCAGCATTTCATCCCCAGACAGATGGACAGTCCGAGAGGACTATCCAGACGCTTGAGGATATGTTGAGGGCATGTGTGCTGGATTGGAAGGATGATTGGGAGCGCCATTTACCTCTAGTGGAGTTTGCATATAACAACAGTTTTCATGCGAGCATTGGCATGGCTCCATTTGAGGCTTTATATGGTAGGCCGTGCAGATCTCCTTTGTGTTGGGAGGAGACCGGTGATAGGCAGTTGATCGGTCCGGAGATTGTTCAGGAGACTTCGGATAAGGTCTAGCTCATTAGGAAGAGACTTGTTGCGGCACAGGATAGGCAGAAGAGTTATGCCGACAACACGAGGAAGGATCTAGAGTTCGAGGTAGGTGAGCATGTCTTTTTAAAGATTTCGCCTACCCGAGGTGTAGTTAGATTTGGCAGGCATAGTAAGTTGAGCCCTAGGTTCATTGGCCCGTATGAGATTCTCTGACGATTGGGCAACGTGGCATATGAGCTAGCTTTACCTCCAGCTTTGGTTAGCGTTCATCCTATTTTTCACGTATCTATGCTCAGGAAGTATGTCAGAGATCCGTCTCATGTTATTAGCCATGAGCCAGTGGAGATCCAGCCAGATCTTTCTTATGTAGAGCAACCGGTAGCTATTCTTGATCGGAAGGTTCAGCATCTCCGAAACAGGAGCATTGCGTCAGTAAAGGTCTTATGGCGTAACTTCTCGCGAGAGGAGGCTACTTGGGAGCTTGAGGATGCAATGAAAAAGAAATATCCTCAGTTGTTTGAGTAGTGTCAGTCTAACTTCGAGGACGATGTTTCTTTAAGGGGGAGAGGGTGTAAGGCCCTTGATTTTCACCTTGTTTGTTATGTATATGTATGTGTGTATAAGTGTATACTATTGATGTATGATTATTGTGTATAAGTATTTATTGATATAAATTGTATGAATTAGTATTATTGAAATGTACATAGTATATTCAAGTACATATATGTATGTATATATATATTTAAGTGTGTAGTATTATAAATTCTGCATAATTAAAGTGAGTTTTGTCGGCCAGTCGGCGTCCACATCGGCTGACGCTGACCAGGGGTAGGCGGCAATATCGATGGACGCCCATTTTTGGATAGGCGACCATGGATATAGACGCCAATATACCAGATCTGTTACGTTTTCATATCCAGAAACGCCTCTGGAAATTGAGCCTCTTGTTTGGGAAACCCTTCCCAACGGCTCTAAGACTTGCCCTTTAACCGATCCGACCCCCAACCCTTTATAATATCCAAATTTCGGCCAGATCCATCCCTTTGGCTCTTGGGTCAAAAACCTATCTTCTCTAAGCAAAACCCTAACTTGAACCTGAAAGATCCGGCTTCGGGAGGCTTCGTCTGGCGATCTACATCAACTGGTGTCGACCTTGAACATCCGGGAACGACTCCCCACGCTGGTGTGCAGTGAAGATCAACAGAAGATCCGAAGAAGGAGGGAGTTGGAGACTCTTTGCCACAGGCCGAGGAGGGCTTCTCCGGCTTAAATCGTCGTTGGTAGATTTTACAAAAGGCAAGTACCCCATACACATTAACCCTACATGTGTCTAGTATGTCCCAGGATTTTCTTAGATTTTTCTCGTGTCCTGGAACCCCCCTTTCAAGTGATTTATTGGCTTTCAGTCTGTGTTCTGCAGACAGGATATTAACAGCAAGATCCCTTGCCACTAATATCATGTGTTGGCGGCATCATCTAATGCCGTCAACCTATAGACGGCCACCCCTTGCCGTCGAGTTCTTCAGACTGCAACAGTGAGCAAGTCTGTCCTTATATGAACTAGTTTTCGAGTTTTTCCGCATGAGGATATACGGTAAATTTTACATAATATGTAAATATACATGTTCCAATGTACTGTAAGTTATTGTACATTTTTGAAATTTTCACTAATTATTAGAATTTTTGGAATGTGTTACCAATAGAATGTTAATCTTGGAAAATGTCGTTCATGAATTATGTGTAGAAATTAAGTGTCATAAATTTTCTGTACATTGTTCATAAGATCTGATGCATGATATAAAAATTTGAGCTAATTACAATATCTGGACAGTTTATTTAATTTTCTGAACTGAAAAATAGTTAACATGTCCATTCAATGCATAAAAGTTAAGAATTTTTGCGAAACTAGTTAAATCCCTGAAAATTGTGATAAAGCTTGTACTGTTAGTATTCATGTATGAAATAAATTATGAATTCGAATAATGAAAAATTGTATCAGTTTGACTATTTTTACAGTTGATATCATCACTGTTAGAATTTTCAGAAAATATGTGTAACTCAGAAAAATGCAAATTTTGGTATGCACGATGGTTAAACTATGATGGATTTCTGGTTAAATTTCTTTACTGAACAGATGATAGTAGCTATATAAACTTGTTTATGTTAGGTATTAATAATTAATACATGCTAATATGATAAATGTTTAATTATGCAAAAATTTCAGCATGATTAGGATTGTTGTAAAAATCTGATTAATACTGAAAGCAGTAGTACCATGCTAGGTAATACTGAAGAAGGAAAATGTGTGAACATGAGATGAATGCGTGATTATTTTGTGTTTAGAATGTGTTGAAATTGAGAAAATGTATTAATGTGCCAATGTGTGACACTGCTACCTTAGAGGGCTGTGGAACTGTACTGTGGTAAAGTCCCCACGGGATGGTTCAAAGTGTGTGATGTCCCATGGGCATTGGGATTAAATCCTGGAGGCGAACAAGTATCGCTGGTTAGAGCGGAGAGTGCTTCTCCCGGTTCTGCGCAGTAACTAAGATTAATCACTGGAATGCCTAGGTGATTGATATGTGATGTGATCAGTGTGTGTCCTTCTAAAGTGGTTTGGGCTATGTGTCACGGCATTAAATGAAAGTGAAAAATGTGTTTAAGTGAAAGAAAATGTGTAAATTGTGAAACTGTGTAAGTGAATATGTGTTCATGAAATTCTTATGTAAGCATGCAAAAATGATAAGTTTCTTATGAATGTGACATGATAGTAGTAAAACAGCGAGCTTTTACTAATAAATGTGTTATCTATGTGTACAATTGTCTTAGAATCATGTTAAATTAGTTGTTATGAAATGTGTAAATATTGTGTAAAATGATCAACATGTGGCTTATGAATGATTGAATGAAATCAGTTTAGCATAGTGAAAAGTGTAGAAACATGTGATAGGATTAGTTTATTGTGTATAAAACTAAATCCCATGTGTAAAATGTGTAGAAATCATGAATAGGCTTCTATTTGAAAAATTGTCACTTCCATGCATTATGTGTAAATGATATAGCATAAGGATATAGGGATTACTTGATGCATGTATGTTTAGTGTGCTTGGTGTTACTTGTTGAGTTCTTTTGAACTCATTCTTGCTTCGGCGTACAGGTGCAGACGTTTCTACTTCTTCCGAGGAGATCGTTAGGAGCGACTCGGAGCGAGAGTAGGAGATATTGTTGTGGAGTTAGCATTCGAAATTTTCATTTCTTCATAGTATGTAATAAAGACTCTGTGTAGTCTCTTGTGGACAATGTATTTATTTTATTTCAGTTATGGAAAATTAGCTCTCTTTCTTTCTATACGGACTGTGAATAGAATGTGGATGATGGAATAAAATTTCTTTTCAGTTTTTAAATTCCGCTGTCATGAGATATATTATATTTGTGTATGTTTCAGCCTATCGTACTAGTGTTGGGTAAATGTCCCACTGTAGTGATACCTTTTATATCGACGTGGGTTGGTAAAACCGTACCGATATGAGAGGGTCGTTACAGAGATTGGTATCAGAGAATCAGGCTGAAATTGTACATAAATATGCATATACCATCATCTTCATTGTATACTAAGTCAGTGTAGATTGTCCACATAGATAACTAATTAGTTAGAGGTTAGATAGTTTAGTTCTAATTGGTGATTAATCCGTTTTACAGGATATGGCTTCGCGTGGTAGGCGTGGTGTTCCTGCTCGTGATGGCGAGCAGAGGAGAGATGAGCCTCGCGTGAGGATCAGGGTGAGCAGCAGGCCTTTGCGCCCCAGGGTCCTGTACTTCCTCCACCGCCACCAGTAGACTATGGAGTTTTCATGCAGGGTTTGGTGCAGGCCATGCAAACATAGGCCCACACTCAGGCTGCACTCCAGGCCCAGTTGGAGGCTCAGGTTAGAATAATAAGATAAGGTAGTCTGTATTTTAAATGCATGATTGTTATGTTATATGTGTTAATTTTGTTGCTTGTTGTAGCAGGCTCAAGTACCAGTTCCGCAAGCCGACCATGGTGGACCCTCCATCATGGAAAGGTTCAAGAGGATGTCGCCACCTTCTTTTAAGGGGGAGAGCGATCCATTATTAGCTGAGAACTGGATGAGGGAGATTGAGAAGATCTTCCGGGCCATTAGGTGTGCTGAGGATGACAAGGTTACTTTAGCCACCTATATGCTACAGGTATGTGAATCTAATCTAGTGGCTATTACTTTAAGTATAAATTATGTTGGTTAGTTCTCATGGATGGTTTTGGCAGGAGCGAGCCGATGTATGGTGGTCCTCGTTGTTACGTACTCGGTTCGAGGATGGTGCCGTGGAAGTCGGATGGGACGAGTTCGTGAGGCTCTTCCGAGCCAAGTTTGTTCCGGAGCACATCCAGGACAAGATGGAGCAGGAGTTTCTCTCGTTGACTCAGGGCTCCATGACGGTGCGGGAGTATGAGGCCAGGTTTGCCGAGCTATCAAAATATGCCCCTCATATTGTAGCTGATGAGCACAGGAAGGCGAAGAAATTCGTGATGGGTCTGAAACCATCACTGAGGACGAGGTTGGTGGCTTTCGACCATCATACTCTCGAGCAGGCGCTCAGCGTGGCATGTCGTCAGGAAGGAGAGATGGAGTAGTACCTGGAGGAGAAGATGGCTTCCCAAAAGAGGCCAGCAGCTCCTTTCCAGTGACAGGAGAGGAAGAAGGCGACTTTCCAGTCACCGCAGCGTCCTATGGCATCAGGCAGTGGTCAGGTATCCTCTCAACGTTCCCTTAGTGGTAATAAGGAGTGTCCTCATTGCGGGAGGGCACATGGCGGTTCGGAGTGTTGGCTGGTAGCAGGAAAGTGCTTAAAGTGCGGGAGCAGTGATCATAAGATTAAGGATTGTCCGAGGCTTCAGCAGGGAGCCCAGCGGGGGCCAGCAGCAGCAGCAGCGCTAGCGACGGGACGACCAGGGAGACCTCGAGCCCCAGCTCGAGTGTTTGCGTTAGCTCGTGAGGATGCCGAGCAGGCAGATCATGTCACCGAAGGTACAGTTTTGTTATTAGGTGTGCATGCTCGGGTTTTGTTGATACGGGTGCTACTCACTCGTTCATTTCCGAGCGTTTTGCTAGGCAGTTAGCTTTAGAGTCTGGGTTAGAGTCTGAGGATTTAGAAGTCCCTTTGTCTGTGCATACACCTACGGGTACGGTATCGACTAGGAAGTATTCCGTCTTTACCGGTGTGCATTGAGATAGAGTCCTAGAAGGGTGTTTCTTCTTGCTTAAGATGAAAGACTATGATGCTATTCTTGGTCTGGATTGGCTAGAGGAGCACTATGCATTGGTAGATTGCCGTGGGAAGAAGATTGTTTTCCGCATTCCTGGGAGGATGAATTTTCTCATCCTTTGCCGAGGAACTTAGCAGGAAAGTTCGTCATCTCGGCCTTGAGGGCAATGAGAATGGTGAACAAGGGTTGTGACGCTTTTCTTGCCAGTGTGGTTTTAATACCCAAGGCTGATGAGTCACTTACTCTTGCCGAGATAGATGTTGCAGGAGTATCCAGATGTCTTTCCTGATGATTTATCTAGATTGCCACCAGCTAGAGAGATAGAATTCACTCTAGAGTTGCTTCCAGGCATCTCTCCTATCTCGAAGGCACTTTATCGGATGGCACCTGCAGAATTAGCTGAGTTAAGAAAGCAGTTGCAGGATTTGTTAGATAAAGGATTTATTCGCCCTAGCGTTTCCCCTTGGGGCGTACCTGTCTTATTCGTGAAGAAGAAGGATGGGTCACTTCGGTTATGCATTGATTATAGAAAGCTAAACCAGGTGACGGTAAAGAACAGGTATCCCTTACCTCGAATTGATGATTTGTTTGACCAGCTACAGAATGCATCGGTCTTTTCTAAGATCGACTTGCGTTCTGGCTATCATCAGTTGAGGATTAGGAGTGAGGATGTGTCCAAGACGGCATTTAGAACCCGTTATGGACATTATGAGTTTTTGGTCCTTCCGTTTGGTCTAACCAACGCCCCTGCAGCGTTCATGGATCTCATGAACAGGGTGTGTAGACCCTATCTAGATAGTTTTGTTGTAGTCTTCATCGATGACGTGTTGGTTTACTCTCCAGATGAGACCACACATCGTCAGCATTTGAGGATAGTGTTAGAGGTTCTCCGTGAGCACAAGTTGTATGCAAAATTCAGCAAGTGCGATTTTTGGATGCGCGAGGTTCATTTCCTTGGGCATGTTATCTCTGGTGCTGGTGTAGCAGTGGACCCAGCGAAAGTCCAAGCTGTTATGGATTGGGAGAGTCCCAAGACTCCATCGGAGATTCGGAGTTTTCTTGGTCTGGCGGTTTACTATCGGCATTTTATTGAGGGATTTTCATCCATCGCCGCTCCATTGACTCAGCTGACCAGGAAGGGAGTGAAGTTTGTCTGGTTCGAGGAGTGTGAGAGTAGTTTTCAATTATTGAAGACTAAACTCACATCGGCCCCTGTGTTAGTTCTACCGAGCGGTGTAGAGGATTTTGCTATCTACACGGATGCATCTCGGATTGGTCTTGGCTGTGTGTTGATGCAGCAAGGAAGGGTAGTAGCATATGCTTCGAGACAATTGAAGGAGCATGAGCGAAACTATCCAACTCATGATCTTGAGCTTGCGGCAGTGGTTCATGCACTGAAGATCTGGAGGCACTATCTTTATGGTGTCAGATTTGAGGTGTTCACTGATCACAAGAGCCTAAAGTATCTTTTCTCCCAAAAGAATTAAACCTTAGGCAGAGAAGATGGATTGAGTTCCTGAAGGACTATGACTTCGACCTCCAGTATCATCCTGGAAAGGCGAATGTCGTAGCAGATGCCCTTAGGAGAAAGAGGTCATCTCTCCAGCAGGACTGGAAGATGTTGGAGGATGCAGCGTGTTCGATGACCGAGTTGAAGCCATTATTATGCCGAGCTTTTGTGGCTCAGCTGTCCATTAGGTCATCGGTGTTAGATGAAGTGATCGAGCATCAGAAAGCCGATCCTAGACTCCAAGAGTTAGTGGGCAAAGTGGGTATTGCTAGTGATGAGGATGGCGTGATTAGATTCCATCATCGTGTCTGTGTTCCAGATGTTGTAGATGTTCGTGAGCATGTTTTAGCAGAAGCTCATAGATCTAGATTCTCTATTCATCCGGGAAACACTAAGATGTACTAGGATTTAAAGAGATCATTTTGGTGGTCTGGCATGAAAAAGGATGTAGCCGAGTTTGTGTCTAGATGTCTAGTATGCCAGCAAGTGAAGGCCGAGCGGCAGCGACCATCTAGTCTTATGTAGAAGATGGAGATTTCAGTTTGGAAGTGGGAAGCTGTCACTATGGATTTTGTTACGGGTTTGCCTCGATCTAGACGAGGTAATGACTCGATCTGGGTAGTGGTAGATCGATTCTCGAAGACTGCGCATTTCTTGCCTATGAAGAAGAAGCAGTCAGTAGAGAGTTTAGCTAGACTGTATGTTAGTAGTATTATTAGATTGCATGGAGTACCGAAGTCTATTATTTCGGATCGAGATCCGAGATTTACTTCGAGGCCATGGAAGGGTCTTCAGGATGCATTAGGTTCGGAGCTGGAGCTCAGTTCAGCATTTCATCCCCAGACAGATGGACAGTCCGAGAGGACTATCCAGACGCTTGAGGATATGTTGAGGGCTTGTGTGCTGGATTGGAAGGATGATTGGGAGTGCCATTTACCTCTAGTGGAGTTTGCATATAACAACAGTTTTCATGCGAGCATTGGCATGGCTCCATTTGAGGCTTTATATGGTAGGCCGTGCAGATCTCCTTTGTGTTGGGAGGAGACCGGTGATAGGCAGTTGATCGGTCTGGAGATTGTTCAGGAGACTTCGGATAAGGTCCAGCTCATTAGGAAGAGACTTGTTGCGGCACAGGATAGGCAGAAGAGTTATGCCGACAACAGGAGGAAGGATCTAGAGTTCGAGGTAGGTGAGCATGTCTTTTAAAGATTTCGCCTACGCGAGGTGTAGTTAGATTTGGCAGGCATAGTAAGTTGAGCCCTAGGTTCATTGGCCCGTATGAGATTCTCCGACGATTGGGCAACGTGGCATATGAGCTAGCTTTACCTCCAGCTTTGGCTAGCGTTCATCCTGTTTTTCACGTATCTATGCTCAGGAAGTATGTCAGAGATCCGTCTCATGTTATTAGCCATGAGCCAGTGGAGATCCAGCCAGATCTTTCTTATGTAGAGCAACCGGTAGCTATTCTTGATCGGAAGGTTCAACATCTCCGAAACAAGAGCATTGCGTCAGTAAAGGTCTTATGGCGTAACTTCTCGCGAGAGGAGGCTACTTGGGAGCTTGAGGATGCAATGAAAAAGAAATATCCTCAGTTGTTTGAGTAGTGTCAGTCTAACTTCGAGGACGAAGTTTCTTTAAGGGGGAGAGGGTGTAAGGCCCTTGATTTTCACCTTGTTTGTTAAGTATATGTATGTGTGTATAAGTGTATACTATTGATGTATGATTATTTGTATAAGTATTTATTGATATAAATTGTATGAATTAGTATTATTGAAATGTACATAGTATATTCAAGTACATATATGTAGTATATATATATATTAAGTGTGTAGTATTATAATTCTGCATAATTAAAGTGAGTTTTGTCGGCCAGTCGGCGTCCACATCGGCTGACGCTGACCAGGGGTAGGCGGCAATATCGATGGACGCCCATTTTTGGATAGGCGACCATGGATATGGACGCCAATATCCAGATCTGTTACGTTTTCAGATCCGGAAACGCCTCCGGAAATTGAGCCTCTTGTTTGGAAACCCTTCCCAACGGCTCTAGACTTGCCCTTTAACCGATCCGACCCCCAACCCTTTATAATATCCAAATTTCGGCCAGATCCATCCCTTTGGCTCTTGGGTCAAAAACCTATCTTCTCTAAGCAAAACCCTAACTTGAACCTGAAAGATCCGGCTTCGGGAGGCTTCGTCTGGCGATCTACATCAACTGGTGTCGACCTTGAACATCCGGAACGACTCCCCACGCTGGTGTGCTGTGAAGATCAACAGAAGATCCGAAGAAGGAGGGATTTGGAGACTCTTTGGCACAGGCCGAGGAGGGCTTCTCCGGCTTAAATCGTCGTTGGTAGATTTTACAAAGGCAAGTACCCATACACATTAACCCTACATGTGTCTAGTATGTCCCAGGATTTTCTCAGATTTTTCTCGTGTCCTGGAACCCCCCTTTCAAGTGATTTATTGGCTTTCAGTCTGTGTTCTGCAGACAGGATATTAACGGCAAGATCCCTTGCCGCTATATCATGTGTTGGCGGCATCATCTAATGCCGTTAACCTATAGACGGCCACCCCTTGCCGTCGAGTTCTTCAGACTGCAACAGTGAGCAAGTCTGTCCTTATATGAACTAGTTTTCGAGTTTTTCCGCATGAGGATATACGGTAAATTTTATATAATATGTAAATATATATGTTCGGATGTACTGTAAGTTATTGTGCATTTTTGAAATTTTCACTAATTATTAGATTTTTGGAATGTGTTACCAATAGAATGTTAATCTTGGAAAATGTCGTTTATGAATTATGTGTAGAAATTAAGTGTCATAAATTTTCTGTACATTGTTCATAAGATCTGATGCATGATATAAAAATTGAGCAATTTATAATATCTGACAGTTTATTTAATTTTCTGAACTGAAAAAAGTTAACATGTCTATTCAATGCATAAAAGTTAAGAATTTTGCGAAACTAGTTAAATCCCTGAAAATTGTGATAAAATTGTACTGTCAGTATTCATGTATGAAATAAATTATGAATTCGAATAATGAAAAATTGTATCAGTTTGACTATTTTTACAGTTGATATCATCACTGTTAGAATTTTCAGAAAATATGTGTAACTCAGAAAAATGCAATTTTGGTATGCATGATGGTTAAACTGTGATGGATTTCTGGTTAAATTTCTGTACTGAACAGATGACAGTAGCTATATAAACTGTTTTATGTTAGGTATTAATAATTAATACATGCTAATATGATAAATGTTTAATTATGCAAAAATTTCAGCATGATTAGGATTGTTGTAAAACTGATTAATACTGAAAACAGTAGTACCATGCTAGGTAATACTGAAGAAGAAATGTGTGAACATGAGATGAATGCGTGATTATTTTGTGTTTAGAATGTGTTGAAATTGAGAAAATGTATTAATGTGCCAATGTGTGACACTGCTACCTTAGAGGGCTGTGGAACTGTACTGTGGTAAAGTCCCCACGGGAAGGTTCAAAGTGTGTGATGTCCCATGGGCATTGGGATTAATCCTGGAGGCGAACAAGTATCGCTGGTTAGGGTGGAGAGTGCTTCTCCCGGTTCTGCGCAGTAACTAAGATTAATCACTGGAATGCCTAGGTGATTGATATGTGATGTGATCAGTGTGTGTCCTTCTAAAGTGGTTTGGGCTATGTGTCACGGCATTAATGAAAGTGAAAATGTGTTTAAGTGAAAGAAAATTTGTAAATTGTGAAACTGTGTAAGTGAATATGTGTTCATGAAATTCTTATGTAAGCATGCAAAAATGATAAGTTTCTTATGAATGTGACATGATAGTAGTAACAGCGAGCTTTTCACTAATATGAATGTGTTATCTATGTGTACAATTGTCTTAGAATCCATGTTAAATTAGTTGTTATGAATGTGTAAATATTGTGTAAAATGATCAACATGTGGCTTATGAATGATTGAATGAAATCAGTTTAGCATAGTGAAAAGTGTAGAAACATGTGATAGGATTAGTTTATTGTGTATAAAACTAAATCCCATGTGTAAAATGTGTAGAAATCATGAATAGGCTTCTATTTGAAAAATTGTCACTTCCATGCATTATGTGTAAATGATATAGCATAAGGATTGGAGATTACTTGATGCATGTATGTTTAGTGTGCTTGGTGTTACTTGTTGAGTTCTTTTGAACTCATTCTTGCTTCGGCGTACAGGTGCAGACGTTTCTACTTCTTCCGAGGAGATCGTTAGGAGCGACTCGGAGCGAGAGTAGGAGATATTGTTGTGGAGTTAGCATCGAATTTTCATTTCTTCATAGTATGTAATAAAGACTCTGCGTAGTCTCTTGTGGACAATGTATTTATTTTATTTCAGTTATGGAAAATTAGCTCTCTTTCTTCTATACGGACTGTGAATAGAATGTGGATGATGGAATAAAATTTCTTTTCAGTTCTTTAAATTCCGCTGTCATGAGATATATTATATTTGTGTATGTTTCAGCCTATCGTACCAGTGTTGGGTAAATGTCCCACTGTAGTGATACCTTTTATATCGACGTGGGTTGGTAAAACCGTACCGATATGAGAGGGTCGTTACAGTTCATGTGAAAAATGTTAATGTGAACAATGTGTAAAAGTGCATGAGTAAAGTGTGAAATATGCAAATTTGAAATTGTGTAAAAATGTGAAACCAAAATGTGAGGATGTGAGTTTGTAATCCATGTTATGACAATCTGAAATCATGCTGAAACAGTAGCTTTACTATGTTATGATCATGTTTATGTATGCAAAATGCCTAGAATCCATGCTAGTGATAATTGTTAAGCATATATAAACAAATTCCTTACTTGATTGTTCACATGTTGTGATTTAAATCGTTGTTGTAGCTCTCATGTGTTAGATTATGGTTGCTAAAGCATGTAAAACCAGCAAGTTAAAGCATGTAAAATGGTTACGTATATGTGTAGAAATGTGTAGATTCCATGTTAGGTATGTTTCCTTTCATGCATGCTCGAAAATTTATGTCAATGGCTTTCATGTCTTGGTTGGTTGAAGGTATATTTTTATGTGAGAAATGAATAGAAAGCATGTGATAGGTGATCCTATTTTAGGAAATCTGAAAGCATAGTCCATGTGTTTAAATTTGTAGATTCACCATGATAGGTTGTAAAATTTAATGTCAAGCATGATATATGTTGTGTCTTGTGAACGTGTATGTAGAACCTACTATGATATGTGCATGTACGGTATGTGTAGAATTACTTGCTGAGTCTTTTACACTCACTACTTGCTTCGGCGTACAGGTGTAGTTGGTGACGAGACACTAGTGGAGGAGACGTTGGAGACCGACTCCGAGTGCGGAGATTAGAGTGCTGCTGGAGTACTTGTGACTTTTTGTGATTTTCATAGTATGTAAATTGACCATTGTACTATCTTTATCATGGAAGAATGTATAAGTGTGGACATCTATGAATTAAATTTTCAGCAATTTAAATTATGTGGACTTTTAGTTCTTTAAATGTTATCAAATCATGTATGTTAAATGTGGATGATGAATGAATGAAGACAGTGGTTCTTTTACTTCCGCTACTCTGTTCTTATATTCACGTGTATCTCAGCTGAATGTCATTGTTGGGTAAATGTCCCACTGTGATGATGCTCGCTATACCGACGTGGGTTGGTATAACCGTACCGGTATAAAGAGGGTCGTCGCAGAGATTGGTATCAGAGCAACCAGTTGAGATTGCACATGAATATACCTAAGTCATCATCTCCATTACATGCTAAGTCTACATAGGAATGTCCACATGTGTAGAATTGATTGATAATGAGTGGAAAATAGATAAGAAAATGGTTAGAAAACTTAGTAACCTAGCTCTAATGGTGGCTGAAATTTATTACAGCCATGGCTTGGAGAGGTAGGCGTGGCGGAGCGCCGGCCCGTGAGGACGAGCCGTGACGTGACGAGCGGGCGGAGCAGCAGGCCCCGGCACCGCAAGGTCCTGTACTTCCCCCACCGCCACTGTGGATTATGGAGTATTCATGCAAGGTCTGGTGCAAGCCATGCAAACGCAGGCTCACACCAGGCAGGACTCCAGGCTCAGTTGGAGGCTCAGGCTAGACTAATAAAATGAATTATTAGCTGTTTTATTTGATTGCGCGATATTATGTTGATTGGGTATTGTTTGCTGTCATGTAGCAGGCTCAAGTACCAGCTCAGGACCATGGTGGACCTTCTACCATGGAGAGATTCAAGAGGATGCTGCCACCCTCTTTTAAGGGGGAGAGTGATCCGTTGTTGGCTGAAAGCTGGATGAGGGAGATAGAAAAGATCTTCCGAGCCATCAGGTGTGCAGATGAGGATAAGGTTACATTGGCCACCTACATGCTACAGGTGTGCTTTAGTTTATATGCTTGTATGTTTGTTAAGCTAGATTTGTTTAGATGGTGCTTATGAGCAGTGTACTGCAGGAAAGAGCTGATGTATGGTGGGCTTCATTGCTGCGTACCCGATTTGAGGACGGAGCTATCGACGTTGCTTGGGACGAGTTCGTGAGGCTCTTTCGGGCCAAGTTCATCCCCGAGTATGTGCAAGATCGGATGGTGCAGGAATTCCTATCTTTGGCTCAAGGCTCCAAGACTGTGCTGGAATATGAGGCAAGATTTTCTGAACTCTCTAAATATGCACCTCATATCGTGGCAGATGAGCGCAGGAAGATAAAGAAGTTCGTGATGGGACGAGGCTTGTGGCATTTGACCACCGCACGTTGGAGGAGACCCTCAGTGCTGCTTGTAGGTAGGAGGGAGAGATGGAGCAATACCTGGATGAAAAGAAAGCTTCGCAGAAGAGGCCAGCAGCGACTTTCCAACGGCAAGACAAGAAGAAAGTAGTGTACCAGACACCGCAGCGATCTGTGGCAGTCGGCAGTTCTCAGGTACCCTCTGTACGTTCCCCTGGTGTGAAGAAAGAGTGTCCCCACTGTGGGAAGACACATGGTGGTATCGAATGTTGGATGATTACGGGCAAGTGCTTGAAGTGCGGAAGCAGCGACCACAAGATCAAGGATTGCCCAAGACTTCAGCAGGGAGTCCAGCGCGGAGAGCCAGCCCCAGCAGTAGCAGCAGCGGCGCCAGCTACAGGAAGACCAGGAAGGCCTCGAGCCCCAGCTGGAGTGTTTGCTTTAGCTTGTGAGGACGCCGAGCAGGCGGAGCATGTCACCGAAGGTACAGTTTTGCTTTTAGGTGTGCACGCTCGGGTTTTGTTTGATACGAGTGCTACTCACTCGTTCATTTCCGAGTGGTTCGCTAGGCAGTTATCCCTAGAGTCAGGTGTAGAGTCTGAGGATTTAGAGGTCCCTTTGTCTGTGCACACCCCTGCGGGTACAGTATCGACTAGGAAGTGCATTCTGTCGTTACCTGTGTGCATTGAGGATAGAATCCTAGATGGGTGTTTCTTCTTTCTAAAGATGAAGGACTATGATGCTATTCTTGGTCTGGATTGGCTAGAGGAGCACTATGCGTTAGTAGATTGTCGCCGGAAGAAGATTGTTTTCCGCATTCCTGGTGAGGATGAGTTCGCTCACCCCTTGCCAAGGAATTTGGCTGGAAAGTTAGTCATATCTGCCATGAAGGCGATGCGCATGGTAAACAAGGGTTGTGACGCTTTTCTTGCCATCGTGGTGTTAGTGCCAAAGGCTGATGAGTCACCTACTCTTGCAGAGATTGAGGTAGTGCAGGATTTTTCAGACGTCTTTCCTGATGATTTGTCTGGTTTGCCACCGGATAGAGAGATAGAGTTTACCATAGAGTTGCTTCCGGGCACCTCTCCTATCTCGAAGGCTCCATATCGGATGGCACTTGCGGAGTTAGCCGAGTTGAGGAAGCAATTGCAAGAGTTGCTAGATAAGGGATTTATTCACCCTAGTGTTTCCCCTTGGGGCGCACCTGTATTGTTCGTCAAGAAGAAAGACGGGTCACTTAGGTTATGCATTGACTACAGGAAGCTGAACCAAGTGACTGAAGAACAGGTATCCCTTACCTCGTATTGATGATTTGTTTGACCAGTTGCGGGAGGCATCAGTTTTATCTAAGATTGACTTGCGATCTGGTTATCATCAGTTGAGGATTCGGAGTGAGGATGTGTCCAAGACGGCGTTTAGAACCCGTTATGGACATTATGAGTTTTTGGTCCTTCCTTTCGGATTGACCAATGCCCCTGCAGCGTTCATGGATCTCATGAACAGGGTATTTAGGCCTTATCTAGATAGCTTTGTCGTAGTGTTTATTGATGATGTGTTAGTCTACTCTCCGGATGAGGCCACACACCGTCAGCATTTGAGGTTAGTATTAGAGGTTCTTCGTGAGCACAAGCTATACGCTAAGTTCAGCAAGTGCAATTTTTGGTTGCGCGAGGTTCATTTCCTCGGGCATGTTATCTCCGGTGCTGGTGTAGCAGTTGATCCAGTGAAGGTCTAGGCAGTTATGGATTGGGAGATTCCCAAGACCCCTTCGAAGATTCATAGTTTTATTGGTTTAGCTGGTTACTATCGGCGATTTATTGAAGGATTTTCATCCATCGCCGCCCCTTTGACTCAGCTTACCAGGAAGGGAGTGAAGTTTGTTTGGTCCGAGAAGTGTGAGAGTAGTTTTCAATTATTGAAGACTAAGCTCACGACAGCCCCGGTGTTAGTCTTACCGAGCGGTGTAGAGGGTTTTGCTATCTACACGGATGCGTCTCGGTTTGGGTTAGGCTGTGTGCTAATGCAGCAGGAAAGGGTAGTAGCTTATGCTTCTCATCAGTTGAAGGAGCATGAGAGGAACTATCCGACTCATGACTTGGAGCTCGCAGCAGTGGTTCATGCACTAAAGATCTGGAGGCACTATCTTTATGGTGTCAGATTTGAGGTGTTTACCGACCACAAGAGCATGAAGTATCTTTTCTCCCAAAAGGACTTAAACCTGAGGCAGAGGAGATGGATTGAGTTCTTGAAGGACTATGACTTTGACCTTCAGTATCACCCTGGGAAGGCGAATGTCGTAGCGGATGCTCTGAGTAGAAAGAGGCCATCTCTCCAGCAGGACTGGAAGATGTTGGAGGATGCGGCTTGCGCGTTGACTGAGTTAGAGCCATCGCTATGTCAGGCTTTTGTAGCTCAGTTATCTCTTAGGTCCTCGGTTTTGGATGAGGTGATCGAGCAACAGGGAGCCGACCCTAGACTCTTAGAGTTAGTGGGCAAGGCGGGCATTGCTCGTGATGAGGACGGTGTGATTAGATTTCAACACCGTGTTTGTGTCCCCGATTTAGTAGATGTCTGTGAGCATGTGTTAGCGGAGGCTCACAGATCGCGATTCTCTATTCATCCGGGTAACACAAAGATGTACCAGGATTTGAAGAGATCCTTTTGGTGGTCTGGCATGAAGAGGGACGTAGCGGATTATGTATCCCAGTGTTTAGTATGCCAGCAAGTGAAGGCTGAGCGATAGCGATCATCCGGCCTTATGCAAAGGATGGACATCCCAGTGTGGAAGTGGGAAGCTGTCACTATGGACTTTGTTTCGGGTTTGCCTCGATCTAGAAGGGGCAATGACTCGATTTGGGTAGTTGTAGATAGATTCTCGAAGATTGCTCATTTCTTGCCTATGAAGAAGAAGCAGTCAGTAGAGAGTTTAGCTAGATTGTATGTTAGTAGTGTCATTAGATTGCATGGTGTGCCGAAGTCGACCATTTCGGATCGAGATCCGATATTTACTTTGAGGTTGTGGAAGGGTCTTCAGGATGCTTTAGGTTCGGAGCTAAAGCTCAGTTCGGCGTTTCATCCCCAGACTGATGGACAGTCCGAAAGGACTATCCAGACGCTCGAGGATATGTTGAGAGCGTGTGCGCTGGATTGGAAGGATGATTGGGAGTGTCATTTACCTCTAGTGGAGTTCGCATACAACAATAGCTTTCATGTGAGTATTGGTATGGCTCCATTTGAGGCGTTGTATGGTAGGCCCTGCAGATCTCCGTTATGTTGGGAGGAGACTGGTGATAGGCACCTGATCGGTTCGGAGTTAGTTCAGGAGACTTCGGATAAGGTCCAGCTTATCAGGAAGAGGCTTGTTGCGGCTCAGGATAGGCAGAAGAGCTATGCCGACAACAGGAGGAAGGATCTTGAGTTCGAGGTTGGCGATCATGTCTTCTTGAAGATATCGCCTACTCGAGGTGTTGTCAGATTTGGCAGGCATAGTAAGTTGAGCCCTAGGTTCATTGGCCCATATGAGATTCTCAGACGTTTGGGCAGTGTGGCATATGAGCTAGCATTACCCCCAGCTTTGGCTAGCGTTCACCCTGTATTCCACGTATCTATGCTCAGGAAGTATGTCCGAGATCCATCTCATGTGATTAGTCATGAGCCAGTGGAGATTCAGCCAGATCTGTCGTATGTCGAGCAACTAGTAGCTATTCTTGACCGGAAGGTTCAGCATCTCCGGAACAAGAGTATTGCGTCGGTGAAAGTTCTCTGGCGGAACTTCTCACGAGAGGAGGCTACTTGGGAGATTGAGGATGCGATGAAGAAGAAATATTCCCTTTTGTTTGAGTAGCGTCAATCTAACTTCGAGGATGAAGTTTCTTTAAGGGGGAGAGGGTGTAAGGCCCTCGAATTTTATTGCATTATTGTATTGCATGTAAATAATTCATGTTGTGTATGTACGTATGTAACTATCTACGTAAGTACTAGTAGTGTACTATTGTATGCATGTGTATAAACTAGATGTAACTAGTGCATGAATGATATGTTGGTAGTGTGTAATGATAATACATATGTATGACATATGTAGGTATAAGATGTATAAGGTTTCTACTTGTTTTAGAGTTCTGGCCGAAGGCCAGATTGGCGTCAATACCAACAGACGTCGATGTGGTGTCGGCGTCAACCATATGGATGCCAACACTAACCCTAGCGTCCAGCGATGTGGACGCCAACTTTTCTGACCTGCATGCGTTGCAGAGCCCAGAATTCCGGGAGCAAGCTAGCTCACCCATTGGGGAGCTGTCTCCAACGGTCTGATGGCCCTCTTGTCCGACCTGTGTGAGAGGAGAGCTCCTCTCCTCTATATACAAACCCCCTTTGCAACCAGAAAACCCCTCTTTGGCTCTTTGCAAAGAGAATAAGAAGAAACCCTAGTTCTGTGAGAAAGACCTGGTTTTGCAAGCTTAGATCCGGGGATTTGGAGCTCCATCCGGCCATCTACAACGACTGGGAGACAGCTGGAGCATCAGGGAAGGCTTCCCCGACTTCTCCTTGGTGTCTACATCAGTCAAGAACCCGAAGGAAGGTGTCGTTGGAGGCTTCTTGGGACTGCCCAAGGAGAGCTTCACTGCCACCTTTGATCCCTTTGGAGTATTTTTCAGAGGCAAGTACCCTACCCATAACGTCCCTGTATGTGTCTAGGATGGTTTTACTATGTTTATGTATTTTCCCTTGTGTCCTAGACCCCCAAATTCACCCCATCTTTGAAGCTCGGGTCTGTATTCTGCACAGACCTGACATTAACGGCAATATCCCTTGCCGCTAAGATCATACTTAGCGTCCAACGATTATGCCGTTGACATTGAATTAGCTGCCACAGCTTGCCGCTAAGTTCTTCTGAGCAGAACAGCAAGCTGTTCTGCCCTTCTATATGACTAATTTCGATATGTTTCACGATGAGGATATAATGTAATCTCCTATATGCTATGTATACTAGCTAATGTGATGGATGGGAATGCGAATGTACTCTTATTTCCTGGATGGTAGAGCTTATTTACATATTTGAAAGCATGTGGAAGAATGTTCATGTGTATGTTCTCACAATATCCTCATAATCCATGCTAAAATCATGTTGCCTTAATTTTGTTAGACCAAGTATGTACCACCCTGTCTGTGCTCTGAATTTCTGGAATTTTCCATGCTTATATGATTTATTGAATTTTATGTTTTGGAAAATAGAAATCATGCGTAGGTCACGATAAATCTTCCATAAATTGTGTATTACCCAATAAGTTCGGGAATAAATCATGTGGCTCTATGCATGCTAGGGCTCAGACAGTGGGTTGTTAAAACTTGTGATTGTTATTCAACTCCATGCTAACTTAAATTGTGAATAGCATGTGAATTTGATGTCAGATTTTCTGTAATTACGTTTTAGGTTATAAAAATCTGAAAATTTGAATGTGGGATCCTAAACTCGAAATCAACTAGTGGTTAAAATTTTAGTTCATTTGGACCAGTATATGATGCAATATGGATTTTCCATGTAAAATGTGAAACTAATGCATACCGTTGTAAAATGATTTGGTTTTGTATATAGCGACCTGATTAGTGAAATTTCCTAAGTACTAAATTCCTATAATTGTAGTGCCATGTTAGGAAAAACCGAGGAGTGTGCATGTGAGTGAGAAAGTGAATGAAATAGGAGTGACATGTGTAAACATATGTGTTAAAATCGGTAAAATGTGTAATGTGTAACTTGTGCCAAATGTGACACTGCTTCCGTAGAGGGCAGTGGAACCGTATCAGGGAAAAGTCCCCCTGAGAAGGTTCAATGTGTTGTGACCCTAAGGGCATTAGGGGGAAATCCTGGAGGTGGACAAGTACCACTGGTTAGGGTGGAGACTTGTTCATCCGGTCTGCGCAGTCCAAGAGTCGCCATTGTATTGCCTAGATGGCGTCTATGTGATGTGATGTGTTGTGTCCTTCTTTGGTGGTTTGGACTATGTGTCACGGCACTAAATGTGAATGTGTAAATGTGAATGTGTAAATGTGTATGTGTACATGTGAAAAATGTGAATGTGAACAATGTGTAAAAGTGCATGTGTAAAGTGTGAAATATGCGAATTTGAAATTGTGTAAAAATGTGAAACCAAAATGTGAGGATGTGAGTTTGTAATCAATGTTATGACAATCTGAAATCATGCTGAAACAGTAGCTTTACTATGTTATGATCATGTTTATGTATGCAAAATGCCTAGAATCCATGCTACGGATAATTGTTAAGCATATATAAACAACTTCCATACTTGATTGTTCACATGTTGTGATTTAAATCGTTGTTGTAGCTCTCATGTGTTAGATTATGGTTGCTAAAGCATGTAAAACCACCAAGTTAAAACATGTAAAATGGTTGCGTATATGTGTAGGAATGTGTAGATTGCATGTTAGGTATGTTTCCTTTCATGCATGCTCGGAAATTTATGTCAATGGCTTTCATGTCTTGGTTGGTTGAAGGTAAATTTTTATGTGAGAAATGAATAGAAAGCATGTGATAGGTGATCCTATTTTAGGAAATCTGAAAGCATAGTTCATGTGTTTAAATTTGTAGATTCACCATGATAGGTTGTAAAATTTAATGTCAAGCATGCTATATGTTGTGTCTTGTGAACGTGTATGTAGAACCTACTATGATATGTGCATGTACGGTATGTGTAGAATTACTTGCTGAGTGTTTTAGACTCACTACTTGCTTCGGCGTACATGTGTAGTTGGTGACGAGACACTAGTGGAGGAGACGTTGGAGACCGACTTCGAGCGTGGAGATTTGAGCGTTGCTGGAGTACTTGTGTGACTTTTTGTGATTTTCATAGTATGTAAATTGAACATTGTACTATCTTTATCATGGAAGAATGTATAAGTGTGGACATCTATGAATTAAATTTTCAGCAATTTAAATTATGTGGACTTTTAGTTCTTTAAATGTTATCAAATCATGTATGTTAAATGTGGATGATGAATGAATGAAGACAGTGGTTCTTTTACTTCCGCTACTCTGTTCTTATATTCACGTGTATCTCAGCTGAATGTCATTGTTGGGTAAATGTCCCACTGTGATGACGCTCGATATACCGACGTGGGTTGGTATAACCGTACCGGTATAAAGAGGGTCGTCGCATCGACTTTGAAGGAGTCGGAGTCAGAATAAACATTGACTTTCAAGGAGTCGGAGTGAACCAAACTTCGACTTTTCAACAGTCGAAGTTCACCAGTCTTCGACTTTTAAAGAGTCGGAGTTCTGCCGTACTTCGACTTTCCAAGAGTCGGAGTTCTGTCAGACGTCGACTTCTCAAGAGTCATAGTGAACCTTGTTCAGTGAATGGTACAACACTTCGACTTTTCAAGAGTCGTAGTTTAACAAACTTCGACTTTTAAAGAATCGGAGTCAGTATGATATACAGTATACACTGTGGACTTAGAAAATTTTCAAACATGAGACTTTTGATACTTTGATTTTGTGTTCGCATAAATTTGGCAAAAACATAATATAGTATTACATGTATGCCTTTGTATTGTTATATTAGCTTACAAAAATTGTAGTAAAAGATATTAAAAGGTTTTGTCATAGTAAAAACAATATGATTAATGTTTAGCAATATTTTAAGGATAGTTGCTCAACAATTCTCCTCCTTTTTGTTAATGACAAAAACTTTTAAATAGACAGTGAAAACAAAAAAAAATTGAAATGTCCTTATTTCAATAAAATCTTAAATAGAAATTTTGTTTTCTCTCTTATTTCTCCCAAAAAAATATTTTCTCTCTTATTTCTCCCCCTTTGTGACATTAACATAAAGGACATGATACACACATGGAGAGATATAGAAAGAGAGATACTCAGATATGTGTGGAAATAGATGTATAATGATTTCTGTAAAGAACAAGTTACATCAAGGAGTAAAGGAAGAACTAGGAATATAGAGGGAACAAGGGATTTGAGCTAAGAATGGCTGAAGGAGATCCCATAGCTTTGCTCATTTATAGAAAAGAAATTAGAAAAATTACAACTATCTATGTTATAGGAGGGTCCTATAGAAAGGATTTTCCTATAGGATTTTACATGGCGGCGATGATACCAGGAGACTCCCCTATGGTAACTATCACGGGATAAGGTAGTTCTAAGGGGAATAAACTACTTCTTGGTTGCTTGGTGCAAAAAATCATGAACAGTCAGATTCCAGTGTAGACCTTGGGAATGAGCTGCTTTCTTGGCTTGGTAGTACACCAGATATCTCTGTGTCCATTTTTGGGAGATAGACTTCCAAAGTGTGTCATAAGCTTTAAAGAGATAGACAGAGGGAGATATCCGAAGGTTCTGGCATTCTACACTCTCTTCTAGGTAAGCTGCTGCCCATTGTTATTCAGTTAACCTCTCAGATTTTGCAAAACAGTGCTAGAAATCTTTCATGTACTGAGAGTTCTTGGGTGCTTGCATCATAGCAAATATGTGGAAGGACAACTTGATATTGTACTTGATCTTGAATCTAGCTACCATCCTGATGTGCCTGTGGAATACTAGTTGAGCAAACTATTTCCTTGAAGAAATGGCACCTACTAGACTGGGATGCAATCTATAGGGCAGTCCAATAGACATGGAGGGAGTAACTTGTCTATGCCCATCAATGATCATGGCCCACTAGCCTTTGTTCACTTCTAGCAAGCCCAACTTGAATCGATCTTCATTGAAAACATTCATTCTAGTGTAGCAGGTCTGGAGCTCTCTAAGGAGGTTACCAAAAAGGTGAAAGAACCTTATATTTAGGTGAAGATGAACAATTAGAAGAGGGTTCCTAGACTTGGCTGAAATAAAGTTTTCTGCTTCAGCAGGATAAAGATTGAGAAATTCTGAAGGGGAGATATTATGGCTTTTTTGTGTGATGAGAGTCACATAAGGCAAAAGGAGTTCAGAGGTTTTGAGCAAAAGAGGGAGCCAGTCTTCTAACTTGTAGTCTGGCATCCCATGGACTTCAAGAAAATCTTTTATAGATAGGAATTCTTTAAAGAGATGGATGTGGTGTTCTAAATGGTGGATGAAAGCATATCAAAAAGGTGGAAGAAGGGAGCTATGTTTGGGAGATCCTATTCCAGAGGAAAAGAAATGTCGAGCTAGGGTATGAAGAGTGGGAGTATTCACAGTGTGAGTTTTGAATCTATACTTCAAAGGAAATGAAGAAATTGAAGTATTTATAGGAGGTTGTCCTTCTGGTTGAGAAGTAGAAGGAGGAGGATCAGTGGAGCCAGAAGGAATAGGTTGAGAGGGAGGTGGAGGTGGTTGTTCAGAAATTGGGGGAAGTGTTGGGTTGGTAACAAGAGGAGGATCTGAAGCAGTGGGAGAAGTAGAAATAGTCAAGGGTGGAGAAGGAAAGACTAGGTTACCTGACTTCATCAGTTTTCTCCTAACCCTTCTTTTAAAGATTTGGACCTTAGGATTGGTATCTACCTCCATAGATTGATCTTGATGCTCCACAGACTGCTGAGAGGCTTGTTCCTCTTGGGGTGGTTGTGACTGCTCTGGAACATCTGCTAGAACCACACTCAACTGTTCTTCATGAATTTCTGGTTGTGGAACCACATCCTCAGGCTGCTACTACTGTTGTGGTTGTTGTTGTTGCTCAGGTTGAGCAAGAGGGGGAACATGAGAACTGCTTGTGCCTTGTTGGCACACCAATTAAAGAAGCATATCATTCATCTGCTGCACTTCTACGGACATGAAATCAAATTTGATGTCAACTTGGTGTATCTGCATTTGAAGTGCTGATATCAACTCTTGTTGCTTCATGAGCATGTCCATGATATTATCCATTGATCTACTAGTCTAC
Source organism: Colocasia esculenta (assembly GCA_014218235.1). NCBI lineage: Eukaryota > Viridiplantae > Streptophyta > Magnoliopsida > Alismatales > Araceae > Colocasia > Colocasia esculenta. Next base: position 60,673,804 of record CM024755.1, on the reverse strand, counting down.
CTCTGAGACCTTGGTCGGGTCTCAACTGTTAGGATCAGATATTCGGTTATGGCAAAGCTAGAAGGGGGGGTTGAATAGATTTGTAGCAGAAACTTAAGCAATTTGAAAATTACTTTGAATTAAAAGATCTACTCAATTAAAACCCCTTGATATGATGTAATGTGTGTGAACAAATTAACAAGTAGTGTGTAAACGAAATCCCAAGGCATGCATCTAGCGCAACACAATGCAAACCACAAATCAAACCACAATGCACAAGGGATTTTCTAGGTGGTTCGGAGATCACACCACGTGACTCCTACGTCCACCCCTCACACAGTGAGGACACACTACTCAAGAACTGAGTACAACACACACACACGCTAGATCAATTCCACAATAGATCAGATCCTCTAGCCTTAATCTGACCAACACACCACACACACATTGTCTGATGCAAACACGCAACCAGAATAATAATCCACACTTGGATCAAGCACAAGGAATGCTTGAACCACTACCACACACACAAAGATGTGAAAGGTGTAGAAGTAGAAGAGTTCAGAGATGTAGAAGTATATCCTGATGAAGAACTCTTTGTGGTGGTCGTCCGGAAGAACTTCAAGCTTTGTCTTGATAGGTATCAGTTGATGGAGAAGCTTGAAAGATGGACGAACCGGCTTCAACTCTGCTTGGAAGATGGATCTTCTTCGCTCTGGTCGGAGGGATGAAGCAGGGCAGCAGGAAGAAGCTCTTCTCTTGAGTTTTGCTTAGGGTTTTGATATGGTGGCTTCTTGCTATGAAAATAGCCTCATATGATCCTTATATATGGGTGTCCAAACATGGAGAGTCGTGCTTAAAGGGATCAACCAAATATAGATCATATCCTGGCCATTAGATCTTCCCAAAACTCCGTCTGTCGACAGCCGACTTCCTACTGTCGACAGGTGCTGACAGGTTTGCAAAAACCAGTAGACTGGCCTTCCGGGAAACCATTTTCTATGTGTATTTGTCGACAGGCTGTAGTGTATCTGTCGACAGGCTACAGTGTATCTGTTGACAGGTACACTATTCATCTGTTGATAGCACACTATTCATCTGTTGACAGCTACTTGTTCCAGCAGCTTGTCTTGTTCTTTTGCACTTAGATTTTGTTGCTTGTCTTGTGTACATTCACACCTACATTAAAAGACAATTATTAGTGAGATATAATGAACATACAAATGAACAAGTCAGACATGTTTTTCTTGATTAACATTTGCTTGACTTGACATTCTCATTATGTTTCACATATTCACATCACATCAATTTGTATTGTTCATGAAATGCTCATCGATTACTCATCATCAAAAACAAACATACCATATGTCAACTTAACATACTCATGTAAACCCAACATTCTCCCCCTTTTTGATGATGACAAAATTTCAATTTATACACAATTGATGTTTCTCCCCCTTTTGGCAACATCCAAAAAGACAAGTCATGCACAAATGGATAAGAATGAAGCAAAGAACTGTGTTTCTAGTCATTAATCAGTAAGTGCACACAGTTACAAAAAAAAAAAAAGGTAATCCATTGCATGAAACAACAAAAGAAAAAGTGAAGGAGAAAAAGATGACAGAGTTAATAGACTAATGACTCAAAGAAGTGGAAGGAAATGAATCAAAGAACTATGTGACCACAGAACTGAATTGTGAAAGATATGAGTGGGGAATGAGTGTTCAATTAGAATTTTAAGGTTGAGAACTGGTTTATACCCATTGCAAGATGTCATAGACACTAGTAGTTTGACACATAAAATTCTACAATGGTTAAGAAATAACACTTCGGGAATCTCAAGTTGTAGCATTTAGAAGACATCGTTCAAAAACATTGAAAATAAGATAACCCCTTTGAATAAAACCGATGTAGAAAAACATGTTCCTTTGTGGGTGATGTTCAGTTGGTACTTGAAAGTATTGTCTACATGAGCGATTAACAATAAACAACACATTGCCCTTGATGTAAAAACATGGAGACTACACTCTATTTCTTACATTGAATTTTTTCTTTGTCAAGTTAATTTGGGAAAAGTAGTAATTAAGATCACTTTCACCTTTTGACGTGAAGGTAGACATTTGGGATGCCCGTACCCCCAGTTACTCAATGTAAGTGACCATCATACCTTGTACAGAGATAATGAAAGTACTTTTTGACGCGAAGACAGACATTTATGATGCCCATGTCCCCGGTTACTCGGTAATACTCATCATTGCTCTACCTTTATCCCATTTCAAATACTTTTTGTTTGAACTTTGAGTTTAGAAATAGGTAGCTTTTCTCCTTTTGTTTTTAATTCTTAAATCATGATCAAAAGGTTATTTAAGGTCAAAAGCCAATGTAAAACATAAAGTTCAATAACCTTCGTACTTATCAATCCACTTGAGAAAAATTATTATTTACAAGGGAGTTATTCAAGTGAGTTAGGTTAGAATCATTAGATTTGATCAATGTTTTCTAGATGACACAACCGAGACTCTAACACAAAATATTATATCAAAATCATTGTGATTAAGTCAATGTCTTTGATACTATGTGAGTATGAAAGATTGCAATGAATAGTAAGTCCCTATTCTCCCCTTGCATCAATAATATGAACATACTCATAAAGAAAGGATTAGAAAAGATGAAGATTTATGGATGATGTGAGTATCTGTCGACAACAAACATGAGCCTGTCGACAGATGCAGACAGTTGTGAAGTTCTAGGTTCAGGCAAGGTATGGGCTGTCGACAGCTGGGGTGCTAGCTGTCGACAAATACAGACAGACAGATAATATGAAGTTCAAAACTGTGCTTGGCTGTCGACAACAGAAGAAGTGGCTGTCGACAGATGCATACATGGTGCAATTTCTAGGTTCTGTGAAGGCATATCGGCCGACAGGCTGTTTAGGACTGTCGACAAGGGCTTTGAAACTTCAGCTTTAAGGCTTTGAATTGAGAGTGATTTGAACCATAAGATTGAGGGATAAATACACATTGAATATGAAGGGTATCCCTTATAAATTTCACTCACCTAGCCTTAACTTACTCCCCCGTAGAGTGTGCATATGATGACTCATCATTCAAGCAAATCAATCAATGAGATACATAAACATACCAAGCATTTGCACACAAAAGAACATCCATAAGCATAAAAACACAAACATTCATTCTTTTAAAGAGAGACATGTGGCAAGATTGATGTGAAAGAATGTCCCTTAAACAACTCACTCAAAAACTCTTTTTAACTTACTCCCCCATAATGTTTGCATGGTATTGAAATGAGCATTCAAGCAATTCACACATGTTCTTGTCAAGCAATTTGCACAAAGAAAGGTATGAACATGATTAGTTGAAAATTTTTTTCGGTCTTTATGTAGTATAAGACTATTGATACTTGGCGGAGAATATTTCTCACGCATAATGATAGTTTCCAGACAAGTCGGACTTATCCTTCCACATTTCACCATTTGATATACCAAATAGTCACTACATAAAAGATCCATTTTTCCTCAAATTTAGCATGACTCCAATCGCTAAGAAGCATTGTCATTTGGGAATAGCATCAAAAACACATTTTTCATTGCTCAGATGGAATTAAAAATCCATTTCAATTCCAGCAGTTCAAATCTGTAGTGATAAAGAGATTTTACCTGAACAGTCGTAAATTTCAATCTAAAAACTTTTACCTTTGTTCTCCAATCATTTCTTGCCTTGCACAGCCAATGTCATGAATCTATTTAAATTGTATGGCTGCAAGACATCTCAGCTTGTTCATTAAGCTCGTTTTGGAACCCACACTTGCTTGGGTCCTGCAATCATGTCAATGTTAGAATTCAAAAATGATTTCTGAATCCAAAGTGACTTTAATTTTTGAATAGATGTATTTCTTTCATTAATGGAATTATGAGCATGGGGCTTGGGAGCATGCACAAGATAACCATTTCTATGCCAACAGTCCCTAGAGACATGACCATGTTGATGACATGCATAGCATTGAATTATTTTAGCATATTTGTGAGAGTGTTGATTTTTCTTCCAACAGAATTTAGTAAGATGACCAAGTATATTGCATTTGAAGCAAACAGGTTGAGTACTTACCTGGAGCTTACCATAGTGTGATTGCATTTGCTAGAATCTCTGAGGTCCTTTATAGTACCTTTGATTATCCTTGGGTTAAGAAGAAGGAGATGGTACCCTTTGGTATCTCTTGGCATGATGTGGAGTTGGAGATTTCCTTGAAACATTCTGGGCTGCTGGAAGAGGTGTGGAGACCTTATAGACTCTTGTTTTCTTTTTCATTTTTTTTTTCTGGTTTTCAATTGAAACATCATTCTTCCTTTTTGCAGCACTTTTGTTCAATTTTTCATTTTGTTTAATAACCACTTCAAGTTCATTTGTCAATTTTTTCTTTTACAGCTTTCAATGCAAGAATTTCTTTTTCAGAAGTTAGAAGTTGGTTTTTCATGACATCCAGATCATTTTGTATTTTGTTCTTTTCAATTTCACTTTGAACAACTTGATTTTCCAAGTCAGCAATTTTCTTCTTCAAATTTTTTCATTCATCATTTAATGGTCTGTCATGATACAAGCTTTCAAACTTCTTTTTCAGATGATTATTTTCCTCAACCAGTTGATTGCATTTTTCTTTTATTTGGTGATCATGAGCCATGTTGGATATTTGTTTGTTCAACTGATCATTATCAAGTTTGAGATTCTCATTATGATCAATCAATTTTTCATTGTCATTTTTCAAAGCAAAATTTTCAGATTCAACCTGATCATGATCTTCTTTCTATTTAGAAAACATGATTCCATAGTTTTTGACTTCATTTTCTAATTTTTCATTCTCGATTTTCAATTTTTCATTTTCTTCATAGAATGCTTAAGCATTATTAATTATCATTTCATTCTTCTCTAATTTTTCTTTTAGCTTCTTGTTTTGAGCTTTAACCTTCTTAAATTGATTGGACAAGTGCTCATAGCATTCTATCAATTCATCATAGGATATATCATCCTCTAAATCAGAATTAGATATTGATGCATCAAATGGATCCGAATTGGATTTACTTGACCTTTGAGAGTTTCTTGACTTCTCTGACAGATGTGATCCTTCAGATTCGTCTGAACAGGAAGAGCCTCTTGAGCCGCCATGAGCCATGTAGAATTTTTCTTCCGTTCTCTTTCTAGACTTGCATGTTTTCATAGAGGAGACCTGCATTTCATCAACCTTGTCATCAAACTCAATTATCATAGGTCTATTTATGATGCTTGAGAACTTAGCCATATTTCTGAATATGTTTCAGATGATTAGACCAGTCAACAAAATATTGAGTGAGATCAAAATGATATTAATCAGTTCAAGAAAATCAAGTCAGATTTAGAATCAATTGTTAGGAATCAGAGCGGTATAGCACACAAAGACAGATCTCCCAAAACACAACCGATGAACAGAAAACCCGCTTTGATACCAATTCTTAGGATCAGATATTCGGTTATGGCAAAGCTAGAAGGGGGGGTTCAATAGATTTGCAGGGGAAACTTAAGCAATTTAAAAATTACTTCGGATTAAAAGATCTACTCAATTAAAACCCCTTGATCTGATGTAATGTGTGTGAACAAATTAACAAGTAGTGTGTAAATGAAATCCCTAGGCATGCATTTAGCGCAACACAATGCAAACCACAAGTCAAACCACAGTGCACAAGGGATTTTTTAGGTGGTTCGGAGATCACACCACGTGACTCCTACGTCCACCCCTTCCACAGTGAGGACACACTACTCAAGAACTGAGTACAACACACACACACGCTAGATCAATTCCATAATAGATCAGATCCTCTAGCCTTAATCTGACCAACACACCACACATATGTTGTCTGATGCAAACACGCAACCAGAACAATAATCCACACGTGGTTCAAGCACAAGAATGCTTGAACCACTACCACACACACAAAGATATGAAAGGTGTAGAAGTAGAAGAGTTCAGAGATGTAGAAGTATATCCTGATGAAGAACTCTTCGTGGTGGTCGTCCGGAAGAACTTCAAGCTTTGTCTTGATAGGTATCAGTTGATGGAGAAGCTTGAATGATGGACGAACCGGCTTCAACTCCGCTTGGAAGATGGCTCTTCTTCGCTCCGGTCGGAGGGATGAAGCAGGGCAGCAGGAAGAAGCTCTTCTCTTGAGTTTTGCTTAGGGTTTTGATATGGTGGCTTCTTGCTGAGAAAATATCCTCATATGATCCTCATATATGGGTGTCCAAACATGGAGAGTCGTGCTTAAAGGGATCACCCAAATATAGATCCTATCCTGGCCACTAGATCTTCCCAAAACTCCGTCTGTCGACAGTCGACTTCCTGCTGTCGACAGGTGCTGATAGGTTTGCAAAAACCAGAAGACTGGCCTTCCGGGAAACCATTTTCTGTGTGTATCTGTCGACAGGCTACAGTGTATCTGTCTACAGGTACACTATTCATCTGTTGACAGCACACTATTCATCTGTTGATAGCTACTTGTTCCAACAACTTGTCTTGTTCTTTTGCACTTGAATTTTGTTACTTGTCTTGTGTACATTGACACCTACATTAAAAGACAATTATTAGTGAGATATAATGAACATATAAATGAACAAGTTAGACATGTTTTTCTTGATTAGCATTTGCTTTTCTTGATTAACATTTGCTTGACTTGACATTCTCATTATGTTTCACATATTCACATCGCATCAATTTGTATTGTTCATGAAATGCTCATCGATTGCTCATCATCAAAAACAAACATACCATATGTCAACTTAACATACTCTTGTAAACCCAACATCAACATGAGGTGGAGAGACATGATGAAAAGCTTCACTAAAGGAGGGCTCTACTGGAATGAAACTGGGAATTTCATGTTCTTGAGCAACTCCCTTGCCCCTTAAATCCCTGAGCACTTGATTAATTATATCTTTTGGAATATCTTGCTCTTGGGAGGGAGTAGTGGTATATATTTCTTCATGTGCCACTGCAGCTTCTGTTCTAACGTTTGGAGACTAAACTTGAGAAATGGAAGAGGAACTATGTACCTCATATGGAAATATATCATGAGAGCACTGAGGGACAGAGTCCTTAAACCAAATATTTTGAGCCTTGTCTTCCAAAATATAATGGCTTCTCCCCAAGGTGGAGAGCCCTATCTTCTCTTTGACAGAGGTGGTAATCTCATCATTCAAATCCACTCAGAATCTTCTAAAGGTTAGGGTCAGCAGGGGTCCATAAGGAAGAGACTCCTGCAAATTCTTAGAACATGCCATCCTTTCAAAGATAATGGAAGGCAAGTTGACCCTATGCCTCTAAATGGGCCGAAACAACAAACTGTCGTCTCTAGGAATGGTGGATGAATGAGTGCCTACCCTAGGGGTGATGATGGTTGTGATGATGGAGTGGAGGATCCTATTTTCTACTGAGAGCTCGTTGACAAGAAACCCTTTATTGGAGAGAGACCCCAAACTCCCAACTACCCCTAATCACTACTTCTCCATGGACACTGCCTTACTGATTCTATGTCCAGAGTTAGGGCAATCTAAAATCTCCACTAACAAAGCTTCTAAAACTGTGACCACTGTTCCTTTCACTGAAGCTGATACTGTACCTTCTGTTGTGACTTGGAGAGAAACGTAAAAAGCCTTCAGGGCGTTCTCAAAGGTCGGCTCATTGATCTGACAAAGTTTCGACCACCCCATAGCTTCTAGGGTTTCCTCTACCCAACTAAGCCTAACGGTCAGCTGACTATGATTCATGACCTTCCTTGGGTAAAATGGAGGGTTTGGCATAAGATAGACGTTGGAACTACTCAGGAGTGAAAAGCGTTCCTTCCAGAGCCCTAGATGAATCCATCTAGACAAAAAGATGAGGGAGGGGGGGGGGTCTGAGATAGATAATGGAGGAGATGCAGAATAGGTTCACATAGGTTAAAGATCCTACCTTTCTTTAGAGAGGAGGTGAAAATCTACAGTTGTTTCGAAGTAGGTTCCATCGAGGTGAAGAACAGACGTGGGAACTAGGAGGAAGCAGACAGGGAGTCGGAGACGTTTCAAAAAGGGTGATTTAGAATGAGAGAGGGAAATGTCCTAATATAGAAGGAGGATATGTAACGGACTGTAGATGAGGAGATGAACGGATTGGATTAAATGAATAAACCGTTACGATTAATCCTCTTTAAATAAAAATTTATAAAACACCTTTTTTTTAAGTAAAAGAAAACAAACTCTGAATTCACGAGAGTCACAGTACACAACTCTGACTTCACAAGAGTCGAAGTTCACCACTCCAACTTCATAAAAGTCATAGTAGACTAAACTCCAACTACAGAACAGTCGAAGTTCCAAGACTTAGAAATTTTTACCATGAAATAAGCATACAACACACTAAAGAGTACATTTCTAATCAAGATTGCACATACCTATTGCTTTTCTTATAGATGTAAGTCTATCTTCAGGAAGAGGTTTAGTGAATTCATCATCTAATTGATTGTCTGTAGAGACAAATTCAAGTAAATATCTCCATTACTTACATGGTCCCTAATGAAATGATGTATGACCTCAATGTGCTTGGTTCTTGAATGCTGAATTAGATTTTTGGTCAGGTTGATTGCGCTTGTGTTGTCACACAACATAGGAATTTCATGAAGTGTATGACCATAGTCTTCCAGTTGATGTTTGATCCACAACAATTGTGTGCAGAAACTTCCAGCTGCAATATATTCTACTTTTGTTATGGACAAAGCTACTGAATTCTATTTTCTAGAAGACCAAGAAATCAAGCATCCTGCAAGCATTTGATAAGTACCACTAGTTCTTTTTCTATCTATTTTTCATCCTGCATAGTCAGCATTACTATATCCAAGCAATTTAAATTCAGAACATCTAGGATACCATAAACCCAATTTACCTATATTTATAAGATATCTAAAAATATTTTTAACAGCATTAACATGAGATTCCTTAGGATCAGCTTGAAATCTTACACATAAACATACACTGAACATTCTGTCTAGTCTACTAGCAGTAAGATAGAGTAATGACCCAATCATACCTCTATAAATCTTTTGATCTGCTTTCTTGCCAATTGGATCACTATCTAGCTTCATTCCTGAGCTCATGTGTGTTCCTAAAGGCTTACACTGGTCAAAGCCATATTTAATAAGAGAGTATGAAATATACTTGGTTTGACAAATGTAAGTACCTTCTTTGGTCTGCTTGATTTGCAAGCCAAGAAAATAATTAAGCTCACCCATCATGCTCATTTCAAATTCACTTTGCATAAGATTTTCAAAGAATTTGCAGAGTGATTCATTAGTAGAACTAAAGATAATATCATCAACATATATTTGTACAATCAAGATTCCTTCTGTGAATTTCTTAAAAAATAATGTGCTATCAATTTTACCTCTTGAAAAATCATGTGATATAAGATAGGCACTTAGTCTTTCATACCAAGATCTTGGGGCTTGTTTCAAACCATATATTGCTCTCTATAAACGAAAAATATGATTTGGATATTTAGTATCTTCAAAACAAGGTGGTTGCTCAACATAGACTTCTTATTTTATGAAACCATTCAGAAAAGAACTTTTAACATCCATTTGAAATAAATTGATATTAAGAGAACATGCATATGTTAATAAAATTCTGATTACCTCTAATCTAGCAACTGGAGCATATGTTTCATCAAAATCATTGTCTTCCTCTTGGGAATATCCTTGTGCTACCAGTCTTTCCTTGTTCCTGATGATCACTCCTGATTCATCCATTTTGTTTTTGAAGACCCATCTGGTCCCAATAACTGGATGGTCAGAAGGTCTAGGCACAAGAGTCCATACTTGGCTGCGTTGGAACTAGTTAAGTTCCTCTTGCATAGCTAGGATCCAATATTCATCTGCTAGTGTATCATTGATTGTCCTAGGCTCAATCTGAGAAACAAATGCGATATAATCACAGGGAATATTCATACCTCTTGTTATTACCCTATCATGAGTATCACCTATAATATTTTCTCTTGGAAGATCTCTGTGATACATCAATTCTCTAAATAGTTCTTCTTATAACGACCCTCCTTATACCGGTACGGTTGACCAACCCACATCAGTATAATGAACGCCGCTATAGTGGGACATTTACCCAACAACTGTACAATTAGGCTGAAACATACACAAATATATATATCACATGATAGCGGAAATGAAATAACTGGAAATTTACTCTTATTCCATCATCATCATTTATACACAGTCTATATAGCAAAGGAAAAGTAAAATACTTCATAACTGAGAATTTTGATTATTAGATTGTCCGCATAAGACTACGCAGAGTCTTTTATTAAATAATATGAAAGAAGAAAATACAATGCTGAATCCAAGACAAAAGTCTCCTGCTCCCGCACCGAGTTGCTCCTAACGATCTCCTCGGAAAAAGTAGAAATGTCTGCACCTGTACGCCGAAGCAAGAATGAGTCCAAACGAAATCAACAAGTAACTCCAACCACACTAAACATACATACATCACCTGACATTACACATTCTCATGCTACACCATTATCTTATAAAGCAAGGATTTGATAATGTTTCAAAGAAACCTAAACATGATTTCTACACAAGCCACACATGATAAAGGACTCATAACAATTTTTTTTACAATGATTTAAAACTATCACATACTTTCTACACACTTTACAATATGCTAAACTAAATGTTATTTAGCTACATTCACATGCTAAGATAATAACCGTTTTAAACATGGAGTTTACACATATTACAAAAACATTCCTAACATGGATTCTATGATCATTTTCACATGGTTAACACATCTACACACATGAATAGATCGCTGTTTTGACATGGATATATCACATTCATATAAGGAATTATCATTTTACATGTTATACCATTGATTCATATTCTCACCTAATCATTTACACAATTTCACTTATCTAGTTCACATGTTCACACTTTCACACACATGCTCACATATTCTTAATTATATGCCATGACACATAGTCCAAACCACCTGTAGAAGGACACACAGTTGTCACATCACACACATATCTATCACCTAGACATTACAGTGATAAATCTTGGTTACTGCGCAGAACCTGGAGAAACACTCTCCACCCTAACCAGCGGTACTTGTCCGCCTCCAGGACTTAATCCCAATGCCCATGGTATACCACAGACTATGAACCTTCCCATGGGGACATTACCATAGTACTGTTCCACAACCCTCTAAGGTAGCAGTGTGACCCATTGGCACATTTACACATTTTCTCTAATCTTTTAACACACACTTAATGCACAATTTTAAGACATCCATTTCATGCTCAGACACTTACATACTTCAGTATTACCTAGCATGGTACTACTGTTCTCAATATTAAACAATTTCGAAACAAGTATAATCATGCTGAAATTAGTAGATTTCATTAACAACCTCATTAACATGTATTAATTGACCAATGCTCACATGAAACCAACATATGTAGTTACTGTCATCATTTTAGTACGAAAATTTAGCCACTAATTTCTTACAGGCTGCCCATCATGCATACCAAATTTCGCATTTTTCCGAATTACCCACAATTTATGAAAATTCCAACAATGGTATTATACAAAGTAAACATAGCCAAACTAGCATGGATTTTCATTATTCAGACCCACAACTCATTCTATACATGGATACTGCCAGTCCTAAACATACGTCAATTTCTAGGAATTTAACTATTTTTACACTATTTATCTGAATTTCTATATTAATAAAACATGCTCACTGTTTTACCATTCGTAAAATGTAATAATTTACATAGATGTCAGAAATTTCCCAAATTTCTACAGCATGAACTAAAAACCCACAAACATTTCACAGAAATTTTATGACACTTGGATTCTACACAGATTGCACAAACAGAATTTTACAAGATTAAAAACCTGTTTAACATGCATTTCATAATTTTCAGACAAATAGGGTATTCCACATAAATTCATAAAATTTGTACAGCATGATCCAATAATAGTATTTTATATCATATCACTTTTACATTATATCCTCATACATAGAAATCCAAAAAATAGGTTATATAGGTCAGATATGCACACTGTTGCAGTCTGGCGAACTTGACGGCATGCATGTGGCCGTTTATCAGGTTAACGGCAACATAGGTCGCCGCCAACTCAAGAACTTAACGGCAAGGGATTCCGCCGTTATGTTCCTGTCTGTGCAAAACACAGACTGAACGCAAGAAACTTGGTGAAATTGGGGTTCCAGGACACGAATAAAAATCCATAAAATACCTAGGACCTACTAGGCATATGTAAGAGTGATGTGAAAGGGTTACTTGCCTTGGATAAAATCTCCAATCGACGGATTAAGCCGGAGAAGCCCTCCTTGGCCCGAGCCGAAGAGTCGTTAAAACTCCCTCTGCACACCAGTGTGGGGAAGCCATTCCCGGATGTTTACAGTCCTCTCCAGTCGTTGTAGAACGTCGGATGAAGCCTCAATTCGCTAGATCAAGGGGTTCCAAAGTCGGGGTTCGCACATAAAATGTTAGGGTTTTTGACAAAGAGTCAAAAGGACCTAACTGAGCCCTAATCCGCCTCTTTTATGTGGTTGAGGTTTATGGGAACGCGTTTAGGGTCTAGGTTACTGTTGGGGGACGGTTTCCTAAACCATGGGCGACATTTCCGGAGGCGTTTCAAGATCTGAAATCACAACAGATTTAGGATGTAAACGTCAACATCAATAGCCACCAATTCTGAGTAAGCGTCCATCGATGTGGCCGCTGATTTATGGTCAACGTCAACTGATGTTGATGACAACTAGCTACCAGAACAGAACTTAAAACTGCAGAAATTTTATGTACACCACACATATATATATATATATATATATGTATATATAATCTACAATGCACACATTAAAATAATACTTATTCACACAATGTAAACAAGTAAGTACTATGCACAATAAAATTTATACATCGATGGCATACATTTATACATACATAAGAAATCACCCAAAGATGAAAAATCAAGGGCCTTACACCCTCTCCCCCTTAAAGAAACTTTGTCCTTGAAGTTAGACTGACACTACTCAAATAATTGAGGATACTTCTTCTTCATTGCATCCTCAAGCTCCCAAGTAGCCTCCACTCGCTAGAAGTTACACCATAAGACTTTCACCGACGCAATACTCTTGTTCCGGAGATGCTGAACCTTCCAGTCAAGAATAGCTACTGGTTGCTCCACATAAGAAAGATCTGGCTGGATCTCCACTGGCTCGTGGCTAATAACATGAGATGGGTCTCTGACATATCTCCTGAGCATAGATACGTGGAAAATAGGATGAACACTAGCTAACGCTGGGGGTAAAGCTAGCTCATATGCCACATTGCCCAAACGTCTGAGAATCTCATACGTGCCAATGAATCTTGGACTTAGCTTACTATGCCCGCCAAATATAACTACACCATGAGTAGGCGAAATCTTTAAAAAGACATGCTCACCTACCTCAAACTCCAAATCCTTCCTCCTGTTGTCGGCATAACTCTTCTGCCTATCCTGTGCCGCAACAAGCCTCTTCATAATCAACTGGACCTTATCCAAAGTCTCCTGAACTAACTCCGGACCGATCAGCTGCCTATCACCTGTCTCCTCCCAACATAAAGGAGATCTGCAAGGCCTACCGTACAATGCCTCAAATGGAGCCATACCAATACTCGCATGAAAACTGTTGTTATATGCGAACTCCACAAGAGGTAAATGGAACTCCCAATCATCTTTCCAATCCAGAACACACGCCATCAACATATCCTCGAGCGTCTGTATAGTCCTCTTGGATTATCCATCTGTCTGGGGATGAAACGCCTAACTGAGCTTCAGCTCCGAACCTAACGCATCCGGAAGACCCTTCCACAGCCTCAAAGTAAATCTCGGATCTCAATCCGAAATGATCGACTTCGGGACACCATGCAATCTAATAATGCTACTGATATACAATCTAGCTAAACTATCTACTGACTGCTTCTTCTTCATGGGCAAAAAATGCACAGTCTTCGAGAATCTATCTACTACTACCCAAATCGAGTCATTACCCCATCTAGATCGAAGCAAACTCATAACAAAATCCATAATGATAGCCTCCCACTTCCATACTGGGATCTCCATCTTTTGCATAAGACCAGATGGTCGCTGCCACTCGGCCTTCACTTGCTGGTAAACTAGACATCTAGACACATACTCTGCTACATCCTTCTTCATGCCAGACCACCAAAAAGATCTCTTCAAATCCTGGTACATCTTAGTGTTACCCAGATGAATAGAGAATCTAGACCTATGAGCCTCTGCTAAAACATGCTCACGGACATCCACGATGTCTGGAACACAAACACGGTGATGGAATCTAATCACGCCCTCCTCATCACGAGCAATTCCCACCTTCCCCACTAACTATTGGAGTCTAGGGTTGGCTTTCTATTGCTAGATCACCTCATCCAACACCGAAGACCTAATGGACAACTGAGCTACAAAAGCCTGGCACAATGATGGCTCTAACTCAGTCATCGCACACGCTGCATCCTCCAACATCTTCCAACCCTTCTAGAGAGACGACCTCTTCCTACTAACGGCATCTGCTACAACATTCGCCTTTCCAAGATAATACTGGAGGTCGAAGTCATAGTCCTTCAAGAACTAAATCCATCTTCTCTGCCTAAGGTTTAATTCCTTTTAGGAGAAAAGATACCTTAGACTCTTGTGGTCAGTGAACACTTAAAATCTGACATCATAAAGATAGTGTCTCCAGATCTTCAGTGCATGAACCACTGCCGCAAGCTTAAGATCATGAGTCAAATAGTTTCGCTCATGCTCCTTCAATTGACGAGAAGCATACGCTACTACCCTTCCTTGCTGCATAAATACACATCCAAGGACAATCTGAGATGCATCTGTGTGGATAGCAAAACCCTCTACACCGCTCGGCAAAACTAACACAGGAGCCGATGTGAGCTTAGTCTTCAATAATTGAAAACTACTCTCACACTCCTCAGACCAGATAAACTTTACTCCCTTCTTGGTTAGCTGAGTTAATGGTGCGGCGATGGATGAAAATCCTTCAATGAATCGCAAATAATAACCCGCCAAGCCAAGAAAACTCCTAATCTCCGAAGGAGTCTTGGGAATCTCCCAATCCATAACAGCTTGGACTTTTGCTGGATCCACTGCTACACCAGCACCGGAGATAACATGCCTAAGGAAATGAACCTCGCGCAACCAAAATTCGCACTTGTTGAATTTTGCATACAGCTTGTGCTCACGGAGAACCTCTAATACTACCCTCAAATGCTGACGATGTGTGGCCTCATCCGGAGAGTAGACCAACACGTCATCAATAAAAACTACGACGAAACTATCTAGATATGATCTAAACACCCTGTTCATGAGATCCATGAACGCTGCAGGGGCGTTGGTTAGACCAAAAGGAAGGACCAAAAACTCATAATGTCTATAACGGGTTCTAAAAGCTGTCTTGGACACATCCTGCAACGACCCACTTCGACCCGGTATGGTTATACCAACCCTCATCGGATGAGAGCAAGCCGCTACAAGGGAGAATACCCCAGCAAGTAACAAGTGAGCTGAGATATACATAAATAGAATTGAATAATGCAACGGAATTTAAATGAATCTTATTCCAACAACTTTTAAATCCACATACCACAGTCTGTATAGTTCAACAAGAGATAACATAAGCGCAATATTTTCCAAATACATAGCCAACTCCAAGTACATTTGATCAAAATTCAAATTTCAATTGTAGCATTACATACTATGAAAGATAAATTACAAATCTTCAATTACTTAGTCCAACTCCACTTCAAATCTTGTTAGCTCCTCCGCTGCTAATTTCCTGAAATGTTTAGCAAGAGTGAGTCTACACAATAGACTCAGCAAGTAACTTAAGATTCAATACATGCATGCTTTTTATCAATTAACACAATAAAATTTCAGTAGTTAAAATCATACATGATCACGCTTTAACCTAAATAATTTCACATGGAATTTCACACTCACACGTTTTCATACTTTACTCTAGTCATTGTAAAGTTTGCACAACTAAACCATGGAAACATATACAAGATAGGTAGCACTCCTAGCATGATTTCTAACTCACTTTGCATGCAATCATAACAATTTACTTCACATTTAGCTTGCTGATTTTATACCAATTTTATCACATTCATATTACCTTTGCATAGGGATCACTTTTAACTACACAACATAATACTAAACACATGTACATCCAATAATTCAAATTTCATGAATATGAAAGCATATACTTACATTTTGAAACTAACAGTAGCATCACTTTTTTTTTTCATTTGACAATTAATACATCAACACATACACACCGAGGAATAATCTAATTCATGAGGATAATAACACACATTTATCCACATCAATAAACAAAATATCCATTAACACTATTGCCATTTACACTTATATTATTTTCTCATTACATACAACCATATGATTAACCTTGGCTTTCACATACACTCATTGTTCTATCACACAATACTTATACACATTTCCCATTATTTCCTCTTTCACATTCACATACTTCTTATCATTTCACTTTTGCACATAACATGTGCCACATTTACACATATCTCGCACATACCTTGTGCCATGAACACATATCACTTTTCACATCACACTTATGCTCATTTTCACATAATGCCAAGACACAGCCCAAACCACCACTAGACGATCATATAACACACACATTCATATTCACGTACTTAATCACCGGCACAGTGATAAAGTCTTAGTTCCTGCAGAAACCGGGGAAAGCCCTTCCCACCATTACTAGTGGAACTTGTCCACCTCCAGGATTTCACAAGACCCTTTGCCAGGGTATAACAATTTATCAAGACCCTTCTCTAGGGTATCACAATCATATTGAGCTTTCCCGTAGGGGCACTACTACAGTACAGCTCCAAGCATCTAGGGTGGCAGTGTTATGGGCACCATTATTTATCTTGTCACATTTAACAATTTTATACACATATATCACTTGTTCTCTCACTTCTCATGCATGCAAACCTTCCTACATAATTTATACACATTTAAACACTCAGAAAAATTATCCCAATCATACTGAGATCAATCAGCAAGTAATTTATCTCAATGAACACACTTAAATTTCAATTTTCATGTGAAATTGACATGAATATTACTTTCTGTTTCCCAAATAACATGAGAATTTAACCACTGACTTAGTACAGGTTTCAGATCATACATGCAAATTCACATATTTTTATGAGCTATATTAAATTTACAGAAAATAAAACATTCAGTTCATGCCATTCATAATTCAATTATCATGAACATAACATGAATATCCAGTTTGACAGTTCACAGCCTTGAACCTAACATATACATCATCACAGGAATTTTCCCCGGAATTATTGCACAACACCCAATTTACGGTGAACTTTACAAATCCTACGCATGTCTTCTAATTCCAAAACAGAAATTACAGTAAATCCCACAATCATGAAAAAATTCTCAAAATTTCAAGGCCTGGACTGATACGTATACACATGATTTAGAAAAATCTAGGGCATTCCATTCCTCTAGGATCATGTAGACAGTAGGTGAACGTGCATAATCCATTTTCCCCCAACATGTATTTCAATAAATCTAATAATTTATGCCATCCACAGAAAACCACAGAACTTTTCACACACATCACATTATCTATTTTACATAACATATAAAAATTACACTATATCCTCATGCGTCAAAGTCTGGAAATAATTACTTAAGGCAAAACAGTTTACTGTTCTCCACTGAAGAACTTGACGGCAGTGTTTGGCCGTTCAAGGAGTTGGACGACAAGATCGCTGGACGCCGACTCGAGATCTCGGTGACAAAGGCCTTGACACCAAGTTCCTGTCTGTGCAAGAACACAGACCGAGTTCCAAATAACAGGGGAATGGGAGGATCCAGGACACGAGGAAAAATCCAGAAAAATGCTAAGACCTAGGGCACATGTATAGGATTGAGATCTATAGGTTACTTGCCTTTCTAAAAACCTCCAAGGGACGAAAATAGGTGATGAAGCTCTCCTTGGGCAGTCCCAAGAAGCCTCCAAAACACCACTCCCCCGGGTTCTTGGTTGATCTCCACAGCAGGTTCGAGTCGGGGAAGCCTCCCTCTATGCTTCAGCTAGCTCCTAGTTGTTGTAGATGGCCGGATGAAGCTCCAATCCGCCGTATCAAGGCATGCAAAGCCAAGTTTTTCTCCCATAAGCTAGGGTTTTTCTCTCCTCTTTGCAAAGAGCGAAAGAGAGCTCTTGGGGGTTGCAAGGAGTGGTTGGTTTATAGGAGAGAGACCTCTCATCCCTCACAGATGGTGATATGAGGGCTTGATAGCCGTTGGGGACATCTCCCCAATGGCTGGGCTTGCTTGCCCCCGGAATTCCGGGTCTGCTATGCATGCAGGTTAGAGAAGTAAACGTCCACCTATATGGATGGCTACTTAAGGCTTGGCATCCATCGATATGGACGCCGACACCTCATGGGCGTCCACCCATGTTGACGCCAAATTGCCCTTCTGCCAAAACTTAAAATCATGCAGAACCATGCTTAATCCATACATATATGTACATGAAACCTATGTAGTATAACGTATACACCACTATACCATGCAATCAACAACATTTATACCTAGGCATACACATGCATACATAAGTACACTAAGATAAGATGTACGTAGATATCTACTTATGCGTACATGATGTTTTACATAAGCGTGACTCAACACACGGCAAAATAAAATGACAAGAATTGCGAGGGTTTCAAAATCATTAGGAGGCAATATGAATTATGTTAGCTAGGAATAATCTATTCAACAAAATAGTTCTTGTATGCACACACTTGATTTGACATACATATAGTATACACACATGGATGTAACTTATTTAGGTACATTATGCATGAAATAGATAGGTACAACATGCTCACCGGTAACTAGATTAAACTTGCACAACATTACTTAAGTACTATATGCATGGGATTCCTTAATATGCACAATATGCACAATTTAGCTAATTGCCTATTCTCACCTAAATATCATAAAATGCATGCATGTTATTCATGAGGAGTATAGAATTTCAATATACACTACTAAATACGCCTACCATACTTGAACTCTATATGTACATGCAATGTAAGAAGTACAATGTACACATTAACTACACCATGCAAATGAACAACGTTTACAACTAAACATACACATGCATACATAAGTATACCAAGGTGTTATGTATGTAGAATTAGGTATACAATTATCACACGCATAAGATAACCTACATACGTACATACACATATGCACTTTATATATGCGCACACAATATCCATGAAATGGGTAATATATAATATACTTCAATATTTAGATAGTACATGTATAATATTTAAATAGATACCTTATACACCAAATTGGCCAATTACTTATATTCACGATAATAATATACATCCACGCATATACACATGCGAAATTTATAATTATATCATGCATAATTTTCATGCACGCCATTTATGCAAGAACGAGCAAACATCATATACATAAAATATAAGTGGGAAAAAGAAAATTCAGGGCCTTACACCCTATCCCCCTTAAAAGATATCTTCGCCCTAGAAGATCGGATCACGTACCCTTGATGACATCTCGTTGCCGCTTCTAGTCCACTTAGACCGGTGCCTAAATTCCTACCGGTGGCTTCCTTACTACTGGAACATCTCGGGGAATAAACCTCTTATTCTGATTCGGACAGTCTTTAATCCGATGATTCTTGCTACCACACTTGAGACATCTTCCCGACCTCGTCCAACATACGTCTCTGCTGTGGCGCTTGCCACAATGCACACATACGGGCTTCTCGTTGTCGGCCAAAACTACTGACTGAATGGTTGATTCTATTGGTACCATAGTTGGTTGCTGTCCTTTCATGAGCTTCTTCATCTTCCTCTTTTTCCGTTGAAATGGTTCTGGTAACATTTATAATCGGGCTTTCTTCTCCGCCAAGTACAACTCTATTTCACTCTCTTGTCTGCACGCCGCGCTAAGAGCCACATCCATAGTTCTAAGGTCAAACGCCGCCAGTCTGGCTCTCAATGACGGTCTAAGCCCCATTACAAACTTCCTTGCCTTGCGCCTCTCATCAACAACTATGTGTGGTGCATATCTAGACAACTCTGCAAATCTAGCCTCATACTCCAAAACTGTCACCGATCCCTGAGTCAATGCTAAGAATTCCTGCTCCATTTTGTCCCATATATGTTCAGGAACATACTTGGCCTGAAACATCCTTACGAAATCTTCCCAAGTAACTTCTAGCTCCACTCCCTCAAACCGCGTGCGAAGAACGGAGGACCACCACACATCCGCTCGCTCCTGAAGCATGTATGCCGCCAGACTGATCTTGTCATCCTCTGCACACCTGATGGCTCTAAATATCTTTTCGATTTCCCTGAGCCAACTTTCTGCAAGTAACGGCTCACTCTCCCCCTTAAAAGAGGGTGGAGCCACCCTCTTGAACCTCTCCATGACTGACACACCTCCTAAACCACGGTCCTGCTGAGCTGGTGCTGGAACCTGAGCCTGAAGCTGAGTTTGAAGAGCCGCTTGTGTTTGCGCTTGAGTCTGTATTGCTTGTACAATCCCTTGCATGATCGTACCATAATCAGCCAACGGTGGCGGGGGTGGCGCCGGCGATCCTTGAGGTGCTGGTACTTCATGCTGCTCTCCGTCAGTCCTACTTAACTCTTCATCCCGAATAGGTAAGCTCGAACGCCGAACCCCTCTAGACATTGCTACAAAATAAACATCAAGTTAAACTCCATTTATCCCTATACCTAACATGTTATCATGTATTTATCTTACTACTTTTCTAGTACTATCTTAATTATTCCTTGGATCGGGCTATCCACTACAAAGACTTAGAGATGTGATTTAGTTGATGGCCATTTATGTATAATCTCAACCCAATATGATCTCTGATACCATCTCTGCAATGACCCACTTCCACTCGGTACGGTTATACCAACCCTCATCGGATGAGAGCAAGCCGCTACAGGGGAGAATACCCTAACAAGTAACAAGTGAGCTGAGATATACACAAATAGAATTGAATAATGCAATGGAATTTAAATGAATCTTATTCCATCAACTATTAAATCCACATACCACAGTCTGTATAGTTCAACAAGAGATAACATAAGCGCAATATTTTCCAAATACATAGCCGACTCCAAGTACATTTGATCAAAATTCAAATTTCAATTGTAGCATTACATACTATGATAGATAAATTACAAATCTTCAATCACTTAGTCCAACTCCACTTCAAATCTTGCTAGCTCCTCCGCTGCTAATTTCCTGAAATGTTTAGAAAGAGTGAGTCTACACAATAGACTCAGCAAGTAACTTAAGATTCAATACATGCATGCTTTTTATCAATTAACACAATAAAATTTCAGCAGTTAAAATCATACATGATCACGCTTTAACCTAAATAATTTCACATGGAATTTCAAACTCACATGTTTTTATACTTTACCCTAGTCATTGTAAAGTTTGCACAACTAAACCGTGGAAACATATACAAGATAGGTAGCACTCCTAGCATGATTTTTAACTCACTTTGCATGCAATCATAACAATTTACTTCACATTTAGCTTGCTGATTTTATACCAATTTTATCACATTCATATTACCTTTGCATAGGGATCACTTTTAACTACACAACATAATAATAAACACATGTACATCCAATAATTCAAATTCATGAATATGAAAGCATGAACTTACATTTTGGTACTAACAGTAGCATCACTTTTTTTTTTCATTTGACAATTAATACATCACAACACATACCACCGAGGAATAATCTAATTCATGAGGATAATAACACACATTTATACACATCAATAAACAAAATATCAATTAACACTATTGCCATTTACACTTATACTATTTTCTCGTTACATACAACCATATGATTAACCTTGGCTTTCACATACACTCACTTTTGTTCTATCACACAATACTTATACACATTTCCCATTATTTCCTCTTTCACATTCACATACTTCTTATCATTTCACTTTTGCACATAACATGTGCCACATTTACACATATCTCGCACATACCTTGTGCCATGAACACATATCACTTTTCACATCACACTTATGCTCATTTTCACATAATGCCAAGACATAGACCAAACCACCATTAGACGATCATATAACACACACATTCATATTCAGGTACTTAATCACCGGCACGGTGATAAAGTCTTAGTTCTTGCAGAAACCGGGGAAAGCCCTTCCCACCATTACCAGTGGAACTTGTCCACCTCCAGGATTTCACAAGACCCTTTGCCAGGGTATAACAATTTATGAAAACCCTTCTCTAGGGTATCACATATCATATTGAGCTTTCCCGTAGGGGCACTACTACAGTACAGCTCCAAGCATCTAGGGTGGCAGTGTCTTATGAGCACCATTGTTTATCTTGCCACATTTAACCATTTTATACACATATATCACTTGTTCTCTCACTTCTCATGCATGCACACCTTCCTACATAATTCATACACATTTAAACACATAGAAAAATTATCCCAATCATACTGAGATCAATCAGCAAGTAATTTATCTCAATGAGCACACTTAAATTTCTATTTTCATGTGAAATTGACATGAATATTACTTTCTGTTTCCCAAATAACATGAGAATTTAACCACAAACTTAGTGCAGGTTTCAAATCATGCATGCAAATTCACATATTTTTCTGAGCTATATTAAATTTACAGAAAATAAAACATTTAGTTTCATGCCATTCATAATTCAATTTATCATGGAACATAACATGAATATCCAGTTTGACAGTTCACATCCTTGAACCTAACATATACATCATCATAGGAATTTTCCCCGGATTTATTGCACAACACCAATTTACGGTGAACTTTACAAATCCTACGAATGTCTTCTAATTCCAAAACAGAAATTACAGTAAATCCCACAATCATGGAAAAATTCTCAAAATTTTAGGGCCTGGACTGATACGTATACACATGATTTAGAAAAATCTAGGGCATTCCATTCCTCTAGGATCATGTAGACAGTAGGTGAACGTGCATAATCCATTTTCCCCCAACATGTATTTCAATAAATCTAATAATTTATGCCATCCACAGAAAACCACAGAACTTTTAACACACATCACATTATCTATTTTACATAACATATAAAAATTACACTATATCCTCATGCGTTAAAGTCCAGAAAATAATTACTTAAGGCAAAACAGTTTACTATTCTACACTGAAGAACTTGACGGCAGTGTCTGGCCGTTCATATACTTGGACAGCAAGATTGCTGGACGCCGACTGGAGATCTCGGCGCCAAGGGCCTTGACGCCAAGTTCCTGTCTGTGCAAGAACACAGACCGAGCTCCAAATAACAGGGGAATGGGAGGATCCAGGGTATGAGGAAAAATCCAGAAAAATGCTGAGACCTAGGGCACATGTATAGGATTGAGATCTATAGGTTACTTGCCTTTCTAAAAACCTCCAAAGGGATGAAAATAGGTGATGAAGCTCTCCTTGGGCAGTCCCAAGAAGCCTCCAAAACACCACTTCTCCGGGTTCTTGGTTGATCTCCACAGCAGGTTGGAGTCGGGGAAGCCTCCCTCTATGCTTCAGCTAGCTCCTGGTTGCTGTAGATGGCAGGATGAAGCTCCAATCTGCTGGATCAAGGCATGCAAAGCCAGGTTTTTCTCCCAGAAGCTAGGGTTTTTCTCTCCTCATTGCAAAGAGGCAAAGAGAGCTCTTGGGGGTTGCATGGAGTGGTTGGTTTATAGGAGAGAGACCTCTCAGCCCACGCAGATGGTGATGTAAGGGCTTGATAGCCGTTGGGGACATCTCCCCAATCGCTGGGCTTGCTTGCCCCCGGAATTCCGGGTCTGCTGCGCATGCAGGTCAGAGAAGTAAACATCCACCTATATGGATGGCTACTTAAGGCTTGGCATCCATCGATATGGACGCCGACACCTCATGGGCGTCCACCCATGTTGACGCCAAATTGCCCTTCTGCCAGAACTTAAAATCATGCAGAACCATGCTTAATCCATGCATATATGTACATGAAACCTATGTAGTATTAACGTATACACCACTATACCATGCAATCAACAACATTTATACCTAGGCATACACATGCATACATAAGTACACTAAGATAAGATGTACGTAGATATCTACCTATGCGTACATGATGTTTAACATAAGGGTGACTCAACACACGGAAAAATAAAATGACAAGAATTGCGAGGGTTTCAAAATCATTAGGAGGCAATATGAATTAAGTTAGCTAGGAATAATCTATTCAACAAAATAGTTCTTGTATGCACACACTTGATTTGACATACATATAGTATACACACACGGACGTAACATACTTAGGTACATTATGCATGAAATAGATAGGTACAACATGCTCACCGGTAACTAGATTAAACTTGCACAACATTACTTAAGTACTATATGCATGGGATTCCTTAATATGCACAATTTAGCTAATTGCCTATTCTCACCTAAATATCATAAAATACATGCATGTTATTCATGAGGAGTATAGAATTTCAATATACACTACTAAATACACCTACCATACTTGAACCCTATATGTACATGCAATGTAAGAAGTACAATGTACACATTAAGTACACCATGCAAATGAACAACGTTTACAACTAAACATACACATGCATACATAAGTATACCAAGGTGTTATGTATGTAGAATTAGGTATACAATTATCACACGCATAAAATAACCTACAAACGTACATACACATATGCACTTCATATATGCGCACACAATATCCATGAAATGGGTAATATAAGATATACTTCAATATTTAGATAGTACATGCATAATATTTAAATAGATACCTTATACACCAAATTGGCCAATTACTTATATTCACGATAATAATATACATCCACGCATATACATATGTGAAATTTATAATTATATCATGCACAATTTTCAAGCATTATGCAAGAACGAGCAAACATCATATACATAAAATATAAGTGGGAAAAAGAAAATTTGGGGCCTTACACATCCTCACTCCTAATCCTCAACTGATGATAATCAGACCGCAAATCAATCTTAGAAAAGACTGATGCATCTTGCAGCTGATCAAACAAATCATCAATCCGAGGTAAGGGATACCTGTTCTTCACCGTCACTTGGTTTAGCTTTCTATAATCAATGCATAACCTAAGTGATCCATCCTTCTTCTTCACGAATAAGACAGGTGCGCCCCAAAGGTAAATGCTAGGGCAAATAAATCCCTTATCTAACAAATCCTGCAATTGCTTCCTTAGCTCAGCTAATTCTGCATGTGCCATCCGATAAGGTGCCTTCGAGATAGGAGAGGTGCCTGGAAGCAACTCTAGAGTGAACTCTATCTCTCTAACCGGTTGCAATCCAGATAAATCATCAGGAAAAACATCTGGAAACTCCCTCACTACATCAATCTCCACAAGAGTGGGTGACTCATCAGCCTTGGGTACTAATACCATGCTGGCAAGAAAAGCGTCACAACCCTTGCTCACCATTCTCATCGTCGTCACGGCAGAGATGACAAACATCCCTGCTAAGTTCCTTGGAAAAGGATGAGAAAATTCATCTTCACTAGAATGCGGAAAACAATCTTCTTCCCTTGACAATCTACTAACGCATAGTGCTCCTCTAGCCAATCCAGACCAAGAATAGCATCGTAGTCCATCATCTTTAGCAAGAAGAAGAACACCCTTCTAGGACTCTATCCTCAATGCACACCAGTAAAGATAGAATACACTTCCTAGTCGATACCGTACCTGCAGGTGTGTGCATAGACAAAGGGACTTCAAACTCCTCAGACTCTATTCCTGACTCTAAGGCTAACTACCTAGCAATACGCTCGAAAATGAATGAGTGGGTAGCACCCATATCGAACAAAACTCGAGCATGCACACCTAAGAACAAAATTGTACCTTCGATAACATGCTCTGCCTGCTTGGCGTCCTCACGAGCTAACGTGAACACTCGAGCTGGTGCTCGAGTTCTCCCTGGTCGTCCTGTCGCTGGCGCTGCTGCTGCTGCTACTGGGGCTGGTGCCACTCCATGCTGTGCTCTCTGCTGCAGTCTGGGGCAATCCTTGATCCTATGCTCGCTACTCCCACACTTCAAGCACTTCCCCGCTAACTTCCAACATTCCATACCACCATGTGCCCTCCCGCAATGAGGACACTCCTTCTGGCCACTAGGGGAACGCTGAGAAGGTACCTGACTACTTCCCGATGCCACGGGATGCTGCGGTGACTGAAAAGCCGCCTTCTTCCTCTCCTGCCTCTGTAAAGGAGCTGCAGGCCTCTTCTGAGAAGCCTTCTTCTCCTTCAAGTACTGCTCCATCTCTCCCTCCTGACGACACCCTGCGCTAAGGGCCTGCTCGAGGGTACGATGGTCGAAAGCCACCAACCTCGTCCTCAGTGATGGTCTCAGACCCATCACGAACTTCTTTGCCTTCCTGCGCTCATCAGCTACGATATGAGGGGCATACTTCGAGAGCTCGGCAAACCTGGCCTCGTACTCCAGCACGGTCATGGATCCCTAAGTCAACGAGAGGAACTCCTATTCCATCTTGTCCTGGATGTGCTCCGGAACAAACTTGGCTCGGAAAAGCCTCACGAACTCGTCCCAACCAATTTCCATAGCACCATCCTCGAACTTGGTACGTAACAACGAGGACCACCACACGTCGGCTTGCTCCTGCCAAAACCACCCATAAGGACTAACCAACATAATCTATAATTAAAGAAATAACCACCGGATTAATTTACACATACCTGCAGCATATAGGTGGCTAAAGTGACTTTGTCATCCTCAGCGCACCTAATAGCCCTGAAGATCTTCTCGATCTCCCTCATCCAGCTCTCGGCAAGTAACGGGTCGCTCTCCCCCTTAAAAGAGGGTGGTGACATCCTCTTGAACTATTCCATGATGGAGGGTCCACCATAGTCAGCCTGGGGAACTGGCACTTGAGCCTGCCACAGAAAACAACATAAGCAACACATATAGCACAACAACATAATAAACAGATCATCAAGTAAAACAGACTACCCGGTCTATCATTCTAACCTGAGCCTGCTGAGCCTCCAGCTGAGCCTGGAGTGCAGCCTGGGTGTGGGCCTACGTCTGCATGGCCTGCACTAAACCCTGCATGAACACTCCATAGTCTACTGGTGGCGGTGGGGGAAGCATAGGACCCTAAGGTGATGGGGCCTGCTGCTCACCCTGATCCTCACGCCGAGACTCATCTCTCCTCTGCTCACCCTCACGAGCAGGAACACAACGCCTACCACGTGAAGCCATACCCTGCAAAATGATTTAATCACAAATTAGAACTAGACTATCTAATTTCTAACTATTTACTTATCTATGTGGACAATCTACACAGACTTAGCATACAATGAAGATGATGGTATGTGTATATTTATGTAAAATTTCAGCCTATATCTCTGATACCAATCTCTGTAACGACCCTCCTTATACCGGTACGGTTACACCAACCCACATCGGTATAATGAACGCCGCTATAGTGGGACATTTACCCAACAATTGTACAATTAGGCTGAAACATACACAAATATATATATCACATGGCAGAGGAAATGAAATAACTAGAAATTTACTGTTATTCCATCATCATCATTTATACACAGTCTATATAGCAAAGGAAAAGTAAAATACTCCATAACTGAGAATTTCGATTATTACATTGTCCAGATAAGACTACGCAGAGTCTTTTATTACATACTATGAAAGAAGAAAATACAATGCTGAATCCAAGACAAAAGTCTCCTACTCCCGCTCCGAGTCGCTCCTAACGCTCCTCGGAAGAAGTAGAAATGTCTGCACTTGTACGCCGAAGCAAGAATGAGTCCAAAAGAACTCAACAATTAACTCCAACCACACTAAACATACATATATCACCTGACTTTACACATTCTCATGCTACACCATTATCTTATAAAGCATGGATTTGATAATGTTTCAAAGAAACCTAAACATGATTTCTACACAAGCCACACATGATAAAGGACTCATAACAATTTTTTTTACAATGATTTAAAACCTATCACATACTTTCTACACACTTTACAATATGCTAAACTAAATGTTATTTAGCTACATTCACATGCTAAGATAATAACCGTTTTAAGCATGGAGTTTACACATATTACAAAAACATTCCTAACATGGATTCTATGATCATTTTCACATGGTTAACACATCTACACACATGAATAGATTTCTGTTTTGACATGGATATATCACATTCATATAAGGAATTATCATTTTACATGTTATACCATTGATTCATATTCTCACCTAATCATTTACACAATTTCACTTATCTAGTTCACATGTTCACACTTTCACACACATACTCACATATTCTTAATTATATGCCATGACACATAGTCCAAACCACCTCTAGAAGGACACACATTTGTCACATCACACACATATCTATCACCTAGACATTACAGTGATAAATCTTAGTTACATCGCAGAACCGGAAGAAGCACTCTCCACCCTAACCAGCGGTACTTGTACGCCTCCAGGATTTAATCCCAATGCCCATGGGATATCACACACTATGAACCTTCCGTGGGGACTTCACCACAATATAGTTCCACAGCCCTCTAAGGTAGCAGTGTCACCCATTGGCACATTTACACATTTTCTCTAATCTTTTAACACGCACTTAATGCACAATTTTAACACATCCATTTCATGCTCACACATTTACATACTTCAGTATTACCTAGCTTGGTACTACTGTTCTCAATATTAAACAGATTCGAAACAAGTCTAATCATGTTGAAATTAGTAGATTTCATTAACAACCTCATTAACATGTATTAATTGACCAATGCCCACATGAAACCAACATATGTAGTAACTGTCATCATTTCAGTGCAAACATTTAGCCAGTAATTTCTTACAGGTTACCCATCATGCATACCAAATTTCGCATTTTTCTGAATTACCCGCAATTTATGAAAATTCCAATAGTGGTATTATACAAAATTAACATAGTCAAACGAGCATGGATTTTCATTGTTCAGACCCACAACTAATTCTATACATGGATACTGATAGTCCTAAACATACGTCAATTTCTAGGTATTTAACTATTTTTACACTATTTATCTGAATTTCTGTATTAATAAAACATGCTCATTATTTTACCATTCGTAAAATGTGATAATTTACACAGATGTCAGAAATTTCGCAAATTTTTACAACATGAACTAAAACCCACAAACATTTCACAAAAATTTTATGACACTTGGATTCCACACAGATTGCACAAACAGAATTTTACAAGATTAAAAACCTGTTTAACATGCATTTCAGAATTTTCAGACAAATAGGGTATTCCACATAAATTCATAAAATTTGCACAGCATGATCTAATAATAGTATTTTATAGCATATCACTTTTACATTATATCCTCATACGCAGAAATCCGAAAAATAGGTCATATAGGTCAGACATGCACATTGTTGCAGTCTGGCGAACTTGACGGCATGCATGTGGCCGTTTATCAAGTTAACGGAAACAAAGGTCGCCGCCAACTCAAGATCTTAACGGCAAGGGAACCCGCCGTTATGTTCCTGTCTATGCAAAACACATACTAAACGCAAGAAACTTGGTGAAATTGGGGTTCCAAGACATGAATAAAAATCCATAAAATACCTAGGACCTAGTAGACATATGTAAGAGTGATGTGAAAGGGTTACTTGCCTTGGATAAAATCTCCAATCGACGGATTAAGCCGGAGAAGCCCTCCTCGGCCCGAGCCAAAGAGTCCTTGAAACTCCCTCGATCCGAGTTCTATGTTGATCTCCTCTGCACACCAGTGTGGGGAAGCCGTTCCTGGATGTTTAGAGTCCTCTCTAGTCGTTGTAGAACGTTGGATGAAGCCTCAAATCGCCGGATCAAGGGGTTCCAAAGTCGGGGTTCGCACATAAAATATTAGGGTTTTGACAAAGAGTCAAAAGGACCTAACTGAGCCCTAATCCGCCTCTTTTATAGGGTTGAGGTTTTTAGGAACGCGTTTAGGGTCTAGGTCACCGTTGGGGGACGAT
Organism: Colocasia esculenta; assembly: GCA_014218235.1. NCBI lineage: Eukaryota > Viridiplantae > Streptophyta > Magnoliopsida > Alismatales > Araceae > Colocasia > Colocasia esculenta. The sequence continues at coordinate 60,643,485 of CM024755.1, read as the reverse complement.
TTCCTAAACCAAGGGCGACATTTTCAGAGGCATTTCTGGATCTGAAATCGCAACAGATCAGGGAGGTAAACGTCAACATCAATAGCCGCCAATTCTGAGTAGGCGTCCATCGATGTGGTCGCTGATTTATGGTCAATGTCAACTGATGTTGACGCCAACTAGCCGCCAGAACAGAACTTAAAACTACAGAAATTTTATGTACACCACACATATATATAAGTATATATAATCTACAATGCACACATTAAAATAATACTTATTCACGCAATGTAAACAAGTAAGTACTATGCACAATAAAATTTATACATTGATGGCATACATTTATACATACATAAGAAATCACCCAAAGATGAAAAATCAAGGGCCTTACACTTCTTGTGCTTCTTCTTGTTGTTGTAGTTCTTCTAGTGGAGGATCTTCATTATTTTCATCTTTTTCTTCAAGAGAAGCTTGTTCCAGGTTCCTACACAAATCTTCAACAACATCTTCTTCTTCTATTTTCTTAACTAAATGGTTAATTTCATCAAATAAAATATGAACAGATTGTTCAATAGTTAAGGTTTTTCAATTAAACACCCTATATCTTCTAGGTTTTGAAATATAGCCTAATAGAAAACCTTCATCACTTTTAGCATCTAGTTTACCTAAATTATCTTTGCCATTATTTAAAATGAAACAATTACAACCAAAGGGTCGAAGGTGACTAACGTTTGGCTTTTTCTCTTTGTATAGCTCATAAGGTGTCTTCTTCAAAATTGGTCTGATCATACACCTGTTGATGATGTAGCAGGCTATGTTGATTGCTTCTTTGCAAAAGTATTTTGGTAGATTATATTCTGTAAGGATTGTTCTAGCCATGTCAAGCAGTGTTCTCTTCTTCCTTTCTGCTACTCCATTTTGCTGTGGTGTTCTTGGTGTATAGAAATTGTGTTCTATGCCATTTTCTTCACAGAATTTGACAAATTCTTCATTCATGAATTCTCCACCATGATAAAATCTAATACTAATTATTTGAAATTTTTGGTTCTTCTGTACTAGTCTACTGAATTTCAAAAAGGCTGGAAAGCTTTCTAATTTGGCTTCCAAAAATGATACGTTAGTGTACCTTGAATAATCATCCACAATTACATAGCTATAAACTTTTCCTCCAAGACTTACTATTCTTATAGGTCCAAAAAGATCCATGTAAATAAGTTCCAATGGTTTGGAAGTTGTCACCAAGGTCGTGGACTGAAATGATGTCTTGGTTTGCTTTCCTTTTGCACATGCCGTACAAATTTCAGATTTCTTCAATTTCAGCTTTGGAAGGCCTTTAACTAGATCATGCTTAATCAATTTTTAGATTAATGATGTGCTCGCATGTCCTAGTCTTCTTTGTCATAAATCAGTCTCTTCACTCTTGGTAGTTGCAAGGCATAAGTTGACTTCTTTTAATTCTGCCAATTGTAGAGTATACAGATTCTTGACTCTTTGTGCTTCAAAGACTGTTTTTACATCTTTTTGAATAATGCATTTATCATTTTGAAACTTCACCAAGTGACCTTTGTCACACAACTGACTGATGCTTAAAAGGTTATGCTTTAGTCCTTCAATATACGAAACATCTTCTATCAAATCCTTTTCTTTTGTTCCTACTATGCCACATCCTATCACTTTGCCTTCTCCATTATCACCATACGTGACTTGACCAACTTCATCTCTAAAACTTGTGAATATATTTCTGTCTCTTGTCATATGCCTTGAGCACCCACTATCAAATACCATTCGGATGCTCTCAGGCGACCCTACAAATAGAACTAAGTTGTAACTTTTGGTACCCAAATTTTCTTGGGTCCTTGATGGTTAGTCTTTGGAATCCAACGCAAGTGCCTAGTTGTGCATGTGCTGATTGTGTGTCCTAATTTATTACAATGACTACAACATAAATCATATGCATTATTTGCATGTGTAGTGTTATTAGATTTATGATTTTGTTTGAAGACATATTGATTAACTTTTCTAGGATTTTTAGTTTTCTTTTCTTTCACAAATTTAGGAGTTGGATATTTTTTAGGATAAACAATGTTTTCTACATTGGTTGAAGGTGTATAACCTACTCCATATTTCTTTTTACCTGTTCGAGCACCTTTTGGTTTCACGACCAAGGACGTTTTATAGTTTGAGATTTTATCTATGGTAGTTCTTAGATAATCATTTTCATCGCTTAGTTTCTCTTCATTTTTTAATTCATTTAACTTTAATACAAGTTCCATGATTTTACTATTTTTAGTTTTCAAGTCTTCACATAGTAGTTCATTTGATCTTTTAGTTTCAGTTAAATTTTGTCATAATCTATCAACTTCATTTTTAGGAAGGTGTTATATTTTTCTTGATTTAGTAAATTTAACTTAACTATTTTTATTTGTTTAACTATTGTTTTATATTTCTCATACAATTCATTGAATGCATCTTCTAAACTATCAGAATCAGATTCAGAACATGAAGTAAATGAGGTTTCAGAGTTTACCTGATCTAGTCTTGCCATAAGGGCTAGATTGACCTATTCTTCCTCTTCTGATTCTGAACTTGAAGAATCTAAACTTGTAGGTTTCTCATTGTCCCAAGCAGAGGCCATTGCCTTCTTCTTATACTTCTTGAACTTTTTTTCTTTACCTTTCTTTTTCTCATACTTTTTAGCTGGGTCTTTCATTTTAAGATTAGGACATTCTGACTTGTAATGTCTTGGCTGATTGCATTCATAATGAAGGATCGAGGAAAATGTGTGGATAAGATCTAGAAGGGGGGGGATGAATAGATCTATGCCACTCTATGCGGAAGCTTAAGCAATTTAAAAATTACTTTGAGAATCAGAGGCAATTTTAACAGTGAAAAACATAGATTTGATGAGATGTTAAGAGAGTTGACAAAATAGATGTGAAACCAGTTGATTTAGTGAATCTCAAGCGATCCTATGCAAGCATCTAACGGATAATAGAATCAAACCACAAATAGACAAGTGCACAGAGATTTTTAGGTGGTTCGGAAATCACCCATGTGATTCCTACATCCACCCCTCACACCCAGTAAGGATTCACTAAACAACCAGGGTAACACACCCACTGGAGCCAGACAACTCCAACGCCTGAGTTTACAACTCACACACCTCTAGAGTAAGACTACTCTAGATCCCTGAGCAAGACTGCTCAACCAACACTTGAGTTCGACGACTCAACCTGAGCACAATGACTCACAAATGACTTTGCTAGACACCAACACAAGACATAGATCTTCTAGCAGCAGATCATATCGAACATGAGAACATTCATGAGAATTATGCAGAAGCACTTGCACAATCTCAAAATGTCTCAGAAGAACAAAAGTACATTGAGAATTATATTAAAAGACTTTGTTCTTCAGTGTACTCCCTTGTAGAAGCTCAGATTGGGAAGAAGCTTGGATTCTTGAAGTCCCAAGCGATGCTCTGCACTTTTGAACTTGGGGATCTTCCTTGAATTCTTCTCCAACAGATGCTTCTACTTGATCTGCTTCCTTGAGGCGCTTCAAATGCTTCTTCGAGGATCACACTCCAATTCTCATAATCGAATTGATGAGAATTGGTCTTCAGAAGACACCAGGAGAGCAGAGGAGGGAGATGAACTCTTCTCGCCGCCAAAGGGAACTTTCTGGAGGCTCCAAGAGTTCGTTGGGTCTCTTCATGTGATGGATGGCCAATTGGAGGCTTTTTATACCCAAAAGATTCCAAAGATACCCCTTGGGTACAAGGGCACACGATCCTAGGTTGATACACCATCGCCCTAGGATGACACGTGGCAATCATCCATCTTAAGTTGGAATCTTTCCGTAGTGTGTCGACCTGCCCTGGTGGTGGTGTCGACACACTGTCCCAAACCTGAAAACAGGCTATTCTGGGAACGAGGTCCAGTGTCGACCTGCCCTCATCTTGCGTCGACCTGCTGTCCCATTCTGCAAACAGACTATTCTGGGAATTGATCCAGTGTCGACCTGCTCTTATGGTAGTGTCGACCTACTGTCCCAATTCTGAAAATAGGCTGTTCGGGGAACGAGGTCCAGTGTCGACTTGCCCTCATTCTGCGTCGACCTAGGTAGTCTAATTCCTGGAATTTGCAACTCGTGTCGGCCTGCTTTTTGACTAGTGTCGACACAGTCTCAGCATTTCTTCAGCTTTTTGCCTTTGAGTCTGAGGTGTTGTGTCGACACCATTGTAGGGTGTGTCGACACCATCTTTGCAAAAAGTATTTGTACCTGAAAATTAAACACATATATAATTACTAAAATATTTTATTATTAGTACAAATGATAAGTGTGCTTTGAAATATGCTTTTTGAATATAAATTTCAGGTGAAATGTGTGTATCATATTTCAATTAGTTTGCATTCAAATCACATTTGTCATCATGAAAATAAGAGGGGAAATGATATGAAATTACACTCAACCCAACAATCTCCCCCTTTTTGATGATGGCAACATTAAATCCATATAACAATGAGGTTTTGATGAGAAGTGATTTTAAGTAATTTTTGGTTATTCATGGTCCTTATTCTTTTTGTGTTCATGCTTGTCAAAGACCTTTAAATATAACTCAGTCACAATTGATGGTTGTACTTGTGAAGTATAATGTTACTTGAAGTAAGTTAGTTGCATAAAGAAGGTCAAGCAACTTGACAAGCATTATACATTCACATTCAAATAACAATTTTCAATCACATTGAAGACACAAATGAGAAATTCATTCAAGCTAAGAAAAAAGCATTTCATTTCTTTCAAGAGAAACATTACAATCTTTCCAAAAATATTACAATTCTTGTTTCTATTTCTTCTTCTCCCCCTTGACATCATCAAAAAAAATAAAAAATACATTATGTAGAAGGTGGAGGAAGAATGGGAAGTAAGATTTGCTAATGTCTGACAGTCTTTTCTCCATGAAAGTCAAGCTGGACTTGATTTGATCTTGAATGGTTGTGAGTTTTGTGTGCAAGAAATGTTCCATTCTATCTGAATTTTCTATCAAAGTAGCTTGAATTCTGGCTAGATCAGCTGATATGGGTTGTGAAGAGGAAGATGATCCAGCTGACCAAACAGGCCTTTGCATGATCTTGAATTCCTTTGTCAAATCAGTGATTTGGTGTCAATGTGTGCATTGAAATTCCTCATGCTCTCCAAATCATCCACAAAATGAGCAAAAGATAGTCTAGTGCTGGTGATCTCATGTAATGTCTGCTTGGTGTTGAAGACATCAGCTTGGGAATTTGCCAAAATTCCCTGAAGAACAGTCTCCAACTTTTGCTGGTTCTCCTTCAACTGAACTGAAGCATCTGCCAGTGTACCAATTAATCTGTTGAATCTTTGAGCTGCATAGTCTGAGGCAGTTTTTTGCTCTATAAACTTGGCAGACACAGTGTTCTCCAACCGTTGAATCCTCAACTCAAAGGTTTCTGACATGGTTTGAATAGAGGTGTTCAAGGTTTCAAATTTCTCATTTAAAAGGGGAGACAACTCTGGTGGAACAGAAGGTCCACCAGAGGATGTGGATGCTTGAAATGTGGGTTGTGGAGAGAAATGTGAAACTGAGGTGAGAGTGGGGCATGAAATGGAATGTCACCTTCAGTTGAGACTTGAGGCTGATCCTCATTCAATGGAGGCTAATCCTCTTGACCTGGGGCTGGTCCCCTTGAGCTTGAGGCTATTCCTCTTGACCTGGGGCTGGTCCCCTTGACCTTGAGGCTGTTCCTCTTCACCCTGGGGCTGGTCCCCTTGACCTTGAGGCTATTCCTCTTGATTGAGGGGGCCTCAACTACAATTGGCCCTCTCCTAGCTTGAGTACCTCCAGTCTAAATCCCATGAATTTCTGAATATTCTTAAAGGTGTAGATGTTGGATTTAGGGATAGATTGGGATTTCTCATTATCTAAAGGCACACCAAAGTGCTAGAACACTGAAGTCAGGTGTGCAGCATATGGAAGAGATCTCTTGAGGTCTTTCCTGGTTGTTTCAGATATAATTTGATACAATTTACATAGAGATTGATTTGATGTCTTTTACCATGCAATAGAGAATGAACCTCTGTATATCTGTTAGCCTGTCCCTTCCACCACCTTGAGGGGTAATGATTGTGGTCAACATATGGTGGATAACCCTCAACAGGGGGAAAGTGTTTGTGTTGAATTTGGTAACAAAGGTTTGTTTGGGATCAGATTTATCAGCAGGAAGGCCTGTCATGATGGTATAAGCTTCATGAAGATCAAATTCGAAATTATGATAATCTGCCCCTTCAACTGGTACTTTGAAAATTGAGGCAACTATGTCTGTGGGCAAGTCAATGCAATCCCCTTAACCTTTGACTGAAACCCTTCATCTGTGCATTTCAAATTCTTGTAGAATTCTTGAACAAGTCTTGGATACATGATTGAAATTCAGAAATGAAGATTAACCAAGACTGAAAAGAGAAGTAGGTCTGAATTTCTGGAAAGGTATTTGCTAGCTGAAATCTGTCAAATCTACTATCCTGGGCTTCAGATTACCTTGGCTTCACTAATGTGTCTTGAGACTTGGAAGACTAGACGAAGATGGTGATGACTCTGTAGAATCTCCAGAAGAGGAGCCCGGATTCTCAGGTCTACAAAACCCTACCTCTGCCCGAAGAAGAGGGTCTACCTCTCTTGGCTGTTGGCTGAGGGAAGAGAGGAGGACCCGGTTGCTCTGCAGGGTCATTGCGCCTTTTGGTTCTTTCTTCTAATTGAGGAACATCATCCTCTGCCGGAACTGGCCTAGATGAGGCCTGAGATCTTGCTCCACGTCGAGGACCCATTTTTCTCACCATGGTTGCATGGATGGAGTGGAATCGGGAGTGATGAAGGAGAAGAGAGATGATTGAAAAGGTATGTGATTGAGAGAGAGAAGATGGAATTTCTTGCCGGAAATGAGAGAAAAAGACCGTCGGGCGACCTGATGCCTAAAAAAGGGTTTACAGTGGTGCAATACCCCGCAGGAACAACAGGGCTAACAGGAACCCACGATTTGAAAAGGTCTGGCAAGGGGTGCAGTGTCGACACTGGAAGACTGTAGTGTCGACCTGACCTAGGGTGTGTGTCGACACGGGATAGGTGTGTGTCGACCTGGCCTTTGAAGAAAAATTGAATTTTGTGAGAAGAAAATTTGAGAAATTTTGGAACTTCTTTAAAAAGATAATCAATGAGAGAAATAGTCATTTCAAGGATTTTTAAGAGACTTAAAAATTCATTTGCTTATTTTGCAAAAATTCATCACAATTCAAGTTTTAAACAATTTCCAATAGGATATGAGCATTCAAAGACTTGAGTCACTGAAATGATGAATTTGAGGGATATAATATATCTAACAATCAACTATAAGCTACCATTTTCTCAAGTTAAAGAAATAAAGATATCCTCTAGACTGAATGCAATTGTTTTGAAAATAAAACACAATCTTAAAGAACAACTTGATGATAAATGAAAATAATTTTTTCCAAACAAAACTCCATTACACACATATTTTGTTTTCGTAACAGACTATCAAATGATATAAATCTTTTTCACTCAAGTACTAGTGCTTTTTACATACCATAGTCAATGGATACTTAGGATTTATTCATTCATTGTCAATCTCAAAGGTAAATAATGACCTTTTGACATGAAAATATACGTTTTCTAGACGCCAATATTTTCAGTTACTCAGTCATTATCAAAACGTATAGCACATTTTTGCTATATTTTGAATTTATTTTTGAATTTTTATCCCCTTTGAACAGAGATAACATTAGTGCCTCATGACATGCATGGCACTTCATTCATTGTGAAGGTGTGCAGTTTCTCAGCACAAATGTCATTGCTCTGTTGAATTTTCAAAATTTTGAGAGTTTTGTAAGATAGAAATCAATTTTATCCAACATCAGTTGCAAACAAAGAGTTGTTTTAATTTTAAGACACAAGTTGTTTTCAATCTTGGAAGAGTTCTGAGTTTCTGTGGGTTGAAAAATAGTTGACAGTTGATTAGTAAAAAATATGATAGATCACTCAAAGGATCATTTGGAGACTGTAGATATTTGAATGATGACATCATGCAGGAAATTGATGAAATGCAAGAAAAGTTATGAATTTTGCAAAAGTCATGACTTGAATTTTCTAGCTCCCCCTGAGATGATGATTTCAATCATTTTCTATCAAAATAAAGAGATGTAAGTATTTTGAAATCAAGAAAGATAATTTTCTTTTAACAATAAAAGCTCCCCCTCAGCAATTGCATATTCATTTCTTAGTACTTGGCGAGACATATACTCTCGCATAGTGAAAGTGTCACAAGCATAATAACCTGTCCTTCTCCAAGTCACCATTTGATATACCAAGAAATTTCAACACAATAAGAGTTGAAGAATTTATTGTCCAAAGGAAATGGAAGTGGAATTGAGAGAGATATAGACAAGTGACTGAAGGAAGCAAAGGGTTATGATATGAAAAGAACTCCCCCTTAAACAGTGCATAACACTCAACCCAAACTTAAAGAGAGATCATGAATGTGGACATTTACAAAGACCAAGTTCTCTCCTCAAGGATGAAAATCTGTTTTCAGGAAGGGGTTTGGTGAAAATGTCTGCAACTTGTTTTTCAGTTTTAATGAAATGGAGTTCAAAGGACTTCTTTGCAACCTCATCTCTCAATAAATGATGCATAATCTCAATATGCTTGGTTCTAGAATGCTGAATGGGGTTCTTAGACAGATTTATTGCACTTGTGTTATCACATAGGATGGGTACACAACCTAAATCTTGATTATAATCGAGAAGTTGATGTTTCACCCAGAGAATCTGAGTTCCACATCTACCTGCTGCAACATATTCAGCCTCTGCAGTTGACAGTGCAACTGAATGTTGCTTCTTGGAAGCCCAAGAAATAAGGCACCCACCGAGGAATAAACACAAGCCACTTGTGCCTTTTCTATTTAATTTACACCCAGCATAGTCAGCATAACAATAGGCAATCAAATCTAGCTTGCAATTAGCAGGATACCAAATTCCTAAATCACATGTTCCAACAAGATATTTGAAAATTCTCTTAACAGCTAACATGTGACTTTCCTTAGGATTAGACTGAAATCTAGCACACAAACACACACTAAACTGAATATCTGGTCTAGAAGTTGTAAGATAGAGTAGAGAGCCAATCATACCTCTGTAGGTCTTTGGGTCTACTGACTTACCATTTGAGACTTCTTCTAGCTTAGCATTTATAGCAATAGGTGTGCTTGAATGCTTGATGTTCTGAAAGTCAAACCTTTTGAGAAGTTCCTTGACATACTTGGCTTGACTGATGAAGATCCCTTCAGATATTTGGTTAACCAGTAATCCTAAGAAAAATGTTAAATCTCCCATTAAACTCATTTCAAATTCATTCTTCATTTGATTTGAAAATTGAGTGCATAGCCCTTTATTGGTAGAGCCAAATATTATGTCATCAACATAAATTTGGACCACAATTATTTGATTTTTGACTATTTTTGTGAACAAGGTCTGATCAACATTTCCTCTAGAATATCCTTTTTCAAGTAAAAAGGTACTCAAACGGTCATACCAAGATCTTGAGCTTGTTTAAGACCATAGAGAGCCTTATTAAGCTTGAAAACATGATTAAGATGTTTTTCATTTTCAAATCCAAGAGGTTGTTCAACAAAAACATTTTCCTTAATATATCCATTTAAAAAGGCACTTTTGACATCCATTTGATAAACTTTGAATTTCATGGAGGATGCAAAAGCAAGGGAAATTCTAACTGCTTCTAGTCTAGCTACAGGGGCATATGATTCTTCAAAATCAATTCCAAATTCTTGATTGTACTCCATTGCAACTAGCCTAGCTTTATTTCTAATGACTTGACCATTTTCATTCAACTTATTTCTGAAAACCCATCTAGTGCCGATGACTGTTTGGTCACTAGGTCTAGGTACTAATTCCCATACTTGATTTCTTTCAAATTGATGAAGTTCATCATGCATGGCATTAATCCAATCAGAACTTGATAAGGCTTCATCAATTGACTTTGGTTCAACTTGGGAAATTAGAGCTAGTGGATCTTCTTCAATATCATGCATGAATGAAGATCTAGTCCTAACTCTATCATTTACATTGCCAACCACATTGTCTAATGGGTGATCTCTCAAAAATCTATGTTCAGAAATTACCTGTTGAGAAGTACCCACTTCTGGGACAATATTACTTGAACCACTTGAAGATGGGGTGTTCAGGTTCTCTTCAATGTTTTCAAACTCCTCAACAGTTGGTGAAGAGTCGACAACAAATTCATCCTCTTCAGTTTCTTGTCTTTCCCTGCAAGATTTAGAATTATCAGTTGAAAAGGAATTTTCATCAAAGATAACATGTGGAGATTCTTCAACAGTTTTAGATTTAAGAATGTACACTTTGAAAGCCCTTGACACCTCAGAATAGCCAAGGAAGATAGCTTCCTGACTTTTAGCTTCAAATTTGTCAAGGTTTTCTTTGTTATTATTGTGTACAAAGTACTTGCACCCAAAAGTTTTAAAATAAGATACAGTTGGCTTTTTGTTTTTCAATAATTCATAGGGAGTTTTGCTGATTTTTGGTCTGATCAATGCTCTATTTAGAATGTGATTGGCTGTGTTTACAGCTTTAGCCCAAAAGAATTTGGGCAAATTACTTCCTAAGAGCATGGATATAGCCATTTCCACAAGAGTTCTATTCTTTCTTTCCACAACTCCTTTGTTCTGGAGTTCTTGGTGAAGAAAACTTGTGGAATATTTGAAATTCAACACATAAATCAGAAAAGGATGTGTTCTCAAATTCACCCCCATGATCAGTCAAAATATTTTTGATTTTATATGGATAAGTTGTTAAGACAGTGGTACAGAAGTTCCTGAATTCAAGACAAGTATCACTTTTGTGGGTCAGAAAAATAACCCAAGTAAATCTAGTAAAATCATCAATGATTACAAATCCATATCTTTTGCCACTTAGACTTAGAATTCTTGTAGGGCCAAAAAGGTCCATGTGAAGTAATTCTAGTGGCCTAGATGTGAGTACTCATTGAAGTTTTTAAAAGATTTTGTTGTTTGTTTTCCTTTAGCACAGATCCCACAAACTTGATTTTCAACATTAGAGAAAGATTCAGGAAGACCCTTAACCAAATTCAATCTTAACAGCTTATTCATTGTTCTGAAACTTGCATGGCCAAGTCTTTTGTGCCAAGTCCATGTAATTTCATCTTTATTTGCAACAAAGCAAAGATTTTCAGAAAAGTTTTTATTTAGGTTGATCATGTAGACATTGTTTTCCCTTTTTCCAAAAAATTTGATTTTATCAGTTGATGAGTCAATTATCTTACATAAATCAGATTCAAACACAACTTTGTGACCTTTGTCACATAGTTGGCTGATACTGAGCAAATTATAATCAAGACCATCAACTAGTAAAACATTATCTACAGAGTTTGAGGAAGTTTGACCAACCTTACCAGATCCTATGATCTTTCCTTTATTTTTACCTCTAAAAGTCACTGACCCTCCCTCCTTTTCAATTAGGAATGAGAATTTGGCTCTGTCTCCCGTCATGTGTCGTGAACGCCCACTGTCAAGAAACCACACATTGGAGTTAGGTGCACGACCTTCCTGCAAAATAGATCAGTGGAGAGAAGATTTTGGTACCCAAACAGAGTTGGGACCATCAGAATTTTTGAACATTGTTAGTAAATCTTTTCTCACCCAAATTGACTTGTTTTTTATTTTTGTTTTGTTACATTGGTGTTTTCAGTCTTTTTTGTTTGTTCTTTCCTTAGGAATGAAAGCACCAATATTTTTGTTTTTAGTGGGAGGGGAGTTTTTCATTTGAGCATAGGAATTCAGATGAGGAGGTGGAATCCATGGATTTTGTTGGTACATCAAAAGGTTTGGAGGAAAGAATTGTGGATGATACCAACAAGGGTTGTCATACCATTGGCTCCAAGGATTGGTCCAATCATCTTGAAATGCTTTCTTGGAGGTCCAAGGTTCTTTATAAATGATTTCCTTTGACTTTTTCTTGTTTTTCAAATTTTTATTTGAATTTTGATTGAGTTGTTTGTAGCTGTTGATGTTGAGCAGGTCGACCTCTCCATGACTGGTGTCGACACAGCAACCACAGAAGCCTTCTTCTTGTGGACTGGTGTCGACCTGTCAGGAGACTGTGTCGACCTGGTTGTCTTCTTTTGTTTTTGAGTTTTTGATTTGTTTTGTGTTTTGTTTGATGTTTTGTCTGATGTTTGCTTGATTTCTGTGTTCTCAAGATTAGGACCTTTGACAAATTTAATTAATGGTGCTTTGCTCTTTTTCTCACCAGATTTGTCTTTCTTTGGTTTATATTTGTTGAATCCTAATCCATGAGAAGTTGTTGTCATGTTTGTTCCTAGCAATGCCTCCAAGTTATCTTTACCTTTTGTAAAGGTTTGGTTAACTTCATCCCTTTCTTTTAGCTGGTTTTGAAGAGTTTTAATTTCTTCAATCTTTTGTTGTTTTTCTTGTTTTTCCATTTCCAGCTTTTCAGATAAGTCTTTCAATTCTTGGGTGGCCTTTTGAGAGGCAAGCTTTAGATCATCAATTAGGTTCATGAAATCTTCTTTTTCTTCATTTAATTATGTTATCTCATTTTCTAGCTCACAAATTCTGTTGTTTGAAGATTGGTTATGATAAAGGTTTTCAATTTTCTTTTTGATGTGTTTATTTTCTTTTCTCATTTCAGAATATTTTTCAACTAGTTCAGCATAAACATCCTGTCAATCTTCAACAGTGAAATCTTCAAAAGAAGTGCTTACCTTTTCATCAGAGTTGTTGGCCATGAAGCAGATTTCCTCACTCTCAGAGCTTGAGGATTTTTTGTCTTCTTCTTCTTCACTTGAGTCTTCATCAGACCAAGTGGCTACCATGGCTTTGGACTTCTTAAACTTCTGGAACTTCTTGTGTTTTTCCTTCTTGTTCTCAGGACACTCACCCTTCATGTGTCCTGGATTATTGCACCTGTAGCAAATGACAGTTTCGTCAGATTTTTTATTCTTGTTGAAATTAGAAGAGGAAGTGTTTCTTATACCTGAGGAAAACTTCTTTTTCCCATACATTTTTCCTTTTCTAAATTTCAAGAATTTTCTGAATTGCCTGGTCATGAGGGCAATTTCATCCTCATTTGACTCAGACTCCTCAGAACTTGTCTTTTCCTGACTTTTGTCTTTACTACTTGAAGAGGCCTTAAGTGCCATTGATTTGGTTTTAGTTATGTGTTCTTCATTTCTTTTCAATTTATTTCATATGTCATTAAGGATCCTATCAATTCATCCAAAGACATTTTGGACAAATATTTAGAATCTTCAATGATAGTGGCCTTTGTGTGCCAAATTGAAGAAAGTGAACGCAAGATTTTCCTTACCAAGTCTACATCTGTGTAGTCCTTACCTAAGGCCTTCAGTCCATTGACAATAACCATGAACCTGGCAAACATTTCAGAAATTGTTTCATTAGACTTCATCATAAACAATTCATATTCAGAAACAAGAATATTTGCCTTAGTTTCCTTCACTTGTGATGTTCCCTCATAAAGTAATTCGAGTTTATCCCACATCTCTTTGGTAGATTTACACATTGAGATTCTCGAATAATCTTTGGGATGAATAGCACGTTGAATCATGTTCATGGCACTATAATTCAATGTGGCTTTTCTTATTTGTTCCCTTGTCCAGGTTTCTTCCTCTCCCTGGTTTTCATAGGGACCAACCTCAACCACTTTCTAGATTTCATAGTTCTGGGCTCTTAGAAACACTTGTATTCTATTTTTTCAATATGAATAGTCCGTTCCATTAAAGAATGGTGGCCTATTTATGGAATGCCCCTCAGCTATGAAACCTTTGGAATCCATTGACTTAAAAGAAAGCACAGAAGAAATATTCAGCAAGCAAGCAAACAATCAAGCAATCAGACACACAATACTCAAAAACTACTCAAATTAAATCAGATCAAATGTAAACCCTCTCTGATACCAATTCAAGGATCGAGGAAAAGGTGTGGATAAGATCTAGAAGGGGGGGGGGATGAATAGATCTATGCCATTCTATGCGGAAGCTTAAGCAATTTAAAAATTACTTTGAGAATTAGAGGCAATTTTAACAGTGAAAAACACAGATCTGATGAGATGTTAAGAGAGTTGATAAAATAGATGTGAAACCAGTTGATTAAGTGAATCTCAAGCGATCTTATGCAAGCATCTAACGGATAATAGAATCAAACCACAAATAGACAAGTGCACAGAGATTTTTAGGTGGTTCGGAAATCACCCATGTGATTCCTACATCCACCCCTCACACCCAGTGAGGATTCACTAAACAACCTGGGTAACACACCCACTAGAGCCAGACAACTACAACACCTGAGTTTACAACTCACACACCTCTAGAGTAAAACTACTCTAGATCCTTGAGCAAGACTGCTCAACCAACACTTGAGTTCGACGACTCAACCTGAGCACAATGACTCACAAATGACTTTGCTAGACACCAACACAAGACATAGATCTTCTAGCAGCAGATCATGTCGAACATGAGAACATTCATGAGAATTATGCAGAAGCACTTGCACAATCTTAAAATGTCTTAGAAGAATAAAAGTACATTGAGAATTATATGAAAAGACTTTGTTCTTCAGTGTACTCCCTTGTAGAAGCTCAGATTGGGAAGAAGCTTGGATTCTTGAAGTCCCAAGCGATGCTCTGCACTTTTGAACTTGGGGATCTTCCTTGAATTCTTCTCCAACGGATGCTTCTACTTGATCTGCTTCCTTGAGGCGCTTAAAATGCTTCTTGATCACACTCCAATTCTCACAATTGAATTGATGAGAATTGGTCTTCAGAAGACACCAGGAGAGCAGAGGAGGGAGATGAACTCTTCTCGCCGCCAAAGGGAACTTTCTCGAGGCTCCAAGAGTTCGTTGGGTCTCTTCATGTGATGGATGGCCAATTGGGGGCTTTTTATACCCAAAAGATTCCAAAGATACCCCTTGGGTACAAGGGCACACGATCCTAGGTTGATACACCATCGCCCTAGGATGACACGTGGCAATCATCCATCTTAAGTTGGAATCTTTCCGTAGTGTGTCGACCTGCCCTGGTGGTGGTGTCGACACACTGTCCCAAACCTGAAAATAGGTTGTTCTGGGAACGAGGTCCAGTGTCGACCTGCCCTGATCTTGCGTCGACCTGCTGTCCCATTCTGCAAACAGACTGTTCTGGGAATTGATCCAGTGTCGACCTGCTCTTGTGGTAGAGTCGACCTGCTGTCCCAATTCTGAAAATAGGCTGTTCGGGGAACGAGGTCCAGTGTCGACTTGCCCTCATTCTGCGTCGACCTAGGTAGTCTAATTCCTGGAATTTGCAACTCGTGTCGGCCTGCTTTTTGACTAGTGTCGACACAGTCTCAGCATTTCTTCAGCTTTTTGCCTTTGAGTCTGAGGTGTTGTGTCGACACCATTATGGGGTGTGTCGACACCATCTTTGCAAAAGTATTTGTACCTAAAAATTAAACACATATATCATTAGTAAAATATTTTATTATTAGTACAAATGATAAGTGTGCTTTGAAATATGCTTTTTGAATATAAATTTCAGGTGAAATGTGTGTATCATGTTTCAATTAGTTTGCATTCAAATCACATTTGTCATCATCAAAATAAGAGGGGAAATGATATGAAATTACACCCAACCCAACACATAACACATTGGCTCTTTCTTCTTTTCTCTTTTGAAATATCTCTTTGAGCCAAATTTGTTCTTCTTGGCAAGAATCGTTTAGAGTTTTCTTGACAACATGGCTTCATCATCGCTGTCTTCAGATTTTGCTTTTGAATCTTCAGAGAAAGAAGAATCTACAACTTTCAAAGCATTTGACATTTTCTTTTTTGAAGAACTTTTAGTAAATCTTTCCATGTTAATTTCATGAGTCATTAAAGAACCAATTAATTTGTCAATACAAAGTTCAGTTAAATCATGAGCTTCTTCAATAGCTGTGACCATAGGGGTCTAGGTATGAGTTAATGATCTTATAATTTTTCTCACTGTTTCCTCATTAGTAAGATTTTTACATAGTGAACTTAATCCTACTATTATGTTTGAGAATCTATTATACATTTGAGTTATATTCTCATTAGGTAGCATTTTGAATTGTTCATATTAAGATACAAGAATATCTTTTCTAGTATGTTTAACATTATCAGTACCTTTATTGGTTACTTGTAACTTATCCCACATTTCTTTTGTGCGTATATAAGTAGATAGTCTGTTAAAGTCTCTTTTAGATAAGGCACAACACAAGTAATTCTTATCCTTATAATTTAGAGACATATTTCTCTTATCAACTATAGATAATGTAGCAGTCCCATCAACAACAATAGTATAATCACCTTGTTCAATTACATGCCATAGATCACAGTCTGTGCCCCAAATGAAGCATTCCATTCACATCTTCCAATACTGGTAATCTTCACCATCAAAGAATGGTGGTCAGGTGATAGACTGTCCTTCATAGTTGTGAGCTTCAGCTACCATCTCTTCTCAAATCATTCGATTCTTCTGAGAAGGCATTCGCTCTGATACCACTTATTGGATTGAGATGACACTAATGATGTCCTAAAAGGGGGTTAATAGGACTTCATGCACATTTAAAAAAAATATCTGAAAATCGATAACACTCAATAAGGTTGTTAGTATTTAGTGTAGTTTGTGTGAAACAAGTGAAAAACTTGGCAGAAAGAATCACACAAATGCACAAGAGATTTTACCCTATTTCGACCATTCCCACATGGATGTCCTACGTCAAGTCCCCAAGTAACCTCTTGGAATTTCATTAAACTGCCTAGAGAACTTGGCCTTCTCTCACCCTCAGAGATATTACAAACCTACTTGCTCCCAATCAAGTCTTCCCTTCACCAAGGGGTACAAAGACCACCTACACCTGTAGGTCTTCCCTTCACAATAGGGGCACTACAGGGAACAAACCCCATGTGGATTACAATACTGAAAAAATTACAGTATGCTTCCTTGAAAGATGAGCAAGCATAGAAGATCAGAAAGAGAGACAAGATAAACAAAATTGCCTAGAATCTTTCTAACTCAAAGATGGTGGACTGAAAAGATGCAGATTGCAAAAAGGCCACCAAAGAAAGCTTGAAGGTGAGACAGCAGTAAGTCGAGGCTTGAAGTAGTTGGCACTCTTCAGATCTTGAAGGCTTTTCTCTCTTTTCTTTTTACTAGAAGGTGAGGTTCTGAGAATATGTCTGTGTCTAGGTGCATGTATGCGTGTTTGTGTATATCTCTTATTCTTCAAATGTCAGCTCATATATAAGATGTTGAGCTTCCTCTTTGAATTTGATCATTTGAAAGATAGCCGTTTGAATCTTGGGTTTTGATACTTCTAACTTGTCCATCAGATCTTCAGCTCCTTGGAGTCCCAACGGCTTCAAGCTATGCAAATAGCTTCAATTGATAGATTTACAAGTTCTACAAGCTCCATACCATGACTGAACACTTGACATGCTGCAGTGGGTAAAATATTTTGTCATAGGCAAAAATAATAATCAAGCATTTGTGAGAAATAAATGCACAACAATTCTCCCCCTTTTTGTTAATGATAAAAACAATCTTTTATATAGACAGTGTAAACAAATTTGTGTTTAATCAAACATTTAGTTTTCTATTTCGTTTGTTGTACGCCTATCTGTGCTATATATATATGTGTTATATATCATTTCTTTTCTCCCCCTTTGTGGCAATAATAGAAAGGATATAAAATAGACAAAGAGGAAGAAATACATAGAGATAAGGAGGCACAAATATATCAATATTTGAAAAGTATTTGTGCAAACTTCAAGAGGAATGTGGGAGATATAGAGAATGTGGGATTTGATAAAGGAAAAGGTTGGAGAAGATCTCATAACTTCTTGTCATTTTTTGAGAATACATGGGAAAATTTAGAACTATCTAGATTGTAAGAAGGCCCTACAGAAGGAATTTTCCTATAGGACTTAAGATGGCGGCGATGATACCAAGAATGCTTCCTATGAAAGTCATCACCAAGCAGAGTTTTCCTAAGAGGAATTAATTTCCTACTAGTAGTTTTATGCAGAAAATCATGAAGTGTGATGTTCCACTGGAGACCTTGTGACTGAGCAGCTGTCTTCGCCTGGTAGTAGTTTCTGTATCTATCTTTCCATTTCAGAGAGATAAACTTTCGAAGGGCATCATACTTCTTATTTAGGTATGAAGAGGGAGATAGTTTCTGCTTTTTGCACTCTTGAGCCTCTTCATGATAACAAATTCTCCAATGTTCTTCTGACAATCTCTCAGACTCGGCAAAGTTGTGCTAGAAATCCATGAGATAGTCTAAATTGTTTGTGGCATACATCAGGACAAACCTATCAAAGGATAGCTTGACGTTGTACTTGAATTTGAACCTAACTGCTAGCCTGATGTGCCTATTGAAGACTACTTGAGCAAAATCCTTTCTAGAGGAAACTGCACCTATCAGGCTGGTGTATAGACCTGAGGGTAATCCAACTGTCATGGATGGAATGATAGCTCTTTTCCCTTGGGGTAATATAGCCCACTGACCCCTACTGACTTCAGCTAGATTTAACTTGAATCTTTCTTCATTGAATTGCTTCATCTTTTTGAAACTAGCTTACTGCTCTTTTATTACATTGTCAAAGAGATCAAAAAATATGATATTTAAATGAGAGGAGAGATCTAAGAATCCACTGCTCCTAACTTTAGCTTACGTAAACTTTTTTGCTTCTCTAGGATAGAATGATAGGAAATCCACATCTGACAGACTATGACTCTTCTGAATGATGAGATTTAATGGATCGAGTGGAACTTCCTTGGCTTTCATCAAGAGGAGTAGCCAATCTTTAAACTTGTAGCCTAACAAACCATGGACATCAAGAAAGACTTTGATTTTCAAAAATTCTTGGAAAAGAGCAAAACTGCATTCAGAATGATAAATGAAGGCATACCAAAAAAGAGGAAATGATTGGCTAGGTTTATTTTTTCTCTTCTGCCCAACGAGAGATGCAAGTACTATTGGATTGAAATAGCACTAATGATGTCTGAGAGGGGGGTGAATAGGACTTCTTGCACTTTCAAAAAAATTATCTGAAAATAGATAACACTAAATATGGTTGTTAGTATTTAGTGTAGCGTGTGTGTAACAAGTGAAAAACTTGGCGGAAACAATCACACAAATGCACAAGAGATTTTATCCTGGTTCGGCCCTTCCCACATGGAAGTCCTACGTCTATCCCCCAAGTAACCTCCTTGGATTTCACTAAACTGCCAAGAGAACTTGGCCTTCTCTTATCCTGAGAAGTATTACAAACCCACTTGCTCCCAAGCAAGTCTTCCCTTCCTCAAGGGGTACAAAGACCACCTACACATGTTGGTCTTCCCTTCACAAGAGGGGCACTGTAGGGAACAAACCCCTATGGTTTACAATATTGAAAAAATTACAGTATGCTTGCTTGAAGGATAAGCAAGCACAGGAGATCAGAAAGAGAGATAAGATAAACAAAATTGCACAAACTCTTTCTGACTCAAAGGTGGTGGACTGAAAATATGTAGATTGAAAAAGGCCACCAAAGAAAGCTTGAAGGCAAGAGAGTAGTAAGTCAAGGGTTGAAGTTGTTGGCTCTCTTCAGATCTTGAAGGCTTTTCTCTCTTTTCCTTTTAGTAGAAGGTGAGGTTATGAGAATATGTCTATGTCAAGGTGCATGTATGTAAGTCAAATTTCAGCTCATATATAAGATGTTGAGCTTCCCATTTGAATTTGACCGTTAGAAAGATAGTTGTTTGAATCTTGGGTTTTGATACTTCTGAATTGTCCATCAGATCTTCAACTCCTTGGAGCTATGCAGATAGCTTCAACAGATAGCTATAAAAGTTCTGCAAGCTCCATACCATGACTAAACACTTGACATGCTTCAGTGGGTAGCTGCATATCTGAAAGTTCAAGAGAAAATGCAAATACCTCCATTCTTTTGGAGGAAGGTGAGACATAAAATATATAAAGCCGAAAGAAGTTCAGATAGACAGATGTTCAGAGCATTTAAAGACAAACATACAGTTACTTGGGAAATACAAGGACTTTCCTAGAATGTATGGGACTCTGACAGAAAGAAGATGTGGTAGGTGAGTTCTGACAGATAACCCATGCTACTTATAGCTACCATCGGATTAAATCTCATGACCATCTATCAAGCAAAAAATAGAACTATATTCTGACAGAAAGAAAGAATAGGTTTACAGATCTTTCAAGCTTATTTATAATAAGAGTTATTTTAAATGCAATGATTTCCCCCCAAACCAGTATTTGAATTTTAATAGCAGATAAATAATCACAAGGATCATATAAGAGATTTTTTATTCAAAAGAGATCTTACAGAAATAAAGAGAATCATTGAAATGATGAAGAATATAATTTATTAAGTTCTTGTAAGAAATGACGGATACATAAAAACTATCAAAGTGTGAGAACATAGAAAATGTACATACTTCGACTTTATAGGAGTCGGACTAGGAGATAGGGTTGTACATCAATCAATATTATAATATGACTTTACAAGAGTCGAAGTGAGGGTCAGTTGTTAAGCAATCGATACAGACGTCAATTTTTTAGGAGTCAGAGTCATACTAGACTTCAACTTTCCAGGAGTCCGAGTTCAGTCAGACTTTGACTTCTCTGAAGTTGGAGTATTGTCTGTATGTTCATCAATTGACACAACACTTCGAATTTTATACAATCGGAGTCAAAAGGCTAAGTCAAAAGTAAACTTCAACATTCAAGGAGTCAGAGTGATGCCATTGGTAATAAGACTTTGACTTTGAAGGAGTCAGAGTAAGAATAAACTTCGACTTTCAATGAGTTGGAGTGAACCAGACTTCGACTTTTCCGGAGTCGGGGTTCACCATTCTTCGACTTTTAATGTGTCGGAATTCTGCCATAATTCGACTTTCCAAGAGTCAAATTTTTTTCAGACTTCGATTTCTCAAGAGTCGAAGTGAACCTTGTTCAGAGAATGGTACAACACTTGACTTTTCAAGAGTTAGAGTTTAACAGACTTTGACTTTTCAAGAGTCGGAGTCAGTATGATATACAATATATGCTCTGGACTTAGGAAATTTTCAAACATGAGACTGTTGATACTTTGATTTTGTGTTTGGATAAATTTGTCAAAAATTTTTGAACCACTCTGTAGCACCTCGGAAAATTCAGTCATATAAAATTTTTAAAAAAATGAAAAATAGATAATTTCCATATTATTGAAATGGTAGAACAAACGTACCACTATCGTACGTGCGAGAACATATCGGAAAATTCCATAAAAAATATAAATCAACCTCAAACATTATTCCTAAATGTTCCATGAAGAAATTCATGCAATGAAAAATCCGATTGGCCAAGTGTATGTCACAATGTGACTAAGTGTCCAAATTAGGAAACAAAGTCGGAACACCGTTAACAAGGAAATATAACATGATGATAAATTAAATAAACATGTTGGAGAGACTTCCAACATCACGTATTGATGACCCATTATCAGAATTGGGCCAATGGACAACATTTGGCCCAAGAATAAAATGAAGTAAAAAAAATACCAAGAAATTCATAGTCCTAATTGAGCTAAAAATAGGAAGAGGCAATTAGCCTTTCTTGGCAACCCAAATTCATGCGTAGCCATGGTATGGGGTTTCCTAAAAGCTCACACACTCTATTGGGGTGAGAAATCATCAAAATTAGGAAGGTAAGAGACTAAAACTACAACCCTTCCCTTCCTACACCCAATGGGACTCCTAAAAACCCTAGATGCTTAAATACTTGTTACGAAAACCTTGGGGATGAGTTTAGCAAGCATTGGAGGCATGGGTAGCTGTTCTTGAGCACCAGAGGTGGAGGAAAAATGCCACAAGTCGGAGCTTTCTTCCGTGTTGTGTCTACATCGACCTGTGCAGAGAGCTAATCTTGGAGTCGACCTAAGGTGAGTCAAACCTCAACCAACACATGCAAGAATTATACCCATGGAAAGAGGGTCGAGTCTAGTTCCTAATGGCACTTGTTTGCCTAATTTTCATTCAGTAGAACGGGTGTATTAAGCATTCTCTACCAAGCGGTCTAAGCGAGGGCTTTCTGGAGGATGAGACTTCTTCAACCCAAAAGGTAGGTGATCTCGGGCCAAATATTGATAAATCATGTACAATTGTGTAGAGCATCGAGTCTACTTTCAAGTGCATATGATTTCTCAAATTTTCATTGGATCTACACCGAGTACTAAGCATTTTGCCAAAGTCGTGCATGTTTCAGGCTTTTATTGTTCATGTCAATTTCTCACACATCCCAAGGCCAAATTTGAGGAAACCAAAACCATAGTTCTCTTCTACTCCCTGTTTTGAGAAAGTTTCATGTTTAAACTTTTGTCCCAAGAGACCTAGATCCGAAGTTATAAGCATTGTAAGCATCAAAGGTTGTTTTTCTACATTTTCGGACAAGAACCCAAAACGCGACAGGACCAGACGTCGCGTTCTTACATGCATGCATTCGACGTACAAGTCTGTCGCGTTCATCTGAAATATGTTCATTCCCTATGTCACAATTTTGATTGTGACAAGACCGTTCTGTCACCTCAAACTATGCGCTGCATGGTTTTCTGGGTCTGCATGAACGCGACATAAACCCCTGTTGCGATTCTGACCCATTTCCCCCTCATTCATTTCGTGGTATTTCGAAATTATCTCTTGAACGCGATGGAGCAAACCATCGCGATTCAAGGATGTTGGCGACACACTTCTTATCGCATTATGAAGGCGACAGGGTGGTCCGTCGTGATTTGATAATGAAGGCGACGGTCAAGACCATCGTGATTTGTGTTTTTACAGACTTCTCATGTTTCTACTATACATTGTTTCATGAAACGCGACGACTATGTCCGTCGCGGATTTTAAGGCCTACCTGAGACCTGTTTTGCATGATCTAGAGTTTGGAGGTTGCATGTCTTGGTTTTGGTCAATGCATGAGGATTGTTCAATGGCTTAAAATCAGTCAACCCAAGAAAAAGCTATAACTACATGAATGTTATTCTAAGTGCTCTCTAACGATATGACCTATTCATGCAACTACTGATTGGCTCATCTTGTTGTTCTATTTTGTTAAAATGATAATTGCTATCTTAAAATATTGTAAACCATGTCAAATTAAATGCATAGTTTCATCTCATGTTATCATGTTAATCGCTTTTCGCAAGTTTGGAACCGATGGAATGTGGATTAAGACACTTACTCACTACACAATTGCACATATAGGCATCCCTTTCTTGGGGAATTGGAAACTCTCTATTGGTCATTCCATATCGACCGACTAGTGACCTTTTCTCTAAGACCTCTGTAATTCTCCGTACTCTGTGGATTCCCTCATGGAGACCGAGTTGGTTGTACCATTGAAGTTCCCTGGAGATAGCGTGCACTTCCTTTCTTCTCTTGTTCTCGTGAGAGTGATTCATAATCTTAACTTAAACCATTAATGTAAAAGAGTGAACTAAAAGTTAATTTGCATCGTTATGCTGTCGAAATCATCTTTTCACTATTGTTACCATGAAATCATGCTCACCATACTTGCTACTTGTTCCCATCATCATCATGAACATGACATTACACTTTCTTACATCTTGAAACTCTTATTGGCCATTAATGATTGTGGGTATTTACATTTAAAAATACTGAGATGCTGATTGGGCATGGAGAGTCTCCAAGGCCTCCAATCTAGCCCCAATGACGGAGAGTCATAAATATACTGTTAACCATGGGGTATAACGATTAATGGCATTGCATCTTCACTGGGAGTACTTGCGTGTTGAATGCTAGATACAATAACCACATACACGTGTCCTAGTGTGCATTTCAAGGTGGATCTTTCCTTGGTGTACATTAATGTCTTCGTGCTTGATTAGTGTTACATTATCGTGCTCGTGCTTGCTTGCTTGCGTGATATGGCCATCCTGCAAATATTGCAAATTAAGTGATATCTTGCATGCTTGTTACATGATATTCAATTAAATACTCGTGCTCATTATATCAATTATAGATTTTTCTCTATCATGATCATTCCTTGTAGCTTGTTCAAGTATCTTGTTTAATGAGTTTTATTCGTACGTGTATATCTTGACAATCATGCTTACCTAGTTCTAAATTTCTAATCACTTATATCATTGCCTGCACATTAAGATATAAATCCTACTGGGCTAGTTTTCTCATTCCCTAGTTTTAACCATTCTAGGTGACTATGAAATTCAAAAAGAGGAGCATGTCAAGGATGGGAATGCATCCGAGTGATGAGCGTTCCAACACTTGAGTCTAGCTATAGTTAGTTTTTTTGGAGTGTTAGATTCATCTAGTAGGTAGTGAGGAATCATTGTACTTTTCCTTTTATTGGGTCTTAGTCCTGTTATACGATATTCGAAGGGTTGAATTAGTTTCCTTTGAAACAATGTGATGATGTTTGAATAAAATTTCAATTTGAGTTCTTTATTGGGCCCTATTATGATGTTGCATTGTTATACCTTTAGTGTGTGCTAGCTAGAGGCTTATTTTCCGACTGTTCACATCTCGAAATATCGACTCGAGTTATCCAAATATTATCCGCTGCGTAATTCGTGGGATGTGATAGTTTAGTGGTATCAAAGCCTAGGAAAACCAAATAAGATATATGTCTCAGGATTAAGAGATACCTATGGAACCTAGGTCATGGAAACTAAATATAGTACCTAGCGAGAGTGGGTAGAGACAGGGAATATGTTAAAATGATCAAACACTCCTACCCATTGACTCTGATAATGTATCTAGAGACATTAATTGGTTTCTATCCTTTTCTCAGGAACCCCCATAACTCTTACACTCAACTACAATGGCTCGCAATCAGTGGCAAGCTATGTAAGAAACTGTGGCTGGATTGACTCAAGCATTACAAAATGTGGTTCAGGCTGGCAATCAGGCTACTGCGGCTAGGAATGGAGCTGGTAATTTACATCGCAACTTTAGGAGTTTGAACCCTCCTCGTTTCTCTGGATCTCCTGACCAAGACGAGGCAGAGAACTGGCAGGAAGAAATAGAATGAATCTTCTAAGTTATGCAATGCACCAATAGGGAGAAGGTGGTACTAGCCACTTTTCAATTTACTAAGGATGCCCGGGCATGGTGGAAGGCCTCATCAGCTCATCTGCCCAATGTAGCTGAACAGGAGTGGGCTGGATTCCTGGAAATATTCATAGGAAAGTACTGCTCCACGAGAGTCAACGAAAAGAAGGCAGCAGAGTTTGCTGCACTGAAGCATAAGAGCATGATCGTGGCTAAGTATGAAGCTCAGTTAGCTCGTCTAGTAGTGTATGCCCCACATCTGGTGGGCACGGAAATACTGAAGGCAAATAGATTCCTAGATGGGCTTAGGCCCATGTTCATTGAAAAGCACAGACCTCACGACATACAAACCTACACTGAGATGGTCCAAAGTGCCCAACTGGTAGAAGACACTATGGCTAAAGTGGAAGGCATGAGGGGAAAGGACATCTCCAAGCCGGCTTTTGTCAAGAAGGGAACGACTAACACTACACCCACTTTCCGTAACAACAACAACAACACTTTTAACAACAACAACGAGCGACCGAATGCTGGAAGAGACTTTGTTGTGGACAAGAAAGTCAAGGTAGAAGGAAGGCAGTTAGCTGAGAATTGCCAATTCTGTGATAAGCCAGGGCACCGAGTTGAAGAATGCTGGAAGAAGCTCAGGGCATGCTTGAGGAGTGGTGGTAGAGAACACCGTATCCCTAACTGTCCTATGTTGAAGGACGAGCTAGGTAAAGCTTAGAATGTACCGTGGTGTCATGGACGCCTTAATGCTATTGTAGAGGCTGACCTACTTGAGGAAGGGGGTATGGTGGAAGGTACCATTGTCATACACACTCAACTTGCTTTTGTAATTACTGATACTGGAGCTGCATATTCATTTATTTCCACCACATTTGCTGCAACTCTACTTGTCAAACCTGTAGCCATGAAATCCAAGATCACTATAGCTTCTCCACTTGGCTCAAAATCTAAGCTCACACATTACTTACCAAAATGTGAAACCATAATCGGAGGACACAATCTCCCTACCGATCTCATTTGTTTAGACATCAAGGGCTATGATGCCATACTGGGTGTCGATTGGCTAATCAAATATGATGCCGATGTGAATTGTTGCCATAGAAGGGTTACCTTTAAAAGACCAAACCTTTCAACTCTATCACTACTTGGCACCCGCTACCATAAACACCCTATCTTGATATCAGATTTAAAGGCTTCCAAGTTGGTTAACCAGGGTTGTGATGCTTTCCTATTTTCAGTTGTGGCAACTAAAAAGAAGAAACCAACTCTAGAAGACATTCCCATAGTCAGAGAATATCATAACGTATTCCCAGAGGAATTACCTGGTATACCACCTGAGCGGGAGGTAAACTTAACCATCGAGTTACTCCCTAGGGCAGCCCCTGTTTCAAAAGCTCCATATCGCATGTCCCCTATTGAATTGTAGGAGCTAAAAAGGTAGATCCAAGAATTACTAGATCAAGGTATTATCAGGCCCATCACATCTCTGTGGGGAGCACCTATACTATTTGTCAGGAAGAAGGACAGATCAATGAGGCTCTGCATTGACTACCGTCAGTTAAATTAGTTGACAATGAAGAACAAGTATCCATTGTCGCGCATCAATGAGCTGTTCGATTAGATCTTCAGTGCACAATATTTCTCCAAGATAGATCTAAGATCAGGCTACCATCAACTGAGAATCAAGGAAGAGGATATACACAAGTCTGCATTCCGGAGTAGATATGGTCACTATGAGTTTGTGGTCATGCCGTTCGGCTTAACAAATGCTCCAGCGGCTTTCATGCAACTTATGAACAATATATATAGGCCATACTTAGACCAATTTGTAGTGGTGTTCATTGATGACATCCTTATTTATTCCAAGTCGAAGGAAGAATATGAAGAACACTTGAAGGTTGCTCTACAAGTGCTTAGAGATAATCAACTCTATGCCAAACATAGAAAGTGTGAATTCTGGATGGAGGAAGTGTCTTTCCTTGGCCACATCATATCCAAGGAGGGAATCTTTGTAGATCCATCTAAGGTGGAGGCAGTAAAGAACTGGGCAAGGCCGACAACTGTTTCGGAAATCTGGAGCTTTCTGGCTTTAGCTGGTTACTATAATTGCTTTATTAAAGATTTTTCAAAGATAGTTGTACCACTGACCAGCTTACCAGGAAGGAGAATCCATTTCCATTGGACTGCCGAATGTGAAGAGAGCTTTAGGGCATTGAAAGAACACCTCACCTCCGCAACTGTGCTGACACTACCAGTGACTGAGGGAAACTTTGAAGTATACACAGATGCATCCAGGATTGGCCTAGGCTGTGCTGGTGCAAAATGGGAAAGTCATATGCTATGCATCTAGACAATTGAAGAAGCACGAGGACAATTATCATGTACATGATCTGGAGCTAGTTGCTATAGTCTTTGCCTTGAAAATATGGCGTCACTATCTTTATGGTGAGAAGTTCATAGTATTTTCTAACCATAAAAGCTTGAAGTATCTATTTTCTCAGCAGGAATTGAACATGAGACAACGGAGGTAATGGGAATATCTCAAAGACTTCGACTTCACTATCCAATATCATCTAGGTAAAGCAAATGCTATGGCAGATGCTTTGAGTATAAAGCCAATGATCACATTGTCGAGTCTAATGGTGGGATAATGGAGGCTATTAGACGAGTTTGCCAAGTTAAATATTGATGCTGACATCAAAAAGAAGGGATGCCTTATTTCTAGTGTTAGAGCACAGCCTACACTATTGGAGGATATTATAGCACTTCAAGACAATGACCCTGTGCTCTTGGAGATTAAGGCTAATCTAGACCAGAGGCTAGATATTTCATTAACTAAAGATGGAAGACTATTTTTTCGGGATCAAGTCGGTGTACCCGACCATGTGAAGACAAAGAAGATGATTATGGATGAGGCTCACAAGACCAGGTATACCATTCATCCTGGAACTACTAAGATGTATCAGGACCTAAAAAGAAGCTTTCGGTGGCCTAATATTAAGAGGGAGGTGGCAGAATATGTCTGTAGATGCTTAATCTGTCAAAAGATCAAGGCAGAACACTTGCGACCTGCAGGTAAACTTAAACCCCTAGAAATCCCGGCGTGGAAATGGGAAGGTATAGGGATGGACTTCATTTGAGGACTACCTAAATCTAGAGGTGGATTCGACGGCATATGGGTGATCGTCGATAGCTTAACTAAGTCCACTTTTGCCAGTGTCAGTTGATGTCTTAGCTTCTTTATACGTGAAGGAAATAGTCAGACTACATGGATTACCAGTGTCTATCATGTCTGATAGAGACCATAGGTTTACATCCCACTTTTGGAAAGGACTGCATTATTTCTTGGGATATAAACTAAACTTTAGCAAGGCCTTCCATCTACAAACGGATCGTCAGATGGAGAGAACAAATCAGGTGATCGAAGATATGCTTAGAGCCTATGTTCTAGACTTTGGAGGAAGTTGGCATGAACACTTACCTCTTGTGGAGTTTGCCTACAATAATAGCTACCAAGTTAGTATTCAAATGGCACCATTTGAAGCACTCTATGGCAGGAGTTACCAATCTCCAATATTCTGGCATGAAGTTGGCGAAAGGCAAGTACTAAGACCAGAGATGATAAGGGAAACTATATAGATGGTGAAGCTTATCAGAGAAAGAATGGTCATAGCACAACAGAGGCAAAAGGCATATGCAGACAACAGAAGGAGAGACCTTAAATTTTTGGTTGGTGATCATCTATTCTTAAAGGTGTCTCTAGGCCGTGGGATTAGACGGTTTAGCATTAAAGGCAAGTTGTCACCAAGGTTCATCGGGCCTTTGAAAATCCTTGAGAGAATCGAAGAAGTTGCATATCGTCATGCATTACCACAACAACTGGATGGAATACACAATGTGTTCCATATATCCATAGTGAAGAAGTATGTACGAATTCCTTATCATGTCATAGACTATGAACTTTTGGAGTTCAACAAAGACGGAACATATCAAGAGAGGCCGATTGAGATCGTGGACCAGGAACTACGCCAACTAACGAACAAGGTCATCCCACTGATAAGAGTTAGATGGAATCAGTGCCTGGAGGAAGATGACACGTGGGAAACTGAGGAAGCGATGCGCAAAAGATATCCAGAGCTATTCACAAGTAAGTACACCTCACTTGTACCATAAATGCTATTTATGAATTTGAGGACCAAATTCTTTTAAGTGGGGGAGAGTGTAGTACCACGGAAAATTCAGTGATTTAAAAATTTTAAATAAATAGAAAATAGATAATTGTCGTATTAATGGAATGGTAGAACATACGTACTACTATCGTACGTGTGAGAACACATCAGAAAATTTCGTAAAAATTATAAATCAACCCCAAACATTATTCATAAATGTTCCATGAATAAATTCATGCTACAAAAAAACCGATTGGCCAAGTGTACAACACAATGTGACTAAGTATCCAAATTAGGAAACAAAAGTCGGAAAACTGTTAACACGGAAATATAACATGATCATAAATTAAATAAACATGTTGGAGAGACTTCCAACATCACGTATTGATGACCCATTATTAGAATTGGGCCAATAGACAACATTTGGCCCAAGAATAAAATGAAGCAAGAAAAATACACAGAAATTCGTAACCCTAATTGAGCTAAAAATAGGAAGAGGTATTAGGGAAAATCCCAAGGCAATTAGCCTTTTTTGGCAACCCAAATTCGTGCCTAGCCATGGTATGGGGTTTCTTAAAACCTCACACACTCTATTGGGGTGAGAAATCATTAAAATTAGGAAGGTAAGAGACTAAAACTGCAACCCTTCCCTTCCTACAACCAATGGGACTCCTAAAAACCCTAGATGCATAAAGACTTGTTAAGAAAAACTTGGGGACGAGTTTAGAAAGAATTGGACACGTGGGTAGCTGTTCTTGAGCACCAGAGGTGGAGGAAAAATGCCCCAAGACAGAGCTTTCTTCCCTGCTACGTCTGCATCTACCTGTGCAAAGAGCTCATCTTGGAGTCGACCTAAGGTGAGTCAAACCTCAACCAAACTATGCAAGACTTATACCCCTGGAAAGAGGGTAAAGTCTAGTTCATAATGTCACTAGTTTGCCTAATTTTCATTTAGTAGAATGGGTGTATTAAGCGTTCTCCTCCAAGTAGTCTGAGCGATGGCTTTCTGGAGGACGATACTTCTTCAATGCAAAAGGTATGTGATCTCGGGCCAAATATTGATAAATCATATACCAATATGTAGGGCATCGAGTCTACTTTCATGTGCATGTGATTTCTCAAAATTTCATTAGATCTACATCGACTATTAAGTGTTTTCCCAAAGTCGCACATGTTTCAGGCTTTTTATGTTCATGTCGATTTCACATGCATCCTGAGGCAAAATTTCATGAATCCAAAATGATAGTTCTCTTCTACTCCCTATTTTGAGCATGTTTTATGTTTACACTTTTGTCCCAAGAGCCCTAGATCCGAAGTTATAAGCGTTGCTTGCATCACAGGTTGTTTTTCTGCATTTTCGGGCAAGAACTCAAAACGCGACGAGACCAGACCTCGCGTTCTTGCATGCATGCATGCGACGTACAAGTCCATTGCGTTCATCTGAAACACTAGCGTTCCCTACGTCATGATTTCGACTATGACAGGACCGTTCTGACACCTCAAATTGTGCGCTGCATGGTTTTCTAGGTCTACATGAACATGACGTAGACCCCCGTCGCAATTCTGACCTGTGTCCCGCTCATGCGTTTCGTGGTATTTTTATATTGGTATTTCAAATTTATCTCTTGAACACGACAGAGCAAACCGTGCGATTCAAGGACGTTGGAGATACAATTCCAGTCGCATTATGAATGCGACAGGGTGGTCCGTCACGATTTGATAATGAAGGCGACAGTCAAGACCGCCGCGATTTATGTTTTTACAGACTTCTCGTGTTTCTACTGTACATTGTTTCATGAAATGCGATGACTGTATATGTCGTGGATTTAAAGGCATACCCAAGACCTGTTTTGCATGGTCTAGAGTTTGGAGGTTGCATGTCTTAGTTCTGGTCAATGCATGATGTCACGCCCCGACGAGGAATATCGGAACGCGAGGCAATTGCAAGTAAAGGGTATAGAGCGAGTACTATACATCAAACCATTGCACAGTGAATAATATTAAAGCGAATTCATTTCATTAATAACTTTTCGATGTCTAGTTAAAACCACTAATATCGGAGCCAATCTATGGGGCCCACTTACAATGGAATAAAGCAAAAGACTAAACTTCAAACCTAACTACTACAACGCTGAACATAACAATAGGACACTAGGGTACTCATGACATCACTCCAGGTCGTTCTAGTCCTCTTGAGTGTATGGTTCATCCTCGGTCTCACCTGAGAACACAACGACAAATAATGGAAGGTGAGCGAACATCGCCCAGTAGGACTTAAGTCTCAGGCTCAAGCAGGCTTTAAGTAATTAATGCATTTAAAGGAAGAGGAACTAACGATAGAACGGAAGATAGTGACAAGTAAAAATATTGCAGGACAGTACGTGAACGAAATAGCAAGACTTTCCAAATATAGACTTTCCAAGAATAGGACAAGGGTCGGGAATAGCACAATAATAGCAAGATAGCACAATGTCAAGTATAGCAAGATGGAAATAGTACAGATAGCACAACGAGTATAGCATAGCACTTTGTTATCAATGGACAACGAGAGAACATAGCACTTTTTATTGTCGTTTAGATAGTCAAGATAGATAGCACTTAAGTGTAATGCCAAACACTCTGATCATTTAACTCCCATGGGCACTAGCACTTTCGGGCACACATCCCAGGACTAGATCGGGCCCTTTATATATTGCCAGACATTAGTTATATTGTTTATCTTTAGACAATCAGTCAATGGCCAATATAGAGTACCAAGAGGTAGATGAGAGCACTAGATGAATAGATGAGATAGTAGAGTGAACGTGAATAGATGAGCGAGTAGAGTATAGATGAGAGTTAGTGGACCTTGCACATGAACGTCGAGTAACGAGCGATAGTAACCGTTGCACAACACGCGCACATGGTATTGGCAGTCAGGCAGAATTCACGACCTTACCACTGGCCATGTTAAGCACAGGTCCAGAGGTCCGGCGTGATTCAAGATGAGAGTGAATTTCTAATAGCCGTTTGGACCATATTGATCCCTAATGGGTGTAACAGGTGTTAGGGTAAAACCGGCTCGTCGACCATGTAGGAATCCATGGACAGAGGAGACTTACGGAGGCCTTGAGCAAAGACTTACTAGTCCGGCGGAAGGAGTATGCAATAGAGAGTTCGTCCAAGTCAAGACAGAGTGTATATAGAAACAAGTGCTCGATGTTCTAGAGGAGTTCTAGAATACTGGAGCGTCGATATCGGTATTCCCAAAACATCACGAGAAACGATAGACAAGTATATTTAAAATAGGGTAATTTAATTACATAAATTACCAGATGTATTATGAAGTAATTCTTTCCAATTTATGCCATAATTGGATGGTTCAATGTGTGTGTAAGTGTCATGAAATTGTAGATAGAAAAGATCATATGCATGTATTTTAATCATACATAAATGTTGAATTTATAACAAGCATTATTGTCTGTGTGTATGACTGTTAAACAAGAGTACAACACGGTAGATAATTAAGCATTGCTGAGACAAGGGGTATCTTGCAAACAAAGAACCTAGATCGAGACATAACCTGATGAGGGTCGCGACGGGGTCAACTGAGATCGCGACGGGTGCTTGTACGGGTCGCGACAGGCTTAGTCAGGTCGGGCAGCAGATCGCGACGACAGGTCCTGTCACGATCAGGTCATGACAGAGGCGCTGTCGCGATGACCCTTGTGAACGCGGCCTATCGGGCCATTGCGTTGACAGGGTCTGCGCCCAGGTCCGACAGGGAAATGACATTACCTTGGATTGCGGGCCAGAACTTACCCTATTTGACACAGGATGGTTTAGAAAATCACAACTAATTGTATAGTCAACAAAAAATCATGAAACCAGTTGCAAAACGACGTACACATATATGGGTACTTACAATAAATAGGAATTGGAAAACAATCAGGGTTTCGACATGTTTTGAACACGGGTATTCATGATGAACATGAAACAGTACATAGTTGAGATCAACGATTAAATTCGCAAGATAGGATGAATAAAATTTAGAGCTTTTAGGGGCAAAAGATGCCTAACATGCATTAGTTCCTACAATAAAAATCTCTTGGCATGGGGTTGAGTATACAAGGAGATCAAGAATTAAGAAGAGGGTTCAGGGTCATGTAAGTTGCAGAAAATGAAAAATCAAGAACGACAGATATGCTCGATGGAAAATTTTGAACATAAAGGGATTTTGTTCCTGATAGACGAGACATCCTACAGAAAAAGTTTCATGGTTTATGCTTGTGATAATGCCTACCTTTGATCGTTTTCCTCTTATAGGGTTAAGACTTGAAGAACTCGAGGAAGAACTTGAGAGATCCTTCCTCTCCACGAATTCTCCTCCTCTTGGCCTCTGCTCCTGGTCCAGGAACCTCTTGGCATAAGCTAGGGCCGGCCATGAGGGTTTAAGAGAAGTATTTAAGCTTCTCCCTATTCACTTTCCTAGTTTAAGCCTAACTCCTATTAAACTCTGAATTTCCTATTTTCCTCTCCCCCTTTTAAGCAAGAGATCTCTCATTTGGGTTGGGAGAGAGGGAATTTCGTGGCTAATCAATTGGGGTAGGTTTAAGAATCCAATCCTAATTCAAACTAGCTATTTTTAATGCATTAAATATCTCTTTTCTATTTTAGTAATATTTTAGTTACGAATTTTGGGTATTTCTCTATTATTCCCCTTCTTAAAATTTCTATTTAGCCCACTCATTTCTAATGGGTCAATATAGCAAAGCCCATTACTCCTTTTCTTTTAATGGGTTTTATTTAATTCTCTCTTATTTGATTTCCTAGTTGATTTAATACATCTTCCTTTTATTTGATTTTCTAATTAAATAATATAAATATTTAATTTTTCCCCCATAAATTTAGGGTTGCTACATCCTCCCCCTCTTAAAAAGAATTGGTCTCTAAATTCATGTGATCATTCAGGAGAGAATGTTTAACCGAAAAGAGCGGGGTAGTTCCGTCTGATGATTCCTTCCGGTTCCCAAGTTGCCTCTTCCACTCCACGATTATTCCATAGGACCTTAACCACATGGATGGGACGGTTCCTGAGTTGTTGTATCTTCCGTTCCAGTATCTTGATTGGCTTCTCTTCGTACGTCACATCTTTGTTCAATATCAACTTCTCGTGGGGAATGATGTGCGTGGGGTCGTACACATATTTCCTAAGCATGGAAACATGGAACACATTGTGTACAAATGACAAATCCGGTGGCAATGCCAGCCGGTATGCAACCTCACCAAACCTTTCGAGTACTTCAAAAGGACCGATGAATCTAGGGTTGAGCTTTCCCTTTACACCAAATCTTTGGATGCCACGAGTAAGTGACACTTTTAGGAACACATGATCACCCACTTGAAATTCCAGATCTCGCCTTCTTTTGTCGGCGTAGCTCTTCTGTCTAGATTGGGCAATCTTGAGTCAGTCTCTGATTACCTGAATGTCCTTCGTTGTCCGTTGCACCATGTCTGGGCCTAGCTATTGCTGTTCCCCAACCTCATTCCAGCATGCAGGGGATCTGCAATTCCTTCTATAGAGTGCTTCGAACGGTGCCATCTTGATACTCGCTTGGTAACTGTTGTTATAGGCGAACTCAATAAGAGGTAGGTGCTCATTCCAATAACCTTGAAAATCTATAGTGCAAGTTCTCAACATGTCTTCCACTATTTGGTAGGTTCTTTCAGTTTGCCCATTGGTTTGTTGATGGAATGCGGTACTAAAGTTGAGTTTAGTACCCAGTGCACCTTGCAGTCCTTTCCAAAAATGAGATGTGAATCTCGGATTTCGATCCGAAACAATACATGATGGAATGCCATGTAGTCTTACAATCTTCTTGACATATAAGGCAGCTGGTATCTCCATGGACCACTTACTCTTTATAGGCAGAAAGTTGGCAGATTTGGTTAATCGGTCCACAATGACCCATATGGCGTCGAGTCCACCATAAGTATTGGGTAAACTCATGATGAAGTCCATGTCGATGCTTTCCCATTTCCACTCTGGAATATATAGCGGTCTGAGTACACCAGCAGGGCGCAGGGTTCTGCTTTTACTTGTTGGTAAGTAAGGCAGTGAGCGGCATGTTCAGCTACCTCTCTTTTCATGTTCGGCCACCAAAACGTTCTTTTCATATCTTGATACATTTTGGTACCTCCTGGATGAATAGTATACCTTGTCTTGTGAGCTTCATCCATTAGTCTTCTCTTTAGTTCTTCATTGTCGGGAACACATGTCCTTCTTGAAAGACAAGCCTTCCGTCTTCAGTCATTGCAAAGTCTGGTCTTTCAGTTAGAGTTTCTTTGACGCAAACGAAGAATGGATCATCGTCTTGTTGAGCTTTGATCTCCCATAGTAGATCAGATTGAATCTTGATATTGGCAACCAAGACTCGATCATCTCTATGTTCGATATTTAAGTCTAACCGTGTGAATTGTTCTAGTAGTTGCATCTCGCCAAGGACTAGACTAGAGACAAATGCCATTGGCTTCCTACTAAGAGCATTAGCCACGTCATTTCCCTTGCCTGGGTGGTATTGGATGTGGAAGTCGAAATCTTTCAAGTATTCCAGCCATCTCCTTTGTCAGATGTTGAGTTCCTTTTGAGAGAATAAATACGTCAGACTTTTATGGTCTGAGTAGACAGTGAATTGCTCGCCATATAGATAGTGTCTCCAAATCATCAAAGCTAAGACCACGGCAGCCAGCTCGAGATCATGTACAGGGTAGTTGACTTCATGTGTCTTCAGTTGTCTTGAAGAATAAGCGATGACCTTCTCCTTTTGCATGAGTACACAACCTAGCCCGATTCCTGAGGCATCGGTGTAGATAGAGAAACCTTCTCCCTTTATTGGCAGAGCGAGAACAGGTGCTGAGGTAAGACAGTCTTTGAGGGTTTGGAAACTTTTCTCACACTCTTGACTCCAGGAGTATGGATTCTCCTTTCGTGTCAGACGCGTGAGAGGAATGGCGATCTTTGAGAAGTCCTTGATGAACCGCCTGTAATAGCCATCCAGTCCTAGGAAACTTCTAATTTTGGTGACGTTAGTTGGTCTCTCTCAGTTGAGTACAGCTTCGACTTTGGGGCGATCAACGGAGATGTCGTCCTTTGAGATGACATGGACCAAGAAGGATACTTCTCCGAGCCAGAATTCACACTTGCTAAGCTTTGCGTATAGCTTATTTTCTCGCAAAACATGTAGTGCTATCTTCAGGTGTTCTTCATGCTTTTCCTTGGTCTTGGAGTATATGAGGATGTCGTCGATAAAGACGACCACGAACTTGTCGAGGTAGGGGCGATATATGCTGTTCATGAGTTGCATAAAGGCTGCAGGAGCATTGGTTAGCCCAAAAGGCATAACGACGAATTCATAATGTCCATACATGCCCCTGAAATCCATCTTGAAGATATCGTCCTCCTTCATCCTCATTTGGTGGTAGCCAGATCGAAGATCGATCTTGGAGAAATATTAAGCTCCCGCTATTTGGTCGAACAGTTCGTCGACTCTGGGCAAAGTGTACTTGTTCTTGATGGTGAGTTGATTGAGTTGTCGATAGTTGATGCACAGCCTCATCGATCTATCTTTCTTCCTTATGAATAGCACAGGTGCTCCCTATGGAGAAGTACTTGGTATGACCTTTTCTAGTAGCTCCATCAGTTGCACCTTCAATTCCTTCAGCTCGGCAGGTGACATCCGGTACGGTTGACGTGATACCGGTGCGACTCTAGGAATCAGCTCAATGGTGAAGTTGACATCTCGTTCAGGGGGAATCCCTGGCAGGTCTTCGGGGAATACATCTGGGTAGTCTTGTACTATATGTATGTCTTCTATCTTGGAGCCCTTCTTTTCCACTACTACGACTGCTAGGAAAGCAATACAGCCTTTCCTCATCATGTTGTGGGCTTTTATGGTGGAGACTAGAGACATCCATCTCTTATGTCTAATCCCAGAGAATGCCAGTTAAGGAAGGTCACTAAAGGCAACCTTCCCTTTCTTACAGTCGACACTTGCCCCATGTGCGGACAACCAGTCGGCTCCCAAAATTACATCATAGCCTTCCATGGGCATACACAACAGGTCGGCCTTTAGGTTATGGTTTCCGATCATTACATCGGCAGAGGCAAAGTATTTGTTCAATTTCTCCTTTTCCCCTCGTGGTATTGTGATAGAGAACTCACAACCCATGGATATAGGTTTAGCATTCACAGTATCAGCAAAGTTTTGAGATATAAATGAATGAGTGGCTCCAGTATTAAATAAAACGAATGTTGATAATGAGAAAACTTGAAGGGTACCTTCTACCACGCCACCCTCCATAGCAGGTTCCTCATCATGCAGGGCTTGCAGTCGGCCATGTTTCTTAGGCGCATTGGGGCGCCTTTCATTCTCTTTCAGTAGCCGGCACTCAGGGATACAGTGTTCGCGACTTCCACAGCGCAGACATGTGCCGGCTTTCCTCCAGCATTCATCAGCCGTGTGACCAGGCTTGTCACAGTGTTTGCAGTGGCTCTTTGTTGGAGTGTTGGGTACGAAAACCTTGGGTTTCCTTTCTTGGCTAGATCCCTCCGTGATGTTGAAGGGATGCTTCTTGCCGTTGGTAGGCTTAGCAAATGACTGACCCAAGGTCACTTCCTTCTTGACGAACTTCCCTTTGATACGGTCGATGAAGTCTGTATCATCTTCTAGCAGCTGAGCCCTCTTCACCATCTCGGCGTAGGTCGGGATGTCGAAAGGTGCGAGTTTAGTGATGTAGTGGGGCTTAAGGCCGTTTAGAAAGCGCTTAGCCTTCATCCTTTCAGTGTTCAGCAGATGTACAACATAGCATGCCAATCTAGAGAACTGGGCTTCATATTCGGCCACAGTCTAGCTCTGCTGTTTAAGAGCAGTGAATTCCACAGCCTTCCTTTCTTGAACACGCTCAGAGAAGTATTTGGAGTTGAATGCTTCTTTAAACTCGTTCCAGGTGAATCGCCCATTCTCTCTAGTAGCTTCCACTGACTCCCACCAGGCGCGGGCATCCTTATCCAATTGGAACGTGGCAAGTAGCAGCTTGTCCCCCGCTGCACATTGCATGACACGAAAAATTCTTTCCGTCTCTTAGAGCCAATGCTTAGCTTCATTCGGATCCATGGATCCGCTGAACCTAGGTGGGTTCAGACTTCTAAAGTTGCGATGCAGGTCGCCTGCATCACGATTGCCACCTCCTTGAGTGGCTTGCACAATGGCGTGTGTCAGTTCTTGGATGGTTTGTTGCATGCCCCTCATTTGAGCACGTTCGGCAGTCATCTTGATTGCTTAGTTCCCACAAAAATAACTTCCTGTCATGATATCGATGTGGAATTTAATTTATGCGTGTGTGAGTTTATTTTAACTAGTTACCCTTGGCTTTAACCTCAACTCACATAGGTGGATAATTGACTCTAGTCGAGGCAGGTTAACCTAGATGATCCTATACTTAAGAATAACCTAGGCTCTGATACCACAAAACTGTCACGCCCCTACGCGGAATATCGAAACGCGAGGCAGTTGCAAGTAAAGGGTATAGAGCGAGTACTAAACATCAAACCATTGCACAGTGAATAATATTAATGTGAATTCATTTCATTAATAACTTTCCGATGTCTAGTTACAACCACGAATATCAGAGCCAATCTATGGGACCCGATTACAATGGAATAAAGCAAAAGACTAAACTTCAAACCTAACTACTACAACGCTAAACATAATAATAGGACACTAGGGTACTCATGACGTCACTCCAGGTCGTTCCCGTCCTCTTGAGTGTATGGTTCATCCTCGGTCTCACCTGAGAACACAACGACAAATAACGTAGGGTGAGCGAACATCGCACAGTAGGACTTAAATCTTAGGCTCAAGCAGGCTTTAAGTAATTAATGCATTTAAAGGCAGAGTAACTAATGATAGAACGGAAGAGAGTGACAAGTAAAAATATAGCAGGACAGTACGTGAACGAAATAGCAAGACTTTCCAAATATAGACTTTCCAATAATAGTACAAGGCTCGGGAATAGCACAATAATAGCAATATAGCACAATGTCAAGTATAGCAAGATGGCCATAGTACAGATAGCACAACGAGTATAGCATTGCACTTTGTTATCAATGGACAATGAGAGAACATAACACTTTTGATTGTCATTTAGATAGTCAAGATAGATAGCACTTGAGTGTAATGCCAAACACTCTGATCATTTAACTCCTAAGGGCACTAGCACTTTCGGGCCCACATCCCAGGACCAGATCGGGCCCTTTATATATTGCCAGGCATTAGTTATATTGTTTATCTTTAGACAATCAGTCAATGGCCAATATAGAGTACCAAGCGGTAGATGAGAGGACTAGATGAATAGACGAGATAGTAGAATGAACGTGAATAGATGAGCGAGTAGAGTATAGATGAGAGTTAGTGGACCTTGCACATGAACGTCGAGTAACGAGTGATAGTAACCGTTGCACAACATGCGCACATAGTGTTGGCAGTTAGGCGGAATTCACGACCTTACCACTAGCCATGTTAAGCACAAGTCCAGAGGTCCAGCATGATTCAAGATGAGAGTGAATTTCTAATAGCCTTTTGGACCATATTGATGCCTAATGGGTGTAACAGGTGTAAGGGTACAACCGGCTCGTCGACCATGTGGGAATCCATGGTCAGAGGAGACTTACGGAGGCCTTGAGCAAAGACATACTAGTCCAGAAGAAGGAGTATCCGACGGAGAGTTCGTCCAAGTCAAGACAGAGTGTATATAGAAACAAGTGCTCAACGTTCTAGAGGGGTTCTAGAACAGTGAAGCGTCGATATCAGTATTCCAAAACATCACGAGAAACGATAGATAAGTATATTTAAAATAGGGTAATTTAATTACATAAATTACCGGATGTATTATGAAATAATTCATGCTAATTTATTCCATAATTGGATGGTTCAATATGTGTGTAAGTGTCATGAAATTGTAGATAGAAAAGATCATGTGCATGTATTTTAATCATACATAAATGTTTAATTTATAACAGACATTATTGTCTGTGTGTATGACTGTTAAACAAGAGTACAACACGGTAGATAATTAAGCATTTCTGAGTCAAGGGGTTTCTTGCAAAAAAAGAACCCAGATCGCGACATACCCTGATGAGGGTCGCGACGGGGTCAACTGAGATTGCGACGGGTGCTTGTACGGGTCGTGACAGGCTTAGCCAGGTCGGGCAGCAGATCGCGACGACAGGTCCTGTCGCGATCAGGTCGCGACAGAGGCACTGTCGTGACGACCCTTGTGAACGCGGTCTATTGGGCCATCACGTTCACAGGGTCTGCGCTCGGGTCCAACAGGGAAAGGACATTACCTTGGATTACGGGCCAGAACTTACCCTATTTGACACAGGGTGGTTCAGAAAATCACAACTATTTGTATAGTCAACGAAAAATCGTGAAAACAGTTGAAAAACGACCTAGACATGCATGGGTACTTATAATAAATAGGAATTGGAAAACAATCAGGTTTTGGACATGTTTTGAACACGGGTATTCATGATGAACATGAAACAGTACATAGTTGAGATCAATGATTAAATTCACAAGATAGGATGAATCAAATTTAGGGCTTTTAGGGGCAAAATATGCCTAACATGCATCAGTTCCTACAGTAAAAATCTCGTGGCATGGGGTTGAGTATACAAGGAGATCAAGAATTAAGAAGAGGGTTCGGGGTCATGTAAGTTGCAGAACATGAAAAATCAAGAACGACAGATATACTCGATGAAAAATTATGAAACCAAAGGGCTTTTGTTCCTGATAGATGAGACATCCTGCAGAAAAAGTTTCATAGTTTATGCTTGTGAGAATGCCTACTTTTGATTGTTTTCCTCTTCTAGGGTTATGACTTGAAGAACTCGGGGAAGAACTTGATAGATCCTTCCTCTCCACGAATTCTCCTCCTCTTGGCCTCTCCTCCTGGCCTAGGAACCTCTTGGCATGAGCTAGGGCCAGCCATGATGGTTTAAGAGAAGTATTTAAGCTTATCCCTATTCCCTTTCCTAGTATAAGCCTAACTCCTCTTAAACTCCGAATTTCCTATTTTCCTCTTCCCTTTTTAAGCAAGAGATCTGCCATTTGGGTTGGGAGAGAGGGAATTTCATGGCCAATCAATTGGGGTAGGTTTAGGAATCCAATTCTAATTCAAACTAGCTATTTAATGCATTAAATATCTATTTTCTAATTTAGTAATATTATAGTTACGAATTTTTGGTATTTCTCTATTATTTCCCTT
The DNA here is from genome assembly GCA_014218235.1 of Colocasia esculenta. Lineage (NCBI taxonomy): Eukaryota > Viridiplantae > Streptophyta > Magnoliopsida > Alismatales > Araceae > Colocasia > Colocasia esculenta. The sequence continues at coordinate 60,601,759 of CM024755.1, read as the reverse complement.
CTTAAAATTTCTATTTTAGCCGATTCATTTCTAATGGGTCAATATAGCAAAGCCCATTACTCCTTTTCTTTTAATGGATTTTATTTAATTGTCTCTTATTTGATTTCCTAGTTGATTTAATCTATCTTCCTTTTATTTGATTTTATAATTAAATAATATAAATATTTAATTTTTGTTTTCCCATAAATTTAGGGTTGCTACACATGTGGACTGTTCAATGGCTTAAAAGCAGTCAACCTAAGAAAAAGCTATAACTACATGAATGTTATTCTAAGTGCTCTCTAACGATATGACCTATTCATGCAACTACTGATTGGCTCATCTTGGTATTCTATCTTGTTAAAACGATAATTTCTATCTTAAAATATTGCAAACCATGTCTAATTAAATACATAGTTTCATCTCATGTTATCATGTTAATCGCTTTCTGCAAGTTTAGAACCGATGGAATGTGGATTGAGACACGTACTCACTACACACTTGCACATATAGCAGCCCCTTCTTAGGGAACTGGAAACTCTCTGTTGGTCATTCTGTATGGACAGACTAGTAGCCTTTTCTCTAAGACCTCCGTAATTCTCCGTACTTTGTGGATTCCCTCATGGAGACCGAGTTGATTGTACCATTGAAGTTCCTTAGAGATAGCGTGCACTTCCTTTCCTCTCTTGGTTTCATGAGAGTGATTCATAATCTTAACTTAAGCCATTAATGTAAAAGAGTGAAGTAAAGTATAATTTGCGCTGTTATGCTGCCGAAATCATCTCTTGACTATTGTTATCATGAAATCATGCTCACCATACTTACTACTTATTCCCATCATCATCATGAACATGACATTACACTTGCTTACATCTTGAAACTCATATTGGCCATTAATGACTGTGGGTATTTACATTTAAAAATAGAGAAATGCTAATCGGGCACGGAGAGTGTCCAAGGGCTTCAGTCTAGTCCAACGACAGAAAGTCATAAATATATTGTTAACCATGGGGTGTTATGATTACTGGCATTGCATCTGCGCTGGGAGTACTTGCGTGTTGAATGTTAGATACAATAACCACATACACATGTCTTAGTATGCATTTTAAGGTGTATCTTTCCTTGGTTTACATTAGTGTCTTCGTGCTTGATTAGTGTTACATGATCGTGCTCGTGCTTGCTTGCTTGCGTGATATGGCCATTCTGTAATTATTGTAAATTAAGTGATATCTTGTGTGCTTGTTACATGATATTCAATTAAATACTCGTGCTCGTTATATCAATTCTAGATCTTGCTTTATCATGTTCATTCCTTCTAGCTTGTTCATGTATCTTATTTAATGAGTTTTATTCATACGTGCATATCATGACAATCATGCTTACCTAGTTCTATATTGCTAATCACTTATATCATTGCCCACACATTGAGATATAAATCCAACTGAGCTAGTTTGCTCATTCCCCACTTTTAACCATTCTAGGTGACTATGAAATTCAAGAAGTGGAGCAAGTCGTGGATGGGAATGTGTTCGAGTGATGAGCGTTTCAACACTTGAGTCTAGCTATAGTTAGTTTGTTTAGAGTGTTAGATTCATGTAGTAGGTAGTGAGGAATCAATGTTCTTTTCCTTTTATTGAGTCTTAGTCCTATTATATGATATTCGAAGAGTTGTATTAGTTCCCTTTGAAACAATGTGATGATGTTTGAATACAATTTCAATTTGAGTTCTTTATTGTGCCCTATTATGATGTTGCATTGTTATACCTTTAGTGCGTGCTAGCTAGAGGCTTATTTTTCGACTGTTCACATCTCGGAATATCGACTCAAGTTATCCAAATATTATCCACTGCGTAATTCTCGGGACGAGACACACTCTTTTGTTTATCTCATGTTTTGGTGATAACTAAAACTCATGACTAAATAAATCTTATATTTATCTCATGTTTTGATGTCAAACTAAAACTCATATTTTGTTTTGATGATAACTAAAACATATGTCTTATTGTCAATCTGAAAACTCATGCATTTTATTAATATGTTTGAACATTCAATGAGTGCATAACTATCTACATAAATAATCCTCAAATGCACTATAATAATATCACAGAAAAATATATGTTATAAACACTATGTTTGAACGGCAAATGTCGACAGATGCTCATCGGCTGTTGATAGGTACTACAACATATGTGTTTCAGAACTGTATTTCTAAATCAAGGGCTGGGCTGTCGACAGATGCAACCTGCCTGTCGACAGCTGCTGGTTTCCTCAGATTTTTTCTAATTCCATAACATATACAAATACCATACTAACTCCGACTTCTGAACAGTCAAAGTTTGGACTCCAACATCTGGAAAGTCAAAGTCCACACTTCAACATCTATAGAATCAAAGTCTACAGGCCACTGAAAAATTCTAAGTCCACACTAGTATGTATATTACAGACTCCGACTTCTCGAAAATTGAAGTTGACCAACTCCGACTTCTGTAATGTTGAAGTGTGCACTCCAACTTCGACTTCTGAAGTGTTGAAGTTGACCAACTCCAACTCCTGGAAAGTTGAAGTATATACTCCAACTTCTTTACAGTCGTAGTTTCTATACTTAAACATCGATTGCCTCTATATTTCAGACGTTTCAAAATGCTTGTGGCGGCAACTAAAAAAATTCATATGTACTTCACATATTATCTTATTATTTCTCCATCTAACTGACGATTTTTTCTATCATCTATCCTTCAAGGTAGGTAGTATATTGTCAGCAGAAAACAAGGACTCCTTCATTCCGTTCAGACAAAAAGGGGTTTACCTACCACATCTGGATGTCAGCAGGAAACATGGAATAAAGGAGGTATGGGTTTTCTATCGAAATACATTTTCTGGTCTAACTCTACCTTCTATGTCTACAGATCTAAAGGCCTCTTTACATCAAGTGTCTGTTAGATAGAAGAAGAAGAGTATATAAAGAAAGAGATCAGCAACGGCTAGAAGAGTTCTAACGAATCTCTTCAACGGATTTGTTCAAAGCTGCTCTATAAAAAGATGAAGCAAGGCTGAAGAACAAAAAGAGAGCTTTCCTGAAAAATATACAAAGAGTGTACATCCTGTGAGAAGCCTCAACTCCACATACACTCAAAGCAAGAGAGAAAGAGCTGGAGCACAAGAAGAAGTGTGCAAGCAGCCATCTGAAGTCTTTAAGCTTTCAAGATCCATCCTCTCTTCACTCTCTCTGCTCTACATTGCAATTTTGGGGAGAGTCTTTCGACTGAGAGTTTTTGAGTTAGTGTCCATTTTGTACAACTCTCAGTCTGCTCTTTCTTTTCTATGAAAGATTTTTGTCCAATTGTAGGAATGTAGATAGTTAGCGTCTTCCTGTGTGAAGAGAAGGCTAGTGAGGGTACTGGCGGTTTCTGTCCAGCTGAGGGAATGTACTTAGCATTTCCTTTAGGTTAAGGGAAGAACCTAGTTGGGGATTTACCTAGCAGAACCATGTTGGGGTTTGTTCCAACAGAACCACACTGGGGTTTGTTCCAGGAGGTTAGTTTCTTGACCTGTAATAGAAGTGAGTTTCCTTCCAACTCGGAAAGGAAGAGGACTAGTGGGGAGCTGGGAGTTTGTGTATCCTTGGGGGGATTTTACCTCGGTTAGTGAAATTTCAAGATTTTACTTGGGGACTGGATGCAGGTCTTCTATCTCTGAAGTACTAAACCATGATAAAATTCCTTGTGCTCATTTGTGTAATTGTTTATTTGCTTCCACACTGCTACTCTCTATCACACGCTATCACATACACTAACCAAAGAATTTAAGTTGTGATTCTTGTGTTTTAGTTTTAGAATTTCTGCAGCGAATCTATTCACCCCTCCCCCCTAGATAGGTTGTTGCCATATCCGTGTGATCCAACAAAAATATAATATAGTATTACATGTATGCCTTTGTATTGTTATATTAGCTTACAAAAATTGTAGTAAAATATATTAAATGGTTTTGTCATAATAAAAACAATATGATTAATGTTTAGTAATATTTTAAGGATAGTTGCTCAACAAGTACCACACTGGGCACTATCTGAGCAAGAGGGTGAGTAGGAAGAGTAGAAGAAGAAGTAGATGAGGTAGGAAGAGATGAGAAAAAGTGTGGTGCCAAGGTCTGAAGAGTTGGTGTATTAGCAGGTGGTGGAGTGTATGTATACACTTGAGGAAAGGCGGCAAAAGTGGTGATTGGGTGAGAGGGAGGTTGTTCCTCTGGCTGGGAAGTAGATGGGGGATGAGGATCAAAGGATACAAGAGGTAGGGGTGTAGGTTCAGTGGAATGAAAGACAATAGATCTAGATCTGACTACCTTCCTCCTGACTCTTCTCTTGAATGTATAAACCTTAGGTTGAGCCTCTTCTGTCTATGAGGGCTGTTCTGTTGGTTGTACTTTTGGTTCAACTGATTATTGTTCTAACTGTTCAGAAGGGTGCTCTAGTTGAGGTTTCTGTTGTTTTTGTTCAACATGTTGATCTGAAGATTTCTCTAGCTCCACAGCTGACTAATCTAACTGCTGCTCTGGCTACTGTGCTGGCTGTTCGGGATGCTTCTCTTCTGGCTGAGTGGCAATGGTTGGTGCTGGAGAGCTGCCCATGCCCTGCTAGCAACTAAACTGATGGAGCAGATCCTTCATCTGCTGAATTTCTTTTGACAGAAAATCAAACTTAACATCAGTCTGGTGTATCTACATCTGGAGTACACCAAGCATATCATGTTGCTTGAGCACCACATTGAGCACATCATCAATGGCCCTGCTAGTCTCCCCCTGAGACCTTGGCTAGGTCTCAACTGGAGGTGGAGAGACATGGTGGAATTCTTCTTCTATAGCATGCTCAAAAGGTGTAGGACTTGGAATTTCTTCTTCGTGAGGTATTGCTTTACCTTTGAGATCTCTAAGGACTTGATTAATAGTTTCTTCAGGGAGATCTTGCTCAAGGGGAGGTCCTACTTGCTCAGTTTGTTTTGGTTCTTGTGCTACTGCATCTTCTCTGGTTGGTTCTCTTCTGACTACTGGAGGCTGAACAAGTTGAGAAGAGGACGAGCCCTGTACCTCATCAGGAAATGTGTCATGAGTACAATTAGGTACAGAGTCCTTAGTACAAAAAATGCGGGCCTTCCTGTCAACTGAGAAAAATCCACAACCTTTCCAAGATAAATTGAAGCTTTGGCTTAGTTGAGTCTGTTGAACTATTATGGAGTGAAGAAAGAACCGTCCAGAGCCCTAGAAGAGGCCATCTAGACCAATACAAGGGAAGAAACTAAGAATGGTTGTAAAGGAGATGTGAAATGAGTCTAGAGGTGTCAAAGATCGTACCTTTCTTCATAAGGATTGAAGAAATCAACAGATTCTTAGCAAGGGTTCCATCGGGTTGAAAATGTATGTGGGAACTGAGAAGAAGATAGAGGAGTCAGAGCGGTTTCAAATGAGTGATTATGGAAAGAGAGAAGGAAAGGGTTTTATAAGGGAGGGAAATCCATAATGGGCCATTGAGTAGGAGATGAACAGCTGGGATTAAATAAATAATCAATTATTTAACTCTCCCCATAAATATAATTTTGAATTTTAAAATAAGCCCAGTGACTCCAACTTCTAAAACTCTGACTTCCTACACTCCAACTTTCGAGAAGTCAAAAGTTCTGGACTTAGAAAAGAGTTGACAATAGATGGATCATACAATGTACTCAGAGTTTTAAGCATTCATTTAGGATTACACGTACCTATTTCTCTTATAATTGAAGTAAACCTTTCTTCAGGGAGTGGTTTAGTAAAAATATTTGCTAATTGATTATCTATAGTAACAAAATCAAGTAATATATCACCATTACTTACATGGTCCCTGATGAAATGATGTCTGACCTCAATGTGCTTGGTTCCTGAATGCTGGATTGGATTTTTATTCTGATTGATTGCGCTTGTGTTGTCACACTACATTGAAATTTCATGCAATTTGTGACCATAGTCTTCCAGTTGATGTTTGATCTATAGCAGTTGAGTGCAATAACATCCAACTACAAGTATTCTACTTCTATAGTAGACAATGCTACTGAACTTTCTTTTCTGGAAGAGCAAGAAATTAAGCACCCTACAAGAAATTGACACATACCACTGGTGCTTTTTCTGTCTATTTTATATCCAGCATAGTCAACATCATTATATTCATGCAATTTAAATTCAGAGCATCTGGGATACCATAAACCCAAATTACTTTTATTTATAAGATATCTAAAAATTCTTTTAACAACATTAATATGAGATTCTCTAGGATCACCTGAAATCTGGCACACATACATACACTGAACATTATGTCTAGTCTACTAGCAGTAAGATAGAGTAATGACTCAATCATACCTCTATAGATTTTTTGATCTACTTTCTTGCCAATTGGATCACTATCTATTTTTATTTTTGAGCTCATGGGAGTAACTAAAGGCCTACACTTGTCGAAGCCATATATAGATAGTAAATTTGAAATATACTTGGTTTGACAAATGTGAGTGTCTTCCTTGGTCTGCTTGATTTGCAAGCCAAGAAAGTAATTAAGCTCACTCATCATGCTAATTTCAAACTCAATTTGCATAAGGTTTTTAAAGAATTTGCAAAGTGATTCATTAGTAGAATCAAAAATAATATTATCAACATATATTTGTACAATTAGGATCCCTTCTAAAAATTTCTTAATAAATAAAGTGCTATCTACTTTACCTCTTGAAAAACCATGTGATAGAAGATAAGCACTTAGTCTCTCATACCAAGCTCTTTGAGCTTCTTTCAGACTATATACTACCTTCTTTAGTCGAAAAACATGATTTGGGTATTAATATCTTCAAAGCAAGTGGTTGTTCAACATACACTTCTTCTTTTATGAAGGCATTCAAAAAAGCACTTTTAACATCCATTTGATACAAATTGATATTAAGATAATAAGTATATTCTAGTAAAATTCTGATTGCCTTCCTTTTGGGAATATCCTTATGGTACCAGTCTAGCCTTGTTCCTAGTGATTACCCTGATTCATCCATTTTGTTTCTGAAGATCCATCTGGTCCCAATAACTGGATGGTCAGATGGTCTAGGTACAAGAGTCTAGACTTGGCTGTGTTGGAACTGGTTAAGTTCCTCTTGCATAGCTAGGATCCAAGATTCATCTGCTAGTGCATCATTGATTGTCAGTGTAATCATAGGGAATAGTCATACCTCTTGTTCTTACCCTATCTTGAAGATCACCTATGATATTTTCTCTTAGATGATCTCTGTGATACCTCAGTTCTCTAGGAAGTTCTTCATGTGCTTCTTCCTGTTGTTATAGTTCTTCCAGTGGAGGATCTTCCTTGACCTCATCTTTTTCTTCAAGAGAAGCTTGTTTTAGATCCCTACACAAATCTTCTACAACATTATCTTCTTCTTCTATTTTCTTAACAGAATGGTTAATTTCATCAAATAAGATATGAACTGTTTGTTCGATCGTTAAGGTTTTTCTATTAAACACCCTATATCCTCTTGGTTTTGAAATATATCCTAATAGAAAACCTTCATCATTTTTAGCATCTAATTTTTATAAATTATCTTTACCATTATTCAAAATGAAACACTTATAACCAAAAGGTCGAAGGTGACGGATGTTTGGCTTCTTCTCCTTGTACAACTTATAATGTGTCTTCTTTAATATTGGTCTGATCATGCACATGTTGATGATATAGTAGGGTGTGTTGACTACTTCAGCCCAGATGCATCTTGGTAGATTGTATTGAGTAAGCATTGTTCTGGACATGTCCAGCAGTGTCTTGTTCTTTTTTTCTGCTACTTCATTTTGTTGAGTTGTTCATGGTGCAGAGAAATTATGTTATATGCCATTTTCTTCATAGAATCTGACAAACTCTTCATTCTGGAATTCTCCACCATGATCAGATCTAATAATGATTATTTGATATTTCTAGTTCTTCTGTACTAGTCTACTGAATTTTAGAAAAGCTGAGAAAGTTTCTGATTTGGCTTCCAAAAATGATACCTAAGTTTATCTTGAATAATCATCCACTATTACATAGCCATAAACTTTTCCTTTAAGACTTACTATTCATATAGGTCCAAATAGATCGATGTGAATAAGTTCTAATGGTTTAGAGGTTGTCAACATTGTCTTGGACTAAAATGATGTCTTAGTTTGTTTCCCTTTTGCACAGGCTGTACAGATTCTAGATTTCTTCATTTTCAGCTTTGGGAGACCTTCAACTAGATCATGCTTGATTAACTTTTTGATCACTGATGTGATAGCATGTCCTAATCTTCTATGCCATAAATCAGTCTCTTCACTCTTTATAGTTACAAGGCACATGTTGACTTCTTTTAGTTACGCCAGTTGTAAGGTATTAAAATTTTTACCTCTTAGAGCTTCAAAAATTACTTTCCATGTTAATTTCATGAGCCATTAGAGAATCAATTAATTTAGCTATAGAAAGTTCTGTAAGATCATGCGCTTCTTCAATAGAAGTAACTTTTGAAGTCCAGGAATGAGTTAATGATCTGAGAATTTTTCTAACTGTTTCTTCATTAGTAAGATTTTTACCTAGTGAACTTAAACCAACTGTTATATTGGTGAATCTATTATACATTTGAGTGATATTTTCATTAGGTAGCATTTTGAATTGCTCATATTGAGACATAAGAATAGCTATTCTAGTTGTTTAACTTTGTATGTTCTTTCATACGTTACTTGTAGTTTATCCCACATTTCTTTTGCAGTTCTACAAGCAGATAATCTATTGAATTCTCTTTTAGATAATGCACAACACAAATAATATTTAGCCTTATAGTTTAGAGACATATTTCTTTCATCAGCTATAGATAAAGCATAAGTGCCATCAGAAAGTATGGCAAAGTCACATTGTTCTATTACCTGCCACAGATCAAAGTTTGTGCCTCAGATGAAACATTCCATTCTCATCTTCTAGTACTAGTAATCTTCACCATCAAAGAATGGAGGTCTTGTAACAGATTGTCTTTCATAGTTGTGAGCTTCAACTGCCATCGCTTCTCAAATCTTTCGATTCTTCTGAGAAGACCTCGCTCTGATACCACTTGTTGGATATAGATGGAGATTTAGATGTCCTAGAAGGGGGGTGAATAAGACTTCTTGCACTTTAAAATTTTTATCAGAAAGTAAGATAACACTAGATAGTATTGTTAGTACTTATTGTAGTGTGGTGCGAAACAAGTGTAAACTTCGAAGAAACAATCACACAAGTGCAGAAAGGATTTATTCTGGTTCGGACAACCTATCATTCAGAAGTCCTACATCCAGTCCCTAAGAACCCTTGGGATTTTCACTAACTGCCATGAACACTTCGCCTTCTCTCAACCTGAGAGGTATTACAACCCACTTTCTCCCAAGCAAGTCTTCCCTTCACAGATGAGTATTACAACCACCTACCACTGTAGGTCTTCCCTTCACAGAGGGGTACTACAAGGAACAAATAGCTAGTTATAGGTGACATGCAAGCCAATTCACGTGAGTGATGACATATGTAATTATGTACAATCTCTTTTGGTAATATTATAATGGTATTTTCTCACTGTATATTCATGCATACGTGATGTCTATGGGCTTTATGTAATGGGAATTGGATCATGATGAGATCATGATAATGAGAACGATCCTGTTTAAACATAGATCCTAAATATTCCTAGTCATAGGTTACTCAAGAAGGACATTGAGATGACCAGACAGACCGCTGTGCTATATACCCGTTCATATGATGGAGGCAGTTATGTAGAGACACTAGTGATATGGTGCAGGTGCTCATTAGAGAATGAGTTTACTGAATGATCCATTCTTGCAATGATGAATGTTTAATGATTCCTGATTGTCAGATAGCGATTCTGTATTCTCAGTTGTGGAACTTTTCCTTAGACTTGAGACACCAAAGATGTCTTGTTTGAGTACTCCATTCTTTGATACTGGATTTATAGGTCTAGATGTTCCAGGTCTAGTATAGCAGTCATTGGGAATAGTAGTCAACCTTACGAAGATAATTGTGTGTCAATAGAGAATCATCCACTCTGGGTATCATGAGAGGAAAATTCCATATTGTTCTACTCAGGCAAATCTCTGGCCAGGGTCAATCGAATTTAGAGAGAAGGAGTTCTCCAAGAGAATCCGATAAGAGTTTGACTTTAACAGATTCCATATAGGTCTGACAACACCATGCTTAATATACACTCTCTGGGATAATAGATGGATGAGGGACTATAGGTACACAGTAACTGTAGGCAGACAAGTCCAATGGATTTAATCATTCGTACCATATGGGGATTATCGCATAGTGGCCTAGTATGTTCATAATCGATCAGGTGAATGAATTATTATGGAGATAATAATTCACTAAGTCAGAAGAAGTTCTAACAGGTGCAACTGAGGGCAGCTTGATATTGGGCCTAGAGGGTCACACACATAAGGTGGATAACGTGATGAATAGAGGATTGAACAAAAAATATCCAATAAGCCTTATTTTACCCATTATGTAACACCCTGAAAATCCAGTAATTGGAAAATTAGAAATAAATTGAAAACAATAAATTCAATATTAGTGAAATAGCAAAAACGTACGTTGCATTATCGTACATACAAAAACCCATTGGAAAATCCCATAAAAAACCATAGTTCAACTCTAAATAATACTCCATAATGACCCATGGAGAAATTTGTGCAAAGGAAAATCCGATTGCCCAAGGTTAAGGAGTTTGCGATCGATTATCGTAATTAAGGAATAAGTCGGGATATCATTATCACAGGGAGTTAACGGAGTCCAAAATTATAATAAAATTTATGGGTGAACTTCAATCAATATGTGGGGATAGTCCATAAACGAAATTGGACCAATAGACAACTTATGACCCATGAACAAATTCAAATATGAAAATAGTAAATGAATAGAAATAAATAATTTTCGTATTATCAAAATAGTAGAACATATGTACCACTATCGTACGTGCGAGAACACATCGAAAAATTCCGTAAAAATTATAAATCAACCCCAAACATCATCCTTAAATGTTCCACAAAGCAATTCATTCAATAAAAAATCTGATTGACCAAGTGTACGTCACATTGTGACTGATTATCCAAATTAGGAAACTAAGTCGGAAAAACGTTAACACGGAAATATAACTAAATCATAAATTAAATAAACATGTTGGAGAGACTTCCAACAACATGTATTGATGACCCATTATCGGAATTTGGCCAATGGATCACTTTTGGCCCAAGAACCAAATGGAGCAAGAAAAATACTAAGAAATTCGTAACCTTAATTGAGCTGAAAATAGAAGGAGGTAATTAGGGCAAAACACAAGGCAATTTGGCTTTCTTGGCAACCGAATTTCATGGCTAACCATGGTGGGAGGTTTCCTAAAGCCTCACCCACTCTATTGGGGTGACAAATTATAACGACCCCGAGAACCCGACCCTCAGCCCACGCCGAGGATCCAATTTTCGCACGGTCGCCACCCACGGATCCGAGACCAAGAAGGGCTATAATATAAATCTAACAGGATATGTAACGGAAGTAATTGTCAACTGCTGAACTAGAAGCGCACATGCGGAAACAGAAAGAAGAGCGAGACTACTGTGTGTCACTCAAAGTACAGTCTCAACACACACAACTAGTACAAGGCAGGGGATAACAAGTCCCTTAGGGGCATACCCCGAGGGTGACGTACAGTGAGAAGGGGGAACCACTGCTAGCTACGGGGACCACGACTACCACCCTATCTCCTCCACCCAACGCACGCCTTGTCGCTGCTGAGAAGTATCACCTGTGAAAATAGAGGGATGAGCTTCACAACATAAGCTCAGTAGGGACTACCAATCTCCTACTGGCTCTAACAGGCATAAGAATATATATATAATCAATTGAATACAACAGTTATTGTTGGACCGAGATGGCACTAATGATGTCCTAGAGGGGGTGATAAGGACTTCTTATGCTTTTAAAATTTTTATCTGAAATTAAACAGCACTAAACAAATTTGTTAGATTTTAGTGTAGTGTGTGATTCAAGTGTAAATTGGTGGAAACAATCACACAAGTGCACAAAGAGTTTTATCCTGATTCGGCCCTTCCCACATGGAAGTCCTACGTCTAGTCTTCAAGCCAACCACTAGAGATTTCACTAACTGCCAAGAGAACTTGGGCTTCTCCCACCCTTGAGAGGTATTACAAGCCCACTTGCTCCCAAGCAAGTCTTCCCTTACAAGAGGTACAAGACTACCTTTCACAAGATCTTCCCTACACAAGAGGGGAACAACAGGAACAATCCTCTAGCAGGATTTACACAGAAAGAAAATGTTATGACCCTTGTGTGTTCGCCTCATGAATGAGCAATCACACTAAATTCAGAAAGGAGAAAGCAGTAAAACTTGAAATTCGACTCCTTTCAGAACTACAGAGGTGGACAGAAAGATATCAATTACAAATGCCACCCGAAACAAGACTTCTGTGAGAAAGAAGAGAGCTTGGAGAATTTCTGAATGTGGAGCTTTCAATCTTGTAGCTTGGAAGAAGGCTTGTGGAGATCACTTTTTGCTAGCAGAAGGCAGTTGAGAGTTGAAGGAGTTTCTAGCTGGTCTCTTCAAACTCTAAGTGTTCAGATCCCTTATGAGTATCTGTGTATCTATATGTTCTTCTTTTAAACTTTGGCTTCATTTATATTCTTCAGAAGAATGTAGCCATTTAAAAAATAGCTGTTGGGGATCTAGATGTTTGAGGAGAGACCTTTGATCCATTAGATGGTTGAGGTTGTTGTTGTCCATAAGTCCTCCTATCTTTGTCTCTTTCCAATGTCTTTAGACGAGGTTTGTAGCTTCACAACTAAGGGGTCAACTTCCAATTAATTACTTTGAGAGAGCCCATGCTGAAAACATGTCTAATAAATATCTTGCGCAAAGACATGACAAAACGATAGGGTATCTCCATACTTTCTGAGGTAGGTAAGTCATAGAAAAATAAAAAGTATGGAAACCTCAGAGAGATAGTTTTTCAGACCAATAAAGGATGGACAGACAGTTTGTAACAGATGGTATGGATATGTTCTGACAGTGGTAGGTGAGTCTTTGTCAGATGCCATGCATTCTAAAAATAATAAATGCAACATATCTTCTGAAATGAAGAAAATCTGGACTACTGTCATAAAAGAAGGGATCAATTTGAACAGATGTATCAAATATATTCATTTGGCAATTTTAGAAGAATATTTTGAGTATAATATGTCTTATCATGTCAAAGTATATTAAATAATGATAATTTGATATACAGAAAAAATATTTAGTCAATGTAGTTCTGACAGAAATAATATTAAGAAGATAAGATGATATGCAATCAACATTTCATAAGTTGATAACATATTATCTGCACAGAACAAAACATTACAAGTACAGGACTTGTTAGTGAAGTCAGATTCAAAAGAGAGTGTACTTCGAATCTACGAGTCGGAGACAGAAACTTAAGAATAGACTGATTCGACATCATCAGAAGTTGCATTGAGATTCTATCATTCGACTTAGAAAGTCGGATAGAAATGTATTAGTAAGACATAATTCGACTTCCATGGAGTTAATAGAAACAAGACAGAGAATTCGACTTTAGAAGTTAGATACAGAAGAGTTCGATTTCTAAGAATTGAAGTCCAAAATGAAGTATCCAACTGTATAGAGTCAGATTCAGAAAAGTTAGATTTCTGAAGTTTTCGACTGTATGAAGTCGGAGTGGATAGTTGGATACAGTGGAAAAGTCTGAACTTACAAATTTTTTTGAGATGATTTTGTGCATAATTTTTTTATTCAAAGGAAGTTGGAGTCCACAGTCAGATTTATTGAGACACATATAGTATTGTGTGGACATAGAAAATTTTTGAGATAGAGTTTGTCCAAACTATTTTCTGTGGCATATGTATTAGTGTATTTAATTTCTAAAGAGTCATTTAAAATGTTTTGTCATAACAAAAAACAATGTTACAATAATTTAAAAACTTAAATTAGTTTCTTAGGAGTAGTTGCTCAACAATTCTCCCCATTTTTGATAATGATAAAAACCTTGTAAATAAGCAGTGAAATGCGGATTTAGAATAGAATATTTAGACACATGATTATTTGATTCCTGCTTATTTATTTCTCACTTCTTTCTCCCCCTTTGTGGCATTAACAGAAACGTAAAGAGAGATAAATGCAGTTCAGAAGTAAGAAATAGAAATTGCATTGAAGTTGAAATAACATAATACAGAAATTGTTTAAGATTTTGCTGAGGAACTAGGAAAATACAGAGAACGAGGCACTTGGTTCAAGAAAGGTTGAAGCCCCACAACTTCTTCTCATTGTCAGGGAAGAAGTTCTCAAACAGACTAGGATCAACCTTATAGTCGGGGCCTATAGCAAGGAGTTTCCTATATGATTTTACATGTCACTTGTGGAACCAAAAGAGTTTATTATGATAGAGATTCCTGTGCAAAAGAACTCTGAGAGGAACAAACTTCCTATGGGATGCTAAATGAAGGAAGTGATGAATGGTAATGTTCCAGTACAAGTCTTGAGAGATTGCTGCTTCCTTAGCTTGATAGTAAATTAAATATCTCTCGTGCCATTTATGAGCAATGGATTTCCACAGATCATAATACCCTTTGGAGAGATACTCATTGACAGAAATTTTCAGCTTCTCACAATCTGCATGATCTTCAAGATAGGCTGCTGCCTATTGATCTTCTATAAACCTTTTTGACTCAACAAGACAAAGCTGGAAATCTAGCATATGTTAGGAAAGCTTTGGAGCATGCATAAGGATAAACCTATGGAAGGATAGTTTCAATTTGTATTTGATCTTGAACCTGGTGGCTATCTAGATGTGCCTAGTGAAGACTAGCTGAGCAAAGTCTTTTCTAGCAGAGATGGCTTCATATAAGGATGGATATAAACTGGAAGATAAGTCAACTGTCATAGAGGGGGAAATATGTCTCTGACCTCTATGAATGTGTTCCCATTGACCTTTACTGACATTAGGCAGCCCTAATTTGAATCTGGCAAAATTGAATTGCTTCATCTTGGTGTACTTGGCCTGAGAGTCTCTAATGAAAGTTCCAAACATGTCATAGAACCTAAGATTTAGGTGGAGACGAACATCCATAAACTGGTTCCTTGTTTGGGCCTATTGGTACCTGGTGGCTTCGTCAGGGTAGAGTTCAAGAAACTTCGTTGGAGAGAGACTGTGGCATTTTTTAGAAATAAGCTAGAGATCAGACAGAACTACTTGGGTGGAATGGATGAGTGTAGCAACTTGGATTTCTTTCAAAAAATAAAGAAATAAATAATAATTTAATAAAAAGAAAACTAAATAAATTAATTAGAAAATCAAATAAAAGAGAATTGAATAAAACCCATTAAATGAAAAGAAGTAATGGACTTTGTTAAATGGACCCATTAGAAATTGGTGGACCAAAATAGGGATTTTTAAAGGATGAATAATAAGAAAATACCTTAAATTCGTAATTGAATTATTACTTAAATAGAAAAGAGGTATTTAATGCATTAAAAAGAAAGTTTGAGTTGGATTGGGATTCCTAAACCTACCCTAATGGGTTGGCCACAAAATTAGCTCCCATCCTAACCCAATTAGGAGATCTCATGCCTAAAAAGGGGAGAGGGAAATAGGAAATTCGGAATAAATAGGAATTAGAGTCATAATAGGAAATAGAATGAGGAGATGCTTAAATACTCCTCTAAAACCCTCATGGCTGGCCCTAGCTCATGCCAAGGGTTTGCTGGACGTGGGAAGGAGCCAAAGGGAAGGAGAATTTGAGGAGAAGAAGGATCCCTCAAGTTCTTCCCCGAGTTCTTCAAGTTCAAACACTAGAAGAGAAAAACCATTAAAGGTAGGCATTATCACGAGCAAAACAAATGAGATTTTGACTGTAGATCGTTCCATGTACTAGGAACAATACACTCAAGTTTCATGATTTATCATCGAGTCAATAATTACTTCTTACATTTCAAAGTTCTGCACTCATCGTGACCCCGAACCCCATTGTCAAATCTTGTTCTCCATGTACACTTGATCTCATGCCACGAAATTTCTATTGGAGATTTTGATGGATGTTACGCTTCTTTTGCCCCTGAAAGCCCTAATTTCCATCTATCTTATCATGCGAATTAATTCGTTGATCTCATCTGTGTACTGTTCTAAGTCCTTCATGAATACCATGACCAAAGCATGTCGAAACCCTGTTTGTTTTCAAATTCCTATTTATTGTAAGTACCCTTGCATGTCTAGAACAATTCGCAATTAGTTTCCCGATTTTTCATTGCCTGTACAATTAGATATATTTTTCTGAATCACCCTGTGTCAAAATAGGGTAAGTCAGGTCCATAATCCAATGCAATGTACTCTCACTGTCGGGCTCCGGCACAGACCCTATGAACGCGATGGCCCGATAGGCCTCGTTCACAAGGGCCATCGCGATAGTGCCCTCTGTCGCGATCTGATCGCGACAGGGCTTGTCGTTACGATCTGGCTGCCCGGTCTGCCTGAGCCCATCGCGACCATCATGCGACCCCGTCGCGACCTGCCTGCTTGAACCAACAAGCCCGTCGCGATCTGTACAAGACCTCGTCGCGATCTTAGTTGACCCTGTCGAGACCATCATTAGGGTGTGTCGCGATCTGACTTTCTGTATGGAAACCCATCTTTTTGCAAGTCTTGTTGTTCTTCAGCTATTCCCATATCTTGTTAATTGTTTTAAACACTAAAAAACGAAGTTGTAAATATGGAAAATATTTTAATTAAATTAAGTCAATTACATGATCTATCTTGTCCATGATTTTTTTATTCACGTGCACACACACTTTGAACCATCCAAATATGGCTTAATTAGCTTGAACATGTTACATAATTTATCTAGTAATTTATGTCATTAAATTGCCTCATTTTTAAATAAACTTATCTACACTTTCTCGCGATGTTTTGGGAATACCGTTATCGACGCTCCATTGTTCTAGAATTCCTCTAGAACGTCAAGCACTTGTTTCTATATACACACTCTCTTGACTTGGACGAACTCTCCATCGGATACTCCTTCTGTCGAACTAATGAGTCTATGTTCAAGACCTCTATAAGTCTCCTCTGTCCATAGATTCCCACATGGTCGACGAGTCGGTTGTACCCTGGCACCTGTGATACCTTTTAGGGATCAACATGATCCAAACGGCTATTAGATGTTCGCTCTTATCTTGAATCATGCCAGACCTCTGGACTTGTGCATAACCTGGCCAGCGGAAAGGTAGTGAGTTCCACCTGACTACCAACAGTACGTGTGCGTGTTGTGCAACTATTACTATCGCCTATTTACTCGACATGTTACGTGCAATGTCCACTAGCTCTCATCTATACTATACTCGCTCGTCTATTAACGTTCACTCTACTATCTCGTCTATTCATCTAGTATTATCATCTATTTCTTGGTACTCTATATTGGCCATTGACTAATTGTCTAAAGATAAACAATATAACCAATGTCTGGCAATATATAAAGGGCCCGATCTGGTCTTGGGATGTGCACCCGAAAGTGCTAGTGCCCATGGGAGTTAAATGATCAGAGTGTTTGGCATTACACTCGAGTGCTATCTATCTCGACTATCTAAATGACAATCAAAAGTACTGTATTCTCTCGTTGTCTACTAGACAAACAAAGTGATATACTATACTCATTCTGCTATTGCTATACTTGTGCTAATTGTGCTATGGACATCTTTCTATTTGTGCTATACTCGACACTTGTGCTACATTTAGAAACTTGTGCTATTTCCATCATGTGCTATCCTACTATCTTTTACTTAACTCTCTCGCTCTGTCATTAGTTACTCTGTCTTTTAATACATTAATCATTTAAAGCCTGCTTGATTATTGAGATTTAAGTCCTACTGGGCGTTATCGCTCACCCTGCATTATTTGTCGTTGTGTTCTCAGGTGAGACCGAGGATGAGACATACACTCAAGAGGACGGGAATGACCAGGAGTGAAGTCACGAGTAACCTAGCGTCCTAGCAATATGTTAGAGTCTTAGTTAGTTTTTTACTTTTATTTAATTAATTGGGCCCTATAGAATGACTCTAATATTAGTGGTTGTAACTAGACATTTGGAAAGTTATCAATAAAATGAATTTGCTTTAGTATTATTCATTGTGCAATGGTTTGATGTCTAGTACTCGCTCTATACCCATTTACTTGCAACTATCTCGCGTTCCGATATTCCGTGTCGGGCGTGATAGTTTTGTGGTATCAGAGCCTAGGTTATTCTTAAGTATAGGATGATCCAGGTTAACCTGCCTTGACTAGAGTCAATTATCCTACCTATGTGAGTTGTGGTTAGAGCCAAGGGTAACTAGCTAAAATGAACTCACACAAGCACGAATTAAATTTCACATCAACATCATGAGAATAAGTTATTTTTGTAGGAACTAAGCAACAAAGATGACTGCTGAACGTGCTCAGATGAGGGGCATGCAACAGACCATCCAAGAACTGACGCGCGCGATTGTGCAAGCTACCCAAGGAGGTGGCAATCGTGGTGCAGGCGACCTGCA
Organism: Colocasia esculenta; assembly: GCA_014218235.1. Taxonomy (NCBI): domain Eukaryota; kingdom Viridiplantae; phylum Streptophyta; class Magnoliopsida; order Alismatales; family Araceae; genus Colocasia; species Colocasia esculenta. The sequence goes on along the minus strand of CM024755.1, from coordinate 60,583,136 downwards.
TCGCAACATCAGAAGTCTGAACCCACCCAGGTTCAGTGGATCCACAGATCCGGATGAAAGCCGAGCACTGGCTCCACGAAACGGAAAGAATCTTCCATGTCATGCAATGTGCAGCGGGGCATAAGCTGCTACTAGCCACATTCCAACTTGAAAAGGACGCCCGCACTTGGTCGGAGTCTGTTAAAGCGACCAGAGCTAATGGTCAGTTCACCTGGATCAAGTTCAAGGAAGCTTTTATTTCCAAATACTTTTCGGAGCGTGTCCAAGAAAGGAAGGCTACAGAATTCGCTGCTCTAAAACAGCGGAGCTCGACTGTGGTCGAGTATGAAGCCGAGTTTTCAAGACTGGCACGATATGCTGAACACCTAGTGAACATTGAGAGAATGAAGGCTAAGCGCTTTCTCAACAGCCTTAAGCCTCAATATATTACCCAACTGACACCTCTCAACATCCAAACCTATGCCGAGATGGTGATGAAGGCTTAGCTGCTGGAAGATGCTACGGACTTCACCGACCGTATCAAAGGGAAGTTCGTGAAGAAGGAAATGACCTCCGGGCAATCATCTGCTAAACTGAACAATGGCAAGAAATGTCCCTTCAACATCACGGAGGGGTCCATCCAAGAACGAAAACCGAAGGTCTTCGTACTCAACACTCCAGCCAAGAGTAACTTCAAGCATTGTGACAAGCCAAGTCACACTGTTGACGAATGCTAGAGGAAAGTCGACGCATGTCTACACTGCGGAAGTCACGAGCACCGCATCCCCGAGTGCCCGCTACTAAAAGAGAATGAAAGGCGCCCTAATGCATTTAAGAAACAGGGAAGACTGCAAGCCCTGCATGATGAGGAACCCGCTACGGATGGTGGCATTGTAGAAGGTACCCTACAAGTTTTCTCCTTATCAGTATTTGTCTTATTTAATACTGGAGCAACTCATTCATTTATGTCTCAACATTTTGCTGATACCCTGAATACAAAACCTATATCCATGGGTTGTGAGTTCTCTATCACAACGCCACTAGGAGAGAAGGAGAAACATAACAAATACTTTCCCTCTGCCGATGTTATGATCGGAGACCATAACCTAAAAGTCAACTTGGTGTGTATGCCCATGGAAGGCTATGATGTAATTTTGGGAGCCGACTGGTTGTCCACCTATGGGGCAAGTGTCGATTGTAAGAAAGGAAGGGTGACCTTTAGTGACTTTCCTAAATTGGCATTCTCTGGGATTAGACATAAGAGACAATTGTCTCTAATCTCCGCCATAAAAGCCCATAACATGATGAGAAAAGGTTGTATTGCCTTCCTAGTAGCCGTAGTGATGGAAAAGAAGGGTTCTAAGATAGAAGACATCCACATAGTCCAGGATTTCCCCGATGTGTTTCCTGAAGATTTGCCAGGGATTCCCCTGGAACGAGATGTCAACTTCGCCATAGAGTTGATCCGTGCAGCGGTCCCGGTATCGCATCAACCGTACCAGATGTCACCTACCAAGCTCAAGGAATTGAAGAAGCAACTGATGGAGCTATTAGAAAAGGGGTTCATTAGACCAAGTACTTCCCCATGGGGAGCACCTGTGCTATTCGTCAAGAAGAAAGATGGATCGAGGAGGCTATGCATCAACTATCGTCAACTCAATCAGCTGACCATCAAGAACAAATGCACATTGCCCACGGTCAATGAACTATTCGACCAAATATCTGGAGCTCAATATTTCTCCAAGATCGATCTTCGATCTGGCTATCATCAAATGCGGATCAAGGATGACGATATCATCAAAACGGCTTGCAGGAGCAGGTATGGACACTAGGAATTTGTTGTTATGCCTTTTGGTCTAACCAATGCTCCTGCAGCCTTTATGCAACTCATGAATAGCATATATCGTCCATACCATGACATGTTCTTGGTCGTCTTCATTGATGACATCCTCATTTATTCAAAGACCAAAGAAGAGCATGACGAACACTTGAAGATTGCATTGCAAGTCTTACGACACAACTAACTGTATGCAAAGCTTAGCAAGTGTGAATTCTAGCTCGAAGAAGTGTCCTTCTTGGGCCATGTCATCTCAAAGGATGGCATCTCCGTTGATCCCTCCAAAGTCGAAGCGTTACTCAACTGGGAGAGACCAACAACATCATAGAAATCATAAGCTTCCTAGGACTGGCTGGCTACTATAGGCGGTTCATCAAGGACTTCTCCAAGATCACCGTTCCTCTCACACGACTGACACGAAAGGAGAATCCCTACTCCTGGAGTAATGAGTGTGAGAAAAGTTTCGAAACTCTCAAAGACTGTCTTACCTCAGTGCCTGTTCTCGCTCTACCAATAGAGGGAGAAGGTTTCTCTATCTACACCGATGCCTCAGGAATTGGGCTAGGGTGTGTATTGATGCAAAAGGAGAAAGTCATCGCCTACTCTTCCCAAAAACTGAAGACTCATGAAGTCAACTACCCTGTGCATGATCTTGAGTTGGCTGCAGTGGTCTTCGCCTTGATGATCTGGAGACATTACTTATATGGTGAAAAATTCACTATTTACTCAGACCATAAAAGCCTGAAGTACTTATTCTCCTAGAAGGAACTTATCATGAGACAGAGAAGATGGCTAGAAAATTTGAAGGATTTCGACTTCAACATCCAATGCCATCCAGGCAAGGGAAACGTCGTGGCTGATGCTCTTAGTAGAAAGCCGATGGCATCTGTTTCAAGTCTAGTCCTTGGCGAGATGTAACTACTGGAACAATTCGCAAGGTTAGACTTAACTATTGAACATAGAGATGATCGAGTCTTGTCTGCCAATATCAAGATTGAATCCGACTTACTAGAAGAGATTAAATCTCAACAAGATAATGATCCATTCTTAGTTCGCATCAAGGAAACCTTAGCCGGAAGACTGGACTTTGCTATGACTAAGGATGGAAGACTGGTGTTCCAAAGGAGGACATACGTCTCCGACGATGAAGAACTGAAGAGGAAGCTAATGGATGAAGCTCACAAGACAAAGTACACTATTCATCCAGGAGGTACCAAAATGTATCAAGACATGAAAAGAATATTTTGGTGGCCGAACATGAAGAGTGAGGTAACTGAACATGCCGTACACTGCCTTACTTGCCAATAAGTAAAAGCGGAACACATGCGCCCTACCGGTGTACTCAGACCACTTGACATCCTGGAATGGAAGTGGGAAAGCATTGGCATGGACTTCATCATGGGTTTACCCAAGACTCGTGGTGGACTCAACACCATATGGGTCATTGTGGACCGACTAACCAAATCCGCCCATTTTCTGCCTATAAACAGTAAGTGGTCGGTGGAGGTACTAGATTCCCTATATGTCAAGGAGATAGTAAGACTGCACGGAGTTCCATCATCTATTGTCTCGAGTCGAGAACCGAGATTTACATCTCATTTTTGGAAAGCACTGGAATGTGCACTGGGTACTAAACTCAACTTTAGTACCGCATTCCATCCACAAACCGAAGGGCAAACTGAAAGAACCAACCAAATAGTGGAAGACATGTTGAGAGCTTGCACTATAGACTTCCAAGGATATTGGAACAAACACCTATCTCTTATTGAGTTCGCCTATAACAATAGTTACCAGGCGAGCATCAAGATGGCACCGTTCGAAGCACTCTACGGAAGGAATTGAAGATCTCCCGCATGGTGGAATGAGGTTGGAGAACAGCAATGGCTAGGCCAAGACATGGTGCAACGTACCACAAAGGACATACAAGTGATTAGAGACCGGCTTAAGACTGCTCAGTCCAGACAAAAGAGCTTTGTCGACAAAAGAAGGCGAGATTTAGAGTTTCAAGTGGGTGATCATGTATTCCTAAAGGTGTCACCTACACGTGGCATCCAAAGATTTGGAGTGAAAAGAAAGCTCAGTCCTAGCTTCATTGGTCCTTTTGAAGTACTCAAAAGGACTGGTGAGGTCACATACTGACTGGCATTGCCACCGGATCTAGTATGCGTACACAATGTGTTCCATGTCTCCATGCTCAGGAAATATGTATATGATCATACACAGATCATTCGACACGAGAAGTTGGTGTTAAACAAAGATGTGACTTACGATGAGAAGCCAATCAAGATATTGGAATGGAAGGTGCAACAGCTCACGAACCGTCCCATTCACGTGGTTAAAGTCTTACGGAATAACCGCGAAGTGGAAGAAGCCACATGAGAACCGGAAGGAATCATCAGACGGAACTACCCCGATCTTTTCGGTAAGACATTCCCCCCCTAATTATCATATGAATTTGGGGACCAAATTCTTTTTAAGAGGGGGAGGATGAAGCAACGTGGATTTTTTCAAAAAAAAAAAAAATTAAAAAAATAATAATTTAATAAAAACTAATTAAATTATTAGAAAATCAAATAAAAGAGAATTGAATAAAACCCATTAAATGAAAAGAAGTAATGGGCTTTGTTAAATGGACCCGTTAGAAATTAGTGAACCAAAATAGGGATTTTTAAAGGAAGAATAATAGGAAAATACCTTAAATTTGTAATTGAATTATTACTTAAATAGAATAGAGGTATTTAATGCATTAAAAATGAAGTTTGAGTTGGATTGGGATTCCTAAACCTACCCTAATGGGTTGGCCACAAAATTAGCTCCCATCCTAACCCAATTAGGAGATCTCATGCCTAAAAAGGGGAGAGGGAAATAGGAAATTCGGAATAAATAGGAATTAGAGTCATAATAGGAAATAGAATGGGGAGATGCTTAAATACTCCTCTAAAACCCTCATGGCCGGCCCTAGCTCATGCCAAGGGTTTGCTGGACGTGGGAAGGAGCCAAAGGGAAGAAGAATTCGTAGAGAAGAAGGATCCCTCAAGTTCTTCCCCGAGTTCTTCAAGTTCAAACACTAGAAGAGAAAAACCATTAAAGGTAGGCATTCTCAAGAGCAAAATTAATGAGATTTTGACTGTAGATTGTTCCATATACTAGGAACAATACCTTCGAGTTTCATGATTTATCATTGAGTCAATAATTACTTCTTACTTTTCAATGTTCTGCACTCATCCTGACCCCGAACCCCCTTGTTAAATCTTGTTCTCCATGTACACTTGATCTCATGCCACAAAATTTCTATTGGAGATTATAATGGATGTTAGCCTCTGAGAGCCGTAATTTCCATCCATCCTATCATACGAATTAATTCGTTGATCTTATCTATGTACTGTTCTAAGTCCTTCATGAATACCATGACCAAAGCATGTCGAAACCCTGTTTGTTTTCAAATTCCTATTTACTTTAAGTACCCATGTATGTCTAGAACAATTCGCAAATGGTTTCATGGTTTTTCATCACCTGTACAATTAGATATGTTTTCTGAATCACCCTGTGTCAAAATAGGGTCAGGTCCGCAATCCAATGCAATGTACTCCCTGTCGGACTCGAGCACAGACCCTGTGAACGCGATGGCCCGATAGGCCGCGTTCACAGGGGCTGTCGTGACAGTGCCCTCTGTTGCGATCTGATCGCGACAGGGCTTACCGTCGCGATCTGGCTGCCCGGTCTGCCTGAGCCCGTCGCGACCCTCATGCGACCCCGTCGCGACCTGCCTGCCCGAACCAACAAGCCCGTCGCGACCTGTACAAGACCCCATCACGATCTCAGTTGACCCTATCGCGACCCTCATTAGGGTGTGTCGCGATCTGACTTTCTGTATGGAAACCCATCTTTTTGCAAGTCTTGTTGTTCTTCAGCTATTCCCATATCTTGTTAATTATTTTAAACAATGAAAATCGAAGTTGTAAAAATGGAATATATTTTAATTAAATTAAGTCAATCACATGATCTATCTTGTGCATGATTTTCTTATTCACATACACACACACATTGAACCATCCAAATATGGTTTAATTGGCATGAATATGTTACATAATTTATCTGGTAATTTATGTCATTAATTTGCCTCATTTTTAAATAGACTTGTCTACATTTTCACGAGATGCTTTGGGAATACCGTTATCAACGCTCCACTATTCTAGAATTCCTCTAGAACGTCGAGCACTTGTTTCTATATACACGCTCTCTTGACTTGGACAAACTCTCCGTCGGATACTCGTTCTGCCGGACTAGTGAGTCTATGTTCAAGGCCTCCGTATGTCTCCTCTGTCCATAGATTCCCACATGGTCGATGAGCCGGTTGTACCCTGACACCTGTGATACCTTTTATGGATCAACATGATCCAAACGGCTATTAGAAGTTTGCTCTTATCTTGAATCATGCCGGACCTCTAGACCTATGCATAACGTGGCCAGCAGAAAGGTAGTGAGTTCCACCTGACTGCCAACACTACGTGTGCGTGTTGTGCAACTGTTACTATCGCCTGTTTACTAGACGTGTTACATGCAATGTCCACTAGCTCTCATCTATACTATACTCGCTCGTCTATTCACGTTCACTCTACTATCTCGTCTATTCATCTAGTATTCTCATCTATTTCCTGGTACTCTATATTGGCAATTGACTGATTGTCTAAAGATAAACAATATAACCAATGCCTGGCAATATATAAACAGCCCGATCTGGTCCTGGGATGTGCGCCTGAAAGTGCTAGTTCCCATCGGAGTTATTTGGCATTACACTCAAGTGCTATCTATCTCTACTATCTAAATGTCAATCAAAAGTGCTATATTCTCTCATTGTCTACAAGACAAACAAAGTGCTATACTATACTCGTTGTGCTATTGATATACTTGTGCTAATTGTGCTATGGCCATCTTGCCATTTGTGCTATACTTGACACTTGTGCTATATTTGGAAACTTGTGCTATTTTCATCATGTGCTATCCTTCTATCTTTTACTTGACTCTCTCGCTCTGTCATTAGTTACTCTGCTTTTAATACATTAATCATTTAAAGCTTGCTTGACTATTGAGATTTAAGTCCTATTGGGTGTTATCGCTCACCCCGCGTTATTTGTCATTGTGTTCTCAGGTGAGACCGAGGATGAGACATACACTCAAGAGGACAGGAACAACTAGGAGTGAAGTCATGAGTTCCCTAGCACTAGCAAAATGTTAGAGTCTTAGTTAGCATTTTACTTTTATTCAATGTAATTGGGCCTTATAGAATGGCTCTGATATTAGTGGTTGTAACTAGACTTTTGGAAGGTTATTATTGAAATGAATTTGCTTTAGTAATATTCATTGTGTAATGGTTTGATGTCTAGTACTCGCTCTATACCCGTTTGCTTGCAACTGCCTCGCGTTCCGATATTTCGCGTCGGGGCGTGACAATGAAAGTAGGGAGCCAGTCTTCAAAGGTGAAACCTGGCATTTCATAAACTTCAAGGAATGCCCTGATGGACAGGAATTCCCTTAATAGGTTCATATGGTGTTCTGAGTGGTAGATGAATGCATATCAGAATGGAGGAAGGAGTTTTGCAGGATTGTCTTTCAACATGTGCCCACTTTTTTATGAAAGTTGTATGTTGGGAATTATTTCTGATAAGGAGAGGGTGGATTTGCCTATTATAGATGTGGAGGCAGTAGGAAGACAAAAAATAAATGAGGAGGTTGGGTGTGGAGAGTGGGTGTGATTTCCTTGGATTGTTCAAATTGGTATTTCAAAGGATAAATTTTGAATGACACATTGTCAAAGGAAATTGACTGATCCTCTGGAATAAATGTAGAGGGAGGAGGATTAGATGAGGTAGAAGGTGGAGGTTGCTCATCAGTGGAAGGAGTAGGAGCAGTGAGTGAAATAGGAGGAGATGAAGATATAGGGGGTGTTCTGATTGAGAGGGAGCAGGATCAGTGGTAGTGGTAGGAGCAGGATCTATGGTAGTGGTAGGAGGAGGATCATGTGGAGGAGAGGACACAGATGACCATTTTTATGGAGTCTTCTCTTCAGCTTCCTCTCTTAAAGGTCTTGATCTTAGACCTGACATCAACATCTGAATGTTGAGACTCTAGAGGTCTTTTAGGCCTAGATTCCTTAGGAGACTGTTGTTGCTGCTTAACTTCCTCTACTACTGCTGCTGAAGATTGCTCTATCACAAATTGTTGTTGCTGCTCATCCTTCTACTGAACTTCCACAATTGCCCTTAGGGGCAGATCTTCCTTCGGCTCTTCCTCTTGCTACTGCTGCTGCTGATGCTCTTGCTCTACCTGCTACTCTTGGTCAAACTATTGTGCTGGATGTTGCTCTTCTTGATGAGTAGATGAGGGTGCAGATGGCTGTTTAGTGCCCTGTTAGCAGACTAACTGAAGTAAAAGGTCCTTCATTTTCCGGACCTCATCAGCCATAACATCAAACTTTGCATCCAAAAATTCCACTTATATATGTAGGATTGACAAGCTCTCTTGCTGCTTCGTCAGTAAATCCAATATAGTATTCATACTATTGCTACTCTCCCCCTGAGATCTTGGTCGGGTCTCAAACTGAGAGGGGAGGAATGGTGCTGCCTTTCCTCAAATTCTTGCCATATAGGAGTAGATCTGGAAATGTTATCTTGTTCTTGTGCTACTCCCTTCCTCTTAAATCTCTTAGCACCTGATTGATGGTCTCTGCAGATGCATCTTGTCCTGGAGAAGAGGCAGGAACATGCTCTTGATGGAATTTCTCTTGTTCTGGTTGCTCTTGTTCCTGTTGTTGTACTTGATGTTCTTGAGTAGAGGCTTCCATTCTATCTTCTTCTCTGGCTTCTTTTTCTTGTTGAGTTGCTGGAACAGATGATAGATCTAATGCTTCATCAGGAAACACTTCATGGGTGCACTAGGGCACAGATTCCTTAACCCATAAGTTCTGGGCCTTGTCTTCCAAGATGTAGTGGCTTCTCCTCAAGGTAGATAAGCCAATCTTTTCATTTACCCCAGTTGAAATTTCCTCACTTAAATCCACTAAAAAATTCTTAAAAATCAAAGATAGCAGTGGTCCATATGGGAGGGACTCCTGCAAATTCTTTGATGCTATCATTTTCTCCAAAATGACTACTGGCAGGTTAACTTTATGCCTCTGAATAGCCCAAATTAATAAACTACCATCCCTTGAAGTAATGGAGGAATGTGTGCCAGCCATGGGTGTAATAATCTTGGTGATCACTGAATGGATAATCCTTTACTCTGTAGACAACTCATTGACTAACAGACCTTTTTTGCTTACTGTCCCCAGATTTCCAATAATCCACATTTTCTGCTTTTCCAAAGGGACAATCTTACTTAGCTTGTGCCTGGAGTTGGGACAGCCCAATAGTTCTACCAAAAGCTCTTTAGAAACAATAACCTTGGTGCCCTTCACACATCCTGCGATTGAACTCCCTGAGGAGACCTGGAGGGTGACAAAGAATGCCTTAAGGGCACCTTCGAAAGAGGGTTCAGAGATCCTGCATAGACTAGCCCAACCCATTTCCTCTAGAGTTTCTGCTACCCACTCTAAGCTACCATGTAACTGAGAAAAGTCTACGACCATCCCTGGACAGATGGAAAACATGGCAAGGGAATGGCGCTGGAACTGCTCAGGGGTGAGCATGGTTCCCTCAAAAACCTTGGAGGATGCCATCCAGATAGAAAAGAGATAGAGAGGATTGAGAGAATTGTCGAAGGAGTGAAAGGAATGTAGTTTAGAGATCAAAGATCCTACCTTTCTGCATAAGCTCTAAAGAGGGTTCCAGAGATGAACAGTGTGCGCGGGAAGAGGAGGAAGATGACTGGAGAGTTGGAGGGAAAGTTTGAAAGGGTGTTTTCGGACAGGAAGGGGTTGTCCTAATATAGAGACTGAAAAGTAACTGACCAGATATTTTAGGGTGAACGGATGCGATTGAATGACTGAACCGTTGCGTAATAAATTTTCATTTATTATTTTAAATTAATAAGCACCTTTTCAGACTCCAACTCTAGAAAGTCAGATTGTATCTCCGACTTCACAAGTCGAATTGCATAAATATGTCATGAGTCTGATAGACTTAGACTTCATGAGTCGCAGTGCTAGGACTTAGAGAATTTCGCGGAGAATTCATAACATACAATTCAAGTATGAATTTGTCACAGCATTTTAATCAAGATTACACATGCCTATTTCTCTTCCAATAGATGTAAATCTATCTTCAGGAATGGGTTTGGTAAAATTATCAGCAAGTTGATTTTTTGTAGATACAAATTTAAGTAAAATATCACCATTACTTACATGTCCCTGATAAACTGATGTCTAACCTCAATGTGCTTTGTCCTTGAGTGCTAGATAGGATTTTTGGTTAAATTAATTGTGCTTTTATTGTCACACACATTGGAATTTCTTGAAGTATGTGACCATAGTGTTCCAATTGGTGTTTGATCCATAGTAGCTGACTACAGCAACTTCCAGCTGCAATGTATTCAGCTTCTATTGTGGATAATGCCACTGAATTTTGCTTTCTAGAAGACCAAGATATCAGGCAACCTGCAAGTAATTGACAAGTATGACTAGTGCTTTTTCTATCTATTTTACATCCAGCATAGTCAGCATCACTGTATCCAATTAATTTGAAATCTGAATATCTGGGATACCATAATCCTAACTTACTTGTATTTATAAGATATCTAAAAATTTCTTTTAACAGCATGAACATGTGATTCCTTAGGATTAGTTTGAAATCTTGCACACAAACATACACTGAACATTATATCTGGTCTACTAGCAATGAGATAGAGCAGTGATCCTATCATGCCTCTATAGATCTTTTGATCTACTTTCTTGCTAAGTGGATCACTATCTAACTTCATTCCTAAGCTCATGGGTGTTCCTAAAGGCTTACACTTGTCAAAACCATATTTAGAAAGTAAATCTGAAATATATTTGGATTGACAAATGTGAGTACCTTCCTTGGTCTGCTTAATTTGCAACCCAAGAACATAATTAAGTTCACTCATCATGCTCATTTCAAACTCACTTTCCATAAGATTTTCAAAGAATTTACAAAGTGATTCATTCGTAGATCCAAAAATAATGTCATCAACATATATTTGAACAATTAAGATTCCTTCTGAGAATTTATTAATAAATAATGTGCTATCAACTTTACCTCTTATAAAATCATGTGATATAAGATAAGTACTTAATCTTTCATACCAAGCTCTTGGAGCTTGTTTCAGACCATAAAGTGCCTTCTTTAAACGGAAAACATGATTTGGATATTTAATATCTTCAAAACCTAGTGGTTGCTCAACATAAACTTCTTTTATGAAACTATTCAGAAACACACTTTTAAGATCCATTTGAAATAAATTGATGTTTAGAGAGCATGCATATGCTAACAAAATTCCGATTGCCTCTAATTTAGCTACTGGGGCATATGTTTCATCAAAATCAATGCCTTCCTCCTGGGAATACCCTTGTGCTACATGTCTGGCCTTGTTCCTGGTGATTACTCCTAATTCATCCATTTTGTTTCTGAACACCCATCTGGTCCCAATAACTGGAAGGTTAGAAGGTCCAGGGACAAGAGTCCAAACTTGGTTGTGTTGGAACTGATTAAGTTCCTCTTGTATAGCAAGGATCCAAGATTCATCAGCCAGTGCATCATTGATTGTCCTAGGCTCAATTTGAGAGACTAAAGCAGAAAAATCATAGGAAATATGCATACCTCTTGTTCTTACCCTATCTTGAGGATCACCTATAATATTTTCTCTTGGATGATCTCTGTGATACCTTAATTCTTTAGGTAGTCCTTCTTGCTGTTCTTCTTGCTGTTGAAGTTCTTCTAGTGGAGGATCTTCCTTTTCTTCTTCTTTTTCTTTATCTTCAAGAGATGTTTTCTGCAAATCCCTGCATAAATCTTCAACACAATATTCTTCTCCTTCTACTCTTTAAATAGAAGGGTTAGTCTTATCAAATAATATATGCACAGTTTGTTCTATGGTTAAAGTTCTCCTATTAAAAACTTTATATCCCCTAGGTTTTGAAATATATCCTAACAAAAATCCTTCATCACTTTTAGCATCTAGCTTTCCTAAATTATCCTTACCATTATTCAAAATGAAACACTTACAACCAAATGGTCGAAGATGACTGATGTTGGGCTTCTTTTCTTTGTAATGCTCATATGGGGTCTTCTTTAGAATTGGTCTGATCATGCACCTATTGATGATGTAGCAGGCTGTGTTGACTGCTTTTGCCCAGAAATATCTTGGTAAATTGTATTCTGTGAGCATAGTTCTGGCCATGTCTAGCAGTGTTCTATTCTTTCTTTCTGCTAATCCATTCTGTTGGGGTGTTCTTGGCGCTGAAAAGTAATGTTCAATTCCATTCTCTTCAGAGAACTTCATGAACTCTTCATTCTTGAATTCTCCACCATGATCAGATCTGATTCTGACAATCTGAAATTTCTAATTATTTTGTACCATTTTGCTGAACTTCAAAAAAGCTAAAAAGGTTTCTGATTTGGCTTATAAGAAAGACACCCAGTATATCTTGAGTAATCTTCTACTATTACATAGCCATATACCTTTCCTCTAAGACTGACTGTTCTTATAGGTTCAAACATATCCATATGAATTAGCTTCAAAGGGTTGGAAGTTGTGACAATTATTTTGGACTAAAATGAAGTCTTGGTTTGCTTCCCTTTTGCACAAGCTGTACATATTCCAATTTCTTGAATTTCATTTTTGGAAGACCTTCAACTAGGTCATGCTTAATCAATTTCTTGATCACTGAAGTTCTTGCATGCCCCAATCTTCTATGCCACAAATTAGGTTCTTCACTCTTGGTAGTTACAAGACATAAATTTATTTCTTTTAATTCTGCCAACTATAATGTGTACAAATTCTTTACTCTCTGAGCCTCAAACACAGTTTTTCCATCCTTTTAAATAATACATTTATCATTCTAAAATTTTACTATGACCCTTATTACATAGTTGACGGATGCTAATGAGATTATGCTTCAATCCTTCTACATACAGGACATCTTCTATCAAATTCTTTTCTTCAGTTCCAACTGTCCCACATCTTAAGACTTTTCCTTTACCATTATGTTCATAAGTGACCTGACCACTTTCATCTCTAAAGCTTCTGAACAACTTCCTATCACCTATCATATGCCTTGAGCACCCACTATCCAAATACCATTTAAATGCTCTCAGCCGACCCTGCAAATAAAATTAAGTTGTAACTTTTGGTACCCAAATTTTCTTGGGTCCTTGATGGTTAGTCTTAGGAATCCAGCGCAAATGTCTGGTTGAGCATGTGCAAATAGTGTGTCCTAATTCATTGCAGTGACTAAAACATAAATCAAAAGCATTGTTAATGTGTGCAGTGTTATTAAATTTCTGTTTTTGTTTATAAATGTGTTGATTAACCTTTTTAGGATTTTTAATTCCTTTTTCTTTTACAACTTGAGGTGTTGGATATTTTTCGGGATACACAACATTTTCTTCATTATGAGGAGGTGTATATCCTAATCCATATTTTTTCTTACCTGTCCTAGAGCCTTTTAGTCTAACAAACAGGGATGTTTTACAATTGGAGATTTTCTCTATAGTAGCTCTTAGGTAGTTATTTTCTTCTTTTAATTTTTCTTCATCCTTAAGTTCTTTTAAATTTGATTCTATTTCCATGATCTTATTGTTTTTTTTTTAAGTTCTCATACAATAGTTCATTTGCTCTTTTAGTTTCACTTAGACTTTGTCCTAACCTTTCTGCTTCATTTTTTAGAAAGGTATTATCATTTTCTTGATTTAGCAAATTTAACATAACTATCTTCATTTGTTTGACTAATGTTTTGTATTTTCCATACAACTCATTGAAAGCATCTTCAAGACTATTAGAATCAGATTCAGAACATGAAGTAAACGATGTTTTAGAATTTACCTGATCTAGTCCTGCCATGAGGGATAGATTTGCCTTTTCTTCTTCTTCATATTCTGAGCTTGAGGAGTCTGAACTGGTGGCTTCTTCATTAAACCATGCTGCTGCCATTGCCCTTTTCTTGTATTTTTTGAACTTCTTTTCTTTTCCTTTCTTCTTGTTGGATCTTTCTGCTTGATCCTTCTTCTTCAGCTTAGGACATTCAGATTTGTAATGTCCTGGTTGGTTGCATTCATAGAAGGTTGGCTCCTTCTTATCTTTCTTGAAAAATCTCTTGGAGCTGAACTTCTTCATCTTTGCAAGAATTCTTTGCAATTTCCTTGACAGCATTGCCTCATCATCACTGTCATCTGACTTCTCCTTGGAGTCTTCAGATGAAGAGGAATCTACAACCTTCAAAGCATTTGGCATTTTCTTTTTCGAAGAATTTTCAGAAAATTTTTCCATGTTAATTTCATGAGCCATTAAGGATCCAATTAACTTATCAAAGGAGAGTTGAGTTAGATCATGTGCTTCCTCAATGGTAGTGACCTTAGGGGTCCGAACATTAGTTAAAGATCTTACAATTTTTCTTACTGTTTCTTCATTAGAAAGAACTTTTCCTAGAGAACATAGTCCTACTATTATGTTTGAAAACCGATTGTACATCTGAGTAATGTTTTCATTAGGAACCATTTTAAATTGTTCATATTAAGATATAAGAATGTCTATTCTAGTTTGTTTAACTCTATCGGTTCCTTCATATGTAACTTGTAGTTTGTCCCACATTTCTTTTGTAGTTCTACAAGTAGATAATCTATTAAATTCTCTTTTAGAGAGGGCACAACATTGATAATTTTTAGCTTTATAATTTAAAGACATATTCCTTTTATCAGCTATGGAAAGATCAGATGTGGATTCACCAATAATTTGGAAATCACATTGTTCTATTACCTGCCACAGATCAAATTTTGTACCTCTGATGAAGCACCCCATCCGCATCTTCCAATACTAATAATCCTCACCATCAAAGAATGGTGGCCTTGTAATAGACTGGCCTTCATAGTTGTGAGCTTTAGCAACCATCTCTTCTCAAATCTTTAGATTCTTCTGAAAAGACCTCACTCTGATACCACTTGTTGGACAGAGATGGCACTAATGATGTCCTAGAGGGGGGTGAATAGGACTTCTTGTGCTTTTAATATTTTTATCTGAAATTAAACAGCACTAAACAAATATGTTAGATTTTAGTGTAGTGTGTGATTCAAGTGTAAATTGGCGGAAACAATCACATAAGTGCACAAGGAGTTTTATCCTGGTTCGGCCCTTCCCACATGGAAGTCCAATATCCAGTCCTCAAGCCAAACACTTGATATTTCACTAACTTCCAAGAGAACTTGGCCTTCTCTCACCTTTGAGAGGTATTACAAGCCCACTTGCTCCCAAGCAAGTCTTCCCTTACTAGGGGTACAAGACTACCTTTCACAAGGTCTTCCCTACATAAGAGGGGAACAACATGAACAATCCTCTTCCAGGATTTACACAGAAAGAAAATGTTAAGACCCTTGTGTGTTTGCCTCAAGAATGAGCAAACACACTAAATTTAGAAAGGAGAAAACAGTAAGACTTGAAATTCAACTCCTTTCAAAACTACAGAGGTGGATAGAAAGATATCAATTACAAATGCCACCTAAAACAAGACTTCTGTGAGAAAGGAGAGAGCTTGGAGAATTTCTGAATGTGGAGCTCTCAATCTTGTAGCTTGGAAGAAGGCTTGTGGAGTTCTCTTTTTACTAAGAGAAGGCAGTTGAGAGTTGAAGGAGTTTATAGCTGGTCTATTCAAATTCTAAGTGTTCAGATCCCTTATGAGTATCTATGTATCTATATGTTCTTCTTTCAAACTTTGGCTTCTTTTATACTCTTCAGAAGAATGTAGCCATTTAAAAAATAGCCATTGGGGATCTGGCCGTTTGAGGAGAGACCTTTGATCCTTTGGATGCTGGTTGAGGTTATTGTTCTCCATATGTCCTTCTGTCTTTGTCTCTTTCCAATGACTTTAGACGAGGTTTGCAGCTTCACAACTTAGGGGTCAACTTCCAATTAATTACTCTGAGAAAGACCATGCTGAAAACATGCCTAATAAATATCCTGCGCAAAGACATGACAAAAAGATAGGGTACCTCCATACTTTCTAAGGTAGGTAAGTCATCGAAAAATAAAAAGTATGGAAACCTCGGACAGAAAGCTTTTAAGACCAATAAAGAATGGACAGACAGTTTGCAACAAAAGGTATGGGTAGGTTCTGACAGTGGTAGGTGAGCCTCTGTCAGATGCCATGCATTCTGAAAATAATAAATGCAACATATCTTCTGAAATTAAGAAAATCCAGACTACTGTCATGAAACAAGGGATCAATTTGAACATATGTATCAAATATATTCATTTGGCAATTTTAGAAGAATATTTTGAGTATGATATGTCTTATCATGTCAGAGTATATTAAATAATGATAATTTGATAGACAGAGAAAATATTCAGTCAATGTAATTTCTGACAGAAATCATATTAAGAAGATAAGATGATATGCAATCAACATTTCATAAGATGATAACATATTATCAGCATAGAAGAAAAAATTACAAGTACAGGACTTGTTAGTGAAGTCATATTCAAAAGAGAGTGTACTTCGAATCTAAGAGTCGGAGACAAAAACATAAGAATAAACTGATTCGACTTCATCAGAAGTTCCATTGAGATTATATCATTCGACTTAGAAAGTCGGATAGAAATGTATTAGTAAGTCATAATTTGACTTCCATGGAGTTAACAAAACAAGATAGAGAATTTGACTTTAGAAGTCGGGTACAGAAGAGTTCGATTTCACAAAATTGAAGTCCAGAATGAAGTATCTGACTATATAGAGTCGGATTAAGAGAAGTTAGATTTCTAAAGTATTCGACTGTATGAAGTCGGAGTGGATAGTCGGAGACATTGGAGAAGTCTGGACTTAGAAAATTTTTTGAGATGATTTTGTGCAGAATTTTTCGAGTCAAAGGAAGTCGGAGTCCAAAGTCGGATTTATTGAGACACATACTGTAGTGTGTGGACTTAGAAAATTTTCAAGATAGAGTTTGTCCAAACTATTTTCTGTGGCATATGTATTAGTGTATTTAATTTGTAAAGATTCATTTAAAATGTTTTGTCATAACAAAAACAATGTTGCAATAATTTAAAAACTTAAATTAGTTTCTTAGGATTAGTTGCTCAACAGTTATATCTTCTACCTACGAACGGAAGTGTGGAAGTAAAGCTACTAACTAGCAATGGTATGGAAGTACAGCGCGGTCGGAAACTACGTACAACTGCTCGTCATGATCACCACATGGCTAGCAACACAGATAGGGGGAAACCCTGCCTGGACATGAAACACTAGCTACAGAAGACACTACCACTAGTCAACCGGTCAGGTGCGTCCACTAAAGTCTTATCCTCGACCCAAGTTCAAACCTCCATGTCTCGTCAGAGTGAGGCTGGACATGAAGTACACAATAGTAACCACTGTCATCTAGCTGGACTACGGTCCCACGCCTAGCCTCTCTAGGCAGTTCCGGGGCCGCAAAGCGTGAGCCAGTGAGAAAAGTACTAGCTAGCTTGCACCAGGTAGATCTCCAGCCGTCCTTGGTGTCCCAGGCTAACCAAGAGAGCTCTACAAACAACTCGACGCCACTATCCTGACCACCATTTTCCCCTCAACTCTAGAGTCTGTGACTCGAGTACGCTGGTCACCCCGAATGCTCCCTCTCAGGTGTACGAGGACGGGGGTCCCAGGCAACAGTAACAACCTCTCTCATGGGACAAGCCCTCAGGTGCCGAGCACCAGGCGAACGACTAGTGTAGAACCGTACTAGGGAACTAGCACAGGTGCCACGGGTACAGTAAGAGGCGGAAAGCGGCGAAGACTCCACAAAAATGCAGAACTTCGCAAGATCTACCTCTCTCTACTGTAGTCGCGACGCATCAGGATGTCGCACCATGTCGCGACACTGTCCCGGCGGCCCAAGCCATCGCGACCTTGTTGCGACGCACAAGAGCGTCGCGATGATGTCACGGGGGCCATGCCGATCACGACATCATTGTAACCTCTATAGCGGTCGCGTCTTCAGCCGAGGGAGATTCCGGAGTAGTCATCCTAGAGACCACCCCAAAAACACGATACAAGCAATCCACAGGGGGAGGGGAGCATGCTCAACATGTATGAAAGCCATTAAACCATGAAAACCACCATTAAAACCCCACAAACATGGATTTACAAGAATCTACGCTCGATGGAAACCTCACTCAACCATGAGCGTGGTTTTCACACTCCCACAACCCAAACCACGGGAAATATGATCTCAAGGGGGAGGGGAGCATGCTAGGGAGAGAGGATCAAGGGTCCGTACCTCCACAAGTAGAGCCGACCTGTTGGGGCCTTCACGTCAGAATGACCACCTCCTCCTCGCTCTAAGCACCACGAACACGTCCCCTGCACGAACAGGATGACTCCACCTCAGCACGAGCACCACGAGCATAAAGAACTGTTGAGAAATCGCAAAAAGCTCGAGAGGGTAAGAAGAGGGAAGAAGAAGAAGAGAAAAGGGAGAGAGGGGGAGAATGGGGAACAGGCTCGGTTTTAAACCGACGGCCTCAAAGATGGGACAGGTCGGCCCGGCACGACGACAACCATGTTGCGACGCCCCTGGGCATCGCGACCATGTCGTGACGGCCACCCCTGGCGCGACCCGAAAAGGTGGTCAAATCTCGAAGATCGGGAAACCATAACGTGACGACCTGACAGGTCATGTCAACACTGTACGTACCTTCCACCCGACACGACCATTCTGGCATACAAGACAAGGGTCGCGTCTGTCAGAAAAGCAGTTGCGACGCCTCCAGACGCCGCGACCATGTCGCGACAGGCTCCCCTGGCATGACCAGGCTGCCTATCGTGACCCTATGGACAAGGCCAAGAGCCCAGGAGAGCCGGGTCTTACATCCCACCCACCTTAAGAAATTTCATCCTCATAATTAAAAAAAAACTTGGTCTCAAACTAGAAAGCAATACAAGGAGAAATAAAATACCAATCAATCAAACAAATAGGAGAACTGCTCTCTCATCTCATCCTCGCGGTCCTAGGTGGCCTCGCCACCGATGTAGTTCTCCCAAACGACCTTGACCAGCGGAATCAGCTTCCCGTGCAACTATTGCACTCTGCGGTGGACAACTCTGACCGGGTACTCTGGCACTGACAAGTCTGGCACTACCTAAAGCTGTGAGTAGTCCAACACGTGCGATGGATCTGCAATGTACCTCCTAAGCTGGGAAACGTGGAAAATACTATGGACACCTGCCAACTCTGCTAGAAGACTCAACCTGTAAGCAACCTAGCCGATCCTCTTTGTGATAGGGAAAGGCCCAATGTACCTCGGACTGATTTTTCCCTTCCTTCCAAACCTCATAACACCCTTGGTCGGTGAAACCCGCAAGAAAACAAGGTCACCTACACTGAACTGCAACGACCTCCTGCGGACATCTGCGTAGCTCTTCTGCCTACTCTGCATTGTCTGAAGCCTCTGACTGACAAGTCTGACTGTATCTGCACACTGCTGCACCATCTCTGGTCCCAAAAACTGCCTCTCTCCAACCTCGAACCATTGAAGTGGTTTCCTACACTGGCGACCATGCAAAGCCTCGTATGGTGCCATTCCGATGCTCGAGTGATAACTATTGGTGTAGGCGATCTCTACCATCAGAAGGTGCGACTCCTAGGTGCCACTCCAGTTCAAACTGCACGCTCTCAGCATATCCTCCAAAGTCTGAATTGTCCTCTTTGACTGACCATCTGACTGCGGATGATACGCTTTACTTAACCTCAACTCTGTACCAAGAGCCCTCTGCAGACTGCGCCAAGACACGGAAGTAAACCTCAGATCTCTGTCGGAGACGATTGAAACTGGGGTTCCGTGCAAGGGAACAACTCGGTCCACGTACAGCCTGGCTAACCTGTCCACTGACCACAACATCTTGACTAGAAGAAAAGGGAAGAAGAAGTCAATCGATCCATGATCACCCAGACACCATCATGCCTCTGCGGAGTACAAGGCAAACCAACTACAAAGTCCATGGTGATATCATCCCATTTCCACTCGGGAATGGGCAACGACTGCAGCTCACCACCAGGATGCTGATGCTCAGCCTTCACTTGCTGACAGGTAAGTCACCGAGCTACAAACTCTACCACGCCCCTCTTCATCTCTGGCCACCAGAAGAACCTTCTCAAGTTATGGTACATCTTAGAGGAACCAGGATGAACTGCATACCTCGACAGGTGAGCCTCTGACAAAAGCGCTTGGCGCGCATCACCGGGAACATACAGTCTACCTCTAAATATGACCTCACTGTCCTCATCTTGCATCTACAAAATATTTGCCAACTCTGAGTTTACCTACTATGCCTGCAACACCTATCGGTACACTGACGGATGAACTGACAAGATGGTCATCACTGCACGGTCCATGTGCCTCGAAGGGTAGAAAACTCCCTAAGACAGATCCTCAAATAATATCCACTCTCTGACCAACAATGAATTCAGGTGAACACGCATGCTTAAAGCATCTGCCACGACATTAGCCCTTCATGGGTGATAGGAGAGGGTAAGGTCAAAGTCCTTCAAATACTCAATCCATCTATGCTGCCTCAAGTTCAAATCCTTCTGAGTGAAAATGTATTGCAAACTCTGATGGTCGGTGAGGATCTTGAATGCCTCGCTGTACAAATAGTGCCTTCACAACTTCAAGGAGAACACCACTACTGCTAACTCTAAGTCATGGGTAGGGTAGTTCTCCTCATGCTTCTTGAGCTGCCGAGAAGCATGGGCAACAACCCCACCATGCTGCATCAGCACGACACCCAAACCTGATCTCGACGCGTCGGTGTAGACCACGAAACCTCCGCTACCTGAAGGCAAGACCAACACTGGCACTGAAGTCAACCTCGTCTTCAGCTCCTAGAAAATCCGCTCACAGTCCTCTGACCAAACAAATCTTCCGTCCAGTTTCGTCAAACTGGTCAACGGCTTGGAAATCCGGGAAAAATCCTAGATGAACCTCCTGTAGTAACCTGCCAAGCCCAGAAAGTTGCGAGCCTCTAACACTGAAGTGGGCTGCTCCGATGACAACAATGCCTCCATGGAATGGTCCACTGCCACACCAGAACCTAACATCACATGACCGAGAAAGTGCACCTCCCTCAGCCAAAATTTGCACTTGTCGAACTTGCACTCCCCATGGAGAATGACTCAGACAAATGAATCCCAACTCAAGCAACTCCTGCAACTGGGGCTTCAACTCGCGCAGCTCCGCTGAAGCCATCCAGTAAGGTACCTTGGACAAAGGCGTCATACCATGCAAAATCTCGATGGAGAAATCTACCTTCTGCTCCAGTGGCAACACAGGTAGATCTTATGGGAAAACATCAGAGAACTCACAAACAAAGGGCACAACAAAAACTGACGATCCTCTAGGCTCCAAGGAACAAATAGAAGCAAGGTATGTCACACAGCCATCACAGATCAAACGACGAGCTCTACAAAAGGAAATAAAGGGTCGACGGGTAGAGCGGATACCTCGGAAGCAAAGAACGGGTGCTCCAGGTACCTCAAACCGAATGGTCTTCCGCTAATAATCAACCACAGCTGAGTGAGCCTCCAACCAATCCATGCCCTGGATGACGTCAAAGTCACGAAGCTGCAACGCATACAACCTGGCTGGCAACTGGTGTCCCTAGACCTCAACTGTGACGCCCTCCAGGTAACCAAAAGAACGCATGTAATCACCGGACAAGAGATCAACCATCACATCACACTGCCTCTCAGGCGTATGACGTACTAGAGACTCATAAAACTCCTCAGAAGTAAAACAAAGAGAAACACCGGGGTCAACCAAAATACGAGCAGCTCTACCAAGGATAGGCAAGGTACCTATAACTAGGTTCGATGCCTCGGCCTGCTCCCTGGTAAGAGCCATCACACGACCATGACCACGCCCATGCTGCGGTGCCTGCTGGGGCTGCTGCTGCTGCGGTGGCTGCTGGTGCTGGGGAAACTGCTGCTGTTGCTGGTATGGTTGGAACTGCTGATGCTGCTGAAACTGCTGAGGCTGCAAATGGTACTACCCCTATTGCTGTTGACGAGGTGCCTACTGCTGAGGTGGGAACTAGTACTACTGTAGCTGCTGCACGTACTGCACTGGCTGCTGCGACTACTGGACTAGCCCCATCGGGCTATCCCTCCTGAAGTGGCCTTGCAAACCACAAGTGTAGCAAACTGCCTCCTGTCTGCCCTACTCAACTCCCTACTGGATTGACTGCTCCGCGAACCTCGACTGTCATTTCCGTTGCTTCCCCTGACCACCACTACGTGTGGTCATCTGCTTGAACCTCGAGCGCAAACCTGAACTGCCTGAGCCCGAAAAAGAAGAAGTCACACTACCGCAACTACCTACAGGATGTTGGTACGACAAGCACCAAGAAGAGGCTTGTAACACCCCAGAAATATAGTGATTTAGAATTAAAGGAGAATAAATAAATTTTGTGATTATTGGATCCATAAAACTTACGTACCATTATCGTACGAGAGGAAACACATCGAGAAAATTGTTAACGCGGGAAAAATAACCCAACCATAAATTAAATAAACATGTTGGAGAGACATACAACATTATGTATTAATAACCCATTAACAAGATTGGCCAATGGAGTACATTTGGCCAAGGATAAAAATTAGGACAAGAAAATATCAAGAAATTCGTGTATGTAATTATGCAATAATTAGGGAGGGCAATTGAGGGTTAAAATATAGGTGATTAGTCATGTAAGGTAAGCCAAAACTGAACCCAACCCTAAGAGGTGGTTTCCTAAATCTTTGTTACCTCTTTTGGGTGAGAGAATCCCAGATTTTATGGAAAGTAGGAAACAGAATTCGCAGCCCCTTTCCTAGTCCCGTTAGGACTTGTAAATACACCCTAAATCTATAAGAACTCGTCCTTAAACTCTTGGGGAAGGTTTAGCAACAAGTTGGGGTCGTGAGCAGCAAGTTTGGAGCGCTGGGGAAGAGGAGGACAGCTGGGGAAAACGTGCTCTTCCTCAACCTCGCTCTGCATCAACCCAGAAAACTGCAGAGAGTTATTAGCATTCAAAGGTAGGCATTCTCGGGCCAAGATTAAAGAAAACCAACACCATCATGTAGATCTTGGATTCTAGGTTCATTTTCACTTAGTTTGACTAATTTTTATGGAGTATACATTGCGTATTCGTAGTTGTCCCAAAGTCGCGCATAGTTAGGGCTTTTCCCGTTCTTCTTATTATGCACATTATTCAAGACCAAATTAGATTAAACTACCTTCATGAAAGTTCTTCTACTTGTAGTCACGATCATCTATTGTGTTGGACATTTTGTCCAAACGTCTTTCCTTAGAGAGTTATAAGCATGGTAAGAGAGTCTCTGCATGATACTGCGATTTCGGGCTACACATAGCTTTATGTTCTTCACATGTTTTCTTGGGATTCAAGACCAAATTGGATTAAACCACCAACATCAATGTTCTTCTACTAGTTGTCCTCGTCATATTTCGTGTTGAATGTTGTGTCTAAATGTCATTCAATATAGAGTTATAAGAGGGACAAGTAAATCGCTGCATGAGATGTATTTTCAGGTTACACTTGACCTATATGTATTTTTCTGGGAAGGCCTCTAGTGTCGACACTACTTGATCTACTGTCGACACACTGTCCTAAATTGGCCCAGAAGGGTTTCGGGGAAGGCCTCTAGTGTCGACACTACTTGATCCTGTGTCGACACTACTTGATCTAGTGTCGACACACTGTCCCATATTGGCCAGAAGGTTTTCTGGAAGCTGTCTCTAGTGTCGAAACTACTTGATCTAGTTTCGACACTACTTGACCAGTTTTGCATTATTTTGTCTTGTGTCGACACCAGTAATGGGTGTGTCGACACTACCCTTTGCAAAAATTGCATATTTTGGGTCCGATCATTACATGATGTCTACTAGCATGTGCATGATGTTATATAGTATGCATGGACCTAAAAGAAATCAACCCATTGAAAAATGGTAATGATATAAATATGATTCTAATGTGTAATTATGATTGTCCTTATGTCATTGGATTATCTTGTGATCTTTCCTATTGTTAATTGATATGATAAGAATATGATGTGAATATGGGGATGAATACATGTTAGTTTGGACTTGTTAGTGAAGTTAATATCATGATTTGCATATGAGTTTCAATAGTTACATACTTTCCGTTGTTCAATTAATTATTTGTCCATATGCATACATGCTAGGAAAGATCCGTGATTCGTCACTTACACATTTGTACGACTAGGCACACCCTTCTTGGGGAATTGGGAAGCACATGTCCTGCATACGATCTGTCTCTAGAAACATCCTCGTGTCAAGACATTAATGGATTATGAAACATGATACGTCATTTTACTGTCTTTTGTTCTCTTGAGCTATTTGCCATACCTTGACTTTATGAATGATCTTTATGAATGATCATGTTCCTTTTACTATGAGCTGTCATTGAAACTCTGTGGCCATAATATGAATATGTTTGTTTGGCACAATATGGGACTTCGGTCCATTTGACTAATGCCTGTGCAAAAGGGGGCCTGGTCCAGTCCTGGGGAGGAGCGCCCCAACGTACTTGTTAACCACGGGAGTATGGACTTCTGGTGCTTGGCATAGCACAACGAATAAGCAAGATTAGTGGAAATGTGCCTTCGTTTGATATGATAAGTTTGATTTGATCTGATATGATAAGACTTGATATGATACGTCTGTTCACGTGAATACGTGATATCTGCGAATATGCCCAATCTCTTTTGATATGATTCTACTCTTGAAATATCTGTCCGTTGTATATGCAACTCGACATTTGATCTGATATGATATCCGTTCTACTCTGCTATTCAATCTATTAGTATTGCATGCATTGTCATCATGTTCATGTGCATATCTGCCTATTTAAAATGTTAATCATGGATATTAGTGCCCTCACAATATTGACATGTAAATCCTACTGAACTAGTTCGCTCACCCTATCATCATGCCCTTTTCAGGTAGTGATGAGGAACCAGTGGAGTCCGATGGGGCCGGGCAAGAGTGATGAGCACCCGCTATATGAGGAGTTGACAGTTTAGAAATAGACATTTGAGTAGTCTATGTAATAGTGAAACTTTTCTGGAAGTTTTATTGAATAATGGACCCTTTAGCTGGTTCTTCTTATGTAAGGTTGTAACTAGTTGAATGGAATGGAATAAAGTATACTTTTGATGACCATACTATAGTCTCGAATGTGTTATTATATTCAATTGTGACTCTGCGCTATTCCACTGTGATACGCCTATTTGTATCGTTCACGTCCCCCGGTATTTATTCCGTTGCTAAATATCGGGGCGTGACAGTTGGTATCAGAGACAACTTTAGGGTCCAAGGGAAATAGGAACGTAGAATGAAACTAGATCACACGAGTCAAAAATCTGTCGTACCTAATGTGAGCTTGGGTAGAACCATGGGAATAGAAGACACATGTGATATAATTAGATGACTGACTTATATTATTATCTTGAAGGTACTTATTACCTCAATGGCCGCTGAACGTGCCCAGGCTAGGGACATGCAACAAACAATATAGAACTTGACTTAGGCTATCCTGCAAGCCACCAAGGGTGGAGGTAACCGCGGAGCCGGTGATCTCCATCGGAATTTTCGAAATATGGATTCGCCTAGGTTTGGAGGGAGTACTGATCCAGATGTTGCTGAACACTGGGTTAAGGAAGTTGAAAGGATATTCAGGATCATGCAATGTACGGACCAGAACAAAGTACTGCTGGTGACTTTCCAATTAGAAAAGGATGCCAGGGCATGGTGGGAGTCGGTAGAAGCGACACTGAATGGTCAGCAACTAACGTGGGCTCAGTTCATTGAGCAATTCAACACCAAGTACTTCTCTGAGAGGGTCCAAGAGTGGAAAGCAGCCGAATTTGCGGCTTTGAAGCAGAGAGGACTCAATGTGGCTGAGTATGAGGCCCAGTTCTCTCGTCTGTCCCGATATGTTGTTCACTTAATTGGGACAGAAAGGATGAAGGCAAAACACTTTCTGAATGGCTTGAGGCCCCAGTTCATCACTCAACTGGAGCCAATGGACATTCAAACCTATGCTGACATGGTAAAGAAGGCTCAGTTACTGGAAGATGCCATGGAGACTGCTGAAAGAATTAAGGGAAAATCTGTGAAAAGGGAGCAAGTGTCTTCTACAGGAAAGTATCAGCCGACCATTAGGAAGAAAAGGCCCAGTGGCGAAGTAAATGAACCAGCTGATAAAAAGCCAAAAGAGTTAGGTAAGCAGATAGTGGTGACTACAGGAGAAAGGTGCAAACACTGTGACAAAGCTAATCACCGGTCTGAACAATGCTGGAGAGCGCAAGGGAGATGCCTGCACTGTGGTAGTCGTGACCATAGGATCTCGGACAGCCTAATATTGAAAGAACAAGCCCCTCAGGACAAGCGTTCAAAATGACAGAAGTGGCAAGGCCGCTTGCAAGCTATTCAGGAACCGGAAGCTGCTGAAGAAGGACGTATCGTGGAAGGTACACTTACTATTCTCTCCCAATCCGCATATGTTCTCTTTGATACGAGAGCTACGCACTTCTTTATATCTCAAACATTTGTTGATACCCTACCTGTGAAACCTGTCCCAATGAAATCCGAAATAGTTGTGTCAACCCTGATTGGTCCTGGCACCAATCTTACAAAACATATGCCATCCAGTAAAGTGTTGATTGAAACCCAAAACCTATCAGCAAATTTAATATGTATGGATATGGCGGGGTATGATGTGATACTAGGAGAAGACTGGCTGTCTGAACATGTGGCTAGTATCAACTGCAGGAGAAGTCGGGTAACCTTTAGCCATTACCCAAAACTAGTGTTCACAGGGGATAGAAACTGTAGGAGATTGTCACTTATCTCTGCACTACAAGCCAAAAGGATAATGAGGAAAGGTTGTATGGCCTTTCTTGCTACTGTTGTCATCACAAAGAAGGAAGTCAAAGTTGAGGACATCCATGTTGTCAGCGAATATGCTGATGTTTTTCCCGAAGACTTTCCAGGAATTCCTCCTGAGCGAGAGGTCGATTTTACCATCGACTTGGTCCCTGGAGCAGCACCAGTATCTGGGGCACCATATAGAATGTCCCCCGCAGAACTGAAGGAATTAAAAGAGCAACTGATGGAACTGTTAGAGAAGGGTTTCATCCGACCAAGCACATCGCCATGGGGTGCACCTGTCCTCTTCGTCAAGAAGAAGGATGGGTCGATGAGACTATGTATAGATTACAGACAACTAAACCAGCTAACTATCAAGAACAAATACCCTCTGCCAAGGATTGATGAGTTTTTGATCAATTATCTGGAGCTAGATACTTCTCTAAAATAGATCTCAGATCCGGTTATCATCAATTGAGGATCAAAGGAGAAGACATTCACAAGACAGCCTTCTGAAGCAGGTATGGGCATTATGATTTATTGTTATGCCTTTCGGACTAACAAATGCCCCTGTAGTTTTCATGCAGTTGATGAATAGCATTTATCGCCCATATCTTGATAAATTTGTGGTGGTATTCATCGATGATATATGATATATTCCAAGACAAAGGAAGAGCATGAGGAGCATTTGAGGATCTCATTACAGATTTTAAGGGAGAACAAATTATATGCCAAGCTAAGTAAATGTGAATTCTGGCTGGAGGAGGTATCCTTTTTAGGGCATGTGGTAACCAAGGATGGTATCGCTGTTGATCGATCAAAGGTTGAGGCTGTGCTGAAATGGGAAAGACCGACAAGCGTCATAGAGATCAGGAGCTTCCTAGGTCTAGCAGGATATTATCGAAGGTTTATAAAGGATTTCTCCAAGATTGCAGTGCCGTTAACCAAGCTGACCTGGAAGGAAAATCCGTTTGTGTGGACCGATGAATGTGAAGGAAGCTTTAACAACTTGAAGGAGTGTCTGACTACTGCTCCTGTCCTCTCCTTACCCACTGAAGATGGAGGATTTGAAATTTATTCAGATGCTTCTGAAATAGGTTTGGGATGCGTCTTAATGCAACAAGGGAAAGTAATAGCTTATGCCTCAAGACAGTTGAAGATCCACGAAGTGAACTACCCGGTTCATGACCTGGAGTTAGCAGCTATAGTATTCGCCTTGAAGATTTGGAGGCATTATATCTATGGTGAGCAATTTAAAGTCTTTTCTGACCACAAGAGTTTGAAATACTTATTCTCATAGAAGGAGCTTAACATGAGACAAAGAAGGTGGTTAGAGTACCTTAAGGACTTTGACTTTTCCATTCAATATCACCTTGGGAAAGCCAATGTAGTGGCAGACGCTCTAAGTAGACAACCAGGAGCTATGATAGCTAGTATGATGCTGGGCAAATGGAAGTTACTAGAGCAATTTGCAAGCTTGAACTTAGACATGGGAAAGAAGGAAAAACAAGTAATGATTTCCAATCTCCAGATACAATCCGATCTACTGACCGAAATCAAGGAGAAACAGGGAGAGGATCCATTCTTAGTTGAGATCAGGGAGAAGCTAGAACAAAGACCTAACTTTACTCTATCAGCTGAGGGAAGATTACTATTCCGAGGTAGAACAAGTGTCCCTGATCACGGAGAACTCAAGAAGAGGTTATTAAATGAAGCTCACCAGTCCAAGTACACGATTCTTCCTGGATCAACAAAGATGTACCAAGACTTAAAAAGGTCGTACTGGTGGCCAAACATGAAGAGGGATGTGGCCGATCATGTGTCATACTGTTTAACATGCATGAAAGTCAAGGCCGAGCATTTCTGTACAGCTGGTGGACTGCTACCACTAGAAATCTCAGAGTGGAAGTGGGATAGCATCGGTATGGACTTTATTATGGGATTGCCCAAGACTAGAGGTGGTATGGATGCAATTTGGGTAATAGTTGATCGATTGACTAAGTCGGCTCACTTCTTGCCGATCAAGAGTACCTGGTCAGTGGATGTATTGGCTGCACTATATGTTAAGGAAGTAGTCAGATTGCATGGGGTTCCATCTAACGTAATATCAGATCGGGACCCTAGATTTACTTCACACTTCTGGAAGGGTTTACAAGCAGCAATGGGTACTAAGCTAAACTTTAGTACTGTTTTCCATCCTCAGACCGATGGACAAACCGAAAGGACCAATCAAATTGTGGAAGATAGGCTTCGTGCTCTGGTGCTAGATTTTAGAGGTCGATGGGATGATCAGTTGTACCTGATGGAGTGTGCATATAACAACAGCTATCAGGCAAGTATCAAGATGGCTCCGTTTGAAGCCTTATATGGTAGGAGTTGCAGATCACCTCTTTGTTGGGAAGAGGTTGGGGAGAACCAATGGGTTGGACCCGACTTAATTGAGGCGACTGTCAGAAAGGTTCAAATTGTCCGGGAACGTTTAAAGATAGCACAATCTAGGCAGAAGAGTTATGCAGACAAGAGAAGGAGAGAACTAGAATTTCAGGTTGGCGAACATGTTTTCTTGAAGGTCTTACCTTCAAGGGGAATACAAAGATTTGGGATCAAAGGGAAGTTGTGTCCCAGATTCATAGGGCCACTTGAAATTTTGGAAAGGATTGGTCAGGTGGCGTATAGACTTGCACTACCTCCACAGCTGGCGAACGTGCATAAAGTGTTCCACATATCCATGCTGAGGAAGTACTTATTCAATGCCGACCATGTAATCAACCATGAGGACTTGGAGATTCGGGAGGACCTGTCTTATGAAGAGAAGTCGGTCAAACTGTTGGATCAGAAGATTCAACGACTCAGGAATCGTACCATACCTATGGTGAAGGTCCAATGGAGTCGAGACGGAGTTACTAATGCTACATGGGAAACAGAGGAAAGAATGAAGAAAAATCACCCAGAACTATTCTCAGGTACGAACCACACCATTATGTGTAAATTTGGGGACCAAATTTCTTAAGTGGGGGGGGATGTAACACCCCAGAAATTTAGTGATTTAGAATTAAAGGAGAATAAATAAATTCCGTGATTATTGGAACGATAAAACTTACGTACCATTATCGTACGAGAGGAAACACATCGAGAAAATTGTTAACGCAGGAAAAATAACCCAACCATAAATTAAATAAACATGTTGGAGAGACTTACAACATTATGTATTAATAACCCATTAACAAGATTGGGTCAATGGAGTACATTTGGCCAAGGATAAAAATTGGGACAAGGAAATACCCAGAAATTCGTGTATGTAATTATGCAATAATTAGGGAGGGCAATTGAGGGTTAAAATATGGGTGATTAGTCATGTAAGGTAAGCCAAACCGAACCCAACCCTAAGAGGTGGTTTCCTAAACCCTTGCTACCTTTTTTGGGTGAGAGAATCCCAGATTTTATGGAAAGTAGGAAACAGAATTCGCAGCCCCTTTCCTAGTCCCGTTAGGACTTGTAAATACACCCTAAATCTATAAGAACTCATCCTTAAACTCTTGGGGAAGATTTAGCAACAAGTTGGGTTCGTGAGCAGCAAGTTTGGAGCACTGGGGAAGAGGAGGACAGTTGGGGAAAACGTGCTCTTCCTCAACCTCGCTTTGCATCAACCTAGAAAACTACAGAGAGTTATTAGCATTTAAAGCTAGGTGTTCTCGGGCCAAGATTAAAGAAAACCAACCCCATCATGTAGATCTTGGAGTCTAGGTTCATTTTCACTTGGTTTGACTAATTTTCAAGGAGTATACATTGCGTATTCGTAGTTGTCCCTAAGTCGCGCACAGTTAGGGCTTTTCCCGTTCTTCTTATTATGCACACGATTCAAGACCGAATTAGACTAAACTTCCTTCATGAAAGTTCTTCTACATTAGTCAAGACCATCTTTTATGTTGGACGTGTTGTCCAAAAGTCTTTTTTTAGAGTGTTATAAGCATGGTAAGGGAGTCTCTGCATGATACTGTGATTTCGGGATGCACTTAGCTTTAAGTTCTTCACATGCTTTCTTGGGATTCGAGACGGAATTTGATCAAACCCAAAACATCAAAGTTCTTCTACTAGTTGTCCTCGTCATATTTTGTGTTGAACGTTTTGTCTAAATGTCATTGTTTAGAGAGTTATAAGAGGGACAAGTAAATCGCTACATGAGATGTGTTTTCGGGTTACACTTGACCTATATGTCTTTTTCTGGGAAGGCCTCTAGTGTCGACACTACTTGATCTAGTGTCGACACACTGTCCCAAATTGGCCCAGAAGGGTTTCTGGAAAGGCCTCTAGTGTCGACACTACTTGATCGTGTGTCGACACACTGTCCCATATTGGCCAGAAGGTTTTCTGGAAGCTGTCTCTAGTGTCGACACTACTTGACAAGTTTTGCATTATTTTGTCTTGTGTTTGAAGCATTGTGTCGACACCAGTAAGGGGTGTGTCGACACTACCCTTTGCAAAAATTGCATATTTTGGGTCCGATCATTACATGATGTCTACTAGCATGTGCATGATGTTATATATGCATGGACCTAAAAGAAATCAACCCATTGAAAATGGTAATGATATGAATATGATTCTATTGTGTAATTGTGATTGTCCTTATGTCATTGGATTATCTTGTGATCTTTCCTATTGTCAATTGATATGATAAGAATATGATGTGAATATTGGGATGATACATGTTAGTATGGACTTGTTAGTGAAGTTAATATCATGATTTGCATATGAGTTTCAATAGTTACATACTTTCCGTTGTTCAATTAATTATTTGTCCATATGCATACATGCTAGGAAAGATCCGTGACTCGTCACTTACACATTTGTATGACTAGGCACACCCTTCTTGGGGAATTGGGAAGCACATGTCCTGCATACGATCTGTCTCCAGAAACATCCTCGTGTCAAGACATTAATGGATTATGAAACATGATACGTCATTTTACTGCCTTTTGTTCTCTTGAGCTATTTGCCATACCTTGACTCTATAAATGATCATGTTCCTTTTACTATGAGCTGTCATTGAAACTCTGTGGCCATAATATGAATATGTTTGTTCGGCACAATATGGGACTTCGGTCCATTTGACTATTGCCTGTGCAAAAAGGGGCCTGGTCCGGTCCTTGGGAGGAGCGCCCCAACGTACTTGTTAACCGCGGGAGTATGGACTTCTGGTGCTTGGCATAGCACAACGAATAAGCAAGATTAGTGGAAATGTACCTTTGTTTGATATGATAAGTTTGATTTGATATGATATGATAAGATTTGATATGATATGTCTGTTCACGTGAATAAGTGACATCTGCGAATATGGCCAATCTCTTTTGATATGATTCTACTCTTGAAATATCTGTCCATTGTATATGCAACTTGACATTTGATCTGATATGATATCCGTTCTACTCTGCTATTCAATCTATTAGTATTGCATGCATTGTCATCATGTTCATGTGCATATCTGCCTATTTAAAATGTTAATCATGTATATTAGTGCCCGCACAATATTGAGATGTAAATCCTACTGAGCTAGTTTGCTCACCCTATCATCCTGCCCTTTTCAGGTAGTGATGAGGAACCAGTGGAGTCCGATGGGGCCGGGCAAGAGTGATGAGCACCCGCTATATGAGGAGATGATAGTTTAGAAATAGACATTTGAGTAGTCTACGTTGATGACCAAACTGTCCCCATAATAAATATTTCCATTTATTATATATTAATTTTGATGATTAACAAAATAACATTAATGGATACTTGAGCCTTAAGTACAGGAAATAAAAGAAAAATGAAAGTTCAAGACAATCTGGTAAGTCTCATCACTTCTATCCAAGTCTTTGTATCGACTTCTTTGATAAGCAGAACGATTTCCTCTTTGACCGGAAAACTCAAAACAAATCGATATCGTAACGATTTCTTTAGAACTCGCAACGACTCTCTAGCCGTAACGATTTCTTTAGACCTCGTAACGATTTCTTTAGAACTCGCAACGACTCTCTAGCCGTAACGATTTCTTTAGACCTCGTAACGATTTCTTTAGAACTCGCAACGACTCTCTAGCCGTAACGATTTCTTTAGACCTCGTAACGATTTCTTTAGAACTCGCAACGACTCTCTAGCCGTAACGATTTCTTTAGACCTCGTAACGATTTCTTTAGAATTCGCAACGACTCTATAGTCATAACGATTTCTTTAGACTTCATAACGATTTCTTTGGAGTTCATAACGATTTCTTCACTGATCATAACGCCTTGCTTTGTATAACGATTTCGTATAACGATTTCCTTACAACTTGACAGTCATAACGATTTCGTGTAACGATTTCCTTACAACTTGACAGTCATAACGATTTCGTGTAACGATTTCCTTACAACTCGATAGTCATAACGATTTCTTGTAACAATTTCTTCAGAACTCACAACGACCTGCTTGTTGTAACGACTTCATAAGTTATCACATCGATTTCCTTACAGTTCATAACAACTTGCTATAATTCATAACGATTTCATAAGTCAGCAAGATTCTTTTTATCGAATTTCTTGATGCATCAGTATAATGCCTTTTAATAGCGTTGAAAAGTCAAAGTCATATCTTGTCCGTTGACTGCTATGCATTAAATGCTATCTGATCGTATCTCCCATGCATGCAGACAATATCTTCCATTTCTATGCTACTCTGTCTACGTACTTTTTTAGACAGAAAGGAGCTTTGCTATATACTGCAATATCTGTTCCATCTCAACTAACAATAGACAGCAGTCTTAGCTGTCTTCTATTTATTGATGATATGCTTACAGATATCTGACAAGACTCATCTGGACAACATTGGACACAAGATACAAAGTTCTATGACATCTCTTTGGCGTGTACACAAGGATAAAAGACTGACGATCAGAAGCTTCCTCAGTGACCAGTCTAACGTACACAAGGATAAGAGACAACGGACACTTCAACGTTCGAATTTGAATCAGCAGTTTAAATAGAAGACTCAAGACGGAAAAGATAGTGTGTGTGCAACAACGCTTGATTTTAGAAGAAGAAAGAAATCCATCTCTTAGAATCTTTAGAACTTTGAAGAAGAGCGAAGCTTCCACTCCAACCTTGTTCTAAGCTCTTAGCTCTCTGTGCTCAAAAGGAATCTTCTCATTTGTAAGAGCCTGTGTGGTCCTTGGAGAGAAAAACCTTGTTAAATCTCTTTCTCTCTCGGGGGCTTAGGAGCTTCAGTGTGTAGCTGGTCAAGCTAGAGTCTGAAGCCTGTTTTCACACCCTTTTTCTTATTAGGTTGTGTTCCCTTCTGGACGAAGGAAGACCTGGTGGTATCCAGGGTGGTTGTTGTTCCCTTCTGGACGAAGGAAGACCTGGTGGTATCCAGGTGGTTGTTGTTCCCTTCAGGCTGAAGGAAGACCAGTTGAGGCTGGGTGTAAGGATCCTTAAGGGGGATTGTACCCTTGGTAGTAAAATCCTGAGGTATTGCTCAGGGACTGGACGTAGGTCTCCTGTGGAGAGGAGTTCCGAACCAGGATAAAATCCTTGTGTCTTGTGGATGTTTTTGTGTGATTGTTGTCTTGTTTGCTCTAACTCTAACCTTGTTATTAAGTTGTGCAATCCTTTCAGTAAACAGGTTTTAATCAGAGATCGAAGTTTTAATAACCCATTCACCCCCCCTCTGGGCTAGCTAGCTGGGCAACATACGTAATAGTGAAACTTTTCTGGACGTTTTATTGAATAATGGACCCTTTAGCTTGTTCTTCTTATGTAAGGTTGTAACTAGTTGAATGGAATGGAATAAAGTATACTTTTGGTGACCATACTATAGTCTCGAATGTGCTATTATATTCAATTGTGACTCTACTCTATTCCACTGTGATACGCCTATTTGTATCGTTCACGTCCCCCGGTATTTATTCCGCTGCTAAATATCGGGGCGTGACAAGGCTCCTCCCTGCTGCTGCTGCTGCTGGGGCTGCCAAGTTTCTCTCTCCAAGGTGGTGGCCTTAGCCATGGCCTCTCCTAAGATGGTACACATGTGAGCTGTCACGCCCCACCTCAATCTGGCCTCAGTCCTGTGATGAACCTCTCTGCACAAGCCTGCTTACTGCCTGCTACATGAGGAACATGCCTCAACAACCAGACGAACCTCTGATGGTATTGAGTAACTACGAGATCGCCCTGAACCAACTCGTGGAACTGGTCTCGCCTCTTACGTCGAGCGTAGTCGGGGAAGTACTCACCATATAAGACCTCCAAAAACTGCTGCCAAGTAATTTGATCCAAATGCTGCCCCTAGAAGTGAGTCTGCCGCTAAACTCTCCACCACTCATGGGCTGCTCCCGTGAGATGATACACTGCCAGTCTGACCTGGTCCTCCTCGGCGCACTCCATAGTCTCGAACGTGCACTCCAACTTGGTCTAGCTCTCTGCCTTGTCTGGATCATACTCACCAAAGAACATCGGTGGCCGAACATACAATAACCTCTCCAAGAGGGCGGTCCTATCCTCAGTGACAACCATCCTCCTCTGACTGGCCCGGGTGCTCTCGGTACCCGACGCCTGCTGAACTACTGGCTGCTTCACCTCTAGATCTGCCTGCTGCTCTGGTACTGCTGGGGGAGGTACTAGAGGCTGACCTCCCGCTACTGCCTGCCCACGCTGCCATGCTCCCTGGTACAGGTTCTTGATGAACTGCTCTGCTAGGGGAAACCAATCTGTGTACTACTACGACTGAGGTTGGTACTCCTATTGCTGCTGCCCGCCTACTGCTACTGCTGCTGCCGGTGCACCCTGAGGCTGTGCCACAGACTCCTCTGCTGACACCTCCTTCTAGACTTGCCCCTGCACTGGCATATCCGACTCATCCTGCTGCTCTATCAAGTCTTTAACCTGCCTACGCCTGCGCTGAGTCATATCCTACACGGCACACAACCAACATCGTTAACAATACCAACTCCGGCGACTAGAAGTGTACTTTTACTACTGCTGGGACTTCTTGTTTCAGTTTAAATCCTCTACAAGTCCTGTCAAACTCTCTCTCTGATACCAACTATAATGACCCCGAGAACCTGACTTTCGGACCACGCCGAGGACCCGATTTTCGCGCGGTTGCCACCCACGGATCTGGAGACCCGGAAGGGCTATAATATAAATCTAACAGGATATGTAATGGAAGTAAACATCAACTGCTAAACTAGAAGCGCACACGTGGAACAGAAAGAAGAGTGAGACCACTGTGTGCCACTCTAAGTACAGTCCCAACACCACAACTAGTACAAGTAAAGGTAGGGGATAACAAGTCCCTTAGGGGCATACCCCGAGGGTGACATACACTGAGTAGGGGGAACCACTACTAGCTATGGGGACCACGACTACCGCCCCGTCTCCTCTGCCCGGCGCGCGCCCTACCACTGCTGAGAAGTCTCACCTGGGAAAAAGGAAGGATGAGCTTCACAATAGAAGCTCATTAGGGACTACCAATCTCCTACTAGCTCTAACAGGTAGAAGAATATATATAATCAATTGAATACAACAGTTATATCTTCTACCTACAAATGAAAGTGCGGAAGCAAAGCTACTAACTAGCAACGGTACGGAAGTACAGCGCGGTCGGAAACTCCATACAACTGCTCGTCGTTATCACCACACGGAAAGCAACACAGACAGGGGTAAACCCTGCCTAGACAAGAAACACTAGCTATGGAATACACTACCACTAGTCAACCGGTCTGGTGCGTTCACTGACGTCTTATCCTCGACCCAGATCCAAACCTCCATGTCTCTTTAGAGTGAGGCAGGACACAATGTAAACAACAGTAACTGTCGTAGTCTGGCCGGACTACGGTCCCTCGCCTTGCATCTCAAAGTGGTTCCGGGGCCGCAATGAGTGTGGCAATGAGAAAAGGACTAGCTAGCCTGCACCAAGTAGAACTCCGGCCATCCTCGGTGTCCCAAGCTAACTAAGAAAGCTCTACAAATGACTCGATGCCACTGTCTTGACCACCATTTTCCCCTCAACTCCAAAGTTCGTGACTCGAGTACACTCGTCGCCCCAAACGCTCCCTCTAAGGCACGCGAGGATGGGGATTCCAGGCAACGGTAACAACCTCTCTCATAAGACAAGCCCTCAGGTGCCGAGCACCGGGTTAACGACTAGTGTAGGACCATACTAGTGAACTAGCACAGGTGCCATGGGTACAGTAAGAAGAGGAAAGCAGCAAAGGCTCCACAAAAATGTGGAACTTCGCAAGATCTACCTGTCTCTGCTATAGTCACGGCGCATCGGGTTGTCGCGACCATGTCGCGATGCCCTACCCTGTCACGACATTGTCGCAGCAGCCCAAGCCGTCACGACCTTGCCGTGATGCACAAGAGCGTCACGATGACGTCATGGCGGCCATGCCGGTCGCGACATCATCGCGACCTCTATAGCAGTCGTGTCTTCATCCGAGGGAGATTCTGGAGTAGTCCTCCTAGAGACTACCCCAAAAACACAATACAAGCATTCCACATGGGGAGGGGAGCATGCTCAACATGTATGAAAGCCATTAAATCATGCAAACCACCCTTAAAACCCCACAGACATGGATTTACAAAAATCTATGCTCGATGGAAACCTCACTCAACCACGAGCGTGGTTCTCACATTCCCACAACCCAAACCAAGGGGAAATCATGATCTCAAGGGGGAGGGGAGCATGCTAGGGCGAGAGGATCAAGGGTCCCTACCTCCACAAGTAGAGCCGACCTGTTGGGGCCTTGACATTGGAATGACCACCTCCTCCTAGCTCCAAGCCCCATGAACGCGTCCCCTGCACAAATGGGATGACTCCACCTCAGCCCGAGCACCATGAGCATGAAGAACCGTCGAGAAATCGCGAAGGAGCTCGAGAGGGAAGGAAGAAGAAGAGAAAAGGTCGAGAGGGGGAGAATGGGGCATAGCCTCGATTTTAAATCGACGGCCCCGAAGACGCGACAGGTCGGCCCAACGCGACGACGACCGTGTCGTGATGCCCCTGGGTGTCGCGACCATGTCGTGACGCCCACCCCAGATGTCACCCCAAAAGGCGGTCAAACCTCGAAAATCGAGAAACCATAACACGACGACATTGACAAGTCACGTCAAAGTTGTACGCACCTGCCACCTGACACGACCGTTCTGACAGATAGGACAGTGGTCATGTCTGTCATAAAAGTAGTTGCGACGCCTCTAGACGCCGTGACCATGTCGCGACGGGCTCCCCTGGCATGACCATGTCACTACCAGGCTGCCTGCTGCGACCTTAAGGACAAGGCCAAGAGCCCAAGCGGGCCAGGTCTTACAGAAATCATAAAAATATGAAAGGTGGAACGCCAAAACCGCACCTTGCCTTTCCTTCACCCAATGGGACTCCCAAAACACACTAGATGCATATATACATGCCATGAAACCCTAGGGGACAAAAATACACATTGTTGGGGTCGTGGGAGGCTGTTCTTGAGCACCCAAAGGAGGAGGAAGCCATCCCAACTCGGAGCTTCTTCTCTGCTGCGTTCTGCATCAACTTGTGCAGAAAGATCTTTTTGGAGTCGACCTAACATGAGTCAAACCACAACCAAACCGTGCAAGGCTTATACCCCTGGAAACAGGGTCGAGTCTAGTTACTAATCCACTGGTTTGCCTATTTTTCATCTAGTAGATCGAGTGTATTAAGCATTCTCCAACAAGTGGTCTGAATGAGGACTGTTTGGAGAATGAGACTTCTTCAACCCAAAAGGTAGGTGATCTCGGGTCAAGACTAAACAAAACTTATACCATCTTGTGGTGCTGCATGTCTAGTTTTATATGCACTTGGTTTGCCCAATTTTCACTATGTATCCGTCAAGTTATAAGTCTTTTCCCTCTGTCGCGCATGTTTAGGGATTTTTGCGTTCTTAAGGTGTTGCTCGTGGTTCGAGACCGAATTAGGTCCAACCCACAACATGAAAGTCCTTCTCCTATTTGTCCTTGTCATGTTTCATGTTGAACATTTTGTCTAAATGTCAGTAGATAGAGTGATATAAGCATTGTAAGAGGATCGATGCTCGTTCCTACATTTTCGGTTTTGAGGTTTGAATCGCGACCCATCCAGGCGACGCGATTCCATCGCCTGGTATCACGTCAGTCTTGGCTGTCGCGATTCGGTAAAACATGATCGTGAAGTCTGACGTGAATCATTATTTGACTGGTCA
Organism: Colocasia esculenta; assembly: GCA_014218235.1. NCBI lineage: Eukaryota > Viridiplantae > Streptophyta > Magnoliopsida > Alismatales > Araceae > Colocasia > Colocasia esculenta. The sequence continues at coordinate 60,544,023 of CM024755.1, read as the reverse complement.
ACCGTCTGCGTAGGATTGTGCACTGCATGGTTTTCAGTGTCGATCTGATTCGCGACCACATAGGCCATCATGATTTGGCATGTTTTCCCGCCCAACGATTTTGGCAATTTTATATTCTTATTTTAAACAACTTTCTTGAATGCGACGGGGTATCCCGTCATGATTCAATGATAAAGGCGACCATGTAAGTCGTCACGATTTACATTCTACATAGTTAGCCATGTTTGACTGTGCACCGTGTTATGAATGGCTTCTACTGTGCATGATGTGATTCGAAGACCGACCCGAGACTTTTCTTTCCGGCTAGTCAGTCAGCATATTTAGCCTCTTAGTCTATAAGCATGTTACTTAGTGTGCATTGGCTTAAAAGCAATCAACCCATTTGAAAACGATAATGAAATGAATATGATTCTAATGTGTATTATGTGAATGATCTTATGTTCATTTGATTATCATCTTGTGATCTAGCTTGATATGAAACTGTCATAATAAGAATGTGATATGAATCTGTGATGAATACATGTCAGAATGGACTTGTTTAGTTAAGCTTTTCTATCATGATTTGCATGTGGGTTGTCCTTGTTTATAGGTTTTCTGATGTTCCATTAATTGTTCATCAAATGCATACATGATAGGAATGCTCCATGACATGACGATACACATTTGCACGATTAGGCACACCTCTCATGGGGAATTGGGAGCTCTCTACCGGTCATTCCTTATTGGCAGACTAGCGATCTTTTCCTTAAGACCTCCGTAAGTCTCCGTACTCTATGGATTCCCTCATAAAGACCGAGTTGGTTGTACCATGAAGTATCCTGGAGATAGAGAGCACATGTACCGCATACGATCTGTCATTAGTCATCCTCTTGTGAAGATATTAAATAATTATGAAACATAAGATACGCCATCATGCTGTCCAAATAATCTCTTGAGCTATTGTCATACCTTGACTCGATAAATAATCATGTCCTTATTACAATGAGCTTGTTATTGGAATTCCATGGCCATAATATGTATATGTTTGATCAGCACAACGTGGGACTTTGGTCCATTTGACTAATGCATGTGCAATAGGGGCCCTATCTAGTCCTGGGGAGGAGCGCCCCAACGTACTTATAACCGTGGAAGTATGGACTTGTGGTGCTTGGCATGGCACTGACATGTGTGCAAGATTTGTGTGTATGGTCCTTCATTTGATATGATATGATAAGTTTGATACGAAATGTTTGATCACGTGAATATGTGATATCTATGTGAATATGACCAATTCCTTTTGATATGATTCTATTCTTGAATACCTGTCCATTGCATATGAAATTCAATAATTGATTTGATATGATATTCGTTCAATTCAGCTATTTGACTTGTTAGAACTGCATGCATTGTCATCATGTTCATATTCAGATCCTACCTATTTAAAATGTTAATCATGTATATTAGTGCCCGCACATTGAGATGTAAATCCTATTGAGCTAGTTCGCTCACCCTATCATCCTGTCCTTTTCAGGTCGTGATGAGGATCCTGTGGACTACGATTGGGTAGGGCATTATTGAAGAGCACCCATCATACGAGGAGTTGAATGATTAGGAATAGATATTTGAGTAGTTTATGTAATAGTGAAACATCTTCATGGAGTTATGTTTGAATAATGGGCCCTATGGTTGGCTCGGATGAAGTAAGGATTTTAATTAATTGAATGGAAATGAAAGAAAGAGTATTTTAGCTGGCAATATTATTGTCTCAAGTATGTGGTTATAATTAGTTGTTGCTCTGAGTTACTCGACTGTGATACTTATATTCGTATCGTTCACGCATCCCGATATTTATTCCGCTACTAAATTTCGGGGTGTGACAGTTAGTATCAGAGCCTGGGCTTTCCCTAAGTCTTAGGCAATCAGGAATGATAGGATAAGTGTCATTAGAACCCTCAACTTGTGTCAAGAACTTTGTACCTACCTGGTGAGATTGGGTAGAAACATGGGCTAAGTCCAAAATTTTATTTGGTAACTAAATATTGTAAGTTACAAGGCATAACAAGGAGTAAGCAAGACTGACCGTGTGATAATTTATTTTGAAGGAACTTAAATAAATAGAAATGGAGGATATACCTACACCATCTATGGATGGACAGAGATCAGTCCAAAGATTAACTAAAGCACTACGACAAGCTGCTCAACTGTTAAAGGATGCCTTAATAATGGCGAAGGGAGATACAAATGGAAAGGAAAGGTCTATGGATGACAAAGGAGTTGGCGAAACTAATAAGAAGGAACCAATTTCAACCACATGAAACTCCAAACCTACAGCCAGAGAGAAACGGCCCAACAACAGTAACAGATCACACAAGAGCAAGAAGTGCAATAAGAAACTAGTTCCCGCTCCTAAAGAAAGATGCGATCATTGCAACAAAATAAATCATCGGTCCAAAGAGTGCTAGAAGTTTCAGGATAAATTTTTCCGTTGTGGTAGCCAAGACCACAAGGTTAAGGAGTGCCCTAATGAGAAATCAAGCTCAGGGAATAAATGGCAGAACAAACCAAAGAAGGAGGTATGAGAGAGGTATTCTTTCTAACTCACTTTTATTGGACCCTGAAGTTACATCACCAATCAATCATTATATTATGAGCAATTCCCAATTAGATTCTCTGTAAGCCCATCTCATAAACACATGTAATAGATTCTCTGTTGTCCTAATAGATTCTCTGTAATTCCCAATTAGATTCTCTGTTGTCCCAAAGAAAGGTACTCGTGAGCCACAGGCCCGTCTGTGTAGAGTTGCTCTTAGGTGAGCATTTGGTCTTTGTTGCAGGTGGTTAGCTTTCCAGCAGGGTCCGAATGTGAGCTATAGGAGAGCGTTGTTGTTGTTGATGGGTGCTCATGGTTCGAGCGTGGTTGCTGGTTCGCTCGTGCTGCGGCTGGGTTCATCGTCGGCCTGCGCGTCCGTATGGGAGTGTCACGAAGGCTAAGACAGCCTACGTGTGGTGTGGCCTTCACCAGTGTAGGGTTATGGTCTGCGGAACTGGTCGAAGGTGTCCTTGCCTTGTTGGCTGTCCCCCTTGTTGTTGGGGTGTGTCCTTGTTGGATGTTCCCTTGTTGTTGGGGTTTGTGTTGTGTTGGCTGCGTGTTTAGCCTTGTGTGCCTGTGCACCGTTGTGCGCTGTGCTCTGCTCAATCGACGTCTTGCTCGAGCTAAGTAGATGCTTGTATGCCCTATTGCATGCTGGTTGAGCGTTGTGACACCTGTCTGTGGTTATTTTCGGCTTTGTGCTGGCTGATGCGAACTCTGGATAGGTTCTCCCAGAGTCCTTCTTTGTTTGGTTCTGGTGGAAGTGAGGTTTTCCCCAGAACTGTGTTGTGCTCGTTTTTGGATGTTGCGGCATTGCCCTCTGGGTTGAGGTGCATCGCTTGGCTGCTGTGTTCTGGTGGTGTTTCCCAGAACTGTTTGTTGTTGTCCTAGTGAGGGTTCCTCTCCCTCTGGGACTGCTTCTGTGCTCGTTTAAGTCTTCCACTAAGTTGCCTCCTTAGTTTGAGGTCTCTGTTGTCTGGTTGGTTAACGTTGCATTTCCCTCAAGGTTGAGGTGCATCGCTTGGTTGCCCTGTGTTCTGGTGCGGTTTCACAAAACTATTGGTTGTGGTCCTAGTGAGGGTTGCTCTCAGAACTGTTCCAGGCGTGTTTCTGCCGGTTGTTGTGCTACCTCAGGGCTGAGGTGAGCTGTTGTGTTAGCCGTTGCGTTCTGGTAGGTTTTCCCAGAACGGTGCCTTGGTGTTTCTGGTGGAGGTTCTCCCAGAACCAGTTTGTGTTGCTTCCGCTGTCTGCTGTGTTCTCTATGTTGGCCGTTTGTTTGGACTGCGTTCTGGTGATGTTTTTCCAGAATGGCTCTTGGCGCTTTTGGTGGAGGTTCTCCCTAAAGCTGCCTTGTGTTGTTTTGTTTGTCGCTGCTCTCTCTCGGTGGAGATGACCTGTCGTTGTTGCCAGTGAGACTATCCGGGTTACAGTCTGCCTGGGTGTTGTCGGTCAAAGTGTGGTGCCTATGACCGTGTGTCTGGCCGTGGTGCTGGCCAGGCTGTCTTCCTGTTTGTTTGCGCATTTCTCGGCTGTGTTGGTGGGACTCTATGTGTCCCCATGGTCGGGTATTTTGCTTCGCTTCTTACGCCCTGCGTGCTCTCCCAGATGGTAGTCGGGAGAGTGTAGCGGGTGTTTGGTTGGCTGTGCCTCACGTGTGAGTGCTAGCCTTGCGTGCTGTTTTCTCCTTTGTATGAGGAAGAGGCCGGTTGTGTGCCTTCTTCCTCTGCTTTTCGTGGTTGCTCGAGGTGGTGGTGCTCTGCCATGGCATTTGGTGCCATGTTGTGCACCGTGGCGACCTTCATGGTGAAGGTCCCTTCCCCTTGTGCTGTCTTGAGGTTGAGCTAGTTGCTCCCCTCGTGCGCATTGTTTCCTTGTGGTGCGATAGGTTGTGGTGACCTATTGTCCCATCTCTTGCCGTACTGGTTTCTCATTGCCTGACTGGACAATGTAGGGCAACGTGCCCTGTGTTCAGTGTGAGGCAGCACCAGTTTTCTGTGGTTTGGTTTGCTTAGCAAGCATCATCCCGGTGTGTGCTTTCACTTGTGCCTCAACTGTGCTTGGAGGCACTAGTAGATCTTTGGTGTGTGGCCTTCTCCACCTGTGTGGTGGGAGCGGTGCCATGTGTTGTGTGCTTCTAAGAGTCGATGTGGTTGTCGCGCTCTTGAAGCTGTTGGTTTTCACATGTTTTGCTTGTGTGGGTCTCTGGTAGAGAGTCCCTTTCGGTTGGCCTTGAGTCATTTCAGGCCGTTGGTGTGGTTGTGTATTGAAGCTGGGGCGTGTTTTCTTTTCGATGCTTCGTGTCTCTGTGCCTTGAGGGTTCGTGGCCGATGTGGCCTGTTCTACCCTTTTTGGCTTGCGGCTTCTTGTGTGTGGCTTTTGGTAGGTCTCTTGTGGAGATTCCTCCCTTTTAGCCCGTGTTGTTTCGGCCTGTGGTGAAACTATGTTGCACCTCGCCTAATTTTGGTGCTTGTGGTGGCACCCTGTGCTCATGCTCGAGTAGTTTGTTTAGTGCCTTTTTGAGCCTTGGTGCACTGTGTTGTACCTTGTGTGGCTCCTGGTGCTTGTGTTGGCACTGTGGGTTGTGCCGGGTGTCTAGATCGTAAGCGTAGTGCACCTTTTCGCGAGTTTGCTCGGTGTTCGAGGCGTTGAGCTTTTCGCCTCTGAGACACTTTGTGCTGGCCGTGCCTTGTGGCTATACCGTTACTGTTGTAGGGTGGATGCTTTGCCTTGTCTAGGTAGCCCTTTAGGTGGTACACCAGGTGTTGGTCTGGGCCTGTGTGCGAGTTTTGCCCTCTCGCTTAGGAGCGAGGGTGCTCGGTTGGGGTTCCCTATTTTGGTTTGGATTCCCCTGAGGTCGACATGTTGTCCTTGACCCTTGCAGTTGTTTTGATTCTCGTGCAGTTTGCTGACGTCTTGGGATACTTGGCCTTGCCAACATCAGATGTTTTCTTTGGCTTTGCCTCTGTGCTTGTGCCTGTGGAGCGGGTGTTTTAGCTTTCTGTGGCTCCACAGTCGTTGTGCGTCCTTGTCGAACCATGAGGATGATCTCGGTTAGATCTAGTGGTGCCGGAAGACACTGCTTGGCTTACCGTGGTTTTCTCCACGTGCACGTTTTTTTTCACTTGGTTTTGGGTCGCTCTAAGAAGCTCTCGTTTGGCCTTGTCATAGTGGCTAGCTGTTGCTAGTTATACAGAGACATTTAGTGGAATCTTGAGGATGACCTCTTGGGGTTTTCTCGATTTTATGTCAGTAGCTGGGACCTATGTCTAGTCGCTAGTGATAGAGGGAGTTACTGACCGGTTGTTCTCAACATCGTGGTTTGTTGAGGGTTCAGTCGCGTGGTTTCCGACTGGCAATTTCTGTGTTTCTAGTCGGCTTGGTTCGTGCCGTGGCTATGGAGTTGTCGTCATCTGCCTGTGTGCTCTGTGCGTTGTTGTGCGCCCTGTGAGCTGTCGGATGTCTGGTTAGGCACTCCCTTGTGGCAGGGTCGTGGTGGTGACCACCGGGAAGTCGTGGTACGACTTCGTGGTCCCTTGGCACCTGTTGTTTTCTCCGACCGGGTTTCGCCCTTGATTTTGAGGATGAAATTATTTTTTTTATTGGCTGTATTGTAACATCTCGGGCTTTCCGACTTTCCGTTATGTGTGGGATGACTGGCCTTGTCGCGACGGAGGTGCCCGTCGTGACAGTCATCCCTATTGCGACCACTAGGTGCATCGCGTTCTTGTCGCGCTCGGTCAATGGGTCGCGACAGGGTTCTGCTTTTTGGTCGTTTGGAGCCTGTCAGAGTGGCAGGCGTGGCAGACTGACCTGTCAGGTTGTCACGCCGCCTAGGAAGGGCGCGTTCTGGTCACCGTCTGGGTGGCCGTCGGGATAAGGTTGGTATCGCAACGCCCCGCCCCATCGCATTCTGGGGGCCGAAGGCTAAAAGCCTTGGCCAGTTTCCCCTTTTTCCTTCTTGGTTCTCTTCTCCTTCCCTCTTCCTCTCCGAGGTGGAGAGGCCTTCCCCTTCTTCTCTAGCAGCGTGGAGCGTGGTGGCACCGGCGGCGGCTCATGGTGGAGTTGGAGTGGCGGGAGGAGCGAGGAGGAGGCGGCCATGGCTTCGTGTGTAACGACCCTCTCATATCGGTACGGTTCCACCAACCCACGTCGATATAAAAGGTATCACTACAGTGGGACATTTACCCAACACTAGTACGATAGGCTGAAACATACACAAATATAGTATATCTCATGACAGCGGAATTTAAAGAACTGAAAAGAAATTTTATTCCATCATCTACATTCTATTCACAGTCCGTATGGAAAGAAAGAGAGCTAATTTTTCCATAACTGACATAAAATAAATACATTGTCCACAAGAGACTACGCAGAGTCTTTATTACATACTATGAAGAAATGAAAATTCGAATGCTAACTCCACAACACTATCCCCTACTCTCGCTCCGAGTCGCTCCTAACGATCTCCTCAGAAGAAGTAGAAACGTCTGCACCTGTACGCCGAAGCAAGAATGAGTTCAAAGGAACTCAACAAGTAACACCAGCACACTAAACATACATGCATCAAGTAATATCCATACTCTTAAGCTACATCACTTACACATAATGCATGGAAGTGATAATTTCTCAAATAAAAGTCTATTAATGATTTCTACACATTTTTCACAGAGGATTTGGTTTTTATATACAATAAGCAAATCCTATCACATGCTTTCTACACTTTTCACTATGCTAAACTGATTTCATTAATAAGCCACATGTTGATCATTTTACGCAATATTTACACATTTCATAACAACTAATTTAACATGGATTCTAAGACAATTGTACACATAGATAACACATTCATATTAGTGAAAGGCTCGTTGTTTTACTACTATCATGTCACATTCATAAGAAACTTATCATTTTGCATGCTTTCATAAGAATTTTAGGAACACATATTCACTTATATAGGTTCACAATTTACACAATTTCTTTCACATAAACACATTTTCACTTTCACTTAAACACATTTTCACTTTCACTTAATGTCGTGACACATAGCCCAAACCACTTTAGAAGGACACACACTAATCACATCACATATCAATCACCTAGGCATTCCAGTGATTAATCTTAGTTACTGCGCAGAACCGGGAGAAGCACTCTCCACCCTAACCAGCAATACTTGTTCGCCTCCAGGATTTAATCACAATGCCCATGGGACATCACACACTTTGAACCTTCCCGTGGGGACTTTACCACAGTACAGTTCCACAGCCCTCTAAGGTAGCAGTGTCACACATTGGCACATTAATACATTTTCTCATTTTCAACACATTCTAAACACAAAATAATCACGCATTCATCTCATGTTCACACATTTACCTTCTTCAGTATTACCTAGCATGATACTACTATTTTCAGTATTAATCAGATTTTTACAACAATCCTAATCATGCTGAAATTTTTGCATAATTAAACATTTATCATATTAGCATGTATTAATTATTAATACCTAACATAAAACAAGTTTATATAGCTACTATCATTTGTTCAGTACAGAAATTTAACCAGAAATCCATCACAGTTTAACCATCATGCATACCAAAATTTGCATTTTTCTGAGTTACACGTATTTTCTGAAAATCCTAACAGTGATGATATCAACTGTGAAAATAGTCAAACTGATACAATTTTTCATTATTCGAATTCATAATTTATTTCATACATGAATACTGACAGTACAAACTTTATCACAATTTTCAGGGATTTAACTAGTTTCGCAAGAATTCTTAACTTTTATGCATTGAATAGACATGTTAACTATTTTTCAGTTCAGAAAATTTAATAAACTGTCCAGATATTATAAATTGCTCAAATTTTTATATCATGCATCAGATCTTATGAACAATGTACAGAAAATTTATGACACTTAATTTCTACACATAATTCATGAATGACATTTTCCAAGATTAACATTCTATTGGTAACACATTCCAAAAATTCTAATAATTAGTGAAAATTTCAAAAAAATGCACAATAACTTACAGTACATCCGAACATATATATTTGCATATTATGTAAAATTTACCGTATATCCTCATGCGGAAAAACTCGAAAACTAGTTCATATAAGGACAGACTTGCTCACTGTTGCAGTCTGAAGAACTCGACGGCAAGGGGTGGCCGTCTATAGGTTAACGGCATTAGATGATGCCGCCAACACATGATATTAGCGGCAAGGGATCTTGCCGTTAATATCCTGTCTGCAGAACACAGACTGAAAGCCAATAAATCACTTGAAAGGGGGGTTCTAGGACACGAGAAAAATCTGAGAAAATCCTGGGACATACTAGACACATGTAGGGTTAATGCGTATGGGGTACTTGCCTTCTGTAAAATCTACCAATGACGATTTAAGCCGGAGAAGCCCTCCTCGGCCTGTGCCAAAGAGTCTCCAACTCCCTCCTTCTTCGGATCTTCTGTTGATCTTCACAGCACACCAGCGTGGGGAGTCGTTCCCGGATGTTCAAGGTCGACACCAGTTGATGTAGATCGCCAGACGAAGCCTCCCAAAGCCGGATCTTTCAGGTTCAAGTTAGGGTTTTGCTTAGAGAAGATAGGTTTTTGACCCAAGAGCCAAAGGGATGGATCTGGCCGAAATTTGGATATTATAAAGGGTTGGGGGTCAGATCGGTTAAAGGGGCAGTTCTTAGAGCCGTTGGGAAGGGTTTCCCAAACAAGAGGCTCAATTTCCGGAGGCGTTTCCGGATCTGAAAACGTAACAGATCTGGGATATTGGCGTCCATATCCATGGTCGCCTATACAAAATGGGCGTCCATCGATATTGCCGCCTACCCCTGGTCAGCGTCAGCCGATGTGGACGCCGACTGGCCGACAAAACTCACTTTAATTATGCAGAATTTATAATACTACACACTTAAATATATATATATATATATATATATTATATATATATATATATATATATACATACATATATGTACTTGAATATACTATGTACATTTCAATAATACTAATTCATACAATTTATATCAATAAATACTTATACACAATAATCATACATCAATAGTATACACTTATACACACATACATATACTTAACAAACAAGGTGAAAATCAAGGCCTTACATCGTGAAGGCCCTCGGTTGAGGGTTTCGGTTCTTCATTTTGGTAGGGATTCTTGTGCCCTTTCTTGTTGGTGTAGATTGGGAGTTCTCTTTGTGGAATGCATGCTTTTAATGCTTTCCCCATGCTCCCCTCCCCGTTGTGGTGTGATTTGTGTAGTTTGTGGCGACCCCGGGATGTAGCATTTCGGCGGTCTTCCTTCCATCTGATGTCACGACCACCGAGCGCGTCGCGACATCAGAGAAGGCGTCGCCCCGGTTCGACGCATCCTTATCTCGGAGCGGGTGGCTGTCGCGATAAGGTCATGTCGCGACCGGGTTGTCCGTCGCGACAGGGTTGCTATCGTGGTGTGGTCGGCTGTGGCAACAACGGTGTCGCGACCCGGTTTCCAGTCACGACAGCTCTGTTGTCGTGACCCACTTCGCCATCGCAATAGGGTGCTTATCGCATTGGCCCTAACCGTCGCGATGTGATCACAATGGGCAAGGAGGGCGCGACAAGACCTGTGTTGCCATGGGTGTTTCTATGGCCACAGTTGGAATGTCGGCGTGTGCCCCAGGGTAGGGTGTGACCTTAGGACCTTCTGGTTGGAATGCGGCAGGTTGCCTCCCTGCGTTCACTGACCGAAGGTGACACCATTGTGGCCGTGTCCTAGCGGTGTCGCTAGGAGTCTCGCATCTGTCTAATAATCGATGGTCTAGTCGCCGATCGATTATTAGCAGAGCGTTGGTTTATGTGCTATTTAGTGGTGTTCCAGTTTCTCGGGCCGTGCCGTGTGTGCCGGTGTTGGCCGACGGCCCTTTTGGAGGTTGTTCCCTAGGGGTGCTGTGCGTGCCTATGCCAGCTGGACTTGTCTTAGATACAAGCCAGCTGTGCTGTTTCTGTGGTGGTTGCCACGCCAGTTCTCTTTCGCTCAGTGCTCGGCACTTGAGGGCTTGTCCGTGAGACAGGTTGTTACCATTTCCTGGGACCCCTAGCCCCGCGCACCTTTGTCAGAGGCTGTTGCTACTGGCGGCGGGTGTGCTCAAGTCTCAGACTTGGAGCAGAAGGGGAAAACGGTGGGGCAGCGGCGTGAGCCATTTGTAGAGCTCTCTTAGCTGGTCTGGGTCTCCGAGGTGGTTTAGGTGTTCTTCCGGTGCGGACCAGTTATCCCTTCTCACAGCCTCGCTCTGCGTGGTTCCGGAGCAATGTAGGGACGTCAGGCGTGGGGCCACAGTTCGGCCGGACTGCGGCGGTTGTGGTTGTGGTTGCTTAGTCCACGCATCTCACTCCGACGGGAGGGGAGACTTGGACTAAGGCACTTGTGGCGGTGGCTTGGTTGCTCTTGCGTGACGGTGTTTCTCATGTTGTTTTTGAGAATGTGTTTCTCGTTGCCCTAGCTTGCACGGGGGTTGTACCCTAGCCGTGTCGAGTTCCGTGGGCTTGGTTAGTTTGGCCTTGTGGGCCGTGTTTAGTGGTTTCCATCCTGTGGGTTCTCTTGGGGTGTCGAGTGCTGAAACCCGACTGCTATTTCTATAACCCGTTCCTTGGTGCCATTTGTGGTGGCACCGGTAGGTGTAGTTCCCTGACCTCGTGGAGTGTCCGAGGTGCAGGGTGGTTCTGCTTGTGGGCCCTCAACCTTGTGGAAGTCTTAGGTGGCCGTGCCTGTGGTGAGACGTGGCTTCTCACATGGTTGCTCAGTGTCTCTCGTGGTGACACCTAGTTTTCCCTCTCTGACCTCGTGGAGGTTTGGGATGTTGGTGCTTGTGTTGTGAGACTCGGGTCTCACGTGGTCGCTCTGGTGTTCCGTGAGCTTCTTTGTTTCAGCGAGTGCGTGCCGAGGGTTAGCTTCTGCATTGTGTTTCTTTGGCCTGACCCTGGTTGCAGGTCATGGTGTTTCTCTAGTTGCGTCCGCATGTGTTTAACTACGCTAGTTCTGCGGGAGTCGTCTTTGGCCTAAACCGGGTTGTGGTCGAGGTGTTTACTCTGTTTCCGCTGTTTTGTAGTACTCTACAGTAGGTGTTTCTCGCTTTACTGCTTTGTAGTGTAGTTTCGCTTCCGTGTTGTTGGAGTTTCTGCTGCTCTGGCTGGTAAGGGACTGGTAATCCCTACTGAGCCTTGTTCGCGAGGCTCACCCCCCTACTCTTTCCAGGTAGGGACTCGCTGTTGCAGGAGTTCGTTGCCGGACGGTCGTGGTGGCGGTTGTTGCACCGTGTGTTGCCAGCAGTGTGAGTTGTGAGCGTGAGCGCTTGTAGCGTGAGTTGAGAGTGGCCTTTTTGCAAGTCTTTGGGGTATGCCCCTTAAGGACTGCACCTTTCTTTCTGTACCTGTACTTTTATTTGGGACATGTTGTACATAATTCCTTTATTAATGTACGAACTTCTTGTTATAGTTATTTGAATTCATTTCTTATCTCACTGGACTAAATTCTAACCCTTCCGGGTCTTCGGATTCGTGGGTGGTGGCGCGACCTTCGGGGGTCCCTGGAGAGGGTTCGGGGGGTCGGGTCGTTACACTGATCCTGCTGAGGCTGGCCAACTATGGGAGCATCAGTCATAGGTTCTTCATCATGAGGTACTGCAGGGGAAGGGGCAGGTAAAGCTAGGGCCTTTCGTGGTCCCACGGCAGGAGCATGTCCTGGGACAACAGAGCTGGCGCAACAGCAATAGGAGGTGACACAGCACGTCCAAAGAGGTCTCTTTGGAAGAACTACCATGTGAGTGATCTCCCTTACTGAGTGGAGCAGCATGGAAGGCTTGGCAGCTACAACATTAACTTGGACTGCTAGGTGAAGTTATATACTTCAGGAGACATAACAGATTTCTGAAGTGGCATTTGTTTCGAGTTCCATGATTTTAGTCCTTTACTCTTCCATAACAATTCAGTTGTTCTTTTAGTTTCAGCTAGATGCTGTCCTAAGCTTTCCATTTCAGTTTTTAGAAAAGTATTGGATTTTTCTAGGTTTATTAGATTAGCTTAAGCACTTTCATTTGTTTAACTAAAGTTTTATATTTATCATACAATTCATTAAATACATCTTCTAGACTATGGGAATCAAATTCTGAACATTAAGTAAATGAAGTTTCAGAAGTTACCTGATCTAGTTCTGCTATGAGGGCTAGATTTACTTTTTCTTCTTCTGATTTTGAGTTTGATGTGTCTAAACTTGTCACTTCCTCATTATCCCAAGCTACTGCCATTGGCATCTTCTTGTATCCTTTGTATTTCTTTTCTTTCTCCTTCTTTTTCTCATGCTTGTCAGCCTGATCTTTTCTTTTGAGCTTTGGACATTCAGATCTGAAGTGTCCTGTCTACTTGCATTCAGAACGTGTTGGTTCTTTGTTCTTCTTGTCCTTCTTGAAGTATCTTTTGGATCCATACTTCTTCTTCTTAGCAAGAATTCTCTGAAGTCTTCTAGACAGCATTGCTTTATCATCAACACTGTCTTTAGATTTTTCCTTGGAGTCTTTAGAGGATGAGGAGGAAGAATCTGCAACTTTCAAAGCATTTGGCATTTTTCTTTTCGAAGAACTCTCTGAAAATCTTTCCATGTTAATCTCATGAGCCATGAGAGAGTCAATTAGTTTATCAATAGAAACTTCAGTAAGGTCATATGCTTCTTCAATCGTAGTTACTTTAGGAGTCTAAGAATGAGTTAGTGATCTAAGAATTTTTCTAACTGTCTCTTCATTTGTAAGATTCTTACCTAATGAACTGAAACCAACTGTTATATTAGTAAATCTATTATACATTTGAGTAATGTTTTCGTTAGGTAGCATCTTAAATTGTTCATATTGAGAAACAAGAATATCTATTCTAGTTTGTTTAACTTTATCAATACCTTCATATATGACTTTTAGTTTATGCCACATTTCCTTAGTAGTTCTAGATGTGGATAATCTATTAAATTCTCTTTTAGATAATGCACAACATAAATAGTTTTAGCTTTGTAGTTTAGGGACATATTCCTTTTATCAGCTACAGATAATGCAGAAGTACCATCAGCATGTATAGTATAATCTCCTTGCTCTATTACCTGCCACAGATCGAAGTCTGTGCCTCGAATGAAGTATTCCATGTTGTACTCTATAGATTTTGATGATCACAAAAACTAAGTTTAACTCATGGTTTAAAAAATCAGAAAACACTGAATATAATTCATGTTTATGACCAGGCATTTGATTTATGTTTATTTAATTTGAGTGTCTAATTTGGGTGTTAAGTGTGTAGTAATTTTTTCCAACAATCGCATTTGTAGTGGTCAATACAAAGCCCAAGACTTGGACAAAAAAGAAAGATAAGACTAGAATAAGAACTGCAAAAATGACAATCGGACGACTGACCCTGAGAAATTGGTCGACCGATATTGAAAGGAAATTGATGCCAGATCAATTATGGTTCAAAGGTAATCCATGTTAGATCAACTACAGTTAAAAGGTAATCTATGTCAGCTCGATTATGGATCAAGGGAATCCATGTCAGATAAATTATGGATCAAAAGGACTCGATTACCAAGTGAAAGTTGGATGACAATTTGGGAAAATCAGACGACCGACCTAGCCAGAAGGTTTGGCACTGGGACAGTCAAAACTTCAGATGACCAATGTAAAGAAATCGGTCGACTGATCCTCTGATCGAAGCAAAGTTACTTCGGATATTCATGTTCTATCTTGACCATCCGAAGCATCGATTGAAGCTAAATCTGAAGTCGGTCGACCAAAATTCCAAAATCCATCCATTGAATGATCAGTCAATTTTTCAGTCGAAGTCTCGGTCGATGTGTGTCCAAAATCAGATGACTTATCTTGGGAAATTGGTCTACCAACTCCGGAAACACAATTTCCAGTTTGGATAGGACTCTTTCCTATTTATAGATTATGTACAAGCTTATCTTCTAATCTACACCCAAGTAGGAGTCTTTTGGTCGTGGGTTTCAAGGTAGAACTCTATCTTTGTCAGAAATATATATTTTATCCTTGGAAGAACAGGGTTCCACATGAAGCTAGGTCAGAGAAAGCACAGGCGAATCAGAGCTTTATGCAAGCTAGGGCAAAGGACGAACCAGCAGACTGAAACACTTGCCAGATGATTTCTTCAAAGGTTGTTGAACGAGTTCAAGGTATTAGATGTTCAGAAGATCATGCATCCATAGTACTTCGTCCAGGAAGGCTTGAGCAAGCTTCTGTGTTCTTCTCTGACATTTCTCAACCACGCCAAAATAGGAGAATTCTAAACTACAAATTTTCATCCCTGTTTATTGGGTTGAGACTGTACTTTAGTTTTTTACACAAACATCTGTGTGTGTGTGTGCTCTATCTGTGAGCACGTTTTTAGTTGGTGTGTAGTGTGTGCGCGCATACACATTAGGTTGTCTCGTCCCTAGGAAACGAGGTGGGGTTGTGGTTGTCCCCCGAAACAATAGTGTGTGTGTAGGTTTTCGCTTGTACCTGAGAAACAAGCTAGTGGAAATCCTCACAGGGGTGTGGGGTAGTGGACATAGATGCACACATGGGTGTGTTTTCTAACCATTCTAAATCTTGTGTGCATGTGTGTTTTGCATCCATCTCTTCTATCTCCATTCTACGCATGTTAGGATAGTTGGTTTCTTTTATATACTTGTTATATTTTGCTATGCAACTCACACAGTAGGTTTGCTTAATTGATTCTAATCTATTTTGTGTAAAAGAATTTGTATTGGGCGATAACCAATTTACCCCTCCCCTCTTGCTTGTCCATCGCATCCCGGCACATCATTCCATTCACATCTTCCAGTATTGGTAATCTTCACCATCAAGGAATGGTCATCTTGTTACAGACTGTCCTTCATAGCTGTGAGCTTCAGCTGCCATCTCTTCTTAAATCTTTCGATTCTTTTGAGAAGATCTCGCTCTAATACCACTTGTCAGTATCAGAAGATTACGAGAACTTGGCTCTTATACTACTTGTTGGATTGAGATGGAGCTCCAGATGTTCTAGAGGGGGGTGAATAGGACTTCTTGCACTTTAAAAATTATTCTAAAAATAAGATAACACTAGAGAGTATTATTAGTACTTTGTGTGGTATGTGTGAAACAAGTGAAAACTTGGCGAAAACAATCATACAAAGGCACACGGAATTTATCCTGGTTTGGACCTCCTTTCAATCAGGAGTCTTACATCCAGTCCCCAAGCACCCCTTGGGATTTTCACTAACTGCCAAGAACACATGGCCTTCTCTCAACCGAGAGGTATTACAACCCACTTGCTCCTAAACATGTCTTCCCGTCACAGAAGGAGTATTACATCCTCTTACCGCAGTAGGCCCTCCCTTCTACAAAAGGGGAACTACAGGGAACAAAGCTCTTGCAGGTTATAACACTGAAATGAACACAGTGTGTATGCTCAGAGAATGAGCAAACTCAAGAGATCAGAAAGAGATGACAAATAGAATTGAAAGCTCTAACTCTTTCTGATTCAAGAGGGTGGACTAAAAAGATCTAGAAAAAACTGAACACCACCCAAAAGCTTTTGAATGCAAGAGAGCAAGGAATTTGCAGCTTGAATAGATGGCTCTCTTGAGATCCTGTGAGCACTTCTCTTTCCTTTCTTTCGGAATGGTTGTATGTGGTCGTGCATGCTCATGTTGTTTTCTCATCTTGTGTCTTTCAAACTTCAACTCCTTATATATATCCACTAGAGTTCTTTAGCATCCCGTTTGAATTTGAGCATTGGGTCTTGAGACTACTTGGAGGTCCACCATTAGATCTTTATATCTTTAAGTCTTTGAGTCTCAATGGCTTCCAGGCTATAGAGGTAGTTGCATGGTTCTATTCAGATAGGTTCAATAAATGTCTCCAAGCACCATACCCATGATTGAAAGATAGCTTGCATGCTTCTGTAGGTAGCTGAGTATCTGCATGCTCAAGAGAAATACGTAGGTACATTCATTCTCTTGGAAGTAGGTAAGATACCATAGAATATGTAGAATAGAAGATCACAGACAAACAAATGTACAATGCATTTAAAGACAGAAAGACGTTTGTATAGGTCATGCAAAGATTTTTTTTTTCCTCAAAACATGGAGTTCTGACAGAAAGTGAGATGTGGTAGGCAACTTCTGATGGATATACCATACCACTTAGACCTACCACCGTAGTTTCTACTGGCCGTCTGTCATGCAATGTAAGAACTATATGTCTGACAGTGAGTGAGAGCTGCAGATATTCATATCTTTCAAGTTTCAAGTCAATGGAAATGAGCTGCTCATAGTATCTTTCACTATATTTCTGGTTTGCATTGTTCCACTTCTTGGGGGCGGCTGGCCAGACACATGTTTCTTTCAGCCATATGGGAGATTTGGTGCAGCCGTAACAAAGCTAGATTTGATGCTCAGCCTATGGTGGCCCGTCATATTTTACACAGAGTCATGGTGCATGTTTCTGATTCTCAAAAAACATCTCAGCTCCATATCATTGATCTATCCGCCCCTCACAGGAGCTTCCTCCAACAATGGGGTATCGCCCTCCAGGTGTCTGCGCCCCTAGCTCCTAAGATTGCCAGGTGGTATCGGCCCCCTTCTGGAAGACTGAAGCTTAATGTTGATGGTGCTTACAAATCAACATCTAGTACTGCTGCTGGTGGAGGAATCCTTAGGAATGAGCTGGGCGACATGATATTTGCTTTTGCTGCTAGATATCATGGTGTTTATTCCAGTCTTGAAGCTGAGGCGCTTGCTCTTCGGAATGGAATTATATTGTGTTATGAAAAGGGCTTCTCCGATTTTCTCATTGAGAGTGACTCCCTAGTGCTGGTGCAAATCATGAAGGGTCAATACTCCATCCTTTGGTGTCTCTCCATTGCTACCCAGGACATCTTTCACCGTTGTCAGAATCTTCATGTATCTTTCAGGCATATCTACTGTAAGGCTAACCAGGTCGCTGATAGTCTTGCTGGTCATGGTTGTACTATTCCTTGTTCTTGTTGTGTCTGGTCATCCTGGGCTGATCTTCCTCCTTCTGTAAAGGGGCCCTATCGCCTTGATAAGATGGGGTTCCCTTCTATTAGGCCCTGACCATATTTGTAATGCTTTTGCTATTAATAAAATTTTCTGATGGGTGTGTGGTGGTGGAGTGATTAACTTATCCCTTCTCTGAAGGGATGAGCACTCTCCTACTACCCTGTCGGATATTTGTTTTTTTTTTTTAAAAAGTCAATGGAAATGGGATTTTAGATTTGAACACTTTAGAGTCAAATTTTTTGCGCTAAAACATTTGAACTTGATAATAGAGAGAATACTTTTGTGTTTTTATAAAGATTCTGAAATGACAAAGATATTTCAAGTATAGTATAAAACAACAAAAAATGGTCGTTCAAAATTAAATCCTTTTATGGAAAAATCAAGACACGATATACAAATCGTTTTATTAAAATATCTGATAGCAATCGATGTTTATGTTAAAAGACAATTGATGTTCAAACAGTACAATCGATGTTCTAAGGTAATTGATGTTAAAGACAATCAATGTTTAAATATAATAGTAATCGATGTTTGAGACATTCTATGTTCTAAGATAATCGATATAGTCAATCGATTGTCAAAGCAATCGATGTTTTAAGATAATCGATAAAATCAATCGATTGTCGAAGCAATAGATGTTTTAAGATAATTGATATAATCAATCGATTATCAAAGCAATCGTTGTTTAAACATAATTGATGTTTGAAGATAATCAATGTAGAAGCAATCAATATTTAATATTCAGTAATCGATGTGATATTAAAACAGTAATCGATGTGTCACTTCGTCTGGTCAAGTTGCAACACAAACGATCGAAGTGGAACTTTAGATATGATGAAATGTAACTTTATATATGACGAAGTGGAAATTAGTATAAAACACTTCATAACATTTTCGGTCGAAGTGAAACTTTGCATATGACGAAGTTAAGTTCATATATGACGAAGTGAAAGTTCGTATCAAATAGTTCATAATACTATCAGTTGAAGTGAAACTTCAGATTTTACGAAGTTAACTTTAGATATGACGAAGTGTAACTTCAGATGTACAAAAATCAATGTTGTCAGTCGAAGCTGGAACTTTCGATATGACAAAGTGTAACTTTGGATGTACAAAAATCAACATTGCCAGTCGAAGCTGAAACATGCAGTCGGTCGAAGTGAACTTCTTATAGAACGTCGGATATGACGAATGGCTTCGTATATGACAAAGTTGGACTTCAACTGAACACAACCAAAAACATGCATGACAAACTTCCAGCTTCGGATATGACGAAGTAGACTTTGGATATGACAAAGCTAGCTTCGTATATGACAAAGTAGAGCATCGACTGATCACGACTAAAACATGCATGACGAAGTGTAAATTCAAATGTCTATGTTATAAATCAGTGTAAACCTTTATGAAGCAATGGAAAATACAATATTCATGAGATAAAGAATGATGTTGAAATATATTAAGGACAATTATGAAAGATATGAGTCTTGTTATCACCAAAATAAAACGATAATATATAAGAGTGGTTCAACAAATCACACACAATGAAAATACCCAATTCAAGAAATACAGACTCTGAAACACTCCTCTAGCTTTCAGATCTGTATAGCAACCTAAATTTTTGGAAAATAAAATTTTAATAATAATAAAAATAAAAGCAATTAGAAAATAAAAAAAAGAATTAAATAAAACACATTAAATGAAAAGAAGTAATGGGCTTTGTTAAATGGACCCATTAGAAATTAGTGGGCCAAAATAGACATTTTTACAAGGGAAATAATAGAAAAATAACTTAAATTCGTAACTAAAATATTACTTAAATAGAAAAGGGGTATTTAATGTATTAAAGAAGAAGTTTGAGTTGGATTTGGATTCCTAAACCTACCCCAATAG
Organism: Colocasia esculenta; assembly: GCA_014218235.1. Classification (NCBI taxonomy): domain Eukaryota; kingdom Viridiplantae; phylum Streptophyta; class Magnoliopsida; order Alismatales; family Araceae; genus Colocasia; species Colocasia esculenta. The sequence continues at coordinate 60,524,457 of CM024755.1, read as the reverse complement.
GGTTGCCACGAATTTAGCTCCCATCCTAACTCAATTAGAAGATCTCCAGCTTGGAAAGGATGAGAGAAATAGGAAATCTCGAAATTAAATAGCAATTAGAGTCCTATTAGGAAATAGAAAGGGAGGAGACATAAATACTCTCTTTAAACCCCCACGGCCGGCCCTAGCTCGTACCCAAGACTTGTTGGACCAGGAGGAGAGGCCAAAGAGGAGGGGATTTCGTGGGAAGAAGCACTTCTCAAGCTCTCTCTTTCGTTCTTTATGTTCTAGCCCTAGAAGAGGAAATCGTCCAAAGGTAGGCATTCTCATGAGCAAAACTAAATTAATTTCGTCTGTAGGTTGATCTAAACCTCAGGATTCAAAGCCCTCTGGTCTCATATTTTTCCATCGAGCATATATTTTCTTCTTGATTTTTCAAGTTCTACAACTAGCATGAGCCCGACCCTTCATCTTAATTCTTGTTCTCCTTGTATACTCGACCCCATACCACGAGATTTTTACTATAGTAACTGATGCATGTTAGGCATCTTTTTCCCCTAAAAGCCCTAATTTTGATTCATCCTATCTTTCGAATTTAATCGTTGATCTCAACTATGTACTCTCTCAAGTTCATCATGAATACCTGTGTTAAAAGTATGTTTAAACCCTATTTGTTTTTCGATTCCTATTTCTTGTAAGTACCCAAGCATGTCTAGATCAATTCGCAACTAGTTTCATGGTTTTTCATTGCTTGTGTAATTAGTTTTGATTTTCTGAATCACCCTACGTCAAATAGGGTAAGTCTGGCCCGCAACCCAATGAACTGTTCTTTCCCTGTCAGACTTTGGCTCAGACCCCGTGTTCACAAGGGCGTCACAACAGAGCCTTCCATCGCAATCTGATTGTGACAGGGCCTGTCGTCGCGATTTGGCTGCCCGGTCTGTTGAGCCCGTCGCGACCCTCATGCAATCCCGTCGCGACCTGCCTGCCCGAACCGACAAGGCCGTTGCGACCTGTACAAGACCCCATCGCGATCTCAGTTGACCCTGTCGCGACCCTCATTAGGGTGTGTCGCGATCTGACTTTTTGCATGAAAACCCATCTTTTTGCAAGTCTTGTTGTTCTTCAGCTATTCCCATATCTTGTTAACTGTTTTAAACACTGAAAAACGAAGTTGTAAATATGGAATATATTTTAATTAATTTAAGTCAATCACATGATCTATCTTGTCCATGATTTTCTTATTCACATGCACACACACTTTGAACCATCCAAATATGGCATAATTGGCATGAACATGTTACATAATTTATCTGGTAATTTATGTCATTAAATTGCCTCATTTTTAAATATACTTGTCTATGTTTTCTCGCGATGTCTTTGGAATACCGTTATCGATGCTCCACTGTTCTAGAATTCCTCTAGAACGTCGAGCACTTGTTTCTATATACACACACTCTCTTGACTAAGATGAACTCTCCGTCGGATACTCCTTCCGCCGGACTAGTGAGTCTTTGTTCAAGGTCTTTGTAAGTTTCCTCTGTCCATGGATTCCCACATGGTCGATGAACCGGTTGGACCCTAACACCTATGATACCTTTTAGGGATCAACATGATCCAAACCGCTATTAGAAGTTCACTCTTATCTTGAATCATGTCGGACCTCTGGACCTGTACTTAACATGACCAGTGGAAGGGTCGTGAGTTCCACCTGACTGCCAACACCACGTGCACGTGTTGTGCAATTGTTACTATCGCCTATTTATTCGACATGTTACGTGCAATGTCCACTAGCTCTCATCTACACTCTACTCGCTCATCTATTCACGTTCACTCTACTATCTCGTCTATTCATCTAGTACTCTAATCTATTTCTTGGTACTCTATATTGGCCATTGACTGATTGTATAAAGATAAACAATATAACCAATGTCTGGCTATATATAAAGGGCCCGATCTGGTCCTGGGATGTGCGCCCGAAAGTGCTAGTGCCCATGGGAGTTAAATGATCAGAGTGTTTGGCATTACACTCGAGTGCTATCTATCTCGACTATCTAAATGACAATCAAAAGTGCTATATTCTCTCGTGTCTATTGAAAAAAAGTGTTATACTATACTCATCGCGCTATTGCTATACTTTGTGCTATGGCCATCTTGCTATTTGTGCTAGCCTCGACACTTGTGCTATATTTAGAAAGCTTGTGCTATTTCCATCATGTGCTATCCTGCTATCTTTTACTTGACTCTCTCGCTCTATCATTAGTTACTCTACATTTTAATACATTAATCATTTAAAGCCTGCTTGACTATTGAGATTTAAGTCCTACTGAGCGTTATCGCTCACCCTACGTTATTTGTCGTTGTGTTCTCAGGTGAGACTGAGGATGACACATACACTCAAGAGGACGGGAATGACCAGGAGTGACGTCATGAGTACCCTAGCGTCCGAGCAATATGTTAGAGTCTTAGTTAGTCTTTTGCTTTTATTTCAATGTAATTGGGCCCTATAGAATGGCTCTGATATTAGTGGTTGTAACTAGACATTTGGAAAGTTATTAATGAAATGAATTTGCTTTAGTATTTATTCTTGTCCAATGGTTTCATGTCTAGTACTCGCTCTATACCCGTTTACTTACAACTGCCTCGCGTTCCGTTATTCCACGTCGGGGCGTGACAATCTATCTTTGGCAGCACAAGCTTCTTCTCCTCCTCCTTCTTGCTGACGACGTTGTTGTGCTCCTCTTTCTGGACTCTGCCTTTTTCCCGCTTTTTTCCAGACTCCTCTTTTTTAGTCATGCCTTTTAGAATGGACAAGGGCATATTTATAGCCCTAATCATATGACCTAGGACATCGGAATGTGTGAGTACCAAGCACCCCCAAGTAAGACACGTGTGAGTCACATAATATCCTGCACATATAGCATCTTTAATTATTCAACAGAAAAGATAATGGATGTTATGAGTTGATTAATAAAGCAATCTATGTTATGACAGTCGATCTTAAACATAAGGTAATCCATGTTTAAGTTGTAGGCAATCCATGTTATGATAATATGTCTCTCCCCAACGCGGAATATCGGAACGTGCGGTAGTTGCAAGTAAGCGAGTATAAAGCGCATAATAGACATCAAACCATTGGACAATTGAAAATTACTAAATCAAATGTATTTCATTGATAATTCAACTAATTTCTATTACAACCACTAATTCAAAGCCATTACATAGGGCCCAATTGACATCATTACATTGAAATGAAGTAAAAGACCAAATTAAGACACTAGTATGCCAGGGTACTCTTGATTCACTCCTAGTCATTCCCATCCTTATGAGTGTCGACATCTTCCTCAGTCTCACCTAGAACACATGTCAAATAACACAAGGTGAGCGATAATGCCCAGTAGGATTTATATCTCATGAATAGGCATGCTTTATATGATTAATATATTAAAGAGCAGAGTAACTAATGATAGAGAGAGAGAGTCAAGTAATGTCTAGCAAGTGATAGCACAATATCATGATTTGTATAGCACAAGTGTCAAGTATAGCACGATGAGCAGGATGGCCATAGCACAATATAGTTTAGGATAGCACAACACGTCTAGTATAGTATAGCACTTTGATTGTCATTAGATAGTCAAGATAGATAGCACTCGAGTGTATTGCCAAACATTATGGTCAATTAACTCCCATGGGCACTAGCACTTTTGGGCGCACCTCCCAGGGCCAGACCAGGCCCTTATATTGCCAAGCATTAGTCATGTTTATTATCTTTTGATAATTAGTCAAGAGTACAAAGAATATAGAAAAGTAATTGAAGAATAGATGAGAGTGTAGAGAGAACTTGAATAGATGAGCGAATAAAGTATATATAAGAACTAAAGGTCAATGCACATAACACAACGTTAAAACAGGCGATAGTAACAGTTGCACAACAGGTATGGTAGGTGCTGGCAGTTACGTAGAATTCACTAACCAACCACTGGCAATGCAACGAACATAGTCCAGAGGCCCGACTTGATCTCAAGGTAAGGGAGAATATCTAAAGCCATTTGGATCATGTTGGTCCCTAAGGGTGTTATAGGTATTAATGGTACAGCCAACTCAGTCTCCATGAGGGAATCCACAGAGTACGGAGATTTACGGAGGTCTTAACAAAAGGTTCCTAGTCTACCAGAATGGAATGTCCAATAGAAGGGTTCCACTTATCAGGAGAGTAGTGTGCAAGGAAAAAAAGTTTGTCCGACGTCCTAGAGGAATTCTAGAACAGTGGAGCGTCGGTAACGGTATTTCAAAATAACGTTAGAAATGAAGGCACGATCATTATTATCATAGGGTAATGATACAATTATTTGGTGTGTGTATGTGAGAGAAATCAAATAAACATATGAGAGTCGTGCACACATCTTTTAAATAAGGAAAATCACGTGAATAGTATTAACATTGATTATCACGATGTTATAGTTCGTTATAGAGCTTTATAGTTGTTAATCATGATTATATAGCATGTAAAACAAGATTTAATTGAATATAAAGCGTGCTGGAAAACACAGTATGTAACGGCCCTAGATACCTATACCTAATAAGGGTTCATATCCAGATCCGTCTCCCGCGAACGGACCGAAGTCTTGCAAGGGATAGCTCGTACACGTATCTAGGAAGAATATAAAAGACAAAACCACAACAGTAAGAGACAAAAGAAAGTATATGTGCTCATATCTACATATAACAATTTACAACTATCTCATTACATTATTACATGTCCAAATTAAGAAGAGTACAACTACCTGGGGCATACCCCGAGGGAGCACAAGCTCACAGAACAGTACTAACACTACTGCTGGTGGTACAAGTCTGCCACAACGCCTTCATAAGCTACACCAACGGTAAACCCTGAAAAGAACTGTAAGAGAGTGAGCCTCAACAAGTCACTAGCTCAGTAGGGGACCACCCAAAACCACACACAACATGGAAGGACCTCAACCCCAATGGGTCTCACTGGCAACACCGGTGGCCAAACCATATCATGCTCACAGCAAAGCATAATTATATCAACTAACACAAATCTCAGAAAGAAGAAAGATCAGCAGAACTAGCACCACACCACTAGTCTGCTCATTAACTGGAAAGCCTAGGCCACAAGCCTCATAGTCAAACCACCGTCACCTAAGCTATAAGCCACGCAGGCAAAGCATTGCCTAAGCTACTAGCTTCACAGGCAAGCCTCCAACACAACATATAGGTAACAGGATTGCTAACCAAGGGCTAACCTATTATATCCCTAAACCACGATGTATCGAATGTCATATTCAAGTAACAGAACTGGCTACCACGATGCCAGTCCAACACAGACTAAACCATACTCGGAAACTTACCCAAGGAAGGGTAAAACACAACAAGTGGAAGGTTTCACCGCAAAACCTCCACTTCACCACCTGAAAAGACTAGTACTCAGCATACTACGAGAAACCAGTACCTACAAAGGGTACAGGTACCTCCCACCACGAGGTACCACCATTGAAACACAAACACAACTGTGCCACCACCAGGGCATACCACAACCAGTCAAACCACAACCAGTGAGTCTCCGCTGACTAACCACAACGTCAACCGAGACAACACCATGGCACACCTCAATGGGTAAAACCACAACCAACACACGCTACAACCAATAGCAAAGCACGAGCGAGAATGCACGACGCCACCACACGGGACAGACTACTAGTTCATGACGTCAGTATCCAACCCGGACAACACAGCACAAGAACTACCTCTCTGTCTCGCAGTCACGGACGTAAGGTCCAACTGCTGCTCCACAACATAAGTAAAGCCAAAGAACTGTGGAGACCAACCAAACCACCACAACCTACAGGTCACACACCCTGCAGGCCCATGCTTGGCACCATTAGAGACTCTGGCCCGAGCTCTCTAAAGTGAGGCACTGGTAACAGGACTAGCTAGGCCCCAGTACGTCTACTGGTGTCCGTAACCCCCCAGCTACGAGTGCACTACAAGCGACCAAACAACCAACTCTCACAAGTCACTGTCCCCTGCCATCTTTCCCTGATCCGAATGACAACTCTCCCCGAGAGTGAGGGTGTCCAGGAAGACGACAAGACCTTGACGGCACTAGCATACCGGGACAAGCCCCGAGCACACACACGTGCCTGGCTCACACAAAACATGGGGCACCCAACTGAACAGGTATTCCGAAATAGGCACCGGACCACCACACTCGGCTAGCATAAACCACGACATATACTTATATATTCTTTATTACAAACCACGGTACAAATATTAGTAATAGCTTGTCCTCAATCACCCTATGACCTACAAGCTACCCCACACCAACACACATGTAAACCACGATAATCAATCATAAACTGGCCTATCATTGGTCATCACGTGACCTCCTTGCCACATATATACAATATACACTATCTATACACCAACTTCGTAAACCATACATAAACCACCCACTAACCACGTGGGCAACACGCTCACAGAGTGCCAATGGACCTCTTACCAAAGCCATGCACACTAAATATTGATAATCAGATAATCGAAACACCAAAAGCATGCAAAACAGAACCTTCGGCTGCAATTGCGACAGAGGACAAGGCCGCCTTCTGATCGCGACGCCACGACATGTCGCAATCAGAAACCCTGTCGTGACGGGTCGGCCAGTTGCGACCTGGTCGCGACAGCAGGGTCCGTCGCCTTCTCAGGCGAAAACCCTAATCTGGGAACCATCTCTGGATTTTCCATGCAAACCACCCCAAATCTCGTTTCAACCCGGTTTTCATGCTCATTTCACCTCCTAAACATGGTATCTACTGTTCTTAAAGAGATAAACAAAACAATATGCAATCCACGTAAAAAATCAAGGTAGAACTCCCTACCTTCATGAAGAACGTGCAATCCAAGCATGGCATGGTGTTTCCCCCATTCCACGCGACGTCCTCGCGTCGAGAGCACGACGAGAACCCCGCCGAAACGCCGAATCACCTCGAGAAGCCGCAGCAGCTCCCCTCCTAGTCGAGCAGAGCTTGTGAAAGCTCTATTTGGCCAACCTTCTTAAAAACCGCATAGCGGTTGGAATCGCGACATACCTCCCCGTCACGTCAAGATCGCGACGGACTAGGGCATCGCCTTCCCATTCCCGACGTCAGCAAGCCCCATTCTGTGCGTGACACGTGGCGCACATGCAGACGTCGACCCCAATAGCGGCAACCAGAATGCGACCCTCACTATCGTCGCGTTCAGAATGGGACCTACACCCGCATCACGTTCACATCCAGTGAACCAACGAGCACTACGGGCCTAACCTACCGGCCCACTAAGCCTCACACAATGCACGAAAACCTCGACTAAGGCCCAATGACCCCACATTAGTCATGAGCACTACACTAAAACCAATAAACGGAGATACGAACTACCATTAAACAACAATCCACGAGGATTCGAGAAACACACTACGTTACATTACTATCACCTAAAAAGAAATGTCGTCCTCGACATTCAAAACGAGTGATAATAAACCACACTATCACCTAAAAAGAAACAAAGTCATATACAGAGCTTCCTCTGCATCTTCCTTTCAAACCATCTACTCATTCCCATACTTGCTCTACCTTTTCTTTTCTTTTAAATTTATTCCATAATTACTTTATTTTCGAGTCCCATTCTGCCATTACTTACTTTTCAACTGCAGGTGATTCTACCATGCTATTAGCGCTTTATCTCCTTAGACTGAACCTTGTTCCACATTTTCTGGGCAATTCTACTTGGCCAACGGTTCTTTATCTTCTTGGGCTCGATCTATTTCCACATTTTTCTTAGTTATGTTTGCAACATTTCTTTCTGGGCCGCTTTCCTTGCTTAAATTCTTTCACTTTACGTTGTTTTCTTTGGATTCTTTATAGCATTAAACCTTACTTAAATTTTTTTTCTCCCAAATTTCTTGGTGCCATTCCACTATTTACTTATCACCATTAACTATTACTTTGCTCAATTGTGCACAAACCTTAAACTTCTTTTATTTACTTAAACTTGAAATAACCTATGAATATTTAACTTTTCCACGCTTCCGCTGCGCTACTCTGATCATACTAAACATTTCACCAAATATTTCATGAATTCTGGATTTCCTTTAATCCATCAATAACTTATCTTGTTTTAAATCATACTTTCTAAATAACTTCACATTTTTCTTATCATATATTAACATCATTTAATTGACTCACTCATATTCTATCTTCTACTATATCTATTCCATGCTGAATTCTGAATCTTGACATTTTCTATTGATATACTTTTTCCTTTATATATTTTCCTTACTTCAAATAATATTCTCTAATTGATTTAACAAACCTAATTTATATCTTTTCACATCTTTCATTCTCATTGTTATACATACTCGAAGATTTACCATCACCATTACTCAGATCTTGCTTAACTATATAACATCAAATCTCAAAATTTCTTTACCATTAAACTGATTATACTGCTCCTCCCCTTTTTCTATTCCTTTCTTTTAAATAAAGATCGATCGCCATTTTATTTTTTTTGGCAAAATGAGCCTAGCAATGTCAGCAACCGGTCGAGTGCATCCCACCCTAGCAGGGTGAGATGGAATCACTCCTCCAGGCGGACACTACTTATTCCTTTCACTATACCTTTTCTGCTCACTACTCCTTAATTGAGTATTATAACTTCATTTCAAATTTCGGAAATATTCTTATAACAAAATTCATTTATTCATCTAAATCACCTTACTGCATACCATTAGACAAATTCTTATTACACATTTTCTGGATCATTTAATTATCACCATTCTATAATGTACCACATTCTTTTTCTCCATCTGATCATTACTACTAAACGTTATCTTTACTATCAATAGCATAACACCATTTCTACAAAATATTTCACTAAACTAGTCTACTAGTTGATTAATCTCTAGGTGTCATTTATGCCACGATCCTTCTTACTCTCCACCATAATTATAAACTAACATTATTTCTTTTAAAGACAATGATTTATTCTACTTAATTCCTTTATTCCGCATTACTAATTTACCGCCAAATATAAACATCTCCACTACTACTGCTCATTCAAAAACATTCATTCATAATCCACTTTCTATTTCTTATTGCTTCTCAATAGACTTAACCTTGTCTATTCTAACTTACATAGCTTCAAATCACTTTAATTATTTAGCTTTAACTTCAATCTGCCTCTAACACCAATTTCCTTTTCCCGCTCCCACAATCCACACATAACTACTTTTACTACCATTTTATCTTTAACATTGTAACCTTATACAAATCTTTCTGTGAAATCTTTATCAACTCTTTCTTACTAAGCAAACATCTCTTTCTTATGAAATTCCTGGAAAAACCTAACTTCCCACTGCTCTTTTATTCTCTTTTTAATCATCTGATCACCTCTACATACACTTACATGGGTTTCTATATTAAACTTTCTATTATCCTCATTATTTATATCAACACTGCCTTTAAATTTCTTATTGCAATTATTTTTAATTACAAATTACACTTAAGGTCCATCTTAATCACTGCTTCTCTACTTACCAACATCTCATCTTAAACTAAACTACATTACTTAATCATTTCAAATCTAACATGTCATTAATCATATTATTATCCAAGAAACTTCTTAATACTTTGTTAACATAAATCTCAACCTCAATGACTATCTCTACTACAATTCTCAACCACAATTTACCCATTTAACAGCTCTAACCACAGAGCCCTATTCTTCATTACGATACAATTCCCTCTGTTATTCTGTCACATCACTACCTTATATCTTTCTCTACCATCTCTGATCCTCATTGAAACACTTTTTATTGAATTTCATAACTGAATCCACCAATTCTTTCAAATTTTTATAACAAAGAACCTTTATTCAACTATACTTTAATCACAACTGACACCCCAATAACTACTCACACTACACCACCAACCATACCATTTATCTGCCATTGCCCACAACTACTAATCTAATCAGCTATACGCACAATTCACATACCAAAACTCATGTGAAAACTATACTAAAAAGGCACAAGAAACCACAGACTTACTACCAGCAGTGGACATTAAATCATGTATTGGGACATTGTAATCTTAATGTCTTTTCATATTCTAACTGGATCAATGCTCTGATACCAACTGTAACGGCCCTGGATACCTATACCTAATAAGGGTCCATATCTAGATCCGTCTCCCGCGAACGGACCGAAGTCTCACAAGGGATAGCTCGTACACGTGTCTAGGAAGAATATAAAAGACAAACCACAAGAGTAAGAGACACAAGAAAGTATATGTGCTCATATCTGCATATAATAATTTACAACTATCCCATTACATTATTACATGTCCAAATTAAGAAGAGTACAACTACCTGGGGCATACCCCGAGGGAGCACAAGCTCACAGAACTGTACTAACACTACTTCTGGTGGTACAAGTCTGTCACAACACCTTCGTAAGATACACTAACGGTAAACCCTGAAAAAAACTGTAAGGGAGTGAGCCTCAACAAGTCACTGGCCCAATAGGGGACCACCCAAAACAACACACAACACGGAAGGACCTCAACCCCAATGGGTCTCAATGGCAACACTGGTAGCCAAACCATATCATGCTCACAGCAAAGCATAAATATATCAATTAACACAAATCCTGGGAAGAAGAAAGGTCAGCAGAACTAGCACCACACCACTAGTTTGCTCATTAACTAGAAAGCCTAGGCCACAAGCCTCATAGGCAAACCACCGTCACCTAAGCTATAAGCCACGCAGCCAAAGCATTGCCTAAGCTACTAGCTTCACTGGCAAGCCTCCAACACAACATATAGGTAACAGGATTGCTAACCAAGAGCTAACCTATTATATCCCTAAACCACGATGTATCGAATTTCATATTCAAGTAACAAAACTGGCTACCACGATGCCAATCCAACACACACTAAACCACACTCAGAAACTTACCCAAGGAAGGGTAAAACACAACAAGTGGAAGGTTTCACCGCAAAACCTCCACTTCACCACCTGAAAAGACTAGTACTCAGCATACTACGAGAAACCAGTACCTACAAAGGGTACAGGTACCTCCCACCACGAGGTACCACCACTGAAACACAAACACAACTGTGCCACCACCAGGGCACACCACAACCAGTCAAACCACAACCAGTGATTCTCCGCTGACTAACCACAACGTCAACCGTGCCAACACCATGGCACACCTCAACGGGTAAAACCACAACCAACACACGCTACAAACAATGGCAAAGCATGATCCGGAAAGCACGATGCCACCACACAGGACAGACTATTGGTTCATGACGTCAGTATCCAACTCGGACAACACAGCATAAGAACTACCTCTCAGTCTCGCAGTCATGGACGTAAGGTCCAATTGCAGCTCCACAACATAAGTAAAGCCAAAGAACTGTGGAGACCAACCAAACCACCACAACCTACAGGTCACACACCCTGCAGGCCCATGCCTGGCACCTTTAGTGACTCTGGCCCGAGCTCTCTAAAGTGAGGCACTGGTAACAGGACTAGCTAGGCCCCAGTACATCTACTGGTGTCCGTAACCCCCCAGCTACGAGTGTGCTACAAGTGACCAAACAACAAACTCTCACAAGTCGCTGTACCCTGCCGTCTTTCCCTCAGCCGGACGACAACTCTCCCCGAGAGTGAGGGTGTCCAGGAAGACGACAAGACCTCGACGGCACTAGCATACCGGGACAAGTCGCTAGCACACACATGTGCCTGGCTCACAGAAAACCTGGGGCACCCAACTGAACAGGTATTCCGGAATAGGCGCCGGACCACCACACTCGTCTAGCATAAACCACGACATATACTTATATATTCTTTATTACAAACCACAGTACAAACATTAGGAATTGCTTGTCCCTAGTCACCCTGTGACCTACAAGCTACCCCACACAAACACACATGTAAACCACGATAATCAATCATAAACTGGCCTATCATTGGTCATCACGTGACCTCCTTGCCACATATATACAATATACACTATCTATACACCAACTTCGTAAACCATACGTAAGCCACCCACTAACCACGTGGGCAACACACTCACAGAACGCTACAGGTGCCAATGCACCTCTTACCATAGCCATGCACACTAAATATCAATAATCGGATAATCGAAACACTAAAAGCATGCGAAATAGAACCTTCGGCTTTGATCGTGACAGAGGACAAGGCCGCCTTCTGATCGCGATGCCACGATATGTCACAATCAGAAACCCTATCGCGGCGGGTTGGCCTGTTTATGAGGTTTTCCATCTCAGGCGAAAACCCTAATCCAGGAACCATCTCCGGATTTTCCATGCAAACCACCCCAAACCCCATTTCAACCCGGTTTTCATGCTCATTTCACCTCCTAGACATGGTATCTATTGTTCTTAAAGAGATAAACAAACCAATATGCAATCCACGTAACAAATCAAGGTAGAACTCTCTACCTTCACGAAGAACGCACAATCCACGCATGGCACAGCATTTCCCCCATTCCACGCGACGTCCTCGCGTCGAGAGCGTGACAAGAACCCGGTAGAAACGCCGAATCACCTCGAGAAGCCGCAGCAGCTCCCCTTCTGGTGGAGAAGAGCTTGTGAAAACTCTGTTCGGCCAACCTTCTTAGAAACTGCACAGCAGTTGGAATCGCGACATACCTCCCCGTCGCGACAAGATTGCGACGGACTAGGGCATCACCTTCCCATTCCCGGCGTCAGCAAGCCTCGTTCCGTGCACGACACATGGCGCACATGGAGACGTCGACCCCAACAGCGGCAACCAGAACACGACCCTCACTACCGTTGCATTCAGAACGCGACCTACACCCCCGTCGCGTTCACATCCAGTGAACCAACAGGCACTACGGGCCTAACCTGCCGGCCCACTAAGCCCCACACAATGCACGTAAACCTCGACCAAAGCCCAATGACCCAACATTGGTCATGAGCACTACACCAAAACCAATAAACGGAGATCCAAACTACCATTAAACAACGATCCATGAGGATCCGAGAAACGCGGTACGTTACACAGTAAAATCACAACGGGATACATGGTCGCGTTCAAGGGGCAAAGATAGAATCGCGATGGGATGGTACGACGCATTCATATGACCTTTCAATATTCGAAATAAGCATAAATACCATGGTGGGGAAATAGTCCTAATCGCAAGGGCCTATATGATCACGTATCAAACAGACACTAAAACCTATGCAACACACATTTTGTTGCAATCGAATCTTGTCAGAACAGATCTAAAATGCGATAGCCTAGGTAGTCACCTTTAAGGTAATCATGACGGTCTTGTCTGTCGTGATACCAGTCTCTGAATCGTGACGTCTGAATTGGTCATAGTTTAGAGTTCAAACCGAGAACAGTAAAAATGATGCAGTCGATGTATGCAAGGCCTATAACTTGGAATCTAGGGCTTTTTAGGCAAAAGTATGAACATGAAAGTTGTAGAGGGTGATGAATAGAAGAAAATTATGGTTTACATTAACTCAATTTGACCTCGGTATGCATGAAACATGATATGAACACTAAAAGCCCTAATCGTGCGTGATGTTGGGAAAAAGCTTAATACTCATGGCATGCTGGATAGAATTTAGGCAAAACTAGTGCATATGAAACTAGACATGTCGAGCTTTATCATGGTATATGATTTGTTCTTGTTTATCCAGAGAACACCTACCTTTGGATGTTGTAAACTCCTAAGGTTTTGGACATGAAGAGCTGGCTTGTAGATCTTCTAGCAGCCTTCTCCCCACGATCCCCTCCTTCTATGGCCTCTCTTCAATGTCCAAGAAATCTCAGCAATGCAATAGGGTCGGCCATGAAGGGTTTGGGGGTGTATTTATGCATCTAGCATTGTTCATTCCTATGACAACTCTAACTTCTCTTTAACTATGAATTTCCATGTTTATCTAACCTTCCTAGCTTTGATCCTCCTAATTGGGTTAGGATGGAACTCTAATTTCATGGCTAGCTAGTTATGGTAGGGTTAGTAATCCAATTTAGATGTTTTTGAGTCATATTAATGACTTACTTGCCCTTTTTAAATTAGGCAATAATAGAGTTGCAAATTTTAGGGTATTTTCTTGTATTCTATCATTTAAAACTCCTATTTGGCCTAATAATTTTTATATGAACCATTTAATAAAGTCCATATCTTATTATGTTTATTATGTTTTTAATTAAATCACTTTTCTTTAATTGTCTCTATTTAATTAATTTATTTAAAATAGCTGGTTGCTACACAATCGATGTTTGATCGACTGTCATAACATCGACTATCAAGAAGTCGATTGACAAAGATTATGCATGAATATACGAAGTCTCAGAACTTCGATTGGCCAAGTGTAAATCGTGACATCGGAAGTCAAAGTGCTTTAGATGGCAGAGATACAACTTGAATATACGAAGTTCCATTACTTCGACTAACCAAGTGTAAAAGTGAACATCTAAAGTGTTGGTCGAATTTTGTCTTGATCGGTCAAAGTGACTTCGTCATATCCGAAGCTTAGCTTCGTATATGATGAAGTTCCACTTTGTCATATCTGAAGTCTAGCTTCATTTATGACGAAGTTACACTTTGTGTAACAAAGAACAAATGAGTACATATGTAGTCAGAGTGGCAAATGTGTCTTCATCGATCGAAGTGACTTTGTCATATCCGAAGCTTAGCTTGGTATCTGAAGTCTAGCATTGTAGCATCCCAGAAAATTCAGTAATTTAAAATTTTAAATAAATGGAAATAAATAATTTCTATATTATCAAAATGGTAGATCATATGTACCACTATTGTACGTGCGAGAACAAATCAGAAAATTTCGTAAAAATTATAAATCAACCCCAAACATTATTCTTAATGTTCCACGAGAAAATTCATGCAACAAAAAATCCGATTGGCCAAGCATACGTCACAACATGACTAATTATCCAAATTAGGAAACTAAGTCGAAAAACTGTTAACAGGGAAATATAACACTATCATAAATTAAATAATCATATTGGAGAGACTTCCAACATCATCTATTGATGACCCATTATTGGAATTGGGCCAATGGATCACTTTTGGCCCAGGAATAAAATAGAGGAAGAAAAATATGCAGAAATTCGTAATCCTATTTGAGCTGAAAATAGAAGAAGGTAATTAAGGCAAATCCCAAGGCAATTAGGCTTTCTTGGCAACCCAATTTCGTGGCTAACCATGGTGGGAGGTTTCCCAAAGCCTCACACACACTATTGGGGTGAGAAATCATCAATTTAAGGAAGGTGGAAGGCCAAAATCGCACCTTGCCTTTCCTTCACCCAATGGTACTTCTAAAACACCCAAGATGTATATATACATGCCATGAAACCCTAGGGGACGAGAATACACATTGTTGGGGTCATGGGAGGCTGTTTATGAGCACCCAAAGGAGGAGGAAACCACCCTAACTCGGAGCTTCTTCTCTGCTGCGTTCTGCATCAACCTGTGTAGATAGATCTTCTTGGAGTCGACCAAAGGTAGGCCAAACCTTAACCAAACATTGCAAGACTTATATCTCTGGAAAGAGGGTCGAGTCTAGCTTCTAATCCCACTGGTTTGCCTATTTTGCATTTCGTAGATCAGGTGCAGTAAGTGTTCTCCTCCAAGTGGTCTGAACGCAGGTTTTCTGGAAAAATGTGACTTCCTTAGCCCAGAAGGTAGGTGATCTCGGGCCAAATCTTAATAAAGCATACACCAATGTGTAGAGCGTCGAGTCTAATTTCATTTCCAAGTGGTTTCATCAAATTTCATTGAGTACATCTTGAGTTATAAGTGTTTCCAAGAGTCGCGCACTGTTAAGGCTTTTTACGTTCTTCATGTGTTGCATGCAATTTGAGACTGAATTAGATCCAACACACAACATGAAAGTTCTTCTACGAGTTGTCCTCATCATGTTTCACGTTAAGAGTTTTGTCTAGTTGTCACTAGATAGAGAGATATAGGTGTTGCATGAAGATCACACCCTGATCCTGCGTTTCGGTTTAGAGGGTTGAATCGCGGCTGGTCCAGGCGACGCGATTCCAGCGCCTGGTATCGCATCGGCCTTGGCCGATGCAATTCTGTAAAATGTGACTGTTAGGTCTGACATGATTCAATGTCTGACCAGTCAACGGTCCGCGTGGGACTTCGCACTGTGTGGACTTCTGTGCATGTCTGATGCACGTCGGGTACACCCGACGCGATTCAGCCCGTTTTCCCGCCCAAGATTTTCCATCGATTTTTATATTGCTATTTGAAACGCGCTTCATGAACGCGACGGGGTATCTCGTCGTGATTCAAACATTAAGGCGTCGCCATAGGCCGACGCGATTTACACTTGTACATGTGAACGTTGTTCCGACTATACACAGCGTTAGTAAATGCGTTGACTGTAGCCGACGCAGATTTCCAAGCCTACCCGAGCCTTGTTTTACATGGTATTAAGTGCATGATTTGCATGTCTCGGTTCTAATCATTTCGTGAGGTCTGTTTAATGGCTTAAAAGTAATTAACCCATTAAAAGCTATAATTACATGAATGTTATTCTAATTGCTCGTTAATGACGTGACCATTCATGCAAGTAGTGATTTACACTTCATACTATTCTATCATGCAAAAATGAGAATTGTTATATTAAAATATTACAAAACCATGTATAGTTAATTGCATAGTCTCATCTCATGTTAGCATGCTAATTGTTTTCCGCAAGCTTGGAACCTATGGCATGTGGATTGAGATACGTGCATCACTACACACTTCCACATCTAGTCAGCCCTTTCTTAGGGGATTGGAAGCTCTCTGTTGGTCATTCTGTATCGACAAACGAGCGACAGTTTCTCTAAGACCTCCATAAATCTCCGTACTCCATGGATTCCCTCATGGAGACCGAGTTGGTTGTACCATTGAAGTTCCCTAGAGATAGCGTGCACTTCCTTTCTTCTCTTGTTCTTATGAGCTTATAATCTAGACTTAAGCCATTAATGTAAAGAGTGAGTTAAAGTATAAATTGTGCCGTTATGCTGTCGAAATTATCTCTTGACCATTGTATCATGAAATCATGTTCACATTACTTATTACTTGTTCTCATCATCATCATGAACATGACATTACACATGCTTACTTCCTGAAACTCTTATTGGCCATTAATGACTGTGGGTATCTACATTTAAAAATTGTGAGATGCTGACCGGGCACGGAGAGTGTCCAAGGGCTCCAGTCCAGCCCCAATGACGGAGAGTCATAAATATATTGTTAACCATGGGGTATAAAGATTACTGGCATTGCATCTGCGCTGGGAGTACTTGCGTGTTGATAGTTAGATACAATAACCACATACACATGTCCCAGTGAGCATTTCGAGGTGGATCTTTTCTTGGTGTACATTAGTGTGTTCGTGCTTAATTAGTGTTACATGATCGTGCTCGTGCATGCTTGCTTCCTTGCGTGATATGGCAATCCTACAATTATTGAAATTTAAAGTGATATCTTGCGTGCTTGTTACATGCCTCACTATTGAGTACATCTTGCTCGTTATATCATTCTAGATCTTGTTCTATCATGATCACTCTATCTAGCTTGTTTCATGTATCATGTTTTAATGAGTTTTATTCGTACTTGCATATCATGACATTCATCTTGCTTACCTAGTTCTAAATTTCTAATCACTTATATCATTGCCTACACATTGAGATATAAATCCTACTGGGCTAGCTTACTCATTCCCTACTTTTAACCATTCTAGGTGATTATGAAATTCAAGAGGAGGATGGGAATGCGTCCGAGTGATGAGCGTTCCAATACTTGAGTCTATCTATAGGTAGTTTACTTTGAGTGTTAGAACAATGTAGTAGGAAGTGAGGAATAAATGTACTTTGCCTTTTATCGAATCTTAGTCCTGTTATACAATGTTTAAGAGTTGTATTAATTCACTATCATACAATGAGATGAGATTTGAATACAATTTCCATTGAGTTCAATATTTGGGCCTTATTATGATGTTGCGTTGATATTCAATTAGTGCTTGCTAGGTAGAGGCTTATTTGCAGACTGTTCACGCCTCGGAATATCGACTCGAATTATCAGAATTAATATCCGTTGTGTAATTCTGGGGACGTAGCAGTTTAGTGGTATCAGAGCCTAGGAAAACCAAATAGGATATATGTCTCAGGAATAAGAGATACTTATGGAACCTAAGTTATGGAAATTAAATATAGTACCTGGAGAGAATGGGTAGAGACTAGGAATATGTTAGAATGAACAAAACACTCCTTCCTATTGACTCTTATAATGTATGTAGAGACATTAATTGGTTTCTATAATTTTCTCAGGAACCCTCATAACTCTTAAACTTAACTGCAATGGCTTGCAATCAGTGGCAAGCTCTGTAAGAAACCGTATGTCACGCCCCGATATTTAGCAGTGGAATAAATACCGGGAGACGTGAACGATACAAATAGACGTATCACAGTTGAATAGCACAGAGTCACAACTGAACAAAGAACACATTTAAGACTATAATATGGTCACCAAAAATATACTTTATTCCATTTCATTCAACTAGTTACAACCTTACATAAGAAGAACCAACTAAAGGGTCCCTTATTCAAATGAAAATGTTTCACTAATACATAGACTACTCAAATATCTATTCCTAACACTTCATCTCCTCAATGTCGGGTACTCATCACTCTTGCCCTACCCCATCGGACTCCATGGGTTCCTCATCACTACCTGAAAAGGGCAGGATGATAAGGTGAGCGAAACTAGATCAGTAGGATTTACATCTCAATATTGTGTGGGCACCAATATACATGATTAACATTTTAAATAGGCAGATATGCACATGAACATGATGACAATGCATGCTTTTCTAACAAGTGGATAGTGGAATAGTACGGATGCCATATCATATCAAATGTCGAGTTGCATATATAATGCATAGATATTTCAAGAGTAGAATCGTATCAAAATGAATTGGCCATATTCATACAGATATCATGTATTCACATGAACAGACGTATCATATCAAATATTATCATATCGTATCAAATCAAACTTATCATATCATATCAAACAAAGGCACATTCCCACAAATCTTGCTTATTCGTTGTGCTATGCCAAGCACCAGAAGTCCATACTCCCACGGTTAATAAGTACGTTGGGGCGCTCTTCCCCCGGACCAGACAGGGCCCCTATTGCACAGACATTAGTCAAATGGACCGAAGTCCCATATTGTGCCGAACAACATATTCATATTATGGCCACAGAGTTTCAATGACAAGATCATAGTAAGAAAGACATGACTATTCATAGAGTCAAGTTATGACAAAAGCTCAAGAGAACAAAAGGGCAGTATAATGACGTATCTTATGTTTCATAATTCATTAATGTCTTGACATGAGGATGACTAATGACAGATCGTATGCAGAACAGGTGCTCTCTATCTCCAGGGTACTTCATGGTACAACTAGCTCGGCCTCTATGTGGGAATCCATAGAGAGCGGAGACTTACGGAGGTCTTAAGGAAAAGATCGCTAGTCTTGCCAATTCGGAATGACCGGCAGAGAGCTCTCGATTCCCCAAGAAGGGTGTGCCTATTCGTGCAAAGGTGTAAGTGACGTGTCACGGATCTTTCCTATCATGTATGCAATTGACAAATAATTAATTGAACATTGGAAAGCATATAACTATTGAAACTCATATGAAAATCATGATATAAACTCCATTAACAAGTCCATACTAGCATGTATTCATTCCCACATTCATATCATATTCTTATCATATCAATTGATAATAAGTAAAATCCCAAGATAATCCAATGAACATAAGGTCAATCACAATTACACATTAGAATCATATTCATATCATTTCCATTTTTCAATGGATTGATTTCTTTTAGGTCCATGCATACTATATGACATCATGCACATGCTAGTAGACATCATGTAACGATCAGACCCAAGACAAGCAATCTTTTGCAAGAGTAGTGTCGACACATCCCCTACTGGTGTCGACCCAATGCTTCAACCACAAGGCTAAATGATGAAGAAATGGTCAAGTAGTGTCAACACATAATGAAGTAGTGTCGACACAATGCTTCAAACATAAGGAAGAACGATGATGAAATGGTCAAGTGGTGTCGACACAGAATCAAGTAGTGTCGACACAAGACCCAACTCCCAGAGAACCCAGTCAACATGTCTATATAGGGTGTCGACACAGGATCAAGTAGTGTCGACACAAGATCAAGTCATGTCAACACAGGATCAAGTAGTGTCGACACAGGATCTAGTAGTGTCGACACAAGATCAAGTCATGTCGACACAGGATCAAGTAGTGTCAACATAGGATCAAGTCATGTCGACACAGGATCAAGTAGTGTCGACACAGGCTCAAGTAGTGTCGACACAAGATCAAGTAGTGTCAACACAGGATCAAGTAGTGTCGACACAAGATCAAGTAGTGTCGACACTAGAGGCCTTCCCAGAGAACCGTTTGGGCCAATTTGGGACAGTGTGTCGACACACCCCATGGGCAGGTCGACACACTCCGAAACTTTTTCACCATTAGTCAATTTGAACACGTGACACTCTAGGGATTTGGTGGATCAGCCTTGGATCATGTGCCCACGCACCCCTAGGGTAATTTTGGCCATGTTGGGCTAAAAATACCCCAAATCCTTGTACTCCAAAAGGGTATCCCACGAAAAGAGCAAATATGGATCTCCAGAATATATGAAGAACATATAGGTCAAGTGTAACCCGAAAACACATCTCATGCAGCGATTTACTTACCCCACTTATAACTCTCTAACGAAAGACATTTGGACAAAACATTCAACACATGATATGACGAGGACAACTAGTAGGAGAACTTTAATGTAGAGGGTTTGTTCTAATTCGGTCTCAAATCTTGAGAAATATATGAAGAATATAAAGTCAAGTGCAACTTGAAATGGCAGTATCATGCAGCGACTCTCTTACCATGCTTATAACTCTCTAAAGAAAGACTTTTGGACAAAATGTTCAACATAAAAGATGATCGTGACTACAAGTAGAAGAATGTTCATGAAGGAAATTTAGTCTGATTCTGTATCAAATCACGTTCATAATGAGAAGAACGGGGAAAGCCCTAACTGTGCGTGACTTAGGGAAAACTATGAATACACAATGTATACTCCATGAAAATTAGTCCAACCAAGTGAAAATGAACCTAGACTCGAAGATCTACATGATGGTGTTGGTTTTTCTTTAATCTTGGCCCGAGAACACCTACCTTTATGAAGATCTAAGACCAGTCGACGTTCTGGACGTAGCAGAGGATGAAGGGGGATGAAGCTCCGGTTCCCAGCCTTTCTCGTCCTCCTCTGGAGCACTAGCCCGCCTCCAAACGACCCCAACTCATTGCCAAACCTTCCCCAATAGTTTAGTGATGATTTCTTATAGATTTAGGGTGTACTTACATGTCCTAATGGGACTAGGAAAGGGGGCTGCGAATTCTGCTTCCTGCTTTCCAAAAATCTGGGATTTTCTCACCCAAAGGAGGTAGCTACACCATGGGAAGGTGTCATACAGGGTTGGCCACAATTTGGGTTGCCATGCATGGCCATTACCACTAATTTTAACCCTAATTTGCCCTCCCTAATCACTGCATAATTACATACACGAATTTCTGGGTATTTCTTGCTCCAATTTTGTTATTGGCTAAAAGTGATTCATTGGCTCAATTTCATTAATGGATCATTAATACTTCATGTTGGGAGTCTCTCCAACCCATTTATTTAATTTATAGTTGTGTTATATTTCCGCGTTAACGGTTTTCTCTCGTACGATAATAGTACGTAAGTTTTATCATTCCGATAATTGCAGAATTTATTTATTCCCTTTTATTTCTAAAATTTTTAAATCACTAAATTTCTGGGGTGTTACATCCTCCCCCACTTAAGAAATTTGGTCCCCAAATTTACACATAATGGTGTAGTTCGTACCTGAGAATAGTTCTGGGTGGTTTTTCTTCATTCTTTCCTCTGTTTCCCAGGTAGCATTGGTAACTCCGTCCCGACTCCATTGGACATTCACCATAGGTATGGTACGATTCCTGAGTCGTTGAATCTTCTGATCCAATAGTTTGATCGGCTTCTCTTCATAAGTCAGGTCCTCCCGAATCTCCAAGTCCTCGTGGTTGATTACATGGTGGTATTGAATAAGTACTTCCTCAGCATGGATATGTGGAACACATTATGCACGTTTGCCAGCTGAGGAGGTAGTGCAAGTCTATATGCCACCTGACCAATTCTTTCCAGAATTTCAAATGGTCCGATGAATCTGGGACTCAACTTTCCTTTGATCCCAAATCTTTGAATTCCCCTTGAAGGTGAGACCTTCAAGAAAACATGTTCGCTAACCTGAAATTCTAGTTCTCTCCTTCTCTTGTCTACATAACTCTTCTGCCTAGATTGTGCTATCTTTAGATGTTCCCTGACAATTTGAACCTTTCTGACAGCCGCCTCAATTAAGTCGGGTCCAACCCATTGGTTCTCCCCAACCTCTTCCCAACAAAGGGGTGATCTGCAACTCATGCCATATAAGGTTTCGAACGGTGCCATCTTGATACTTGCCTGATAGCTATTGTTATATGCAAACTCCATCAGGTATAACTGATCATCCCATCGACCTTTAAAATTTAGCACCAGAGCACGAAGCATATCTTCCACAATTTGATTGGTCCTTTCAGTTTGTCCATCAATCTGAGGATGGAAGGCAGTACTAAAGTTTAGTTTATTACACATTGCTGCTTGTAAACCCTTCCAAAAGTGTGAAGTAAATCTAGAGTCCCGATCCGATATTATGTTAGATGGAACCCCATGTAATCTAACTACTTCCTTAACATATAGTGCAACCAATACATCCACTGACCAGGTACTCTTAATCGGCAAGAAGTGAGCCGACTTAGTCAATCGATCAACTATTACCCACATTGCATCCATACCACCTCTAGTCTTGGGCAATCCCACGAAAAAGTCCATACCGATGCTATCCCATTTCCATTCTGGGATTTCTTGTGGTAGCAGTCCACCGGCTGTACGGAAATGCTCGGCCTTGACTTTCATGCATGTTAAACAGTATGCCACATGATCGGCCACATCCCTCTTCATGTTTGGCCACCAGTACGACATTTTTAAGTCTTGGTACATCTTTGTCGATCCAGGAAGAATCGTGTACTTGGACTGGTGAGCTTCATTTCATAACCTCTTCTTGAGTTCTCCATGATCAGGGACACATGTTCTTCCTCGGAATAGTAATCTTCCCTCAGCTGATAGAGTAAAGTCAGGTCTTTGTTCTAGCTTCTCCCTGATCTCAACTAAGAAGGGATCATCTCCCTGTTTCTCCTTGATTTCGGTCAGTAGATCGGATTGTATCTGGAGATTGGAAATCATTACTTGTTTTTCCTTCTTTCCCATGTCTAAGTTCAAGCTCGCAAATTGCTCCAGTAACTTCCATTCGCCCAGCATCATACTAGCTAGCATAGCTCCTAGTTGTCTACTTAGAGCGTCTGCCACTACATTGGCTTTCCCATGGTGATATTGAATGGAAAAGTCAAAGTCCTTAAGGTACTCTAACCACCTTCTTTGTCTCATGTTTAGCTCCTTCTGTGAGAATAAGTATTTCAAACTCTTGTGGTCAGAAAAGACTTTAAATTGCTCACCATAGATGTAATGCCTCCAAATTTTCAAGGCGAATACTACAGCTGCTAACTCC
The DNA here is from genome assembly GCA_014218235.1 of Colocasia esculenta. NCBI lineage: Eukaryota > Viridiplantae > Streptophyta > Magnoliopsida > Alismatales > Araceae > Colocasia > Colocasia esculenta. Next base: position 60,500,628 of record CM024755.1, on the reverse strand, counting down.
AGGTCTTGAACTGGGTAGTTCACTTCGTGGATCTTCAACTATCTTGAGGCATATGCTATTACTTTCCCTTGTTGCATTAAGACGCATCCCAGACCTGTTCCAGAAACATCTGAATAAATTTCAAATCCTCCCTCTTCAGTGGGTAAGGCGAGGACAGGAGCAGTAGTCAGACACTTCTTCAAGTTGTTAAAGCTTTCTTCACATTCATCGGTCCACACAAACGGATTTTCCTTCCGGGTCAGCTTGGTTAATGGCACATCAATCTTTGAGAAATCATTTATAAATCTTCGATAATATCCTGCTAATCCTAGAAAGCTCCTGATCTCTGTGACGCTTCTCAGTCTTTCCCATTTCAGTACAGCCTCAACCTTTGATGGATCAACAGCGATACCATCCTTGGTTACCACATGCCCTAAAAAGGATACCTCCTCAAGCCAGAATTCACATTTACTTAGCTTGGCATATAATTTATTCTCCCTTAAAATCTGTAATGAAATCCTCAAATGCTCCTCATGCTCTTCCTTTGTCTTGGAATAGATCAATATATCATCGATGAATACCACCACAAATTTATCAAGATATGGGTGATAAATGCTATTCATCAATTGCATGAAAACTGCAGGGGCATTTATTAGTCCGAAAGGCATAACAATAAATTCATAATGCCCATACCTACTTCGGAAGGCTATCTTGTGAATGTCTTCTCCTTTGATCCTCAATTGGTGATAGCCGGATCTGAGATCTATTTTAGAGAAGTATTTAGCTCCAGATAATTGATCAAACAACTCATCAATTCTTGGCAAGGGATATTTGTTCTTGATGGTTAACTGGTTTAGTTGCATGTAGTCTATACACAACCTCATTGACCCATCTTTCTTCTTGACAAAGAGGACAGGTGCACCCCATGGTGATGTACTTGGTCGGATGAATCCCTTCTCTAACAGTTCCATCAATTGCTCTTTTAATTCCTTCAGTTCTGCGGGGGACATTCTATATGGTGCCCTAGATACTGGTGCTGCTCCAGGGACCAATTCGATGGTAAAATCGACCTCTCGCTCAGGAGGAATTCCTGGCAAGTCTTCGGGAAAAACATCAGCGTATTCGCTGACAACATGGATGTCCTCAACTTTGACTTCCTTCTTTGTGATGACAATAGCAGCAGGAAAGGCCATACAACCTTTCCTCATCATCCTTTTGGCTTGTAGTGCAGAGATAAGTGACCATCTCCTGCGGTTTCTATCCCCTGTGAACACTTGTTTTGGGTAATGGCTAAAGGTTACCCGACTTCCCCTGCAGTTGATACTAGCCCCATGTTCAGACAACCAGTCTGCTCCTAGTATCACATCATACCCCCCCATATCCATACATATTAAATTTAATGGTAGGTTTTGGGTTTCAATCAACACTTCACTAGATGGCATATGGTTTGTAAGATCGGTGCCAGGACCAATCAGGGTTGACACAACTATTCCGGATTTCATTGGGACGGGTTTCACAGGTAGGGTATCAACAAATGTTTGAGATATAAAGGAATGCGTAGCTCCCGTATCAAAGAGAACATATGCTGGTCGGGAAAGAATATTAAGTGTACCTTCCACGATACCTCCTTCTTTAGCAGCTTCAGGTTCCTGAATAGCTTGCAAGCGGCCTTGCCTCTTCTGTCCATTCGGATGCCTATCCTGAGGGGCTTGTTCTTTCAGCATTGGGTAGTTTGAGATCATGTGGTCACGACTACCACAGCGCAAGCATCTCTATTGCTCTCTCCAGCATTGTTCAGACCGGTGACTAGCTTTGTCACAGTGTTTACACCTTTCTCCCGTTGTCACCACTATCTGCTTACCTTACTCCTTTGGCTTTTTATCAGCTGGTTCATGTACTCCGCCACTGGGCCTTTTCTTCCCAATGGTCGGCTAATACCTTCCTGTAGGAGACACTTGCTCCCTTTTCACAGATTTTCCCTTAATTATTTCGGCAGTCTCCATGGCATCTTCCAGTAACTGAGCCTTCTTTACCATGTCAGCATAGGTTTGAATGTCCATTGGCGCTAGTTGAGTGATGAACTGGGGCCTTAAGCCATTCAGAAAGCGTTTTGCCTTCATCCTTTCTGTCCCAATCAAGTGAACAGCATATCGGGACAGACGAGAGAATTGGGCCTCATACTCGACCACATTGAGTCCTCTCTGCTTCATAGCCGCAAATTCGGCTGCTTTCTGTTCCTGGACCCTCTTGGAAAAGTACTTGGTGTTAAATTGCTCAATGAACTGAGCCCATGTTAGTTGCTGGCCATTCAGTGTTGCTTCTACCGACTCCCACCATGCCCTGGCATCCTTTTCTAATTGGAAAGTCGCCAGTAGTACTTTGTTTTGGTCCGTGCATTGCATGACCCTGAATATCCTTTCATTTTCCTTAACCTAGTGTTCAGCAACATCTGGGTCAGTACTCCCTCCAAACCTAGGCGGATCCATATTTTGAAATTTTCGATGGAGATCACCGGCTCCGCAGTTACCTCCACCCTGGGTGGCTTGCAGGATAGCCTGAGTCAAGTTCTGTATTGTTTGTTGCATGTTCCTAGCCTGGGCATGTTCAGCGGCCATTGAGGTAATAAGTACCTTCAAGATAATAATATAAGTCAGTCATCTAAATATATCACATGTGACTTCTATTCCCATGCTTCTACCCAAGCTCACATTAGTTACGACAGATTTTGACTCGTGTGATGTAGTTTCATTCTATGTTCCTATTCCCTTGGACCCTAAAGTTTAGGCTCTGATACCAACTGTCACACCCCGATATTTAGCAGCGGAATAAATACCGGGAGATATGAACGATACAAATAGACGTATCACAATTGAATAGAGCAGAGTCACAATGGAACAAAGAACACATTTGAGACTATAATATGGTCACCAAAAATATACTTTATTCCATTTCATTCAACTAGTTAAAACCTTACATAAGAAGAACCAACTAAAGGGTCCCTTATTCAAATGAAAATGTTTCACTAATACATAGACTACTCAAATATCTATTCCTAACACTTCATCTCCTCAATGTCGGGTACTCATCACTCTTGCCCTGCCCCATCGGACTCCACGGGTTCCTCATCACTACCTGAAAAGGGCAGGATGATAGGGTGAGCGAAACTAGCTGAGTAGGATTTACATCTCAATATTGTGTGGGCACCAATATACATGATTAACATTTTAAATAGGCAGATATGCACATGAACATGATGACAATGCATGCTTTTCTAACAAGTGGATAGCGGAATAGTACGGATGTCATATCATATCAAATGTCGAGTTGCATATATAATAGACAGATATTTCAAGAGTAGAATCATATCAAAATGAATTGGCCATATTCATACAGATATCATGTATTCACATGAACAGACGTATCATATCAAATCTTATCATATCATATCAAATCAAACTTATCATATCATATCAAACGAAGGCACATTCCCACAAATCTTGCTTATTCGTTATGCTATGTCAAGCACCAGAAGTCCATACTCCCACGGTTAATAAGTACGTTGGGGCGCTCTTCCCTAGGACCAGACAGGTCCCCTATTGCATAGGCATTAGTCAAATGGATTGAAGTCCCATATTGTGCCGAACAACATAGTCATATTATGGCCACAGAGTTTCAATGACAAGCTCATAGTAAGAAAGACATGATCATTCATAGAGTCAAGTTATGACAAAAGCTCAAGAGAACAAAAGGGCAGTATAACGATGTATCTTATGTTTCATAATTCATTAATGTCTTGACTTGAGGATGACTAATAACAGATCGTATGTAGAACAGGTGCTCTTTATCTACAGGGTACTTCATAATACAACCAGCTCAGCCTCTATGTGGGAATCCATAGAGAGTGGAGACTTACAGAGGTCTTAAGGAAAAGATCGTTAGTCTTGCCGATTCGGAATGACCGGCAGAGAGCTCTCGATTCCCCAAGAAGGGTGTGCCTATTCATGCAAAGGTGTAGGTGACGTGTCACGGATCTTTCCTATCATGTATGCAATTGACAAATAATTAATTGAACATCGGAAAGCATATAACTATTGAAACTCATATGCAAATCATGATATAAACTCTACTAACAAGTCCATACTAACATGTATTCATTCCCACATTCATATCATATTCTTATCATATCAATTGATAATAAGTAAGATCACAAGATAATCCAATGAACATAAGGTCAATCACAATTACACATTAGAATCATATTCATGCCATTACCATTTTTCAATGGGTTGATTTCTTTTAGGTCCATGCATACTATATGACATCATGAATATGCTAGTAGACATCATGTAACGATCAGACCCAAGACATGCAATTTTTTGCAAGAGTAGTGTCGACACACCCCCTACTGGTGTCGACCCAATGCTTCAACCACAAGGCTAAATGATGAAGAAATGGTCAAATAGTGTCGACATAAAATCAAGTAGTGTCGACACAATTCTTCAAACACAAGGCAGAACGATGAAGAAATGGTCAAGTGGTGTCGACACAGAATCAAGTAGTGTTGACATAATACCCAACTCCCAGAGAACCCAGTCAACAGGTCTGTACAGGGTGTCGACACATGATCAAGTAGTGTCGACACAGGATCAAGTAGTGTCGACACAGGATCAAGTAGTGTCGACACAGGATCAAGTAGTGTCGACACAGGATCAAGTAGTGTCGACACAAGATCAAGTAGTGTCGACACAGGATCAAGTAGTGTCGACACAGGATCAAATCGTGTCGACACAGGATCAAGTAGTGTCGACACAAGATCAAGTAGTGTCGACACATGATCAATTAGTGTCGACACAAGATCAAGTAGTGTCGACACTAGAGGCCTTCCTAGAGAATCGCTTGGGCCAATTTGGGACAGTGTGTCGACACACCCCATGGGTAGGTCGACACACTCTGAATCTTTTTCACCATTAGTCAATCTGAACACGTGACACTCTAGGGATTTGGTGGATCGGCCTTGGATCATGTGCACATGCACCCCTAGGGTACTTTTGGCCATGTTGGGCTATAAATACCCCAAATCCTTGTACTCCAAAAGGGTATCCCACGAAAAGAGCAAATAGGGATCTCCAGAATATATGAAGAACATATAGGTCAAGTGTAACTCGAAAACACATCTCATGCAGCGATTTACTTACCCTACTTATAACTCTTTAACGAAAGACATTTGGACAAAACGTTCAACATGAGATATGACGAGGAGAACTAGTAGGAGAACTTTAATGTTGAGGGTTTGTTCTAATTCGGTCTCAAATCTTGACAAATATATGAAGAACATAAAGCTAAGTGCAACCCGAAATCGCAGTGTCATGCAGTGACTCTCTTACCACACTTATAACTCTCTAATGAAAGACTTTTAAACAAAACGTTCAACATAAAAGATGATCGTGACTACAAGTAGAAGAACTTTCATGAAGGCATTTTAGTCTAATTCGGTATCAAATCACATGCATAATGAGAAGATCGGGAAAAGCCCTAACTGTGCGTGACTTAGGGAAAAATACGAATACACAATGTATACTCCATGAAAATTAGTCCAACCAAGTGCAAATGAACCTAGACTCAAAGATCTATATGATGGTGTTGGTTTTTCTTTAATCTTGGCCGGAGAACACCTACCTTTATGAAGATCTAAGACCAGTCGATGTTCTGGACTCAGCAGAGGATGAAGGGGGATGAAGCTCTAGGTCCCAGCCTTTCTCCTCCTCCTCTGAAGCCCTAGCCCGCCTCCAAATGACCCCAACTCGTTGCCTAACCTTCCCCAAGAGTTTAGTGACGAGTTCTTATAGATTTAGGGTGTATTTACATGTCCTAATGGGACTAGGAAAGGGGGCTGCGAATTCTACTTCCTGCTTTCCAAAACTCTGGGATTTTCTCACCCAAAGGAGGTAGCTACACCATGGGAAGGTGTCATACAAGGTTGGCCACGATTTGGGTTGCCATGCATGGCCATTACCACTAATATTAACCCTAATTTGCCCTCCCTAATCACTGCATAATTACATAAACGAGTTTCTGGGTATTTCTTGCTCCAATTTTGTTATTGGCTAAAAGTGATTCATTGGCCCAATTTCATTAATGGATCATTAATACTTCATGTTGGGAGTCTCTCCAACCCATTTATTTAATTTATAGTTGTGTTATATTTCCGCGTTAACGGTTTTTTCTCGTACAATAATAGTACGTAAGTTTTATCATTCCGATAATTGCGGAATTTATTTATTCCCTTTTATTTCTAAAATTTTTAAATCACTAAATTTCCGTGGTGTTACACCATAGCTGGTTTGACCCAGGCATTACATAATGTGGTTCAGGCTGGCAATCAGGCTGCCATGGCTAGGAATGGAGCCGGTGATCTGCATTGTAACTTTAGGAGTTTGAACCCTCCTCATTTCTCGGGATCCCTTGATCTGAACGAAGCGGAGAATTGGCAGGAAGAAATAGAAAGGATTTTCCAAGTTATGCAATGCACCAATAGGGAGAAGGTGGTATTGGCCACTTTTCAATTCACTAAGGATGCCCGAGCATGGTGGAAGGCCACATCATCCCATCTGCCCAATGTAGCTGAATTGGAGTGGGCTGGGTTCCTGGAGATATTCCAAGGAAAGTATTTCTCTGAAAGGGTTAAGGAAAAGAAGGCGGTGGAATTTGCCCCACTAAAACAAAAAAATCTATCTGTGGCTGAGTATGAGGCTCAGTTCGCACGTTTGGCTGTGTATGCCCCACATCTGGTGGGTACAGAAAGATTGAAGGCCAATAGGTTCATGCATGGGCTCAAGCCCTTGTTTATCGAGAAGCTCGGACCTCACAACATTCAAACCTACACTGAGATGGTCCAAAGAGCTCAGCTGGTAGAAGACACTATGGCTAAAGTGGAAGGCATAAGGGGTAAAGGCATCTCAAAGCTGATTTTAATAAAAAAGAGGATTAGTCGATACAACTGGAACTTTACACAACAACAACAACAATAACTACAACAATAAGAAAAAAAGGCAACCACTAGGAAGGACTATGGCATGGAGAAAAAGATCAAAGTAGAAGAAACAATGATGGTGGAATATTGTAAATTTTGCGACAAGCCTGGGCACCAAGCAGACGAGTGCTGGACGAAGGTCGGGGCTTGCCTGCAATGTGGGAGTCAGGAACATCGTATACCGAACTGTCCCATGCTAAGAGACCAAGTTGGAAGGAACCAAGGAGTGATGAAGTGTCAAGGACACGTTAATGCAATAACTCCATTGGAGCTCCCTGAAGGAAGAATGATTGTTAATCCCCTAGACTGATCTTCTGATGCTTTTCTTATTAGTACATTTCTAAGTGGGGAAGATCATTAAGGAGAAATTGGAAAAGATTAATCTAGTAGTTACACCATAGTTCATCTGGTGGATTAAGATGGAGTTATAACAACCATGGAAGGAAACAGGAGTGGAAGGAACCAAATGAATAGTACTGGTGGTCATAGGTGTACATGATGAACTAGTCCATGAGCTAGAATGTTGAAACAAGATTAGAGGAATTAAATCTGAAACGACCTCAAGGATCACAATTATCAAGAGCCAATTAATGATATATAAATTTGGGGACCAAATTCTCTTAAGTGGGGGAGGGTGTAGCACCCAGAAAATTCAGTAATTTAAAATTTTAAATAAATAAAAATAAATAATTTCCGTATTATCGAAATTATAGATCATATGTACCACTATCGTACGTGCGAGAACAATTCGGAAAATCCCGTAAAAGTTATAAATCAACCCATTACATTATTCTTAATGTTCTACGAAGAATTTCTTGCAACGAAAAATCTGATTGGCCAAGCATACGTCACAACGTGACTAATTATCCAAATTAGGAAACTAAGTCAGAAAACCGTTAACACAGAAATATAACACTATCATAAATTAAATAATCATGTTGGAGAGACTTCCAACATCATGTATTGATGACCCATTATCGGAATTGGGCCAATGGATCACTTTTTGGCCAAGAATAAAATGGAGTAAGAAAAATACCCATAAATTCGTAATCCTATTTGAGCTGAAAATAGGAGGTAATTAGGGCAAATTCCAAAGCAATTACGCTTTATTGGCAACCCAATTTCATGGCTAACCATGGTGGGAGGTTTCCTAAAGCCTCACACACACCATTGGGGTGAGAAATCATCAATTAAGGAAGGTGGAAGGCCAAAACCGCACTTTGCATTTCCTTCACCCAATGGGACTTCTAAAACACCCAAGATGTATATATACATGCCATGAAACCCTAGGGTATGAAAACACATATTGTTGGGGTTGTGGGAGGCTGTTCTTGAGCACCTAAAGGAGGAGGAAACCGCCCCAACTCGGAGCTTCTTCTCTTTTGCATTCTGCATCAACCTGTGTAGATAGCCCTTCTTGGAGTTGACCAAAGGTAGGTGAAACCTTAAACAAACCTTGCAAGACTTATACCTTCGGAAATAGTGTCAAGTATAGCTTCTAATCCCACTAGTTTTCCTATTTTTCATTTATTAGATCGAGTGCGGTAAGCGTTCTCCTCCAAGTGGTCTGAATGCGGGTTTTCTGGAAAAATGTGACTTCTTAAGCCCAGAAGGTAGGTGATCTCGGGCCAAATCTTAATAAATCATATACCCATGTGTAGATCATCGAGTCTACTTTCATGCCCAAGTGGTTTCATCAAATTTTATAGAGTACATCTTGAGTTATAAGCGTTTTCCAAGAGTCGTGCACTGTTAGGGCTTTTTACATTCTTTATGTGTTTCATGTGATTCAAGACCGAATTAGATCCAACCCACAACATGAAAGTTCTTCTACTAGTTGTCTTAGTCATGTTTCATGTTAAAAGTTTTATCTAATTGTCACTAGAAAGAGAGAAATAGGCGTTGCATGAAGATTGCACCTTGATCCTGCATTTTCCGTTTAGAGGGTTGAATCGCGGCCGGTCCAGGCGACGCGATTACAGCGCCTGGTATCGTGTCAGGCTTGGCCGACGTGATTCTGTAAAATGTGACTGTTAGGTCCAACACGATTCAGTGTCTGACCAATCAACGGTCTATGTGGGACTTCGCGCCACGTGGACTTCTGTGCATGTCTGATACGCGGCGGGTACACCCGACGCGATTCAGCCTATTTTCTCGCCCAAGATTTTCCACTGATTTCTATATTGTTATTTTAAACGTGCTTCATGAACACGACGGAGAATCCCATCGCGATTCAAACATTAAGGCGTCGCCATAGGCCGACCCGATTTACACTTGTACATGTGAACGTTGTTCCGACTGTACACAGCGTTAGTAAATGCGTCGACTGTAACTGACACGGATTTCCAAGCCTACCCGAGCCTTATTTTACATGGTATTAAGTGCATGATTTGCATGTCTCAGTTCTAATCAATTCATGAGGTTTGTTTAATGGCTTAAAAGTAATTAACCCATTAAAAGCTATAATTACATAAATGTTATTCTAATATCTCATTAATGATGTGACCATTCATGCAACTAGTGATTTACTCGTCTTACTATTCTATCTTGCAAAAATGTGAATTGTTATATTTTAATATTGCAAACCATGTTTAGTTAATTGCATAGTCTCATCTCATTTTAGGATGTTAATTGTTTTCCTCAAGCTTAGAACCGATGGAATGTGGATTGAGATACGTACATCACTACACACTTGCACATCTAGGTAGCCCTTTCTTAGGGAATTGGAAGCTCTCTGTTGGTCATTCTGTATCAATAGACAAGCGACCTTTTCTCTAAGACCTCCATAAATCTCCGTACTCCGTGGATTCCCTCATGGAGACCGAGTTGGTTGTACCATTGAAGTTCCCTGGAGATAGCGTGCACTTCCTTTCTTCTATTGTTCTCGTGAGTGTGATTTATAATCTAGACGTAAGCCATTAATGTAAAGAGTGAATTAATGTATAAATTACGCCGTTATGCTGCCGAAATTATCGCTTGACTATTGTATCATGAAATCAAGTTCACATTACTTATTATTTGTTCTCATCATCATCATGAACATGACATTACACATGATTACTTCTTCAAACTCTTATTGGCCATTAATGACTGTGGGTATCTACATTTAAAAATAGTGAGATGCTTACCGGGCATGCAGAGTGTCCAAGGGCTCCAGTCTAGCCCCAATGACGGATAGTCATAAATATACTGTTAACCATGGGGTATAATGATTACTGGCATTGCATCTACGCTGGGATTACTTGCGTGTTGAATGTTAGATACAATAACCACATACACGTGTCCTAGTGTGCATTTCGAGGTGGATCTTTTTTTGGTGTACATTAGTGTCTTCGTGCTTAATTAGTGTTACATGATCGTGCTCGTGTGTGCTTGCTTGCTTGCGTGATATGGCCATCCTACAATTATTGAAATTTAAAGTGATATCTTTCGTGCTTGTTGCATGCCTCACTATTGAGTACATCTTGCTCGTTATATCATTCTAGATCTTGTTCTATCATGATCACTCTATCTAGCATGTTTCATGTATCATGTTTTAATGAGTTTTATTTGTACTTGCATATCATGACATTCATCGTGCTTACCTAGTTCTAAATTGCTAATCACTTTTATCATTGCCCGCACATTGAGATATAAATCCTACTGGGCTAGTTTGCTCATTCCCTACTTTTAACCATTCTAGGTGATTATGAAATTCAAGAGGAGGATGGGAATGCGTCCGAGTGATGAGTGTTCCAATACTTGAGTCTATCTATAGGTAGTTTACTTTGAGTGTTAGAACAATGTAGTAGGAAGTGAGGAATAATTGTACTTTGCCTTTTATCGAATCTTAGTCCTGTTATACAATGTTTAAGAGTTGTATTAGTTCACTATGATACAATGAGATGAGATTGAATGCAATTTCCATTGAGTTCAATATTTGGGCCCAATTATGATGTTGCGTTGATATACAATTAGTGCTTGCTAGGTAGAGGCTTATTTGCCGACTGTTCACGTCTCGGAATATCGACTTGAATTATCCGAACTAATATCTACTACGTAATTCTCCGGGTATGACAAGCTTCATATATGATGAAGTTACACTTCGACTAAAAAAAAAATTAGAACATCCGAAGTCACAGTGTTAAATGTATCATGATTGGTCGAAGTGACTTCATCATATCCGAAGCTTAGCGCCGTATATGCCGAAGTTCCACTTTGTCATATCCGAAGTCCAGGTTCCTATATGACGAAGTTTGACTTCGACCGACAGAGAACAAAACTTTACATTTGATGTTTGTGCTTCGGCTAACTACAACCAAATGTGAACATGCGATGTTCATTTTAGCAAGATTCAATGTGGCTAGTCAATCTATGAATTGTAAATATTAATCAAAGGATATGCAACATGAAAGTACTTAAGTTCATCAACAAACTAATGATATTATGAAATCAACAAGATGAACCATGATTATGGTTATTCTAAACAAATCAAAATAGTCATTATCAAAACAATGATTATGGTTATTCACAAAACCATAACTCGTACCAAACTGATGGAAGCAATGAATTTCTCTCTCTAGCTTTCTAGTGAGAGAGGCTCTGGGGTTTTCGGGCTTCTGTGACTGCTGGGGCCAGCCGCCGACCTGGGGCCGGCGAAGATCATCTACAGGGGTCTGTTAGTGCACATGCTATGGTGTCTCCGGCCGTGGTTGGGACATCTACCCATGGCTTGGCGGAGGGTGCATCTTCTTTAGGGCGGCGTTCGCTGACACCAAGCTGCCTCCTCCTATGAATATAGGTATCAAAACTCCAAGTTTTACTAACTCTGGGGAGCCGGCGGTGTTCTTCTCACGAGAAGAGGTTGGTAAATCCCTCAAGACCCTTAACTTGGCTGTTATTGTTAGATGTGCTTATGGCCGAAGTTCCATCCCTGAACTCAAAAGCTGCCTTTTTCAAAGGCTATCTCTCAAGGAGGACTTTATTGTTAGTGTGCTCAATCACAGACATTTGCTGTTGCATTTTGAGGCAGAGGGGGATTACTTGAAGGTTATTTTGCAGAGGAGTTTATATATTAAAGGCTTGTTATACCAGTTTTTTAAGTGGGATGTGCAGTTCGACCTCAACGGTGATCCTACTATCATGCCAATATGGGTGGGTTTTCCGATGCTTCATGTTAACAACTACTATGAAGATTTATTAAAGTCTATTGTAGGGAATCTAGGTCAAGTTCTTAGGATTCATGAGCAAACCTTGGCTCTGACTAAGACTCATAAAGCTTTCGTTTGTGTGGAGTTGGACATTGCTAAGTCTAGACCTGGAAGGATATGGATAGGCTGTGGGTCGGATGGTTTCGAGTAAAAAATTAACTACTATAGAATACCAGCGGTGTGTGGATTCTGCCATAAGTTGGGGCATGCAGATTCTGAGTGCAAAAAGAAGAATAAGAATGCTTAGATGCTAAAAGTCCCTCAGAAGAAGTCAGTCGTTCATGAAAAGGTTCAAGGTGATCTGATTATTTTGAAAAGAAATTGGCGGCAAAAGGAAGCTCTAGATGATTCTGTTGCCCCGATGTTGGTTAACAGCTTTTCTCCTTTATTGGAGGTGGACTCTTCCAAGAAAGCGATAAACGGATCTTCATCTGGGCTCCATGCCCCTGGTCATGACCTTTTATGTTCTCAAACACAGGTTGCTCATGAAGAGGATGCCTAGCTCCACTCCACGTTGCATGGGATACATGGGATTACTACAGTGCAACACGTGCATGGTTCTGATTCTAAAGCAATTGCTATTGGTGCTGTTACAGCCGAGGGGGGTGACGTCAGGGATCTTCCGGTGATGGCTCCTTCCAGAGAAGATGAAGCCTTGCCTTATAAATCTGTTATTTCCAATCTGAGACCGCCAGAGACTTCCCTTCAAATGGTTTCTATATTGGCTAATAATGAAAATATTTTCATGCCTAATTCTACTATCTGTAACAAGGATGGTGCTCATGAGATGGTTGGCGCCAGGACTCGATCCAAGGTGAAGGCTGCTAGAGGTTCCTCAAGGTATTCTCCTTCATGAATAGTCCCATTCTGTTTTCGAACATTAGAGGCATCGCTAATTTAGCCTCTAGGCATTCGCTTCGGAGAATCATCAAGAAGAAGAGTATTGATTTTATTCCTATTGTTGAACCAATGGTCTCTTTGGCTTCTGTGAATTCTTTGCGCTCCTATCTCTGCATGGATTTGGTTACTGGTAACTACGGTGAAGAGTCTAAAATATGGGTCTTCTGGCGGAATCATTTGCTTCAAATGGTTAGCTGCTCTGAGCAGCATATTACCTTAGCAGTTGTGAAGGATAATAGTGTTCAGCTGACTTTTACGGTTGTCTATGCAAGCCACATTGCAGACAGTAGACACCTTCTTTTTTAGGATTTGCTCAATTTTTCCAGCAATGTGGATGTTCCCTAGATTGTAGGGGGCAATTTTAACTATGTTTCCTTACCTTCGGAGAAGATGGGTGGGTGCTCTGCTAACTTGCAAGCTATGCTGGATTTTAATGCTTTTATCTCAGATGCTTCTCTTACTGATGCAAGCTATATTGGTTCTAACTTCACTTGGTCTAATAACCGCACTGGGCAAGCGGCTGTTATGGCTAGGTTGGATAGGTTTCTCATCAATTCTACCTATGATACTATTTATTCAGGTCTCAAGGTTAGACACCTCCCCAGAGGTCCTTCTGATCATGCTCCTCTGCTAGTTACCTTCTCTCCATCACCTCGGGTTCCTGCTAGGTTCACTTTCCTCTCCATATGGATCACTCATGGGTCGTTTAAGGATACTGTCAAAGCTGCATGGGATATTCCGGTTGGGTGGCATCATAACCCTTTTGTCTCTCTTCATATGAAGCTGAAGGCGGTTAGAGGGGCTCTTCGTTTCTGGAACAAGGCCACCTTTGGGAATATCGACGACAATTTACGTAGATATGAGGAGGAGGCCAGGGCCATACAAGAGGCCTGTGCAATTTTCACTGCTAACTTGCAAGCTATGCTGGATTTTAACTTGCAAGCTATGCTGGATTTTAATGCTGACCCTACTTCTGATAACCGATCTACTATGGGAGCTGCTAATGCAAACCTTAGAAAAGCTGTTAACTGTGTGGAACTATTCTAGGCTCAAAAAACTCAAATGCAATGGTTGGATAACAGTGACAAAAATACTACTTTTTACCATGCAGTGGTTCAAGGTAACAGGAGGTGCATTGCCATCCATAGGCTCCAGGTTGATGGGGTTTGGAATGAGGACCTAGAGGTCCTTAAACATGAAGCGGTTAATTTCTTCCAAAATCTTCTGCAATCCACGGATCATGATATTGATGATACCCTCTTGCATGTCATCCCCTCTCTTGTTTATGAGGACCACAATTAGTCTCTACGTGTTGTCCCCTCCAATGATGAAATTAAGAAGGCTCTGTGGAGTTTGAATGCTAATAGTTCCCCTAGACCTGATGGTTTTACTAGCCATTTCTTTACCTCTTGCTGGAATATTATTCATCAGGAGGTCATTACTGCGGTGTTAGGCTTCTTTCATGGCTTCCCTCTGCCAAGAGGGGTTACTTCATCTGTGATTGCTCGTCCCCAAGAAAGAGCACCCTACCACCTATGGTGACTTTAGACCGGTTAGCCTGTGCAATTTTCACTACAAAATTGTCTCTAGGATCCTTTGTGATCGGTTGGTTTATATTCTTCCTGATATTATTTTTGAAGAGCAAGGTGCCTTTGTCAAAGGCAGGATCATTCTTGACAACGTCTCCTTATCTACACAACTAGTAAGGGATATTGGCAGGAAGGTTAGAGGGAATAATGTGTTGTTCAAGCTGGACATTAGGAAAGCTTATGGCAACGTGGAGTGGGACTTCTTATTCGCGGTCCTTAAAAATTTTGGGTTTTCTTCTAGATTTATATCTTATATTGGAATGTTAATCTCTAACTTCTGGTTCTCTATTCTCTTCAACGATTCTCCTACTGGTTATTTTCATTCCACCAGGGGCCTAAGGCAAGGTGATCCTATTGCTCCAGCTCTTTTCATCATTATGGAAGAAGCCCTCAGCAGAGGTATTAGGTGTCTGGTTCTTTCAGGTAATCTCCAACCTTATGTTGGGCCTAGAGTATGCCCGCCCATTTCTCACCTCCTTTATGCAGATGACACTCTTATATTTCTAAATGGGGATCAATAACCTTAGGAAATTGATGGGATTTTTGAAGAGGTATGCTACTTCCTCTGGTCAACACATTAACTCTTACAAGAGTTGCTTTATGATATCCGACAAGGCTTCTCCTCAGTCTGTTAACAGAATTAAGGTGATTACTGGCTTCAAAAGACAAAGTGGTCCTCTTTTTTACTTGGGAGTTCCTTTGAGACCTGATAGGGTCCTTGCTGCTAATTACAAACCGCTATTAAATAAGGTGTATGGTAAGCTGGCTACCTGGAAGTCAAGACTGATTTCTCAAGCTGGCTATGTGACGGACCGGGGTATTTATGCCCATTAAGGCTCCATATCCAGATCCGCCTCCCGCGAACGCACCGAAGTGTCGCAAGGGATATCTCACACACGAGTCCAGTAAGAGTATAAAAAGACAAACCATAAGAATATAAGACACAAGAAAGTACATGTGCTCATACTTGTTCACAAATTTGTACAACTGTCACATTACATTAATACATGTCCAATTAAAAGAGTACAACTACCTGGGGCATACCCCGAGGGAGCACAAGCTCACACAACACTAACTACTAAACTACTGCTGGTGGTACAAGTCTGACACAACGCTGCTGCAAGCCAAACACACGGCAAGCCCTGAAAAGAACTGTAGGGGAGTGAGCCTCAACAAGTCACTGGCTCAGTAGGGGCTACCCAAAACAACACTGTAACCACAGACACCTCAACCCCAATGGGTCTCACTGGCAACAACAATAGCCAAACCATTTCATGCTCACATCATTACAATAAATAACAATTCAACATGCTCATGATAATAAACATAAAGTCCTCAGAAGAAAAGTAGGACTACAGGACTAACATAATATCATTAGTCAGCCCAACAACCAAAGTGCCTAAACCACAGTCTCACTGGCACACTGCTACAACAATGGGTTGCCTAAACTATAAGCCACACAGGCAAAGTGCTGCCCAGACTACAAGCTTTATAGGCAAACCTCAAACACTTGAGTAATAGGACTGCTAACAAAGAGCTGGTCCTTTATACTCCAAACCACTTTACAACAGAACTACTCAAAGGTAATGGAACTGGCTAACATGATGCCAATTCATAACACACTAAAGCTATAATTGGAATCATACCCAAGATGAGTAAAACTCAAACTGTGGAAAGTCTCACACGGCCTCCACGGAGCATAGCTCAACTAAACCACAATATGCCTAGGCCATAAGCCTCATCGGCAAAATACCCATAAAGGTAACATAATTAATAATCACAAACTAATTCACAATAAAATATAAACTAAGATCTACTTAAAACAGTTAGGATACAACAAGTGGCAGGTCAAACCACAATACCTCCTCAACACACAAGTACCCGGAAAGGTTGGTACACAATGTACCACCACAAAATTACAAAGTAACCCACGAAGGGAACAAGTACCTGCTACTCTGAGGTACCACAACACAAATACCCGATCAAAAGTACAAGAAGGTGATAAACACCATACTGAACCACAATTATATTGTGCCTTCACTTAGACACAACAATACAGGTGAAACCTTAATCAACGAGTCACACAAACCACAACTCAGTCACAGCTGTGCCAACACCAGGGCACACCTCGAATTGGTCAAACCTCGACCACGAGTCAGAAACTCACAAACTAGGACAAGTAGCAAAGCACGAGTCGGAAGGGAACGACGCCACAACACGGGAACGGACTACTGGCTGATCAAGCCAATATCCAACCCGGACAACACAACACAAGAACTACCTCTCAGCCTCGCAGTCACGGACGAAAGGTCCAACTACTGCTCCACTAGGAAGAAGTCAAACAACTGTGGAGACCAACCAACACCACACCTGTAGACACACAACTGCAGGCCCATGCCTGGCACCTCTAGAGTCTCTGGCCGGAGCACTCTAAAGTGAGGCACTGGAAAACAGGACTAGCTGGGGACCAGTGTCGACTACTGGTGTCCGTACCCCCAACTACGAGCGCGCTACAAGCGACAAAAAAAAACAAACTCTGGGAAGTCACTGTCCCACTGCCGTCTTTCCCTCAGCCGGACGTACAACTCAAACTCAGGAGTGAGGGTGTCCAGGAAGACGACACAGACCTCAACGGTACAACACAAGTACCGGGACAAAACCCCGAGCACAACAAACACACGTGCCTGGCTCACAAAGAACCTGGGGTACCCGACTAGAAAGGCATTCCGGAATAGGCGCCGGACCACTACACTCGGCTAGCACAAACCACGATACTAACACATATAACCTTTACTTATAATTCACAATATACAAGTGTTAGGATTAGCTTAACATCGGTCACCATGTGACCCCAAAGCTATCCCACACCAACACATACCTGAACCACAAACTTGCCTATCATCGGTCATCTTGTAACCTCCAAGCTAACTCACACTAACACATATATAAATTACGATAGCCAATCATATTTGGCCTATCATCGGTCATGATATGACCTCCGTGGCAACACACACCACTTACTTCATAAATCCATATAATATTATTCGAAAGACAACAACAGACCAGGGCTAGGTCGATATGGACCTTCACTGCCCAAACACCACAAAGTCATGGCTAGGCTCACACAGGAACCTCACTGCCCAGTTACTACGATAAATCATAAGAATTATATTACAACAAAGTGTGTAGTAAACACACACTCAAACCACGTAGACAATACGTGTATATTACACCCTGGATGGTGTACCACACGTCTTCCACGTAAACCACATGTCCAACACATGGACAACGCACTCCAAGAGTGCCACGGGTGTCAACGCACCACACATACCACGTAAAGCGATTACGTACATCACACATCATTCATGTAAAACATGCCCATTACATGAGCAGTATGCTCCAAGAGCATAACAAGTGCACTGGCTCACACCGGTCATCGCCATGCACACACAATCACACAATATTCATAACCAGGAAAGCTACGTAAACAACATTGCATGGATACATGCGCAGGTTGGCGACAACATCGACTGCCGCTTATAAGAAGTAAATGGCAAGCGATCTAGCCGTCTATATCCCGGCTGGTGAGCTTGGCGACAAGAGATCTTGACGCCAAGTTCTCCGGCCTAAAACCCTGCAGAAACCCTAATCCAGCTCTACAGGTTTTCCAACCGTTAAAATTACAAGAAAATGTACTGAAACGGTTCTTTAAACATGTTTGAACCCAAAACAACCCAACAGAGCATGCTTCGTTCACTAAATTACTCAAACCACCCATTAACCCCACATGGTGCAACATAATCCAAAAATACAATAAAAATGTTGGTTCAAGTGATTAAGTCATGTTTTAATATTTCTAACAAGCTAACAGGGCTCGACCCCTACCTCAGAAACGCAATTAAACTCCCGAAGAACCTCGAATCACGCCGAAACCCGAGAAACGTCCCACAAACACCGCGCTCCAATCCATCATTCCCCGCCCGATCTGCCGCTACCATGCGCACCACGGCCTTCCCACGAGCTCCCGCCGACCGTCAGAACTCGCGAAGAAGCTCAAGGGTGAAGGTGGGGGAAGAGGAAGGGAGAGAGAGGGGAAAGAACAGAGCTCGGGTCTGCCATAAAAACACAGGCATGCCAGGTTAACGTCAACCCTTTGGCCGTTTAACCAGACCGCCACAACTAGACATCCACAAAGCTTGACGCCAAGTTCAACAGTCGACGTCCTCATCGATGGACGCCAACACACTGCTAGTGTCCAGCAGGCTGAACACCAATACGGACCCAAACCAAACCCGGTAAGGATCTAGCAAGAAACACACAACACTAATGGGCCTCATATTGGCCACTAAACCCGCTAAACCTAGATCCACGGGGATCCGGAAAACGCGCGACGTTACAGGCTAGGTAACTCTTATTAACTCTGTGATCTCCTCTCTTCCGGTTTACCTGGCAGCTTCCTCTCCTCTCCCAAAATCTATTACAAATTGCATTGAAAAAATTTCTGCTACCTTTTTCTGGAATGGTTCGGATGGAACCCACTGGAGACACTGGGTGGCCTGGTCTACCATCCAATGTCCTATTGCAGAAGGTGGTTTGGGTGTCTGTAATCTTAGGCATGTGCAAATTTCTTTGGTAGTCAAGAACCTTTGGAATATCCACCATGGATCCTCCTATTGGGCATCTTATGCTAGAAGGCGATATCATACAGGTAGTAACAATTACTTTTCTGGCATGCCTACTAAAATTCGGTTGGAAGAAGATAATATTGTTCAAAACAATACTAGATGGATTCATGGGAAAGGAAATAAAATTGATATCTTAAGAGATATTTGGCTTGGTGATAAGCCTCTTTCTGATCTGCTTCAAGATACCTATGAGGGTGGTAGTGTTTCTCTGCAGGAGGTTATTTCTGATGCCTCTCATCCTATAAGATCACTTCTTCCCAGTGGCATTCTACAAGGGGTTGTGCTCAATGATGAAGAAGATAAGTGTGTCTGGGGGCCTCTCAGGATGGTTCTTTCTCCTCTAAATCAGCTTATAACCTAGTCAGGACTGTGGGAGTTAAGTGGCCTATGAACGCGACATTCTTGACTGTGCACTTTCGTTGTCCAGAGTTCCATGCACGAATCAATATACGCACCTTCTCTAAACTATCTCACAAACATAAAATAGTAAAGATGAACTAGAAAAGTGGTGAGAACAGGTCAAATTCACGGAGAGGCTGAATAATGCTTGAATTAAAACTACTTTGATTTGGATCAATTCTATCAGACACTTTTCACCAAAATAACACTGCATGAGAATTAATTCTGTAAATAGCACCGACCAAATCCCTCACAATCTTGACAGATCAAATTTAATGAAGGAACAAGTTGAATTGAAATGAAAAGAGAAATGATATCAATGTACCCTCACAGCTCGAGGGATGAAGAACCAGTAAAAGTAGATCCCTACAATCACCCGATCACTACTTTCACAGCTCACGGATTAAACAGAAACTTCAGAAAAGATTGAACAGAAAATTTAGAAACAAAAATATTGCTAAATCAAATGCTTAATGCTACCACTGCACTGCAGAACAAGAATGAGAACAAAATTAAGACTAAGAAACTCCGAAAGCTTTCTGGACACCATCAACCTCCCAGACACCAGACATCTAGAGACAGGAGGAAGAAGCAGTCGAACTCTCCACAGCAGCAAGAACACTCCACTGCAACAAGACATCTCGGATGGCTTCACAGCAGAGATGAAACAAGAACACTGGATCGAACCATTCTAAGCATAGAAGAACTGGAATCATAATTAAATTCAACAAACGCCATTGGATCAAACCATGTAAACACAGGAGAAATAAGCAATCTAAACACACAAAAATGGGAATCACTCCCAGCAACTCCTGGGAGAGATCTCTCACACACAGAAGAATTAAAATTCAGAAGACTGAAATAAACGCCACATGATTGAGTTCTTCAACACGTAAGAAAATGGAATTGAAAGTAGTTGTAGCCCTTCTAAGTAGCTACAGAAGAACAGAGAAATGGCATAATAAAGATCTCTCACAGCAGCTTGCAATGCACATAAGAAAAAAATTGAAAGCAGTTGTGGCCCTTCTAAGTAGCTACAGAAGAACAGAGAAATGGCAGAATAAAGAAAGATCCCCTCAGAACAATAGAATTCCCAAAATACCAAACTAAAACTTGAAAGGAAGAACTCTCCCTCCCTTGCATCGATCTCCCCTACCCTTACAGAAGAGAAAGAAAACCAAAGAAATTCCCCAAAATCTAAATCCTAAAACTCAAAAAAAAAATCCGAACTAGAGAAATCTCCAACTGGCCAAGCTCCGTCTCCCTCCCTGCTCTGCTGAAAGGAGATAATACAGAAAAAATGGCAGAAAAACTATCTAAAAATCTGAACTGGAGAAAATTGTCGAACTCAGAAATTTGCACATAACAAGCTAAAGAACTGCAAGGAACGAACAGTCGACCCTGGCAACCCAACAACAACTCTAGATCTGATCCACCTCCCAACAGCAAAGAACACAGGAGACCAACCTCCAAAAAAATGCTGAACAATAACATATGTTGAACAAATGAATTAATTCCCCATGTAAGAAGGGAAGAACAACTAGAAGATCGGAAGAAACCACCCTCCAACCCCTTACAGCAGCAAAACCTCCCAGATGATCCCCTACTGCAGAAGAGAAGGAGAAAAGCTTTCCAAAAACTCGAACTAAAAATTCTCAAAACAAAATGTCGAACTCCCAGGCAGAAGAATTACAGAAGAATGGAAAAAGCATCCCTGATCCCTCCCCTACTCTGCTGAAAGGGAAAAAAATTACAGAAGTAAAATGGCAGAAAAGAAAATTACAAAAACTTGAATTGGCGAAGCCCCTAGTCATCTGAGGACCTTGGGTCCTTATATAGGAGCCTGGATCCTCCTTAGCAGCTCCGCACGGCCACTGCACATGAGCTCCAGGTTCCCGCCTCCTGTCGCTCTCCGCACGATCCTTCGCCAGCTCACACATGCCATCCCGCCGTGCATGGCGCACGGCGCATCGCCTCCAGGCGCCATGCCCCGTACGCAGATCGCCCGCGCGCCCTTCACCCAACTGCTCTAGACACGCATGCACCAGCCGCCTTAGCTCTGCACCTGGGCGCCGGCTGCCACCTCAGCTTTGCGCCTTCAACTTCACACACCGAAGCCTACCTCCAACGCGTCGTACACCACCTTTCCGCACACGGCTCAGCAGCACCAGCTCCCTGCGCACCCAGATCCAGAGCGCCATCGCTCGCTGCCCGCCGCACACTGCCTCCTCTGCGCTTCTTGCTTCGCACGGCATCCGCCAGAGCTCCGCACACCCGGCTTTAGCTGCTCGCTCGAATCAGAGGAGCACCAAACTCCAGCTGCTTCTAGCAGCTTCTCCCCTGCACGATGAGTCAAAACAAATGGAAAAAAAGTTAAAAGGTGGTGAGATGGGAGAATGGGATTGGGTGGGGTATTAAAGAAATTTTTATTTATTTAATGAAATTGAGTGGGGTAAACATATCTTATTTATTTACAAAATGATGTTTATCTACTACTAACAAACTAAAAATATTATTTATATACAATATTATTTACAAAGATCCTTTATTTTTCCAAAATGTACTTATGAAAAGAAAATGGATATGATTAGTCAATCTGACAAGAAATCAATGATTTATTAAATGAAAATCTACATGTGTATTCTAACCCATTCAAAACCTATTTATGGATGAAATGAAAATTAAACTCAAAATGCACACTATTTACAGACAAATGATACCTAAAATTAACTATATGTATGAAATTTAACACTGAAAATTTTGTAGTTATCAGCCTACTCTTAAGAAATTTTGGCACTATTCCTATTACAGGAGAGCTTCGTTGTTTTGCTGGAAGATTATGGATAGAGTGGTCCCTTTGGGTCAAAGAATTTCTGAAAGTGGCATGCATATGGTATCTCAATGCTCTTGCTGCAGGTCCCCTCAATATGAAGATTACAACCATCTTTTCATTCATACCGACATGGCTGCTTCTCTTTGGAGTTGGTTTCAACCTCTTATCTATTCCAAGATTCATCTTCACAGCCATATCATTGCTAGAGTATGGAGTTTTCTGATGCAAATTAATATTAGTTCTCCCTTCGGCTTTATCTCCCTAAATTGTCTCATCGTGATTTTGTGGGCAATATGGAGGGGGAGGTGTTCGGGCAGGTTTGATTCCAAGAAGATTTCAGTTGGGGAAGCTATTAGAAATATCAAATTCATGATCTCTTGCTCTCTCGCAAAAGTGCAGTTTCATGTTGCCCCTTCTTTTGATGAGCTGCGGGTCCTTCATCATTTCGGCTTCTTTCCCAATTGCTCCACTAAACAGTTCAAACTTATTAGATGGAATCCTCCGATTGTTGATTTCTGTTTGAATGTGGATGGCACTAGCAAAGGCAACCTAGGGGAGTGTGGTGGTGGCAGCTGTATCCGTGATGCAGGGATCTGTTCATGTGGCTTTTTTTCATGACTATGGTGTTGGCAATAGTATGATAGCTGAACTCAAAGCTCTTTGCGATGGTCTTCGCTTGGCAGATTTTTCTTCGCTTTTGTCTTTCTATTGTATACTCTGACTCCAAGGCTCTGGTTAACTCCTTCAAGGCTGGTAGGTGCTCTTCCTGGGCTGCTTATAGATGGTGGCGGGATGCCAGGACCATGATAAATCGGGACTCCACTTTGCTGAGTCATGTATACCAGGAAACAAATCAGGTCGCTGATTCTTTAGCGAAGTATGCTTGTCAGTCTAAGCAGAACATGGTTTTTTGGGGGTCTAGAAGCGTTCCTCACTCTTGTAAGGGACCTATGGTTTTAGATAGAATCGGCATCATGCATGGCAGATTGGTTTGATGAGGGTTCGCCCTGCATTCCTGTTGTATTTATCTTTCTATCATATATATTCCAAGCCCAGATGCTATTCTGGTGGAGTGAGAACATCATCCTCCTCTAGGGGTGGGTGCACACTCCTAGACATAGTCCCTAAGGACCATTTAAAGAAAAAAAAAAACATAACCATAACTCAACTTTCTCCTCCTTTTTGATGATGATAAAACATTCTCAAGCAATCTCAACAACTAAATGTTCTGCCCCTATTTGACAATAGAAAAAAGAGAATTTCTCCCCCTTAATCAAAGACAATTGTAGTCACCTCCATGGAAAAACACTCTCCCCCTATGATGATACACAGATGTGATACCAAAGGACATCAATGGGTGGAGATCAAAGTATGAGTGACATGAAAGCAAGGAGTGGAATTGGGAGATGGATGTATCAGAAATGATCATAATCTATGAGATCTTAGATATTAAAATATGAGAGATAGATTATTGTGTCTTGTGATTGTGCAACAAAGTTTAATAACAATGACACATTCAATTCACAGCATATGTCAAAGTTTTAATAACATGAATGTATTTAAAAATATGAAGCAAATGTAATTTAAGGTGACCTATATGAGTTGACAAAAGTGTTTATCACATGAGTTTAGTAGCTAAACATTTAACACAATGTACAATAATAACTCTAAACCCTATGTTCCTGAACTTCATCTAAGTCAATGCACATGCTGTTCTTTTTATACTTTGAATTGTTTTTTCATTTTGTGAGAGAGAATACAATAATAAGTTAGTCAAATCACACCTTTCAATACTAGAGGTCACATTTATCCAATACAAGGCCCCCTAATTACTCAGTGGTGTAACCTTCATTATCTTATACAGAGTTGAAAAGATTTGTTTATCACCTTTTGATGAGAGACAAAACACATGGTTAGGTGATATGAGCCAGGTTATTCAGTGATGAAATGAAGTTTTCATTGCTCTATCTGTATCTCTCTAATTTTCTTTTTAATTTATTTTTCAAATTTTTCAGGAACAGATTTACATTAATTAGAATAGGCATGACCATGAGTGTAGAAAAAAAATGTTCTTAACATGTGTTAAAGATAAAGCTTGAAAACATACGCATGTTAAACACTAAGGCTACTCATGTGCCTACAAGTGTTTTGCAACTCAGCTTAAATGAGTTCAACATAAAAAATTGGCATAAGCTTGTTTTTAGATTTTTATCTTTAAGACTAAACTGAATGCACAATTATTTTACTCTTTATATATGAAATCTCTCATATAGAAATATTATAAAGACTCATGGATTCAGATTCAAAGAGTGAAAGTTATTGATGAATAAGTGCAGATTGAACCGAAGAAAGTGTATTATTGAATAACAAAGCTCCTCCTCGATATGTGCATTGTGAGAAAAGATAATTCCATTAAGGATGGGAGATTTATTTCCGCAAAGCAAAAATGTGGTTATTAACAAAGTGGAATGGAAAGAATCAAGAATGGTTGAACTTGCACAAACCAAACTCTCTCCTATGAGATGTGAATCTAGATTATAAGAGAGGCTTAGTGAATATGCCTGCATTTTGTTTTTTGTGTCAATAAAAGTGGAGTTCAAAAGATTTCTTTGAAACCTGATCTCGAAGGAAATGATCTCTGATATCAATGTGCTTAGTGCAGGAGTGCTAAATGGGATTTTTAGACAAATTTATAGCACTAGTGTTATCACAAAGAATTGGAATACATCCTAATGTGTGATTATAATCTTCGAGTTGATGTTTGACCTAAAGAATCTGAGTTTCATAGCTACCAACTGCAACATACTCAGCTTCTGCAGTAGAGAGAGCTACAGAGTGTTGCTTTTTGAAAGTCCAAGAAATAAGACAACCACCTAAATATAGACACAAACCACTAGTACTTTTCATGTCAAGTTTGCACCTTGCATAATCAGCATCACTATATGCAATCAAATCCAATTTGCATCATGCAGGATACCAAAGCCCCAGATCACATGAATTAAGAAGATATTTAAAGATTCTCTTAATAGTAGTCATGTGTCTATCCTTAGGATTTGCTTGAAATCTAGCACACATGCTTACACTGAATTGGATGTCTGGTCTAGAATTAGTCAAATAAAGAAGGAATCCAATCATACCTCTGTAAGTTTTGTCATCGATAGACTTACCAAAAGCATCACTTTCAAGTCTTACATTTGTAGACATTGGCGTGCTAGATGGCTTGATGTGGGGAGGCGGATGTAGGAGACACAAGTTGTGTTCTCTGAACCACCTTAAAATTATCTATGCAATGGTTTAATTTGTGGTTTGTTGTGTTAATTCACACTCTATCCACACACCATTAATTGATTTGGTTGATCTGTGTGAGTTACTTATTTTAATTCCACTGCCATTCTCACAGATCTACTAATTCACACAAACATACACCTTATCCGATCCCAACATCTCGTATATGACGAAGTTACACTTAGTCATATCCGAAGTCTAGCTTCATATATGATGAAGTTACACTTTGTCTGACAAAGAAAAAATGAGTACATTCGAAGTCACAGTGACAAATGTGTCTTGATCGGTCAAAGTGACTTCATCATATCCGAATCTTAGAGCTTCGGATATGACGAAGTTCCCAAGTCTAGTTTTATATATGACAAAGTTACACTTCGACTAACAAAAAAAAAAATAGAACATCCAAAGTCATAGTGTTAAATTTATCATGATCAGTCAAAGTGACTTCATTATATCCGAAGCATAGCTTCGTATATGACGAAGTTCATCTTCATCATATCCGAAGTCCAGCTTTGTATATGACGAAATTTGACTTCGACCGGTAGAGAACAAAATTGTACATCTGATGTCCATGCTTCGGCTGACTATAACCAAAAGTGAACATCTGATGTTCATTTTAGCAGGAATTCAATGTGGCCAGTCAATCTATGAATTACAAACATGAATCAAAGGATATGCAACATGAAAGCACTTAAGTTCATCAACAAACCAATGATATTATGACGTCAACAAATGAACCATGATGATGTCATCATCAAAATAAATCAAAATAGTCATTATCAAAAAAATGATTGTGGTTATTCACATAACCATAACTCAACACTATTCACCCCCCTCTAGGACATCTTAGCTCCATTTCGGTCCAACAGTCATTAGTATGAGATTTGAAACATAAGAGGAGTAGTAGGGTCCTTTCCTATTTTCTATAATTTTTTGTGCGGTTTCAGCCTATTTTTAGATCTCAGGGGTATTTTGGTCATTATTTGGTCAAATGAAGTCTTTAGGGTTGAGCCTACATAAATACTCTTGTAATCCTCTTGGATGGGGCAATGAAGAGAAAGAATACAAGGAGAATCCCCTTTGACTCCCAAGTTGTCTTACTCTTCCTCCTCCTAGGTGCAAATCCCAAGGTTCAAAGCCTCCCTTCTCCTCTTTCCCCACACTCATTCCTCATTAGCTGGTATCAGAGCCAACTTCGACTTTCTTCCATGATGTCGAGATCCGCCATCTTCTTCCGTTCGTAGAGTGACTACATTGTCACCTGTGTAAAGGGTAGGGCCACAACGCAAAACAGCTCTCGTCACCTATGCACAATACGTGGGGCCATGTAGCAAACATCCTTCATCGCCTGTGCCTACCATCATCACCCGCGCCGGTGCACAGGGCCCCCTCCACTTCACGTCATTCGATCCCACGCCTACGCAATTGACCCATGTGTGGTCCCTTCCCCAAATAATGGCTCATGGCCACGCGGCCTTTCTTGACTATTAGGGCTTGACCAGACCTAGTCTGTTGCCATCAGAAGCTCCCATGTCGGGCGGCCACCTAAGACGTGTGGAAACCACTCGAGGGTGTCAAGCGGATGAGCCTATCCAGAGTTGAGATCGTCGAAGGGGCTACTCATGTGTACATGTACTTACCGGTGTTTCCCCATGAGTTTGTAGAGCCTCGCACCTGTGGACACCCCTCGCTTGGTTCTAAACCACTCTTATATTTTTACCCTTATATTTTGGTGATAGCAAAACTTATGATTAATTAACTATTATAAATATATTTAATATCATACTTTCCTAATAAATATAAATTTATGGCACTATCGTTGTGTGACCTGCGCTGATAAGCAAAATCGATGTTTATACAATACACATCGATTATAGACCAAGTGCCACAACGATTTCCATACAAATACATCGATTATGGTTCATCTCTTTTAAACATCGATTTCATTTAAACATCAATTTCAACTTAAACATCGATTTCGTTTAAACATCGATTTTGTTCAAACATCGATTTCATTTAAACATTGATTTCAACTTAAACATCGATTTCATTTAAACATCGATTTCAACTTAAACATCGATTATGTTGGAAATATTGATTTCACTTAAACATAGATTCTATTGAAAACATCGATAACATCGATTTCACTTAAAACATAGATTCTGTTCAAACATAGATTTCAACTTAAACATCAACTTTGTTGAAATATGGATTTTATTAGAACATGGATTTTGTTTAAACATAGATTTCAACTTAAACAATGATTTTCTTTATATTTCAAATTATTTTTGGCGTCTAGTGAAAAGTCAAATATATTTTATTTGCATAATCTTCTATCTTTTTGACACAAGATCTTTTTGCTTATCTCATAGGATCTCTTCTTTCCTGTCAGACAAAAAGGGCTTACCTACCACTTCTGGGTGACAGTAGGAAACACAGAAGTATAAGCCTTTTTGACAGAAACACTCTTTGATCTAAACACTTTCTTCTATGCTTGTAGACCTCGAAGACCACCAAGTGGTTGATAGTTAGAAGAAGAAGAATAGATAGATCAACAACGACTAGAAGAGTTCCAACGGATCTCTTCAATAGATCTATTCAAATTTGCTCATATAAAAGATGAAGCAAGGCTGAAGAACTCAAGAGAGAGCTTTCCGGAAGCTCTTTAAAGGGGTGTACATCCTGTGAGGAACCTCAACTCCACACACTCAAAGAAAGAGAGGAGCTCAAGCCCAATCAAGAGAAGCTTTTCATAGCAGAAGTTTTCAAAGCTTTCAAGCCTTCCTCTCTTCACTCTCTCTCTGTGGTCATTGTATTTCTTGGAGAGAGTTCTTTGCTGAGAGTTTCTGGGTTAGAGTCCATTCTTGTAAAACTCTCAACTTCGTTCTTTCTTTTCTAAAAAAGATTTCTATCCAACTGAGGGACTGTACTCAGTGTAGAACCTAGCTGGGGGATTAAGTCTAGCAGAACCGCACTGAGGTTTGTACCAGGAGGTTGGCTTCTTGACCTGTAAGAGAAGTTGGCTGCCATCTTGCCCGGGAAAGAGAAGAAGACCAGCTGGGGTGCTGGGTGTTGTATTGTCCTTGAGGGAGACTATACCCTTGGTTAGTAAAATCTCAAGAGATTGCTTGGGGACTAGACGTAGGACTTCTATGTGGGAAGGGCCAAACCAGGATAAATTTCTTTTGTTCTTTGTATGATTGTTCATTTGCATTCGCACTGCTACTCTCTATCACACTCAACTAACCAACTTTCAAGTGATAATTTTTTATGTTTAAGTTTCTGTTTCATATTTCAGAAAACATATTCCTCCCCCCCCCCTCTAGGTTAGCTTGCTATCGTACCAAAAAGGCCAAGAAGTTCTGAGTCAACTTACCATCTCCCAACCATGTACTCGTCCTCGAGAGGCTATCATCACAGAGTTTACAGCACTGACGCTTGCACCAACCAGGGGAGACGGTCGTCTTCTAATAGCACCGAGCAGACCCACTCTCACATTAGTTAGTACCTCACTTTACAGCAAGTTGGTTAGTGCTTAGTCGCACTCTCTCTCTTGCTTGCTTTTCTTGTATCTAATTTAAATTTGTCATCGTATATATGAGGTAGGTTTCCTAGCCAACTAATTACATTATCATTATCATTTGTCAATAGTGAGTTTTCATCTTCTAGCACTAGTAGAGGCAGTGTTTGTGGAATTATATTTATAAATTGTGGTAGTTCGCACTATTGTTGACTTGGCACCTTGTTATGCTTGTCAGACAGTTCCTCAATAGTGTGGCTTGCCTACATTAGATGTAATATCTTTTTTCTAGAACTCATCTTGAAACAAGAATTTGCTATAAAAATGTCAAAAAATAGTTAAAATTTTTAAAAAATCAGAAATCAGTCAAAAAGAAAAGGAGTCACAAAACAAAACAATAGGGTCTCTTATGTTTCAATTTCCCACGTTTAGTTTTTTATTTAGTCATTTAGAATAAGTCCATGTCTTATGTCCACCCATAGTGGTACTGAGTATCATGTCTCCACACCCATGTCAGGTTCTCACCCACCTGCTCCAAGCTCACGTACCGATCCTCATGAGGGTCCGGCCTTGATCGAGTTAGTGTACCAACTCAGGGAGGAGATTCGTAGGATGGATCAACGATTAGGTGAAGGTCAGGCAGGCATTGTGGAAAGGGTCACCGAATCAGATCGCATGATTCAGGGGATAGTTGGTCACATTGCAATTTTATAAGGGGCCATTCATGAACTGAAGAGTGAACAAGCTGTTGAATGCCCACAACCTCAGTGCCCCCATTCCTCAGTAGATCTGTGGCCCCCTCCACCAAGAGTTCCCCATGCAGGAAACCATCGTGGTTGAGTTGAGAACTATGACCATAAGTCATTCGATGAGGAAGTGGATGAGATTCCTAGGGTTCCCATGGGCCAAAGGTATAGGAGATATAGTCGAAGGCCAGTCCCAAAGTTTGATGATGAGCAAGGTGATGCACAACTAGCAAACCTAGAGGGGGTTGAATGGGTTGCTAAAATTAAATTTCTATAGCTTAAAAAAAACACTTAACCGTGATTGTTAGAGTTAGTCAACGGAGAAAATAAAGACAAGCACAATCACACAAATGCACAAGGGTTTTATCCTAGTTTAGCATTGAGTCCCTCCTCAGTCCTACGTCCAGTCCCCAAACAAATACTTGATATTTCACTAACCCAAGAGTACAATCCCCCTCAAGAACAATTACACCACCCAGCACTACTGGTCTTCACTTCACACCCCGAAGAGGAACACCCACACTAGATCATACTGGTCTTCCCTTCTACAAAGGGGAAGCAATGCTCATAAACACCCTTACAAGCCTTCTCTTCACACTTGGAAGAGGCACAATCTTGAAGAGCACAAATTCAACAATGTCCCTAAACTGAGGTCAAGATGAACACTGTTACACTTGATGAGAGATAGTATTTGAGACAGATAGAGATTTATAATAAAGCAACTCTCAGACACAAATGTAACGACCCTCCTTATATCGGTACGATTTTACCAATCTACGTCAGTATAATAAACGCCATCACAGTGAGACATTGACCCAACACTAACATTAGATTGAGATGTACACAAATATTGAAATACAACAGCAGAAACAAGTAAATATCTAATCTTATTCCATCATCATCATTCTATACATAGTCCATATAGCATAAAAGAAATACATATGCCCACAATATTACAATTCCAAATAAATTACGTTGTCCATGCAAATTACATCATTCTTTGACTACATACTTATAAAAGAAAAGTACAATGAATCACATCCACAAGTAAAAGCTACTCCTCGCGCTCGGAGTAGCTCCTCACAATTTCCTCCCCTAATGTGGGGACACCTGTCACACCTGTATGCCGAAACAAGTATGAGTCTAAATAGACCCAGCAAGTAATCTATGCACAACATCCTTATACATATCATATGCTCACGTTATTTGATAACAATAAATGTAACACATGTTGCATGCTTCATACAATTTAACTACTATACATGGAAACCTATAGTAATAGAACACATGGTACATGCTTGTAACATTAAACAGTATAATACAATAATCCTACACATAACGTATAACATGATTTACAATTTAATCATTATTCCCATCATGGAACAATTCTACCAAGTTAGAACATGGGATTAAGTATGAAGTAAATAGCACACCTAGCATGAATTCTAATCATTTTCTCATGCATTTATCACATTTATACTCACATTTTACTTGCTGTTTTGACTAAACATAATCACATAAATTTATAATTGTGAACATACTAACTCATTCACTTAAAAAATTCACATGCTCATTTACACATTTCACATTTCACAAGTTTACTTACACATATTCACATTTTACACTTGGTTGTCGTGACACACAATCCAAACCACCACTAGAAGGACACACATATACACATACACATATCCACCACCTAGGCAACATAGTGATAGATCTTGGTTAACAGGGCAGAACTGGGAGAAGCACTTTCCACCATAACCAGTGGTACTTGTCCACCTTC
Organism: Colocasia esculenta; assembly: GCA_014218235.1. Taxonomy (NCBI): domain Eukaryota; kingdom Viridiplantae; phylum Streptophyta; class Magnoliopsida; order Alismatales; family Araceae; genus Colocasia; species Colocasia esculenta. The sequence continues at coordinate 60,468,690 of CM024755.1, read as the reverse complement.
AGGATTTCATCCTAATTGCCCATAGGATATCACACATATTGAACCTTCCCGTAGGAACTTTACTACGGTACTGTTCCATAGCCCTCTATGGTAGCAGTGTCACTAACGGCACAGTTTTAACCAATTCACATTAATCATATCGTTTACACCATTCCTATGCACTATGTAGCATATTTACATGCATTATTTAACAATCCCACATGTTCAGGTTGCCTAACATGATGTTACTGATCAAAGTAAAGATTTGATTATAATACTCCTAAACATGCTGCTAATCTCTAAATTTCACATGATCAAAATCGTCATGATTAATATGGTCAATTACACTTGTAAAACTGATCACAGCATCTACTGATGTCAATTCATCACGCAAATTTTATCACAGTCTATAGATAGGTTATTCATCACATTCCCAAAGTTTCATATTTTTCAGAACAACAAACGAATTTTTATAAATAAAATAAGGTTTATATCGATTTATCTAAAAATCCAATTAAGCATGATTACAGTATCACAGTCGTACATAGCAGTTCCAAAACCTGTACATAGCAATCATATGTTCATACAAAATTTTTGATACTTTAACATGCAACAAATCTTTTTAACTAGAATTAAACAGGCAAATCATGCTCACTATTCCATTTCTAGAAATTCTAATAAATAGGATTGGACATAGAAATTCGTCCTAGCCTCATGATATGACCTACTGCATGAATATGATCCAAAATAATTCTCACAGCATGTACATACATCCAGAAATTTAGAAAATAGACCACAGAGATCAAACATGCATTCTACAAAAAGGCCTGAAGAACTTGGTGGCACAGATGTGACCCCACGACACAGAATGTTGCCGCCGACCAAGGATCTTAACGGTAGCAAGCTGGCCGTTAAGTTCATGTCTGCAGAAGTGTAGACTGCACGCACAAACCATGGTGAATAGGGGTTCCAGGATACGAGGAAAATTCTTTAAAAATACCTGAGACCTAGAAGACATGGGTAGGGATGATGTACAAAGGTTACTTGCCTCTGAAAAATTGCTAGATGAGATTATTTGCGAGAGAAGCTCTCCTCAGACAAGCTAAGAAGAGCCGCCAAAACCTCCCAGATCCGGTCCTGAGGGTCGATGTACCTTGCACACCGGAGTCGTGGAAGCTTCTTCTATATTCAGAGCTCCTTTCAGTCGAAGAGGATCGCCGGAAGATGCACCACCACGCCAGATCAAGCCACCCAAAAGTCAGTTTTCACACAAGGTTTCTAGGGTTTTTTCAAAGAGCCAAAAGACTGAATCCGGCCGAACAAGGGTATTTTTATAGGTTAAGGGAGGTTGGGTATGCACTTAGGTAGGAATCCTATTGTTGGAAGACAGTTTCCAAAACAGGAACCGAAGGAAATGAAGTCGTTTCCAGATCTGAAGCCGCACATATTCTGGGAAATAGACAGCCACATCTATGTCATTTACTGGGAGTTGGCGTCCATCGATCTGGACATCGACTTCCCCATGCACGTCCATGCATGTTGACGTTAGCAGGCACTTTGGCCAGAACACATAAACAACCAAAAATACACATTCACCATATACATGCAATGTAATGTATAATTTAAATACCATATATACTATGTAAATAAAACAATATGTACATGATTGACAAGCATATGCATACATACAACATTATGTATTGTAAATTGTACAGAAATAAACACATATCTATATATATATATATATACATATACATGTATACACGTGCACATAGCTATATACACATAGCAACTAATACATCATAAGACAAAGTCAAATAAAAGAGCAAAAATTTAAGGGCCTTACACCCTCTCCCCCTTGAAGAAAACTTCGTCCTCGAAGTTAGAACGACACTACTCAAATAATTGGGGATACTTCTTCATCATAGCATCCTCTAGCTCCCAAGTAGCCTCATTTCTCGAGAAGTTCCGCCATAGCACCTTCACAGACGCAATGCTCTTGTTCCGGAGATGCTGAACTTTTCGATCAATAATAGCTACTGGTAGCTCAACATACGATAGATCTGGTTGGATCTCCATTGGCTCATGACTAATAACATGAGATGGATCTCAGACATACCTCTTCAGCATAGATACGTGGAAAATGGGATGCACACTCGCTAGTGCTGGGAGTAAAGATAGCTCATATGCTACGCTTTCCATCCGTCTAAGAATCTCATACGGGCCAATGAATCTAGGACTTAATTTGCTATGCCTGCCAAATCTTACAACACCTCGAGTAGGCGAAACCTTCAGAAATACATGCTCGCCCACCTCAAACTCTAAATCCTTTCTCCTATTGTTGGCGTAACTCTTCTACCTATCTTGCGCCGCAACAAGCCTCTTCTTGATAAGCTGGATCTTATCCCAAGTCTCCTGTACTAACTCCAGACCAATCAACTGCCTATCACCAGCCTCCTCCTAGAATAAAGGACATCTACAAGGCCGCCCATACAACACCTCAAATGGAGCCATACCAATACTAGCATGGAAACTGCTGTGATATGCGAACTCCACAAGAGGTAAATGACGCTCTCAATCACCCTTCCAATCCAGCACACACGCTCTCAACATATCCTCGAGCGTCTGGATAGTCCTCTCAGACTATCCATCTATCTGGGGATGGAACGCCGAACTAAGCGTCAGTTCAGAACCCAAAGCATCCTGAAGACCCTTCCACAGCCTCGAAGTAAATCTCGGATCTCGATCTGAAATGATCGACTTTGGCACACCATGCAACCTAACAATGCTACTAACATACAACCTAGTCAAACTCTCAACTGACTACTTCTTCTTCATAGGCAAGAAATGCACATTCTTAGAGAATATATCTACAATCACCCAAATCGAGTCATTGCCCTTCACTGATCTAGGCAAACCCGTTACAAAATCTACAGTAATGGCCTCCCATTTCCGTACTGGGATCTCCATCTTCTGCATAAGACCAGATGGTCGCTGACGCTCGGCCTTCACTTGCTGGCATACTAAACACCTGGATACAAAATCCGCCACATCCTTCTTCATGCCAGACCACCAAAATGATCTCCTTAAATCCTGGTACATCTTAGTGTTACTTGGATGAATAGAGAATCTCGACCTATGAGCTTCTGCAAGAACATGCTCACGGACATCTACAATATCGGGAACACAAACCCGGTGATGGAACCTAATCACACCATCCTCATCATGAGCAATTCCTGCCTTACCTACTAATTCCTGAAGCCTAGGATCAGCCTTATACTACTTAATTACCTCATCAAGCACCATAGACTGAATGGACAACTGAGCTACAAAAGCCTGACATAATACTGGCTCTAACTCGGTCATCACACAAGCAGCATCCTCCAACATCTTCCAATCCTTCTGGAGCAAAGATCTCTTCCTACTAAGAGCATCCACTATGACATTTGCCTTCCTTGGGTGATACTGAAGATCAAAGTCGTAGTCCTTAAGGAACTCAATCCACCTCCTCTGCCGCAGGTTTCACTCTTTTTGCGAAAAGAGATACCTCAAACTCTTGTGGTCAGTTAACACCTCAAATTTGACACCATACACATAGTGCCTCCAGATCTTTAGTGCATGAACCACTGCCGCAAGCTCCAAATCATGAGTCGGATAGTTATGCCCATGCTCCTTCAACTGACGAGAATCAAACGCCACTACTCTACCATGTTGCATCAACACACAGCCTAAACCAATCCGAGATGCATCCGAATAAATGGCAAAACCCTCTACACCACTCCGCAATACCAATACCGGTGCAGAAGTAAGCTTAGCCTTCAATAATTGAAAGCTACTCTCACAATCCTCAAACCAGATGAACTTCACACCCTTCCTGGTTAGCTTAGTCAAAGGTGCGGTGATATATGCAAATCCATCTATCAATCGCCTATAATAGCCCGCTAAACCAAGGAAACTGTGAATCTCTGACGGGGTCCGGGGGATCTCCCAATCTAATACAGCCAGGACCTTCGCTGGTGTAGACGCGCGATTTGGCCCATCTCCCGCAAGGTTCTTTTGGCCCATTAAGCCTTGTTTGACCATTTGTTGACCAGCCTCGGATACCATGTAGACGGCAGCATCGATGGCCGCCGACTACTGGTTGGCGGCAAGCCCCCTGGACATTGACCAAAGTTGGCGTCCACATCCATGGAAGTCTGCATGCGGTTGGCGGCCTAATCCCCGGACGTCAATCTCGTTTATCTGGTCTGCGCAACTACCCCAAGAATATAGCCCACTAGTGCCTTTCTCTCGCCCATGCACCGCATGGGACCGTTCCTAACGGGCATTTGAGCCACCTTGGCACCCCCTTGACCCAGTAAAACTCCTATGTGGCCTCTACCCATTGGTTGGAGCATTTTGCCAAGGATTTCCAAGTGTACAAGTGTGTTTCTTCACACTTGAGCATCCAAGGCCTCTGAACTCCGACCCCACTGTCTATATAACAGTCCCTAGGGTCCTCTAAGCAAGGGGGAGAGGCTGGACGTCCATATACTCATGCTTTGAGAGAGGAGAGAGAAAGTTCCACCCAACCTTCCACTACTCATCTTCTTCTTCGTCTCAATACTTGGGACGTCCAAGAAGGTTGCTTTGGAGCTGAAGGAGCCTCTGCAAGGAGCTAGCATCATCAACCACGAGGATCAACTCCCCCCTCTTCCTCTCCTCTTCCTTTTCTCTCTTTACTAGTTGCATGTTACACCCACGTTCACACACACTCTACGCACGTAGGCCACCTTCCTACATACCTAGAAAGGGGTTTCCCAACCAAAAACGGAGGGAAGAAGGGTGGTCATAACACTTGGCCACCCCTCTTCTCAAGTCCGCAACCGGTACGAGACTCTCCTTTTGGGCTTGTATTGTTTCTTTTTGAGCATTTGCTATACTTCTTAGAGTCTTATAGAGTGTCTTACTGTGGCAGGAACGATCTGTAGAAGACCACGGAGCTCTCCTCTTTTGTCCGGCTGAAGGAGAAGAAGTTGAAGTCCCACCATCACCCGCAACGCGAGGCTATTGCACCGACGTGATCACAGCAACCCCTTGGGCACAGGTAAGGCCCTGGCGATCGCAAACATCTCCCATACTTCACCGGTTCCTTTTCTTTCTCCTCAGTCAAGTCAGTCAAACGGGGAGTCAACGTGGTCAACCGGCATGTCCTTCATCGCCAACGAGGGAGCGGCACATCCGTGAACCACCGCCGAGGAGGGCCACACACAACGGCCATGACAACGGAGACGAAACGGGACGTCCACAGCTCTTTTCTGGCGATCACGGTGGGACAACAGTGCTGCTGCGGTTTGTGTGCATCTAGGTAGACGGCAAGTGATCTTGCCGCCTATCCAGGTAAGCGTCCATCTTTCCTGCCGTTTAGTTATTTTTAGCGTCCACATAGGTTGTCGTCTAGTCTGTTTCAGCGTCAGTCGATCTAGTCGTTTATTGCTTTTGATGAACTTGGCGTCCATATGTTTGCCGTTGATCGTCACAGAAGCATGATTTTAACCATTTTCTGATTGTTTTGATTTGATTTTGTTTCTTGTTTGCTTACTGATTGTCACTGACGGTCCTCAGTCATTGGGGGGTCATCTTCCTCCTCTCTTCTAGCCTCCCCTCACATTTCTAGGATCACCCTTCTTCGGTTTACAACCTTTTACTTGGGGATTCCCTCTCGGGTAAATCGGGTTGACTCCGAAGAAAACTCTATAAGTCCCTAAATTCTGTGGATTCCCTCACGGTACGGGGCAGGAGGACCTTTACCCATCCTGTCTAGTTCACCTACTCACTGGGATTCAAGTGAAATTGGAGAGAACGGCCCTCAACTTAACTTAACACATAACTTTGACATTTAAAAGTCTTGGGGACGTTGTTTGATAGCATTGATTGGTAGAAATCCATATTTCTGCTCAAAACAGTGAAGTTAATCAACCTTAACCACTTTAAAATCCATAGGTTGTGTGCTAATGGACACTTGGTTGGACCCTGTTGACATGGCCAATAAATCGGCATTTGAGTATGATGATAATGTCAATGAAGTCGTCGGTATGATGAACACAAATGTTCAGCCTGAGGAATCAGTCCAATCATCCTCTCAGGTTGACAATGAGGAAGTTAGCTTGAGGGTCAACCCCACTCATGCCCAAAATATTCAAGAAGACCCCGAGTTTTCTAAACTCATGTCCCGCTATTCGCCCGAGGATATTATTTCTATGCTTTCAAAGCATACTATCCGGGCTGTAACCTCTCCTTCCACTCCATCCTTATCCCCTTTCAATGCCTCCACATCTAGGCCCACCCCTAGGCCGGTCACCCCACCTCGGGTTCCCGTCTCCACCTTCATTCCTCCTGTCACTTCCACTCCTTCGCCTACTCCCATTCTCACTCCTCCTTCCGCTTATTCACCACCTGTCCAAATCACACCTCTTGTCCAATCCGAATCCATTCCCCGTTCGGAGGTAGAAGGTCTTGTTAGGAAGCTTGTGGCAGAATCCTTGTCCCACTCTAAACCTCATTCACTCCTAAACTACTGCAAGCTCCCCAACGCTTACTTTCCCCCCAATTTCAAGGCCCCAAAGTACCACAAGTACGATGGGACCTCTGACCCCCAATTCCACCTCGTCGGCTTTACCATGGATTCCCATCGGTGGTTATATGATCGGGCCCTCTTAGTTCACCTCTTCCAACAATCATTAGAAGGGGAAGCTTTGAGATGGTTTACCTCTCTACCCGCATCGGATCTCGTTAACTTTGACATTGTCTCCGAGCGATTCATCTCGCATTTTTCATACATGGCCACTCAAGTCCCTACACTCCCCGACTTAGTGGCGGAAAAGATGAAGCCGAACGAAGACTTTGTCACTTATGCCAACCGATGGAGGTCCATGGCCTCGAGAGCCGACATTCCCATCCGGAGTCCCAAGCCATAACCTTGTTAGTCACTAACACCACCCCTGTGCTCCGTTCCTTTTTAATGCTAAGCGAGTTCCCTTCTTTCTCACATCTTTATAACAGAGCCAGGGTGATTGAAAATCAGATCAAGGACTCCTCTCTCCCACACTTCCTTGAAGGGAAGCCAAAGGCACGTAAGGCCCCCGCGGCACCCACCACCGAGGGGGTGACCATCAATGAGTCTGTCAGTGCCTGCAGCCAGCCTTTGAGGCCTCCCAACAAATCCTCCCACCCTCCTTCCAATCCTCCTTCCAACCCTCACCAATTCCCATCTCACTCCTCCAAGCCTTACTCTGTCGTTCCCCCTCCTTCTGGCTACACCCGACCTGGCCCCAAAAGGTCGCACTATCCTCCTCTCCCTAAGACTCTCAAGGACGTGTTCTTCGCCCTCATGTCCTGCGATGCAATTCAACTCCCCCCACAAAGGGAGAACATCAGTCCGAGGGTTGACACCTCCAAGTACTGCCCATACCATAGGGCCCATGGTCACTTCATCAACAATTGCTTTACCTTTCGTGACTGGGTCTACGATATGAATGACCAAGGTAGAATCAACTGGGATGAGGTCAAGGTGGCCATAGCCAAGTCTAGGTACACCAAAAAAGACCTTGGCATTTTCAGTAACCCTCTCCCCAATCACCAAACCAAAAACCCCTCCTCATCCAGAGCCCAAGAGAATGTGCATACCATGATACACCTAGGGCCTCGGGTTGTGAGGAGAGAACAATAGTGGGGGGTAGAAGGTTTCGAAGAATGGTACCCGTGTCCCACTGCCATGTCTCAGGAGCCTTCTATCTCGGTAGATGTCATCCTTGAAGAGAGACCTTTAGTGCTCATCCGTCATCCCCAAGATGCTCACCCCACTATCATCACTTCCCCTGCCTATGAGTCATCCTCCAGACCCCTCCAGCTCATCCGCCCTCAGTCTCAGGAGGCCATACATGTCACGCTCCGAAACCGGATCATTCCTCCGCCTCCGCGGCCATCCCAAGATGAGGAGGATAATGGGCCTCCACCTCCGGCTGGCACCGAATATGACATTCTCCAACATTTGGATAAGACACCTGTGAGGGTGTCCATTTTAGAATTGATTCGGAGGTCGCCGTCGCATCAATCCACTCTCCTCCAGTTTCTTCAGAAAATCATGGTTAATGATGACCTCCCTCCTAGCGGGGTCACCAATGCCATTCTTTCTCTTACCCAAGGACCCTCAGTTTCCTTCTCGGACAAGGATCTTGCCGCCCCCGAGTGTCGTTCGCTCCCTCTTTGTCTCACCATCAACCTTAATGGGGTTTCGGTGGACTCCACTCTCATCGACACCGGGGCATCCATTAATGTCTGTCCGATGAAGACCCTTAAGCAGTTGGGTTTAGACGAAGAGAATCTGGAGAAAAGCTGCTCCACCATCGCCGCCTATGACAACTCCAAAAGGGTTGCCAAAGGTAAAATTGCTCTTAAGTTAGGAATCGGACCTGTCACTATGTCCACTGAGTTCCTAGTTCTTGACGTCGATCCGGCCTACAAGGCCATTCTCGGTCGTCCTTGGCTAGAACAGACTCTAGGGGTCCCTTCCACCGCCCACCAATGCTTCAAATTTCCTTTCAATGGGTGGGTGATCAAGATTAAGAGCATTCCTATCTTGGAGACCCTCAATGTGGTTACCACAAAGCAGATGCCACAACTTTTCATTCCGGATAAGGGGAAGAAGCCAGTCATGTCTCTTTTTGACTTCCCCACACCCTGTGAGCTCGGCCAACCTCCCAAGCCTATTGTAGAACCCCATGTTCCATGTCCCCCGAGAAAGGGTTGGGAAGTGATGGCCAATATCGGCTATGTTCATGGCCGCGGGCTAGGCACGGATGAAAAGGGAGAGATCCAGAGCGTCCAGGCAATTAAGAGGTTGTTACCCAAGGCCGGTCTAGGTTTCCGCCCAAACCCTGTCCATCCGAACCCATTTATACTGTATCACCTCTTACCTGGACTTTAAAGGAGCATTTTGTTCAGGGGCCAACCCAGTTGGGGACCAGGGAGCCCATAATGAAGAAATACCTTACTCTGGAGTGAGGATGAAGAAGAAGAAGAGGATGCCCAAATAGAGGACATTTCTGACGATTTTGGCCTCCTCTCCCTCTTTGGCTCTGATCTCTCTTCTTCCCCATCATCTCCATCTTCCTCTACTTATGTGTGCCCGCCACACAATTCAGTTCCTCCATCCACCTCTAATCCCTTACTTTCTCCCCTGTCTTTTCACCATCCCTCACCTCGCCAGTCGAGGCTACCTTGAGTCAGCAACTCATGGTTCTTGGCCTTGACTCCCAAAAAAAAAACGCCAATTTTGAAAATTGGAAATCCGAGGTCTCCATTGAGCACCCTTCCTCCCTAGAACCTCTTCTGCTCGGCCAGGGGCCGACGCTTTCCGGCCTAAGTTCCTCTTCCTCTTGCCCCTCTAAGGGCACTTCCCCTGTACATAGTTTTATACATAACAGTCATGTAAATAGTGGTCTAGATTCTAGTTTAGAGTCAGGTCTAGAGGCTAGTCTAGGGTATGGTTTAAGTTTAGGAGAGTCTAGTTCCTCTCAGCCATGCGTGCGCAAGGAGAAGGGTAGGCAAGTTCCTACCTGTTTTGTCATGGCCTTGGCTGAGAAGTGTGCTAAGTTAAGTCAGGTGCCAGAATTTCTTGAGGATCCTGCTCTCGTCGAGTCTGACTTTGAGGAAGGTGACTCAGTAGATGACGGTTTAGGAGTTTATCTGTTATATTTTGATGAGGAGCGTGAGTTGGGAGATCTTGGGTCGGGAGAAGAGGACCCAGTGAGCTCTTATGTGGATGGCACAAAAAGGTTCGACGAGCCAACCATGGCTGCAGACGAGCCCACTAACGAAGTCAACCTTGGCACTGAAGAATCCCCGAAGACAGTTTTGATTAGTGCCAACTTGAGTGTTGAAGAAGAAGAAGCTCTGGTAGCCATTCTCAATGAATTTTCCGACGGATTTGCTTGGTCTTTTGAGGACATGCCGGGACTCGATACCTCTTTGGTCGAGCATCGTTTGGTCCTAAAATCCGACGCAAAGGCCGTCAATCAAAAGTTGAGAAGGCTACATCCTAAGCTTGCACTCAAGATCAAAGAGGAGGTTGACATGTTGCACAAAGCCAAATTTATTAGGGTTGTGCTATATCCACAGTGGGTTGCTAATATCGTCCCTGTAATGAAGAAGGACGGTAAGGTTAGGATCTATATAGATTTCTGTGACCTTAATCGTGCTTGCCCAAAGGACGATTTCCCTCTCCCACACATAGATGTCCTAGTGGACAACACTGTCGGCTTCGAGCTTTTGTCGTTTATGGATGGTTTCTCTTGGTACAACCAGATTCACTTGGCGGAGGAAGACCAGGAGAAAACTTCATTTACAACGCCCTGGGGGACTTATTGTTATGTCGTCATGCCCTTCGGATTAAAGAATGCGGGAGCAACCTATCAAAGGGCTATGATGGCGATATTTCATGACATGATGCATGTGCACATGGAGGTCTATGTGGACGATGTCTTGGTTAAATCAAAGACTCGACATGGTCATGCTGAGGTTCTCCGGGTAGTTCTCCAATGGTCTAGAGAGCACAATCTCAAGATGAACCCCAAGAAGTGGTTTTCGGTGTCTCTTCGGGGAAATTGCTTGGGTTCATTGTTAGAAAGCGGGGAATTGAAATTGATCCTAACAAGGCCAAAGCAATAATCGACATGCCTCCTCCTAGGAATATCAGAGAAGTTAGAGGGCTAATTGGCCTCTCCTTCTGACATTTATCGTCCCAAGTTAGAGGTTTATCTCTCAGCATTCAATCTGCTGTAAGCCCTTCTACGAGATGCTTAGAGGAGAGGAGAAGTTTAATTGGGATGATAAATGTCAGAAGGCCTTTGATGAATTGAAGAGCTATCTTTTTAATCCCCCTGTTCTCGCTCCTCCGGTCCCGGGTCGGCCTTTACTGCTCTACGTGTCAACCACTGAGGATTCAACTGGAGCAGTCTTGGCCCAATACGACGACGAGAAGAAGGAGAGAGCGGTGTACTATTTATCCAAGTTGTTCAATGAGGCTGAAAAGAAGTACACCGCCATGGAAAGAACGTGCGCGGCCGTCGTCTGGGTTGCCCAGAAGTTGAAGCACTATTTCTTGCTCATGAAGTGAAACTTCTGGCGCGTATGGACCCTATTCGGTACTTGCTCGAGAAGCCCGTCCTGACTGAGCGGTTGATGAGGTGGCAAAGCTTCCTTAACCAATTTGATATCACCTATGTCAACCAAAAGTCAATCAAGGGGCATGCCATAGCTGAGCATTTGGCCCACCACCCCTTACCTTTATACTCCTCCGTTGATGAAAGCTTTCTCGATGAAGAGTTAGGAGCCATTATCGATGGTGAACCTTCGTGGGTGCTTTACTTCGACGGGGCTCTTAATTCCAAAGGGTGTGGGATAGGGGCAGTCCTCCTCTCACCGGAAGGGGTCGTCATTCCGCACGCCTATCAGTTAAACTTCCGAGCCACGAACAATGTTGCTGAGTACGAGGCTCTCCTAGTCGGGCTGAAAATGGCTTTATTGCTTGGAGTCAAGGAGTTAAGGATTATTGGAGATTCACAGTTGATTCTCCGGCAATCTCTTACAAGTACCAGACCCGGGACCCCAAGCTGAAACCATACCAAGAGTTGGTAGGAAAAGTAGTCCGGCAGTTTAGGAAGCTCACCTTAGTTCACACTCCTAGGGCCCAAAATATCCTAGCAGATTCCCTCGCTTCCCTCGCGTCTTCCATTCCCATTCCTTTGGGAAAGTCGTCTGAAACCATCTCTGTTCAGAGGTTAAGAGTCCCTTCCCATGTCGATCCGTGGTTCTCTCAGCTCGTGCGTCCTTCTCCATCCCTTCGGGTCCATGCGCTTTCCAAAGAGCCAGAAATTGACCTTGAAGATGGCCATCCCTGGTATTTTGACATCGAAAACTTTCTCAAAGATGGATCCTTCCCTGATTATGCCACCTCTGCCGATAGACGGGCAATTCGTCGCGTCTCGGAGCGTTACAAGATCATAGGTGGCATTCTGTACAAAAAGTCTCTCAGTGGGGTCTATCTCCGTTGCCTTGATGAAATCGAATCTCAAGATGTTGTTGAAGCCGCTCACTCTAGTGAATGTGGTGGCCATGTTAATGGTAGAGCAATTGCCCAGAAATTGCTAAGACACTATTATTGGCCCACCATGGAAGAGGACTGTCGCCATTTTGTCCGTCACTGTGCTAAATGCCAATTGCACGGTGACAAAATTCATGCTCCTTCCTCTCTCTTCACCCTCTCATCGCACCATGGCCTTTCGCCATGTGGGCATTTGACGTGGTCGGTCCTCTTGCGGACAGAACCGGAGAAATTCCTAAGAAGTCCTTCATTCTGACCGCCACGGAGTACTTCACGAAGTGGGCTGAAGCAGAAGCGTTCATAGAAGTCAAAGCTTCAACAGTCGTCAAGTTCATCAAGCGCAACATCCTGCAAGATTTGGCGTGCCTCGGGACATCGTCACCGACAACGGACCGCAATTCACTTCACAGGAGCTTCGCGACATGTGTGGTAAATATGGCATTAACTTGCATCATTCATCACCATATTATCCACAAGGTAATGGACAAGCTGAAGCTACTAACAAAACTCTCATTAAAATCATAAAGAAAACATGCAAATCTCACAACAATGCTGACTGGCCAGATCGCTTGGTTGAAGCTCTTTGGGCTTATCGCACCTCCGTCCGCACTCCTACGGGGCAAACCCCCTACGCTTTGACATACGGATCGGATGCGATACTCCCATATGAGATCTTCGTCCCTTCGCTTAGAGTTCAATTGGATTCCGAACTTGATCCTGATCAACGTCGGGAAGCCTTGTTGGCACAACTTGAACTCTTAGATGAAAGGCGAATGATAGCGGCTGACCATGCACAAGTCTATCGTCAGAGAATTGCACGTTTTTATGCCAAAAGAGTTCTTGAGAGAAAATTCGAAGTAGGTGAATTGGTCCTAAAACGCAAAATCATAAAAGCACCAGGTCCCAGGAGCAAATTGCAAGAAAATTGGGAGGGTCCGTTCGTTGTCAAAGAAGCATACTCAGGGAACGCTTATAGGTTAGTGGATGCCGAGGGAGTTGAGCTAACCACCCTTGGAATGCAGTCTACCTCAAGAAATTCTACCCTTAGTCAGTCAGTCAGTCCGTCAAGTCGGTCATTCATCACTTGTTAAGGTGTGGGTCTACTTTTCCTACTTTGGTCATTAGTAAGGAAGGGTTTATTCACACACCACACGATGTTGGAGTACTACCCCTAACTGGAAAATCACAAGTACACTCGGGCGGTCTCATCCGTCAATGTGTTTCCCCTATTCTTTTCCCACTCGGTCGTGTCTGGAACGGAACAAACTACGAGTAGGGGACCACCCACTCTCTTTAAGAGGACAAGGTCACCATAAAACAGGGGCAACTAATAAAAAGCAAGGGCAAAATGTCAAATCAAGCCTCAAAGGGGAAAAGAAAAGCCAAAAGGTCAAAAAGGGTAGCAAAAGTACGTACCCGGAAAAAGGCTGACCAACTCAAGGAGGTAGCAAAAGTACGTGCCTCCACCCCAGAAATCAGAAATAAAATGAAAAAATCCCCCTGAAAACAATGGTTGACCAAGTCTGTTTAATATGAGATGTCGGTTTGGAAACAAAAAGTATTTGAACCAAAGTCCTACATGATTTTCTATACTTTTCTGCCCATTTCCCCCTCTAGGAGCAATTTGATTGTATAAGACCTCCCGTGGTGGAAAACATCAAGAAGGCTAGGGGCAAACCTAACATTAAAGATTTCATGCACTCCCTGTAAGGCCCTTGATTTTTATTTTGCTTGCTTATATATATGCATATAAGTGTAACTATGGAAGTATAGATTATTATAGTATTTATTTATACGTAATGTATTATTGTAATGTACATATTGTATACAAGTATATATAATATATATATATATAAATATTATTTATGTGTGGTGTTTATAGATTCTACAGATTTTAAGTGAAATTTTGTCGGCCAGTCGGCGTCAACATCGGCTGACGTTGACTAGGATTAGGCGGCAATATCGATGGACGCCCACTTTGGATAGGCGACCCATAGATATGGATGCCAATATCCCAGACCAGTTACGTTTCCAGATCCGGAAACGCCTCCGGAAATTTCGCTATTTGTTTTAGAAACCGTCCCCAACGGCTCTAAGACTTACCCCCTACGCATGTCTGGCCCACAACCCTTTATATTGCCCAGTTTTCGGCCAGATCCATCCTTTTGACTCTTGGGTCAAAAACCTAGCCCTTCTATGCGAAAAACCCAACTTGAATCTGAGAGATCCGACTTCGGGAGGCTTCGTCCGGTGATCTGCATCGACTGGTGACAACTCTGAACATCCGGGAACGACTTCCCGCGCTGGTGTGCAGTGAAGATCAACAGAGAACCCGAATAAGGAGGGATTTGAAGGCTCTTTGGCACAGGCCGAGGAGGGCTTCTCCGACTTGAATCGTCACTTGTGGATTTTACAAGTGGCAAGTACCCCACTCACATCAACCCTACATGTGTCTAGTATGTCCCAAGAATTTTACGGATTTTTCTCGTGTCCTAGAACCCCCCATTCAAGTGATTTGTTAGCGATTCAGTCTGTGTTTATGCAGACATGATATTAACGGCAGGATCCCTTGCTGCTAATATCATGTGTTGGCGGCATCATATATTGTCGTTAACCTATAGACGGCTACCCCATGCCGTCAAGTTCCTCAGACTGCAACAGTGTGCAGGTCTGCCCTTCTATAAGCTAATTTCGAGATTTTCCGCATGAGGATATACGGTAAATTTTTATATAATATGTAAATATACATGTTTGGGTGTACTGTGAGGTATTGTGAAATTTTATAATTTGCCCTAATTATTAGAATTCCTTGAATGTGCTACCGATAGAATTTTAATCTTGAAAATTCTTGTTTGTGAAATATGTATAGAATTTAACTGTCGTGAAATTTATGTACACTGTTTATGAGGTCTAATGCATGATATTAAAATTTGAGAAATTTATAATATCTGTATAGTTTATTAAATTTTCTGAACCGAAAAATAGTGAATATGTATACTCAATGTAGAAAATTTAATAATTCATGCAAAACTAGTTAAATTCCTATAAATTGAGATATAATTAGTACTATCAGTATTCATGTGTGTAATAAGTTGTGGGTCCGAACAATGAAAATTTATGTCAGTTTGACTATTTTACAATTGATAACACCACTGTTAGAATTTTCAGAAATTATGCGTGATGCAGAAAAATGTAAATCTTGGTATGCATGATGGCTAAACTGTGATGACTTTCTGGTTAAATTTCTGTACTGAACTAATGACAATAGATATATATAAATTGTTTTATGTTAGATTTAACAATAATCATGTTAATGATTAGTGTTTAATTCTGTAAATTTCAGCATGATTAGAATTGTTGTAAAACTTGATTAATACTGAAGACACTAGTACCATGCTAGGTAATACTGAAGAATGTAAATGTGCGAACATGAGATGAATGTGTAAGAATTTTGTATTTAGAAGTGTGTTGAAACTTGAGAAAATGTATTAATGTGCCAATGGGTGACACTGCTACCTTAGAGGGCTGTGGAACTGTACTATGGTAAAGTCCCCACGGGAAAGTTCAAAGTGTGTGATGTCCCATGGGCATTGGGATTAAATCCTGGAGGCGAACAAGTATCACTGGTTAGGGTGGAGAGTACTTCTCCGAGTTCTGCGCAGTAACTAAGATTTATCACTGGAATGCCTAGGTGATAGATATGTGATGTGATTAGTGTGTGTCCTTCTAAAGTGGTTTGGGCTATGTGTCACGGCATTAAGAAAAAGTGAAAATGTGTTTAAGTGGAAAGAAATGTGTAAATTGTGAACCTGTGTAAGTGAATATGTGTTCATGAAATTCTTATGAAAGCATGCAAAAAGGATAAATTTCTTGTGGATGTGACATAATAGTAGCAAAACAGCGAGCTTTTCACTAATGTAAATGTGTTATCTATGTGAGAATTTAATTTAGAATTCATGTTAAATTAGTCGTGATGATATGTGTAAAATTATGTGTAAAATGATCAACATTTAGCATATGAATGGTTGAATGAAATCAGTTTAGCATGTTGAAAGTGTGTAGAAAGCATGTGATAGGATTAAGTTATTTTGTATAAAACTGGAATTCCATTTGTAATATGCGTAGAAATTATGCATAGGTTTCTATTTGAATAAACTGTCCATTTCATGCATTATGTGTTAATGGCGTAGTATAAGGAGATGGCGATTACTTGATACATGTATGTTTAGTGTGCTTGGTGTTACTTGTTGAGTTCTTTTGAACTCATTCTTGCTTCGGCGTACAGGTGCAGACATTTCTACTTCTTCCGAGGAGATCGTTAGGAGCGACTTGGAGCGAGAGTAGGAGAGCTTGTTGTGGATTTAGCATTGTACTTTTCCTTACTTCATAGTATGTAATAAAGACTCTGTGTAGTCTCATGTGGACAATGTATTTATTTTATTTCAATTATGAAAAGTTAGTTCTCTTTTCTTCTATACGGACTGTGAATAGAATGTGGATGATGGAATAAGATTTCTTTTCAGTTCTTTAAATTCCGCTGTCATGTGATATACTTATATTTGTGTATGTTTCAGCCTACCGTACTAGTGTTGGGTAAATGTCCCACTGTTGCGATGCTTTCTATATCACGTGGGTTGGTGGAACCGTACCGATATAAAGAGGGTCGTTACAGAGATTGGTATCAGAGAGTCAGGCTGAAATTGTACATAAATATGCACATACCATCATCTTCATTATATGCTAAGTCTGTGTAGATTGTCCACATAGATAAGTAAATAGTTAGAAATTAGATAGTTTAGTTCTAAATGGGGATAAATCCGTTTTGCAGGATATGGCTTCGCGTGGTAGGCGTGGTGTTCCTGCTCGTGATGGCGAGCAGAGGAGAGATGAGCCTCGGCGTGAGGATCAGGGTGAGCAACAGGCCCCTGCACCCCAGGGTCCTGTACTTCCCCACCGCCACCAGTAGACTATGGAGTGTTCATGCAGGGTTTGTGCAGGCCATGCAAACGCAGGCCCACACTCAGGCTGCACTCCAGGCTCAGTTGGAGGCTCAGGTTAGAATAATAAGATAAAGTAGTCTGTATTATTAAATGCATGATTGTTATGTTATATGTGTTAATTATGTTGCTTGTTGTAGCAGGCTCAGGTACCAGCTCCCCAGGCTGACCATGGTGGACCCTCCATCATGGAAAGGTTCAAGAGGATGTTGCCACCTTCTTTTAAGGGGGAGAGCGATCCGCTTCTTGCAGAGAGCTGGATGAGGGAGATCGAAAAGATCTTCCGGGCTATTAGGTGTGCAGAGGATGACAAGGTCACTTTAGCCACCTATATGCTACAGGTATGCGTAATTTAATCTAGTGGTTATTACTTTAAGTATAGATTATGTTGGTTAGTTCTCATGGATGGTTTTGGCAGGAGCGAGCCGACGTGTGGTGGTCCTCGTTGTTACGTACTCGTTCGAGGATGGTGCTGTGGAAGTTGGTTGGGATGAGTTCGTGAGGCTATTCCGAGCCAAGTTTGTTCCGGAGCACATCCAAGACAAGATGGAGCAGGAGTTTTTCTCGTTAACTCAAGGCTCCATGACTGTGCTAGAGTACGAGGCCAGGTTTGTCGAGCTATCAAAGTACGCCCCTCATATTGTAGCTGATGAGCGCAGGAAGGCGAAGAAATTCGTGATGGGTCTAAAACCATCGCTGAGGACGAGGTTGGTAGCTTTCGACCATCTCACTCTCGAGCAGGCGCTCAGCGCGGCGTGTCGGCAGGAGGGAGAGATGGAGCAGTATATGGAGGAGAAGAAAGCTTCTCAAAAGAGGCCAGCAGCTCCTTTCCAGAGGTAGGAGAGGAAGAAGGCGACTTTCTAGTCACCGCAGCGTCCTGTGGCATCAGGCAGTGGTCAGGTATCTTCTCAACGTTCCCCTAGTAGTAAGAAGGAGTGTCCTCATTGTGGGAGGGCACATGGCGGTACGGAGTGTTGGCTGGTAGCAGGGAAGTGCTTGAAGTGCGGGAGCAGTGACCATAAGATCAAGGATTGTCCGAGGCTTCAGCAGGGAGCCCAGCGTGGACCAGCCCCAGTAGCAGTAGCAGCAGCGCCAGTAACAGGACGACCAGAGAGACCTCGAGCCCCAGCTCGAGTGTTTGCTTTAGCTCATGAGGACGCCGAGCAGGTGGATCATGTTACAGAAGGTACGGTTTTGTTCTTAGGTGTGCATGCTCGGGTTTTGTTCGATACGGGTGCTACTCACTCGTTCATTTCCGAGCGTTTTGCTAGGTAGTTAGCTTTAGAGTCAGGATTAGAGTCTGAGGATTTAGAAGTCCCTTTGTGTGTGCATACACCTGCGGGTACGGTATCGACTTGGAAATGTATTCCATCTTTACCGGTGTGCATTGAGGATAGAGTCTTAGAAGGGTGTTTCTTCTTGCTTAAGATGAAGGACTATGATGCTATTCTTGGTCTAGATTGGCTAGAGGAGCACTATGCATTGGTAGATTGTCGTGGGAAGAAGATTGTTTTCCGCATTCCTGGTGAGGATGAATTTTCTCATCCTTTGCCGAGGAACTTAGCAGGAAAGTTTGTCATCTCTGCCATGAGGGCAATGAGAATGATGAACAAGGGTTGTGACGCTTTTCTTGCCAGCATGGTTTTAATACCCAAGGCTGATGAGTCACTTACTCTTGCAGAGATAGATGTAGTGGAGGATTTTCCAGATGTCTTTCCTGATGATTTATCTGGACTGCCACCGGCTAGAGAGATAGAGTTCACTCTAGAGTTGCTTCCAGGCATCTCTCCTATCTCGAAGGCACCTTATCGGATGGCACTTGTGGAATTAGCTGAGTTATGGAGGCAGTTGCAGGATTTGTTAGATAAGGGATTTATTCGCCCTAGCGTTTCCCCTTGGGGCGAACCTGTCTTATTCGTGAAGAAGAAGGATGGGTCACTTCGGTTATGCATAGATTATAGAAAGCTAAACCAAGTGACGGTGAAGAACAGGTATCCCTTACCTCGGATTGATGATTTGTTTGACCAGCTCCAGAATGCATCGGTCTTTTCTAAGATTGATTTACGTTCTGGCTATCATCAGTTGAGGATTAGGAGTGAGGATGTGTCCAAGACGGCATTTAGAATCCGTTATGGAGATTATGAGTTTTTGGTCCTTCCGTTTGGTCTAACCAACGCCCCTGCAGCGTTCATGGATCTCATGAATAGGGTGTTTAGACCATATCTAGATAGTTTTGTTGTAGTCTTCATTGATGACGTGCTGGTCTACTCTCCGGATGAGGCCACACATCGTCAGCATTTGAGAATAGTGTTAGAGGTTCTTCGTGAGCACAAGCTGTATGCAAAAATCAGCAAGTGCGATTTTTGGATGCGCGAGGTTCATTTCCTTCGGCATGTTATCTCCGGTGCTGGTGTAGCAGTGGATCCAGCGAAAGTCCAAGCTGTTATGGATTGGGAGAGTCCCAAGACTCCTTCGGAGATTCGGAGTTTTCTTAGTTTGGCGGGTTATTATCGGTGTTTTATTGAGGGATTTTCATCCATCGCCGCTCCATTGACTCAGCTGACCAGGAAGGGAGTGAAGTTTGTCTGGTCCGAGTAGTGTGAGAGTAGTTTTCAATTATTGAAGACTAAACTCACATCGGCTCCTGTGTTAGTTCTACCGAGCGGTGTAGAAGATTTTTCTATCTACACAGATGCATCTCGGATTGGCCTTGGATGTGTGTTGATGCAGCAAGGAAGGGTGGTAGCATATGCTTCGAGGCAATTGAAGGAGCATGAGCGAAACTATCTGACTCATGATCTTGAGCTTGCGGCAGTGGTTCATGCACTGAAAATCTGGAGGCACTATCTTTATGGTGTCAGATTTGAGGTGTTCACTGATCACAAGAGCCTAAAGTAACTTTTCTCCCAAAAGGAATTAAACCTTAGGCAGAGAAGATGGATTGAGTTCCTAAAGGACTATGACTTCGACCTCCAGTATCATCTTGGAAAGGCGAATGTCGTAGCATATGCCCTTAGTAGAAAGAGGTCGTCTCTCCAGCAGGACTGGAAGATGTTGGAGGATGCAGCGTGTGCGATGACCGAGTTGGAGCCATCATTGTGCCGAGCTTTTGTGGCTCAGCTGTTCATTAGGACATCGGTGTTGGATGAGGTGATAAAGCATCAGAAAGCCGACCCTAGACTCCAAGAGTTAGGGGCAAAGCGGGTATTGCTCATGATGAGGATGGTGTGATTAGATTCCATCATCGTGTCTGTGTTCCAGACATTGTAGTTATTCGTGAGCATGTTTTAGCAGAAGCTCATAGATCTAGGTTCTCTATTCATCCGGGTAACACTAAGATGTACCAGAATTTAGAGAGATCTTTTTGGTGGTCTGGCATGAAGGAGGATGTAGCTGAGTTTGTGTCTAGATGTCTAGTATGCCAGCAAGTGAAGGCCGAGCGGCAGCGACCATCTGATCTTATGAAGAAGATGGAGATCCCAGTTTGGAAGTGGGAAGCTGTCACTATGGATTTTGTTACGGGTTTGCCTCGATCTAGACGAGGTAATGACTCGATTTGGGTAGTGGTAGATCGATTCTCGAAGACTGCGCATTTCTTGCCTATGAAGAAGAAGCAGTCAATAGAGAGTTTAGCTAGACTGTATGTTAGTAGAATTATTAGATTGCATTGGATACCAAAGTCTATCATTTCGGATCAAGATCCGAGATTTACTTCAAGGCTATGGAAGGGTCTTCAGGATGCGTTAGGTTCAGAGCTGAAGCTCAGTTCGACATTTCATCCCCAGACAGATGGACAGTCCGAGAGGACTATCCAGACGCTTGAGGATATGTTGAGGGCTTGTGTGCTAGATTGGAAGGATGATTGGGAGCGCCATTTACCTCTAGTGGAGTTCGCATATAACAACAGCTTTCATGCAAGCATTGGCATGGCTCCATTTGAGGCTTTGTATGGTAGGCCTTGCAGATCTCCTTTGTGTTGAGAGGAGACCGGTGATAGGCAGTTGATCGGTCCGGAGATAGTTCAGGAGACTTCGGATAAGGTCCAGCTTATTAGAAAGAGGCTTGTTGCGGCACAGGACAGACAGAAGAGTTATGCCAACAACAGGAGGAAGGATTTGGAATTCGAGGTAGGTGAGCATGTCTTTTTGATGATTTCGCCTACGCGTGGTGTAGTTAGATTTGGCAGGCATAGTAAGTTGAGCCCTAGATTCATTGGCCCGTATGAGATTCTACGACGATTGGGCAACGTGGCATATGAGCTAGCTTTACCTCCAGCATTGGCTAGCGTTCATCCTGTTTTTCACGTATCTATGCTCAGAAAGTATGTCAGAGATCCGTCTCATGTTATTAGCCATGAGCCAGTGGAGATCCAGCCAGATCTTTCTTATGTAGAGCAACCAGTAGCTATTCTTGATCGGAAGGTTCAACATCTCCGAAACAAGAGCATTGCGTCAGTAAAGGTCTTATGGCGTAACTTCTCGCGAGAGGAGGCTACTTGGGAGCTTGACGATGCCATGAAAAAGAAGTATCCTCAGTTGTTTGAGTAGTGTCAGTCAAACTTTGAGGACGAAGTTTCTATAAGGGGGAGAGGGTGTAAGGCCCTTGATTTTTATTTTGCTTGCTTAAAAATATATATGCATATAAGTGTATACTATGGAAGTATAGATTATTGTGCATAGTATTTATTTATACGGATTGTATGAATTAGTATTATTGTAATGTACATATTGTATACAAGTATATATATATATATAAATATATATTTATGTGTGTGGTGTTTATAGATTCTATAGATTTTAAGTGAAATTTTGTCGGCCAGTCGGCGTCAACATCGGCTGACGTTGACTAGGATTAGGCAGCAATATCGATGGACGCCCACTTTGGATAGGCGACCATAGATATGGACGCCAATATCCCAGACCAGTTACGTTTCCAGATCCGGAAACGCCTCCGAAATTTCTCTATTTGTTTTAGAAACCGTCCCCAACGGCTCTAAGACTTACCCCCTACACATGTCTAGCCCTCAACCCTTTATATTGCCCAGTTTTCGGCCAGATCCATCCTTTTGACTCTTGGGTCAAAAACCTAGCTCTTCTATGCGAAAACCCCAACTTGAATCTGAGAGATCCGACTTCGGGAGGTTTCGTCCGGTGATCTGCATCGACTGGTGACAACTCTGAACATCCATGAACGACTTCCCCACGCTGGTGTGCAGTGAAGATCAACAGAGAACCCGAATAAGGAGGGATTTGAAGGCTCTTTGGCACAGGCCGAGGAGGGCTTCTCCGGCTTGAATCGTCACTTGTGGATTTTACAAGAGGCAAGTACCCCACTCACATCAACCCTACATGTGTCTAGTATGTCCCAAGAATTTTACGGATTTTTCTCGTGTCCTGGAACCCCCCATTCAAGTGATTTGTTAGCGATTCAGTCTGTGTTTATGCAGACAGGATATTAACGACAGGATCCCTTGCCGCTAATATCATGCGTTGGCGGCATCATATATTGCCGTTAACCTATAGACGGCTACCCCATGCCGTCAAGTTCTTCAGACTGCAATAGTGTGCAGGTCTGCCCTTCTATAAGCTAATTTTCGAGATTTTCCGCATGAGGATATACGGTAAATTTTATATAATATGTAAATATACATGTTTGGGTGTACTGTGAGGTATTGTGAAATTTTATAATTTTCCCTAATTATTAGAATTCCTTGAATGTGCTACCGATAGAATTTTAATCTTGAAAAATCTTGTTTGTGAAATATGTATAGAATTTAACTATCGTGAAATTTCTGTACACTGTTTATGAGGTCTAATGCATGATATTAAAATTTGAGAAATTTATAATATCTGTATAGTTTATTAAATTTTCTTAACCGAAAAATAGTGAATATGTCTACTCAATGTAGAAAAGTTAATAATTCATGAAAAACTAGTTAAATTCCTATAAATTGAGATATAATTAGTACTATCAGTATTCATGTGTGTAATAAGTTGTGGGTCCGAACAATGAAAATTTATGTCAGTTTGACTATTCTTACAATTGATAACACCACTGTTAGAATTTTCAGAAATTATGCGTGATGCAGAAAAATGTAAATCTTGGTATGCATGATGGTTAAACTGTGATGAATTTATGGTTAAATTTCTGTACTGAACTGATGACAATAGATATATATAATTGTTTTATGTTAGATATTAACAAATAATGCATGTTAATATGATTAGTGTTTAATTCTGTAAATTTCAGCATGATTAGAATTGTTGTAAAACTTGATTAATACTGAAGACACTAGTACCATGCTAGGTAATACTAAAGAATGTAAATGTGCGAACATGAGATGAATGTGTAAGAATTTTGTATTTAGAAGTGTGTTGAAACTTGAGAAAATGTATTAATGTGCCAATGGGTGACACTGCTACCTTAGAGGGCTGTGGAACTGTACTGTGGTAAAGTCCCCACGAGAAAGTTCAAAGTGTGTGATGTCCCATGGGCATTGGGATTAAATCCTGGAGGCGAACAAGTATCGTTGGTTAGGGTGGAGAGTACTTCTCCCGGTTCTGCACAGTAACTAAGATTTATCACTGGAATGCCTAGGTTATAGATATGTGATGTGATTAGTATGTGTCCTTCTAAAGTGGTTTGGGCTATGTGTCACAGCATTAAGAAAAAGTGAAAATGTGTTTAAGTGAAAAGAAATGTGTAAATTGTGAACCTGTGTAAGTGAATATGTGTTCATGAAATTCTTATGAAAACATGCAAAAAGGATAAATTTCTTGTGGATGTGACATAATAGTAGCAAAATAGCGAGCTTTTCACTAATGTAAATGTGTTATCTATGTGAGAATTTATTTTAGAATTCATGTCAAATTAGTCGTTATGATATGTGTAAAATTATGTGTAAAATGATCAACATTTAGCATATGAATGGTTGAATGAAATCAGTTTAGCATGTCGAAAGTGTGTAGAAAGCATGTGATAGGATTAGGTTATTTTGTATAAAAACGGAATTCCATGTGTAATATGCGTAGAAATTATGCATAGGTTTCTATTTGAATAAACTGTCCATTTCATGCATTATGTGTTAATGGCGTAGTATAAGGAGATGGCGATTACTTGATACATGTATGTTTAGTGTGCTTGGTGTTACTTGTTGAGTTCTTTTGAACTCATTCTTGCTTCGGCGTACAGGTGCAGACGTTTCTACTTCTTCCGAAGAGATCGTTAGGAGTGACTCGGAGCGAGAGTAGGAGAGCTTGTTGTGGATTTAGCATTGTACTTTTCCTTACTTCATAGTATGTAATAAAGACTCTGCGTAGTCTCATGTGGACAATGTATTTATTTTATTTCAGTTATGAAAAGTTAGTTCTCTTTTCTTCTATAGGGACTGTGAATAGAATGTGGATGATGGAATAAGATTTCTTTTCAGTTCTTTAAATTCCGCTGTCATGTGATATACTTATATTTGTGTATGTTTCAGCCTACCGTACTAGTGTTGGGTAAATGTCCCGCTGTGGCGATGCTTTCTATATCGACGTGGGTTGGTGGAACCGTACCGATATAAAGAGGGTCGTTACACTCCCCTCCTTACTCTTGGCCTTTGTGGTTAAGTAGATCATGAAGACCCTATACCACAACATGTAATGAATATGTGTCTTAGAGTCAAAAAATCCAAAAATATATATATATAAAAAAATGCAAAATCAACAAAAAGGAGAGTCTTTTGATGTGGATACAGGATGCAGGAACCAAAGAACAGAAACAAACCATTCAAGTGCAAATGACAAAAGTCCACAAATTCCACTATAATGATCAAGTTATGTACATGTCATGAGAGAGGCATACCCCTGGTGGTACAAAAGCTCACTCCTCTCTCCTCTCACCCTCACTAGGCCTCGGCCTACGCGAGTTGCTGACCTCCTCCTCCTCCCTCTCCCGACGCCTGTCTGGGACGGGAGGTCTCGTCGCAATGGAAGCCTCTGGGCGTGCTCCCGCTCCTCGTCTGACGGACGGATCTCCCAATGACACGATGTCATCAAGAGACCCGAACACGGACCCCATCCTCCCGGCCGCCTCCTGCTGACTCTGTCGCTGCTGCTCCCGGCGTTTCTTCAGCACCTTGTTCTTTAGGAACTCCAGGTCCATGATAGCCTGCACCCGGGCCTCAATGGCCCGTATCATCTCGGCCTCCGCATCCCTTGCGCTGTCAATAGATCCAGCCACAGGGCCTCCACCTGCGCCTGGAGGGTCGCTACTCCTCCTGCCTGTCGCTGCACACCAAAAAAGCAAACACATCAAATCAAATCAAATCACAAGTGTTCAGGTTTGGTTCAGTGTCTTACCTCCGCCTCGAGCTCCTGGATCCGCTCATTCGCCCTATCCAGGGCCTCCTGCAGGCGGACCGCCAGGTCTTCTCCGGCTGGCTGGGCAGACGAGCTCGCCCCTGCATCGTGGCTCGCCCGCACCCTTTGCTGCTCTGCCCTCTACATTCACATATCTTGGTCAGCAATCGAATCAAATCAATGTCAAATCAATTTCAAGATAGGTCGAGATGTTACTTACCAGTGTCCTAACTTAAGTGCGGAGCCTCGTCAGCTCCACCTCCTGCTCGGCCAACCGCCCCTCCAAAAGGCGGACGGCCTGTGACTCCGGCATCTGCCATTCGCACTTCAAGGTTAGAATCAAATGAGGCAATCCACCAACCAAGGCTTAAGGTTAGAAGTTTCACTTACCACTTGTCGGTCAAGCCGGAGTCGCCCGGCATACCGTGCCTGGTAGTCCTCCATGTAAGCCGAGCTATCAAGGAGGTCCGTCTGCCGCACTACCTGCTCGCCGCCCTCGCGCCAGTAGGCGATGGTTCTGCCGTGATCCGTCCCCCAGTCACGGTCCTCAGCGAAGAACCGCCAGCGCGAGTGTCCCACTCTCCCGAGGGAAGGCAACTTGATGGCCGGCTGGTGCCAGCCCAGGGTCCGCACCACCAGCTCCAAATACAGCACCTCACATGTCCCGAGGCATAGTAAGAGGAGGTGGCGGTCGAAAAGGGGCCGGCCCGCCGCCACCGCCGGGTGCGAGGCGTCCGCCTCCCCCGCATAAGGGGTCCACACTAGCTGAGAAGAATGAGAAAACACTGGTCAGTAACATCAAATGCAGCAGTAATTGAAAGAATGCATGATCTAGTTGAGATTTTCATACCTGCTCGTGCGGGTAGTGGTCAAGTGCGACCCGCACGTCTCCAACCCTCCTGTCTGTGACCCTGGGGTCCGGGGCCACCTCCCACCTTCCCATGAGAGGCACCATTGTCTGGCACCCCTATGCAAGTGTCCCGCACCCCATAGGGAAGCGCGTATACCCCCAGATCTATAAGGCAGCAAAAAGAATGGTCAGTCAGGCAGTTAATCAATGAAAAATCAATGATGAGGATTAAGAGAAATTTGTGTACCTGAAGAAAGGGGGTGAAGCCCCCGGTGCTCTGAGAACGCCGCGAGCTGCTCGGGAGAAGTGAGAAGAGGTGTCCCAGCATCGCGGCACCCCAAGCATACCTCCCCGCCTACGCCAGGACCCTCAAGAGCAGCATGAACTTGCAGTTCATCTGAGATGACTGCATCGCGAACAGTAGGCGCCCGAAGAAATAGCTGACGAAGATCCGGACGTAGCGCTCCTCGCTCCGGCCTCCTAGATCCAGCAGACCCCTCACCCTGGCATAGAACTCCTCCAAAGTCTCCAGGGGGCCTCTCCACCCTCCTCTCAGTCCCATGGCCTCTGAAAGTGATCCGAGCAAGATGCTCCGGATCGGCCGCCTCCTACCAGCCACAAACTCCGGCCCCAACAACTCTACGATATCATCATAATATTCTCTCCTCTCTAGCCCGACTATCGGCTCTCCCTGAACCGGTAGCCCTGTCAGATACGCCACATCCTCCAATGTGGGTATCATGTGACCCCAAGGCATGATGAATGCCTTGCAGTCCTCCTCCATCTCTCCCTCAACGCCACTAAGTAAGGGACATCTAAGTGAAAAGGGCGTACCGATAGGAGATGACTGAACCCCATCCTCGCTATCTGGGCCTGCTGGGCCTCCGGAAGCGTGTACCATGCCCAGCACAGGTCCTAGGTGACCCAGCTCCTCATCCTCCCCTTGCCCTGCAGGAAAACACAGTAAAGTAAACGTCAGCATCGACTGCCGTTTATCAAACATTGACGGCAAGGGGTTTGTCGTTCACTATGAGTCAGTGTACATGGGTGGTCGTCAAGTTCCTCTGTCAGCGACCAGCACCTTGACGTCAAGTTCCTTTTGACGGAAAGGGGTTGGATGCCGGGAGGAACTCGACGGCAACCGATGTTGCCGTCAAGTTCATGTCTGACCCGATGGCGCTTCCCCTGTTTTCCCTCCTTTTCACCAAATCACAAACACATCCACATAGGTTCTAGGGGCCTACCTTGGGCCGTCGAGGTGCCTCCGCCTCTATCTCATCTCCTCCCTCATCTTCTCCGGCCGTGTCTTCCCCCTCCGGGACGTCCTCCACTGCCACCTCTTCCTCTTCCTCTGCCATAGCCATCTCCATCTCTTCCTCTTCCTCCTCCGGTTGACGGCGGCCCCGGAGAATGCTTTGTTTCTCTCTCATCCTCATCGTAATCTCGAGCAAGGTAAGCGGGAGATTGTGGGTTCGAGTTCTCCTCTCCCGGCGTTGGGATGGCGTAATGGCGCCGGGAGAGGGCGTCGGTTAAAAAAAAAGGCAGTTTTCTGGTTTAATGTCAAGGTCTGGTCGTTTACATTTTCCTGACGTCAAGCCCTGGCCGTTGACGTACCATCAACGACCATGGTGTGGACGTCAAGGTCTCTTCAATGTCAGACCTCAAAGTTTGGTCGATGACCATGTTTGGACGTCTAATTTGAATGTCGACGACCACCTCCGTGGACGTCTATCTTCTGTCTCAGTGGTTGGCAACGGGCCCTGGACATTTACTATTGGTTGGCGGCCGTCGATGTGGATGCCAACAACCCCGCACCCAGTCCTCACAGCACACTCTTTTGAACCTTTTGAGGCCATTTCATTCCACACGTTCCACAAGTCAAACAAACTCAAGTCAATTCAACACAAAATGCAACTCACTTTTATTCATCAAATTTGTGTTACACTTATTCAAAATAGGAAGATGCATAATTTTGCCCTACGGGCCATGAAAAATTCACATGAAATGGGACAAATAGTGTCTGTGAAGTCCTCATACTGCCATACGTCTTCCGGTGTTTCCTGCACTGCCAGTCCCACCTTCTTGCTCACTGTGTATTTCTTCCAAGTCTTCATAGCTTTCTTCATCATCCTTTCATTCTTCCCGGTGATTATCATATCAGTGCAACTGGATGGAGTTGGAATTCCCCTTGGAATCCCAAGCTGACAGTGGCACCGATGTGGTTGGTACACCACCATCCGATCAGCTCCAATTAACCACAAATCTCTGTCCTCCCTGGTCCTTGCTCTGAACTCAATAGTCCTCATAAACAGTGGCCTCACGATGAAGTCATCCATTACCAGAAATGCCAAATGATCTCTCCAGGCATCTCTGCTCTTCAAGTGTGTTGTCACACACTTGATCTCATCTTCCGGCTCATACCATGCCCTACTACAGTATACCGAACTCTGAAGGAAGATTCTGGAGGGGGTAGGTTGACTGTCAGAAAAATCAAATTTTAAATGAGCTTTCATCCATACCTGGAGCAGAAACAAACTCCCGCAGGTGCGTCTGCCTAGGCTCATTGTGGTGAGAGAACTGTACAAGTGGGCCAGCACTGCAGGGGCAAGTGACTGCCCGCGCCACAGCAGTGAAAGTACTCCAATGTGCTCGTAGAGGATGAAATCGCCACTCGTGGGGAATAAAAAGACCCCAGCCAGGCAGAGCGTCAGTCCTCGTGTCGCCCTCTCTCCGCCAATCTCCTTAGCATGCTGGATCAGCCACCAGGCCAGCCGGTCTAGGAAGATCCCGTTCTTGTTCGTCATCCGTAACACCTCCTTCTTGTCTCGTACAATGTCCACGAGGATCTCTTCCCACAGGAGGAGAGGAGTCGCTGCATCGTACTCCAGGCACCGCTGCCATCCCAGGAACAGTTCCACCTCCTCCAGCAACACACTCGCTTCGAAACCCTGAAATACAAAGGTGTGTGTGTGCGAGTGCCATCTCTCCACCAACGCCCCCAGGGCGTCAAATCCCCATCACATGTCCTTCATGTTCTTCGCCAGTACCACCATAAAATTCAGATTCCACATCCCGACGAAGCCCCGCATGTCCTGCATAATGGCATTTACCAGGTTCACAAGCCAGGAAAAGGCCCGTACCTGGCCTTGGCTAGGGAATGCTGGGATTTCCTGCATGGGAGTGGGGGTTTTTGTAAGAACGTTGTTCGGGGTGTTTTCAGCCTAGGAAGGAGCAGAAATAATCATTGCTTACCTCTCCGTTGGCCAGACGCGTGCTCAAGTGACCCGGAACTTCACTTAGAACTCCGGGGTTCACGCCTGTGGATCGTCCGGTCGATGAGGACGCCATTTTGCTGTGCTTCTTTGACTCTCAACTCTCTGGTTCGCAGCAGGAGCAGGGAGAGACGGAGGTAGGAGATGAGAGAGTCCTTATGGACTCCCATCACCTAATTTTTCAGTCTGATCCACTGTTAGGTAGGCATCCAGATCGGTGGACGTCACTGTGTGTTGGCGGCCACATATGTGGACGTTAACATGATTACTGGCGGCCAGCGATGTGGATGTTTACTATCCGGAAAATTTTAAATTCTTATTCTTTATATGGCCATTATCCTTTATCTTGTGCTTCGAGTTGTTTTGCAGATATCTTAAGCACAAGCTGCGCTTCAATTTCGGAACGCTCATGCGACCTTGAGCGTTACAGGTATGTCTAACATAGGACCCCACAAAAGGCGAATAACTTGGCGACCGTGAACCCTGAGTTCCCCTTCACCAAAAACCATGATGGGTTTGCGATCTCTCAGTTATTCGTATGGCCTTTAGAATTTTCCTTTGGTGCTAACTTGCATTTTAGATAGGCAACCCACACCAGCATGCATCTTCACTGCTAACATTCTCTTACTAACACTCAAAAAAAAAAATGGTGATTTTCCTCGATCATATGATTGCTCCATGGCTCCCCCAGCTCAGGTAGCCTACCGAGTCCGCCCTTCATGACTATCCAAGTTGATATCGGGTATTTGTTGTCCCCCCTTCTCCACTTGTCCCACCGTGTCTTTCACAAATAGTCAAGCAATCCTTATTGAGTTCATTTGAGCATTCGCCAGTCGCGAGCTTAATTCCGGACTTCAGGCTTTCCAAGCATGTGATTCCAGTTAGAATCTTTTGATAATCCTTTGAGAGATCAACCAACTCCTTGTCTCCATGACCTCCTAAATTCGGGACCGACGTCCTGATTAGGCCAGAGAGCCTGTGAGCTCCGGTTATGAGACCCTCCTGATTCAACTGTCATATTACAACTCCTTTGAATCAGACACACCAGAAACTAGTCAAAGTCCGACACGGCCATGCTAGGGACCCTGCCATTGGGTCGCAGTTGTAGTTACACTGGTAGATCACCCTTTTCTTACCCCTATTTTGTCTCTCAGACGATACGTCATCTGTTTCTAGCCTGACTCTTTCGTTTGGTTCGCTAGAATTCCTATCCTCGGAGATGGCCCTTCCATTAAATCTCCGCGTCCTTTGTTTACCGAGACACCAACCCTTCAGTCCGCTCTGCTCCCTTGCAAGACCGGATGTCTCGGAGGGGCATTTGCAGACGCGCGATTTGGCCCATCTCCCGCAAGACTCTTTTGGCTCATTAAGCCTCGTTTGACCATTTGTTGACCAGCCTCGGATACCATGTAGACGGCAGCATCGATGGCCGCCGACTACTAGTTGGTGGCAAGCCCCCTGGACGTTGACCAAAGTTGGCGTCCACATCCATGGACGTCTGCATGCGGTTGGCGGCCTGATCCCCGGACGTCAATCTCGTTTACCTGGTCTGCGCAACTACCCCGAGAATATAGCCCATTAGTGCCTTTCTCTCGCCCATGCACCGCATGGGACCGTTCCCAATGGGCATTTGGGCCACCTTGGCACCCCCTTGACCCAGTAAAAATCCTATGTGGCCTCTACCCATTGGTTGGAGCATTTTGCAAAGGATTGCCAAGTGTACAAGTGTGTTTCTTCACACTTGAGCATCCAAGGCCTCTGAACTCCGACCCCACTGTCTATATAACAGTCCCTAGGGTCCTCTAAGCAAGGGGGAGAGGCTGGACGTCCATATACTCATGCTTTGAGAGAGGAGAGAGAAAGTTCCACCCAACCTTCCACTACTCATCTTCTTCTTCGTCTCAATACTTGGGACGTCCAAGAAGGCTGCTTTGGAGCTGAAGGAGCCTCTGCAAGGAGCTAGCATCATCAACCACGAGGATCAACTCCCCCCTCTTCCTCTCCTCTTCCTTTTCTCTCTTTACTAGTTGCACATTACACCCACGTTCACACACACTCTAGGCACATAGGCCACCTTCCTACATACCTAGAAAGGGGTTTCCCAACCAAAAACGGAGGGAAGAAGGGTGGTCATAACACTTGGCCACCCCTCTTCTCAAGTTCGCAACCGGTACGGGACTCTCCTTTTAAGCCTGTATTGTTTCGTTTTGAGCATTTGCTATACTTCTTAGAGTCTTATAGAGTGTCTTACTGTGGCAGGAACGATCTGTAGAAGACCGTGGAGCTTTCCTCTTTTGGCCAGCCGAAGGAGAAGAAGTTGAAGTCCCACCATCACCCGCAACGCGAGGCTATTGCACCGACATGATCACAGCAACCCCTTGGGCACAGGTAAGGCCCTGGCGATCGCAAACATCTCCCATACTTCACCGGTTCCTTTTGTTTCTCCTTAGTCAACTCAGTCAAACGGGGAGTCCACGAGGTCAACCGGCATGTCCTTCATCGCCAACGAGGGAGCGGCACGTCCGTAAACCACTGCCGAGGAGGGCCACACACAACGGCCACGACAACGGAGGCGAAACGGGACGTCCATAGCTGGATCAACTGCTACACCAACACCGGAGACAACATGCTCAAGGAAATGAACCTCGCGCAACCAAAAATCGCACTTGCTGAATTTCGCATACAGCTTGTGCTCTCGGAGAACTTCTAACACTACCCTTAAATGCTCACGATGTGTAGCCTCATCCGGAGAGTAGACTAATACATCGTCGATGAACACCACTACAAAACTATCTAAATAAGGCCTAAACACCCTGTTTATGAGATCCATGAATGGTGTAGGGGCGTTGGTTAGACCAAAAGGAAGAACTAAAAATTCATAATGTCCATAACGAGTCCTAAAGGCCATCTTGGACACATCCTCACTCCTAATCCTCAGCTGATGATAGCTGGACCGCAAATCAATCTTAGAAAATACTGATGCATTCTGCGGCTGGTCAAATAGATCATCAATCTGCGGTAAGGGATACCTGTTCTTCATAGTCACGTAGTTGAGCTTCCTATAATCAATAAACAACCTAAGTGAACCATCCTTCTTCTTTACAAATAATATAGGTGCACCCCAAGGGGATACACTAGGGCGAATTAATCCCTTGTCCAGCAAATCCTGCAATTACTTCCTCAGCTCTGCTAACTCCATAGGTGCCATCCGATATGGAGCCTTCGAGATAAGAGAGGTGCCTGGAAGCAACTCTATGGTAAACTCTATCTCCCTAACCTGTGGCAATCCAGACAAATCATCGGGAAAAACGTCTGAAAAATCCTGCACTACTTCAATCTCCTCAAGAGTAGGTGACTAATCAGCCTTCGGTACTAATACCATGCTAGCAAGAAAAGCGTCACAATCCTTGTTCACCATCGCAAAGATGACAAACCTTCCCTCTAAGTTCCTTTGCAATGGATGTGAAAACTCATCCTCACCAAGAATACAGAAAGTGATCTTCTTCCCACGACAATCTACTAAAGCATAATGCTCCTCTAGCCAATCCAGACCAAGAATTGCATCATAGTCCTTCATCTTTAGCAAAAAGAAGCACCCATCTAGAACTCGATCCTCAATGCACACAGGTAACGACGGAATACACATCCTAGTCGATACCGTTTTCACAGGTGTGTTCACAAACAATGGAACCTCTAACTCCTCAGCCTCTAATCCTGACTCTACAGCTAACTGCCTAGCAAACCGCTCGGAAATGAACGAGTGAGTGGCACCTGTATCAAACCAAACCCGAGCGTGCACACCCATGAAATGAACTGTACCTTCTGTGACGTGCTCCGCCTGCTCGGCATCCTCTCGAGCTAAGGCAAACACTCGAGCTTGGCCTCGAGGCCTTCCTGGTCTTCCTGTAGCTGGCACTACTGTTGTTGCCGCTGTTGGGGATGGCGCTCCACGCTAGACTCCATGCTGAAGTCTGGGACAGTCCCAGATCTGGTGCTCGCTACTCCCGCACTTGAGACACTTCCCCGTTAGCTTACAGCACTCCATACCACCATGTGCCCTTCCACAGTGAGGACACTCCTTCTTGCCACTAGGCCTGACGCCAGGGGACCGCGGTGCAACTACCTGCTGACTGCTCGCTGCCACGGGATGCTGTAGTGACTGGTATGCTGCTTTCTTCCTGTCCTACCGCTGGAACAGAGGTGCAAACCTCTTTTGCGAAGCTTTCTTCTCCTCTAGGTACTGCTCCATCTCGCTTTCCTATCTGCATGCCGTGCTGGGAGCCTCATCTAAGGTACGATGGTCAAACGCCACTAGCCTCGACCTCAGTGATGGATTAAGGCCCATCACAAATTACTTCGCCTTCCTGCGCTCATCAGCCACTATGTGAGGTGCATATTTAGATAATTCTGCAAGCCTGGCCTCATACTCAAGCACCGTCATGGAGCCCTGAGTAGGAGTGAGGAACTCCTGCTCCATCTTGTCCTGGATATGCTCTGGAATGAACTTGGTCTAAAAGAGTCTCACGAATTCATCCCATGCCACCTCAACAGCACCGTCCTCAAACCAGGTACGCAGTAAAGAAGCCCACCGCACATCGGTTCTCTCCTGCAACAAACCACCCATAAGGACCATTCTAGACAAATCTAAACTTAACATAAATACAAGCATATTTAACTAACAAATACATATAGCATATAGGTTGCCAAGCTGACCTTGTCCTCCTCAGCACACCTAATAGCTCGGAAGATCTTCTCGATCTCCCTCATCCAGCTCTCCGCCAGCAATGGTTGACTCTCCCCCTTAAAAGAGGGTGGAGCCATCCTCTTGAGTCGGTCCATGATGGAAGGACCACCATGGCCATGCTCCTGGGGAACTGGAGCTGAAGCCTGAGCCTGCTACAACAAGCAATATAATCATCACATAAGCAACATAGCAACATAACAATCATATATTTAAATAAAATAACTACTTCTATCTCCAATTCTAACCTAAGCCTCTAGCTGAGCCTGGAGTGCAGCCTGGGCATGTGTCTGTGTCTGCATAGCCTACACCAAACCTTGCATGAACGCTCCATAATCCACAGGCGGTGGTAGAGGGAGAACTGTAAGACCCTGTGGTGCTGGGGCCTGCTGCTCATCCCTATCCTCACGCCTCTGCTCATCTTCTCGAGTATGGGCACCATGCCTACCACGAGAAGCCATAGCCTATAAAACAATTTAATCACAGTTAGAAGCTAAATTATTTAGTCCTAACCATTTCTTATCTATCATTCATTCATTGTTAATTATTTTCTACATATGTGGACAATTCTATAAAGACTTAGCATATTATGAAGATGATGGTATATTCATCTACAATCTCAACCTACGCTCTGATACCAATCTCTGTAACGACCATCCTTATACCGGTACCATTTTACCAATCCACATCGGTATAATGAATGCCATCACAGTGTGACATTGACCAACACTAACAGTAGATTGAGATGTACACAAATATTGAAATAGAACAGCGGAAACAAGTAAATATCCAATCTTATTCCATCATCATCATTCTATCCACAGTCCATATAGCATAAAAGAAATACATATGCCCACAATATTACAATTCCAAACAAATTACGTTGTCCATGCAAATTACATCATTCCTTGACTACATACTTATGAAAGAAAAGTACAACGGATCACGTCCACAAGTAAAAGCTACTCCTCGCGCTCGGAGTCGCTCCTCACAATGTCCTCCTCTAATGTGGGGACACCTGTCACACCTGTACGCCAAAGCAAGTATGAGTCTAAATAGACCCAGCAAGCAATCTATGCACAACATCCTTATACATATCATATGCACATGTTATTTGTTAACAATAAAAGTAACACATGTTGCATGCTTCATACAATTTAACTACTATACATGGAAACCTATAGTAATAGAACACATAGTACATGCTTGTAACATTAAACAATATAATACAATAATCCTACACATGCTTTCTACACATAACATATAACATGATTTACAATTTAATCATTATTCACATCATGGAACAATTCTACCAAGTTAGAACATGGGATTAAGTATAATCTAAATGGCACACCTAGCATGAATTCTAATCATTTTCTTATGCATTTATCACATTTATACTCACATTTTACTTGCTGTTTTGACTAAACATAATCACATAAATTTACAATTGTGAACATACTAACTCATTCACTTAACAAATTTAAATGCTCTTTTACACATTTCACATTTCACAAGCTTACTTACACATATTCACATTTTACACTTGGTTGCCACGACACATAGTCCAAACCACCATTAGAAGGACACACATATACACATACACATATCCATCACCTAGGCAACACAGCGATAGATCTTGTTTAACTGCGCAGAACCGGGAGAAGCACTCTCCACCCTAACCAGTGGTACTTGTCCACCTCCAGGATTTCATCCTAATTGCCCATAGAATATCACACATATTGAACCTTCCCGTAGGGACTTTACTACGGTATGGTTCCACAACCCTCTATGATAGCAGTGTCACTAACGTCACAGTTTTACACAATTCACATTAATCATATCGTTTACACCACTCCTATGCACTATGTAGCATGTTTACATGCATTATTTAACAATCCCACATGTTCAGGTTGCCTAACATGATGCTACTGATCACAGTAAAGATTTGATTATAATACTCCTAAACATACTGCTAATCTCTGAATTTCACATGATCAAAATCGTCATGATTAATATGGTCAATTACACTTGTAAAACTGATCATAGCATCTACTGATGTCAATTCATCATGCAAATTTTTTTGCAGTCTATACACAAGTTATTCATCACATTCCCAACGTTTCAGATTTTTCCAAATAGTAAACGAATTTTTATAAATAAAACAAGCTTTATACCAATTTATCTAAAAATACAATTAAGCATGATTACAGTATCACAGTCGTACTTAGTAGTTCCAATACTTGTGCACAACAATCATATGTTCATACAAAATTTTTCATACTTTAACATGCAACGAATCTTTTTATTTAGAATTAAACAGGCAAATCATGCTCACTATTCCATTTCTAGACATTCTAATAAATAGGACTGTACACAGAAATTCATCCTAGCCTCATCATATGGCCTACTGCATGGGTATGATCCAAAATAATTCTCACATCATGTACATACATCCAGAAATTCATAAAATAGACCACAGAGATCAAACATGCATTCTATAAAAAGGCCTGAAGAACTTGGCGGCACAGATGTGGCCGCTAACCTGGGTTAACGGCACAGAATGTTGCCGCCAACCAAGGATCTTAACGGCAGCAAGCTGGCTGTTAAGTTCCTATCTACAGAAGTGCATACTGCACGCACAAACCATGGTGAATGGGGGTTCCAGGACACGAGGAAAATTCTGTAAAAATACCTGGGACCTAGAAGACATGGGTAGGGATCATGTACAAGTGTTACATGCCTCTGAAAATTTGTTAGATGAGATTATTTGCTGGAGATTCTCTCCTCGGCCAAGCCAAGAAGAGGCACCAAAACCTCCCAGATCCGATCCTTAGGGTCAATGTAGCTTGCACACCGGAGTCGGGGAAGCCTCTTCTATGTTCAGAGCTCCTTCCAGTCGAAGAGGATCGCTGGAAGATGCACCACCATGCCAGATCAAGCCACCCAAAAGTCAGTTTTCGCTCAAGGTTTCTATGGTTTTCTCAAAGAGCCAAAAGACCTAATCCAGCCGAACAAGGGTATTTTTATAGGTTAATGGAGGTTGGGTATGCGCTTAGGTAGGAATCCTACTGTTGGAAGACAGTTTCCAAAACATGAACCGAAGGAAACGCAGTCGTTTCCAGATCTGAAGCCGCACAGATTCTGGGAAATAGATGGCCACATCTATGCCGTTTATTGGGAGTTGGCATCCATCGATCTGGACGTCGACTTCCCCATGCACATCCATGCATGTTGACATTAATAGGCACTTCGGCCAGAACACAGAAACAACTAGAAATACACATTCACTATATACATGCAATGCAATGTATAATTTAAATACCATATGTACAATGTAAATAAAATAATATGTACATGATTGACAAGCATATCCATACTTACAACATTATTTATGGTAAATTGTACAGAAATAAACACATATCTATCTATCTATATATATATATATATATATATATATATATATATATATACATATGCATGTATACACGTGCACATAGCTATATACACATAGCAACTAATACATCATAAGACAAAGTCAAATAAAAGAGCAAAAATTCGAGGGCCTTACACAAAGCTATCTCTCTTAAGAAAATGTTTGGCAAGAACAGAAGAGAGATCTAGAAGACTGGCGCAGAAATGCTTGAGCTTGTTTCTATTGCACAAAAGTTGGAATGAGATCGTTGTTTGCTCACATTCCCAGTCTTCTCTTTTTATCTTGGTTCTTGAAAATTAGTTGTTGATATGTTTGTTGCGTCTTCTTGTGTTGGTGCACATTTCCAAGGTTCTTTTAGCAAGTCTATCATTGCTACATGCGTGTGTACCAGAAACCTACATGCAATAAATGATGGGATATAGAGAGAGAAAGAACCAAGGATATTGTCAGTCAATTTTCTTTCTCAACTACCAGGTATTTGTTTTCCTACTAGTGGTATTTGCTAAAAGAAGAAGGTTCATTCTGTCTTCATTAAAGTGTTAGCTAAGTATGTCATACAAATAATTTACTTAACTGATGTTACTCATAGAAAATATAAATAGTTTGGTTTATATGTACCAGAGAGACATGAGCTATTAGAGTGTCAATTTCTAGTATTTCAAATAAGCAAGAAATTCAAATAAAAATTTAAAAGCATTCAATGAAAGACTAGAATAGTGCTCCTCACTTAATATATTGATATTATGTTACAAATAGGAAAGTTTATCTCAAGTAATGATATTTAAATCTAGGTCATAACCAAACGAGGTAATATCAAAAGCAAGGTGTAGCGACCCTGGATATTTATGCCCAATAAAGCTCCATATCCAAGTCTGTCTCCCGCAATTGAACCAATAAGGGATACCTCACACAAGTGTCCGGTAAGAACATAAAAGACAACCACAAGGGCACAGTAAGCAAGAAAGTACATGCATTTATACTCATTTACACAATTCACATTGTCCCAATACATTATTACATGTCCAAGAGAAAAGTACAACTACTTGGGATATACCTCGAGGGAGGAAAGCTCACACAACTATAACTACGACTTAACTGCTAGTGGTACAAGTCTGCCACAACACTGTCGCACGTCAAACCCACGGCAAACCCTGAAAAGAACTGTAAGGGAGTGAGCCTCAAAAGTCACAAGCTCAATAGAGACTTCCTAAAAACAACAACAAGAACCACAAAGGAAACCAAGACCTCAACCACAAAGGGTCTCACTGGCAACACTCACCACAACACAGTTGAAGTAAAATGTGCTAACAGTAAGCGTAATTAAATTGTATTTAAATGTAAACACACCAACTAACACTACTCCCGAAGAGTGAAGGAGACCACATGACTTGTACGGAAACACCAGTCCAGACAGTAACTGAAACATCTAAGCCACAAGCCACATAGATAAACAACTAATAAATAGTAATTAGACTAGTAACAAAGAGCCAGTCCACCACATAGTAAAATAACCGAACACACCG
The DNA here is from genome assembly GCA_014218235.1 of Colocasia esculenta. Lineage (NCBI taxonomy): Eukaryota > Viridiplantae > Streptophyta > Magnoliopsida > Alismatales > Araceae > Colocasia > Colocasia esculenta. The sequence goes on along the minus strand of CM024755.1, from coordinate 60,429,408 downwards.
GAAGGCTATCTAAAGAAGGGTAAAACACAACAAATGGAAAGTCCTACAACATGACCTCCACGGAGCACAGCTCCACCGCAACACCGAAATAGACTAGCACACTGTGTGCCACAACAACCAATAACCCACACAAGGTATAGGTACCTGAAACCACGAGGTACCACAGTAAACCACAAGTGCCACCAGCACGGCACACAACAAATGGACACAAACTACAACCGGTGAGTCACCACTCACAAGCCACAACCATTGGCAGTTCATGATGCTAGTATCCAGCCTGGACAACACAGCACAAGAACTATCTGTAGCAACCTGAATTTTTAAGAAAAATAAAAATTTAAATAAAGAATTAAAACCTAGCTAAATGGATATTTAAATGAAAAGAGCATTAAATAAAACCCATTAAATGGAAAAGAGTAACGGGCTTTGCTTAATGGACCCTCTAGAATTTATTGGGTCAAAATATGAATTTACAAAGGGAGAATAATAAGAAAATACCCTAAATTCGGAGTTTACTTATCTCATAATTGGAAAGGGGTTATTAAAGCAATAAAAGTGGCAATTAGAGTTGGAATTGGATTCCTAAACCTACCCCATATAGTCTAGCACGAATTTAGATACTATCCTAACCCAATTAGAGATTGGAAAGCAAGAGAGGAAAGGTGGAGTTAGGAAATCTCAGAATTAAGAGGAATTTGAGTAGTAGTAGGAATAGGAACTTATATTTATATAAATACACCTCTTAAATCCTCATGGCCGGCCCTAGCTCGTGCAAAGGGGTTCTTGGAGGTGGAGAAGAGGCCAAGGAGGAGGAGAAATCGAGGAGAGGAAGATCCATCAAGCTTCTTCCTTCGTTCTTGGAGTTCTAAGCCCTAGAAGATAAATTGAGTCAAATGTAGGCATTATCACAAGTTAAAATCCTAATATTTCGTCTGTAGATTGTTCCATACATCAGGAACAAAACCCTCAAGTTTCATAATTTTCCATCGAGCATATCTTTAGTTCTTGATTTTTCATGTTCTGCAACTTATATGACCCCGAACACTCTTCTTAACTCTTGATCTCCTTGTATACTCAACCCCATGCTACGAGATTTTTACTGTAGGGACTGATGCATGTTAGACATCTTTTGCCCCTAAAAGCCCTAAATTTCATTGAGCATGTTGATCGAATTTAATTGATCTTTCTCCCTGTGTCATGTTCTGAATAACTCATTCTTGCTCATGTTCAAACCCTGAATGAACCATGCTCTCTCTCTAATTCCTATTTATTGGAAGTACTCTCACATGTCTAGTTTCATTTGCCCCTGGTTTCATGATTTTTCATCGTGTATACAATTTGTTATGATTTTCTGAAGGACCCTATATCAAAATCTGATATATCTGGACCGCAATCCAAGACAGAGCAGAACTCTGTCAGACTTAGTCCACGGGCCCGAGAACGCAACGGCCAGACAGGTCGCATTCTCAAGCCCGTCGCGACCATCATCTTGTCGCGTTGTGAACGCGACAGGAGACCCCGTCGCGTTCTGGCCGCCAGAACAGATAGCCCTGTCGCGACCCGTACAGGACCCTGTCGCGATCTGCCCTACCCCTGTCGCAATCCTTACAGGCCTATGTCGCCTTCACAGGATTTTGCATGAAAACCCATAAAATTTATTGCTCTCACTTTCTAAAATATTCTTACGCCTTTTTAACAGTCACACACGCAGTAAAAACACTTGTTTTAAAATGGAGCCATATTGAATGCTTTAAATTACATATTCACGACTTCTTTTCTATCTATGATTTCTCTTACACATGCACACACAGGAACCATCCATATATGGCTGAAATCTGGCATAAAATATCTCATAATGTATCTGGTAATTTATTGCAATAAAGTATATTAATTGCCCTATTTTAAAGGACTTGTATTCGTTTCTTGCGTTGTTTATATACCGATATCGACGCTCCACTGTTCTAGAATTCCTCTAGAACGTCGAGTACCTGTTTTATATACACACTTTACTTGGCTTGTGGTGAACTCTCCGTCGGATATTCCTTTCGCCGGACTAGTGAATCCTTGTACAAGGCCTCCGTAAGTCTCCTCTGATCATGGATTCCCACATGGTCGACGAGCCGGTTGTACCCTAACACCCATTACACCTTTAGGGATCGATATAATCCAAACGGCTATTAGAAGTTCGCTCTTACCTTGAATCACATTGGACCTCTGGACTTGTGCATAACATGGCCAGCGGGAAGATCATGAGTTTGAAGAGATGCGGAATTCCCTAAATGGTAATCTAGAAGGGGGGTTGAATAGATTACGGACAATTTAAATGCTTAATGCCCTCTTTTTGCAATAGCACAGACAAGTAAAGTGTTGGCAAAAATCAGACTATGTGTGGATGTGTGTGAGTGATTGGTAGATGAATAAGCAAGTACTCAAACGTGTATAAAAGTGTCGTGCCTACCAAACATCTAACGCAAATTCGTGCAAACCATGAGACACGTAGATTTTACGTGGTTCGGAGTACACAACTCGTGTATCCTACATCCACGGGCCACACACACACGCAGAATCACCTGCTTATGAGCTAGTTCACGAACTACAACTCACACACGTGTTTATCTGATGTGAACCCACGATCAGATTAAGACACACACACGTGTATCAAGCACAACAACCGCTTGAAACACCACACACACACACAAGTATGGAATAGAAAGAACAGGGAAGGGTTTGATAGTTGAAGAACAAATCCAATAAGCAAACTCTTCCTCTGAACGTCCTCCTGGAGTCCAAGCCTCGACTTTGAGATCAGATGTTGATGTAGATGCTTGAATCCAAGACGTTCGGACTTCACCTTCTGCTGCAAGAGACTTCCATTCTTGGTTCTAGGCGGTAGGTTGAAGCAGAGCAGCAGAACAAGGCTTCTTGAAAGAACTCTTTACGGTTTTTCCTTGGAGGCTGCTTGTGTACGAGATTTTTTGCAAAAGGTTGCTTATATATGAGTGTTAACATATAGATATTCGTACTCCATAGAAACACTAAGTTTGGCAACTTGCAAAACTTCCCATAATATGTTTTCAGTCCATATGTCGACAGGTATTGCATCTGCTGTCAACAGGCGAAGATAGCTTGTGAGGAACCAGAAGGCTGAAGGCTCTAACTGTGTGCATCTGTCGACAGGTGCTCTGTTGCTGTCGATAGGCGCAGGCCTTCCTGAGCTTTTGATCTTCGGACTGGTTCCATCTGTCGACAGGGTCACTCCTGCTGTCGACAGGTAGTGCCTTGACAGAACTGGCTGCTCTTTGACTGTTTGTATCTGTCGACAGGTCCTTGCTTGCTGTCGACAGGTACCTTGTCTTTTGACTTTTACTTGATCTTTCAAGCTTCTTTTTGGCACATGTCTTACATGGTATATCTCCTACAAAAGTAAACATAATTAGTGAGATATTATGAACATAAAATCAAGTATTGTACCAAGTTGTTGTGACAAGTTATTGTTTGAAGATCTCATTCATTTAAAACTCAATTCACATTGTTTATCACTTGTTTGCATTGTACATCAATGTTCATCATCAAAAACATGTTGTATTGATTAATTAGAATGTGAGAACCCAACATTCTCCCCCTTTTTGATGATGACAAAATTAATCAATTAATGCAATTGGGTTTTTCTCCCCCTTTTGACAACATCCAAAAGCACACCATAGACACAGTTAGAATGCACAAAACAAAGATTTTCATTGAATTTCATGAGTGCATTACATTTGGTGCTAATGAAAGGAAATAACAAGTAAAGGGAAAGACATTCATTGACCAAGATAACATGACTTGACACTAGCCTAGACATCTAAGCTAACTACACATCATCATCAGCTGGAGGTGTAGAAGGCTGATGCGTAGTAGCAATGCTATCCAAGCGGGTGTCTAGTGTGTCCATTCGTGCATTAAGTCTATCAAACCCTTTTGCCATTTGAATCTGGAGCTGAGCAAGTAATTCCCTAATCGAAGGCTCAGCAACAGCAACAGCATCATCTCTTGGAGCAACTAGTGGCTCATCTTGTGAATCATCATCATGAGCATCTTCTGCATATTGATCTTCTTCAGCTTGATCTTCTTCATCTTCATCATCATCATCATCTGCAGCTGCCCCTTTACCCTTGAGATCTCTGGTTACAGTGTCATCCACCATCTTGTAGCCCATCCTATGTACAGCTGTGAGATCATAGGAGATACGGGATGTGAGAACTATCATCTCCCCATTTGGAATTTGAATGCCAAGGAATAGGAAGAGAGAAGTGAGTTGACATGCATATGGCATTGATCTCTTGGCACTGCGAACACATATGCGAAAGATAGAGACCATAAGAGCAGGTAAGTTGATAGGCTCAGCATTGAGGAATTGGTGAAGCAGAGACTTGTGAAGGGAGGTCACAAGTTCTCGGCTACCATCCTTGGGAACGATGAGAGTTGTGAAGATGTGATGGATGAGACGATGAAGAGGAGGGAAGGAGTTGGCATTTAGTTGCCGACGATCAGTAGGATCGTAAGGCTGCAAAGTAATGAGCATGTGATACTCCTCTGGAGTTGGATGATGGGTCATGATATCCACTCCTATATTTGGGATTTGCAAAGTGGTGGATAGGAGATTAGAAGTGATAAGAAATGGAGTGTCCTTCACCTTGGTATACAACTGTCCAGTTTTTGATAGTTGAAGGTTGGTGTAGAAATCGGTCACGGCGGTTGTAGAGTACCGCATGTGATCGTAGCAGAAGGGTGCCCAACCCTGGACATCAAAGAGAGTTTGGAGTTCTGGAAACATGTCTTCAAGGGAAAGGAAGTCGATGTAGCGGGGCTGCACGACCTTGGTGAAGGTACCATGGACATCAAGAAAACTTAGAGAGGGCGGAATGATGAGCTCCGGCAAACGATGCTCCCGGTACTTCGTCTGACGCTCAGTGGTGACTCTGGAGCCTTGGCCGGCTTCGGGAGATCGTGGACGACGACGGGATGCTAGCTTCTTGGCCTTGGGAGCCATCAGGAGGGGAGGTTTTATGCGGTGGGAGAGGATATAGAAGAAGGAGAGACAGGAAGGAGGAAGAGGAAAGGGAGAAGAGAGCTCTTTCGGTGCCCTGGAGAAAGAGGTTTGAAGAGAGGGAGGTAAAGAAGGGTTTTTAGAAGTGGAAAAAGATGGAAAAGGGTGTGGGGTCCTCTTATAGAAGGCTTGAGGGTATGTGAAGAGTCGGATCCCACCAAATCCGTTTTCGGATTTAGCCCATTGGACTTCCAAAAACAAGTCTGCCGCCGGCTGTCGACAGGGCCCCTGGTGCCTGTCGACAGGCGCTTTCAGAAAATGGCCAGTTTTGTGATTTTTGGTGATTTTTGAACTGAAGCTCTGAGCAATGTCTTCCAGGTGTTATGTGAAGGTGTATAGGAGGTGAATCATGTATGTAAGCCTACCATATACAAGGATATAATAAACCATAACAATTTCCTCAATGGTTTTAACATAATACCCAAGGAATTTAAGCTTAAAGCATTAAGAAAACACCCACTTAAATAAAGAACATTGCACACTCACCCTTCGTTGTATAAATACAATGTAAGACAACACAATCCCCATTTTGTAGATAGGCAAATGATGCATGAAATGATATCTATATGTCAAGACAATCACAAGACCAATGACCTTGGAAATTATGACTCAGTGGAGGCTACACACTATTTCCCTTTTTGTTTGAAATTTAGAAGAACAATGGGAGGAAATGGTACTTAAGAAGACGTCACACCTTTTGACATGAGGATAGACATTACACGTGCCCATACCCCCAGTTAATTAGTGGAAGTTTCCATCATACCGTTGTACAGAGATGATGAGTTGGCCTTTTGACGCGAGGGCAGACATTTGTGATGCCCATCTCCCCGGTTACTCAGCATAACCCAACATTGCTCTATATTCTTCCCATGTAAAGTTGATTTTCATTAAGAAAAAAAATATTTTTTTTTGTTTTCCTTGTGAAAGATTCTTTCAGAAATAGGTAGCTTTTCTCCAAGTATTGTTGTAAAAGCCAATATCAAGTAGGTGATATGATTACCTATCAATATTAGACATGCACTTTCATGACCAAAAGGCTTATCAAGTAAATTGAGACGATGTTTGCCCACAAAGAATTAATGTAGAGAAGTGAGGTTGATATCCTTTATAGTTATGAAATGTTTCCTAGATGATAGAACCTAAATCCAAACATGAATAGTATGTGAAAATCATAGTGGAATAAAGAATAGCTTAAATATCATTTGTATGTAGTATGGTCAAACATGCATTAACACCTTATAGACACCTTATATGTTAATCATGAAGATGCTCACTGAATGGGTGAAGAAATAAGCATGAACAACCAAAATTCAGAATATCTGTCGACAGGGAAGGAAGGCCTGTCGACATGAAGACACAGACAGAAGTTGGAGATTTCAAGGAGGCAAAAACTGTGTGCATCTGTCGACAGTAGATTGAGGGTCTGTCGACAGATGGACACAAACAGAAGAATCAGAGTTCTATCTGGGCTGAGCTGTCGACAGGGCCCTTGTAGCCTGTCGACAGGGACATGTTCAGAGCAGTTTTAAGGGTAGAATGAATGGCTGAAATGTCTAATGGTTGTGAGGGAGTTGAGATGGACAAAGGTTGAACAATTTCCTTCACATTTGCATTCATCTAACCCTAACTTGCTCCCCCATAATGTGTGCCATTTGAAACAAAAGGACTCAAGTTCATGACGACATATTTGCAGACGAAGACCAAGCACTTAAGAACACCAAGCATGTAGAGAGACAAACCAACAAGAGTTTTCAGAATTTTAAAGAGAGTTTTGAATAAGCAAAATTATAAAGAAACTAAACCCCAACTCTCTTTGCAATGTGGTAAATCTATCTTCAGCTAGAGGTTTGGTGAAGATATTAGCCAATTGTTTCTCTGTGGGTATGAAACTGATTTCCAATGATCTATTGGCCACTTCATCTCTCAAGAAATGATGACGAATTTCTATGTGTTTCGTCCTGGAATGTTGAATGGGATTCTTTGATAGATTGATTGCACTAGTGTTGTCACACAGGATAGGTGTGCATCCAATATCGATGTTATAGTCACACAACTGACTTTTTATCCACAACACTTGTGTTGCACAACTCCCTGCAGCAACATATTCTACTTCTGTAGTAGAGAGTGCAACCGAGTGTTGCTTCTTGGATGCCCACGAAACCATACAACCACCAAGCATTTGGCAATAGCCACTAGTGCTTTTCCTGTCAATTTTACAACCAGCGTAGTCTGCATCAGAATAAGAAATCAATTCAAAACTACTACCAGCTGGATACCAAAGACCCAAGGCATGCGTACCTGAGAGATATCTGAAGATTCTCTTGACTGCAATTAAATGGCTTTCCTTTGGACTAGATTGGTATCTAGCATAAAAGCAAACACTGAATTGTACGTCCGGTCTACTTGCAGTAAGATAAAGGAGTGAGCCAATCATACCTCGAAATTGTTTGGCATCTACCGATTTACCTTTATCATCACATTCTAGCTTAATGCTTATGCTCATTGGTGTTGAAGCGGGCTTGGCTTGTTCAAACTGAAACATTTTGAGTAGTTCTTTTACATATTTCTCTTGGTTTATAAAGAATCCATCTTCAAGCTGCTTGACCTGCAAACCAAGAAAAAATTGAAGCTCCCCCATTAAGCTCATCTCAAATTCACTGTGCATATGTTGTGAAAATTCTTCACACAGTGTGGGATTAGTGGAACCAAAGATGATATTGTCCACATATACTTGAACAAAAATTATGTGATTGCGAACTTTCTTTGTAAAAAGAGTTTGGTCCACCTTACCTCTTGAGTAGTTTTTGCTTACCAAATAGGTACTCAGCCTATCGTACCAAGCTCGGGGTGCCTGTTTCAAACCATAGAGAGCTTTGTGCAATTTAAATACATGGTTTGGTTTATCATGGTCCTCAAAGCCAGGTGGTTGAGAGACATAGACTTCCTCCTTTATGTAGCCATTCAAGAAAGCAGTTTTGACATCCATTTGAAATAATTTGAACTTGTTTGAACATGCATATGCTAACAAGATCCTAACTGCTTCTAGTCTAGCTACAGGTGCAAAGGATTCTTCAAAGTCTATACCAAATTCCTGATTGTATCCTTTTGCAACTAGTCTAGCCTTGTTTCTAGCCACCTTACCCTATTCATTTAGTTTATTCCTAAAGACCCATCTTGTTCCTATGACAGAAATTTCAGGGGTTCTAGGAACTAAACTCCAGACATTATTTCTTTGAAACTGCCCAAGCTCCTCATGCATGGCATCAATCCAAGAATTTTCTTTTAGTGCTTCTTCAACAGTTTTGGGTTCCACTTGAGATACAAAGGCTAAATAATCTTGTTCAACTATTTGATTTACCTGAGACCTAGTTTGAATTGAATCATTTATGTTACCTATGACATTCTCAAGTGGATGAGCTTTAGAGTACCTCACATTAGTGATTGTTGAAGGCCCGGGTTGATCTTGCAATTGAGGAGAATGTTCTGGAGAAGGGGTGGCTGGAGGACTTTCATCTTGAGGTTGTTCTTCTTGTTGTGGATCTTCAGCAGGAACTTCATCATGATTTCTGATCAAACAACCGTCATCTTCATCATCGTACCTGCAAAGAAATCCACTCTTTCCTTTTGAAACTTCTTGAGTTGTTCCTTTTTCTTTTCTTTGAAGTTCCTCAAGTGTTGTTCCTTCCATGTCATCAAACCTGTAGGAATTTACAATGTTAGGTTTGATTTGTGATTCATCAAAAATGACATGTGGAGTTTCTTCCACAGTTCTAGATTTCAGATTGAACACCCTATATGCTCTAGAATGTTCAGAGTATCCAAGAAAAATACCTTGTTCGCTCTTGGCTTCAAACTTGTCCATGTCATTTTTATCATTGTTATGGATAAACACCTTTGAACCAAAAACTTTAAAGTACCCAATGGTGGGTTTCTTACCTTTCAGAAGTTCGTAAGGAGTTTTCTTGAATACGGGTCTTACCATGGCTCGGTTAAGGATGTAGCAAGATGTGTTTACTGCTTCTGCCCAAAAGGTTCGTGCTAATTGATTCTCGACCAGAAGCGTACGAGCCATCTCCACCAAGGTTCTATTCTTCTTCTCCACAACTCCATTTTGCTCGGGAGTTCTCGGGGAGGAAAATAGGTGGACTATGCCTTGGTTCCTACAAAATTCGGAGAAGGAATGATTGTCAAATTCTCCCCCGTGATCAGTGCGGATGGAGCACATTTTATTGACATTCCCATGCTCAATTTTGTTGAAGAATTCTTCAAAAACATTTAATGCTTCATTCTTGTGAGCCAGGAATTTTACCCAAGTGAACCTAGAGAAATCATCCACAATGACAAACTGTAACGCTTGCCATTGAGACTGAGTGTTCTCGTAGGTCCAAATAAGTCCATGTGCAAGAGTTCATAGGCTTTGGAAGTACTTACCAGTGCCTTTGATTTGAAGGATTTTCGGGTTTGTTTTCCCTGTGCACATGCATCACAAAAATTTTCATTCTTGTTATAGGAGATTTCAGGAAGACCACTTACCAACTTAAGCCTCATGATCTTGGGCAAAACATTGTAACTAGCATGACCGAGCCTACGATGCCACAATGTAAGCTCGTCCTGTTTGTTTGCTACAAGACACAAATTGTTATTTTCTGGATCATCTAAGTCAACCATATAGATGTTATTCATTCTTTTTCCAGAAAATTTTAGGCTTCCTGTTTTCTTATCAAGAATTTGACATGAATTGGATTCAAAGACAATTTTATGACCTTTATCACACAATTGACTTATGCTGAGCAAATTGTGATGAAGGCCATCAACTAGTAGCACATTGTCTATAGAGTTAGAGGCAAACTTACCAACTTTACCTGAGCCGATGATCTGGCCTTTGTTGTTACCTCCAAAGATCACTTGACCTCTATCTTTTTCCACGAGCAAACTGAATTTAGCTTTGTCGCCCGTCATATGCCTCGAGCAGCCACTGTCCAGGTACCATTTGTTTTGATTGTGGGCTGCTAGGCATTCCTGCACATGTGGATCAGACGAGAGGTTTTGGTACCCAAATTACTTTGGGTCCCATTGTATCATTCATGCCAAATAAGAAATGCTTAGGAATCCAAACTTGTTTGATTTTCATTTGATTTTGGTTATTCCAACATTGTTTTTCAATATGCCCAACCTTTTTACATAAGTTGCATGAAGGTGGTTTTTGAACAACATTGTGCTTTACCTTTGTGGGAGCATGCATTGGCATTTTTCCTTTTTGCTGCCTTGTAAGTTTAGCTTTAGGAGTTTGTTGTTTGTCCTGTTTTGAGCGTGTTGTAAATTCCTTAGATTGGCCAGGAGCAAACTTGACCATTTTAGATTCTTGTTTCTTTCCCTTGGAAGGATTTTTCCTGTTCTTTGAAGGGGTTCGTTTACTTGAACTTGGGTTGGTATCGATGAAGTTTGTTAACAGATTTTTGCCAATTTCCTTTGGCTTTACTTTTTGAAACCCAATCTCATGTCTAGCAACATAAACATTTGAACCTAAAATAGCATCCAGATTTTGCTTACTTTTGACAAAACTAGATAAATCTTTTGACTTACCTTTCAAGTCATTTTCAGCTTTTTCCAATTTCTCCTTTAGCTTTTCATGCTCACTATTAAGGCTTTCAAGAGAGTTCATTAAATCATCTCTTTCTTTTTGAACTTCTTGAAATTTAAGTTTCATGCTGTCCAATTCATCACTGTGTGTTTGTTCATCAAGTTTCATCATTTCAATTACCTTATTCAAGGATTCAATTTCATCATGGTTGTTTGACTCATGAACAAGGGAATTGAATTTTTTCTTGAGTGCTTTATTTTCAGACTTGAATTCACAGTATTTTTCAAATAGAACAGTGTAAGCTTCTTCCCATTGAATAATAGAGTATGTTTCAAAGGAGGAATTTACCTCATTCGAGTCATCACTTCTCGCCATGAGACAGTGGACTTCATCATCTCCGGAGGTAGCTTGGCTGTTCTGGTCTTCATCCTCATCACTCCAAGTGGCCACCATTGCCTTGGCCTTCTTGAAGGTGAATTTGTCCTTCTTAAGCTTCTTTTTAAGCTCGGGGCATTCTCCTCTCATATGCCTTTGCTTCTTGCACTCATAGCAAACAACTTCAGATTTTTTGTTAGAATCAAACTTGTTAGAAAAATCTTTCTTTTGGAAAGGTTTAGAGTTACATGTACCTCTCCTCTTGAACTTCAGAAATTTCTTAAATTTTCTAGTGAGCATAGCCATTTCATCATTGTCACTCTCACTCGACGATTCACTGACTTCACTTTCCTGAATCAATTCCTTTTTGGAAACTGAAGAAGTCCTCCTGGATGCCTTCAAGGCAAGTGGCTTCCTAGGATTTTCTTCAGTTCCTTTTCTTTTAACATTCAACTCATAAGTCATCAAGGAGCCAATTAATTCATCCACTTTCATTTTTGAGTGGTCTTTGGAATCTTCACTGACAGTGGCTTTGGTGTTCCAAGAGGATGGAAGAGACCGAAGTATCTTCCTCACCAAGTCACTCTCCGAATATTCCTTTTTGAGACCTTTCAATCCATTTATGATTATCATGAATCTAGCAAACATGTCTGAAATGGTTTCATCATGATTCATTTTGAACATTTCGTATTCTGAAACCAGCATGCTTACCTTTGATTCTCTTACCTCGGACGTACCTTCATAGATGAGCTCAAGCTTGTCCCACATCTCCTTAGCTGAGGTGCATGTGGAGACTCTTGAGTACTCCTTCGGATGGACTACACACTGCATCATATTGAGGGCGCTCCAGTTGAGTGTCCCCTTGGCGATCTGGTCCTTGGTCCAGGTGTCCTCGACCTCAGGCAGTTCGTATGCTCCCTTTTTGACTATTTCCCATAGTTCGAAGTTTTGTGCGCGGAGAAAAACCTGCATCCGATTTTTCCAATATGGATAGTCAGTGCCATCAAAGAAGGGTGGCCTAGTCACTAAGTGTCCCTCGGCCATATACCCCTTGTTAGATTCCATTTGACCGTGAATCTCCTGATCGTAGGATCAACCAAATAAAGCAGTAAATCGGAGAAACTCGGCTCTGATACCAATTGAAGAGATGCGGAATTCCCTAAAGGGTAATCTAGAAGGGGGGTTGAAAAGATTATGGACAATTTAAATGCTTAACGCCCTCTTTTTGCAATAGCACAGACAATTAAAGTGTTGGCAAAAATCAGACTATGTGTGGATGTGTGTGAGTGATTGGTAGATGAATAAGCAAGTACTCAAATGTATATAAAAGTGTCGTGCCTACCAAACATCTAACGTAAATTCGTGCAAACCACAAGACACGTAGATTTTACGTGGTTCGGAGTACACAACTCGTGTATCCTACATCCACGGGCCACACACACACGCAGAATCACCTGCTTATGAACTAGTTCACGAACTACAACTCACACACGTGTTTATCTGATGTGAACCCACGATCAGATTAAGACACACACATGTGTATCAAGCACAACAACCGCTTGAAGCACCACACACACACACAAGTATGGAATAGAAAGAACAGGGAAGGGTTTGAGAGTTGAAGAACAAATCCAATAAGCAAACTCTTCCTCTGAACGTCCTCCTGGAGTCCAAGCCTCGAGTTTGAGATCAGATGTTGATGTAGATGCTTGAATCCAAGACGTTCGGACTTCATCTTCTGCTGCAAGAGACTTCCGTTCTTGGTTCTGGGCGGCAGGTTGAAGCAGAGCAGCAGAACAAGGCTTCTTGAAAGAACTCTTTAAGGTTTTTCCTTGGAGGTTGCTTGTGTACGAGATTTGTTGCAAAAGGTTGCTTATATATGAGTGTTAACATATGGAGAGTCGTACTCCATAGAAACACTAAGTTTGGCAACTTGCAAAACTTCCCGTAATATGTTTTCAGTCCATCTGTCGACAGGTATTGCATCTGCTGTCGACAGGCGAAGACAGCTTGTGAGGAACCAGAAGGTTAAAGGCTCTGACTGTGTGCATCTGTCGACAGGTGCTCTGTTGCTGTCGACAGGCGCAGGCCTTCCTGAGCTTTTGATCTTCGGACTGGTTCCATCTGTCGACAGGGTCACTCCTACTGTCGACAGGCAGTGCCTTGACAGAACTGGCTGCTCTCTGACTGTTTGTATCTGTCGACAGGTCCTTGCTTGTTGTCGACAGGTACCTTGTCTTTTGACTTTTACTTGATCTTTCAAGCTTCTTTTTGGCACATGTCTTACATGGTATATCTCCTACAAAAGTAAACATAATTAGTGAGATATTATGAACATAAAATCAAGTATTGTACCAAGTTGTTGTGACAAGTTATTATTTGAAGATCTTATTCATTTAAAACTCAATTCACATTGTTTATCACTTGTTTGCATTGTACATCAATGTTCATCATCAAAAACATGTTGTATTGATTAATTAGAATGTGAGAACCCAACAGAGTTCCACCTGACTGCCAACACCAAGTGCGCATGTTGTGCAACTGTTACTATCTCCTGTTTACTCATCGCATTACATGCAATGTCCACTAGCTCTCATCTGTACTCTACTCGTTCGTCTATTCACATTCACTCTACAATCTCGTCTATTCATCTAGTGCTCTCATCTACTTCTTGGTACTCTATATTGGCCATTGACTGATTGTCTAAAGATAAACAATATAACTAATGCCTGGCAATATATAAAGGGCCCGATCTGGTCCTGGGATGTGCACCCAAAAGTGCTAGTGCCCATGGGAGTTAAATGATCAGAGTGTTTGGCATTACACTCAAGTGCTATCTATCTCGACTATCTATATGACAATCAAAACACTAAACGTGCTATACTCTCTCGATGTCTAGAATGACAAACAAGTGCTATACTCGTCGTGCTATTATTATACTTGCGCTAGTTGTACTATGGCCATCCTACTATTCGTGCTATACTCGATACTTTGTGCTATTTCTGGAAAATATACTCGATCTCGTGCTATTGTGCTATCATGTTACCTGTTGTGCTGTCCCTTGCTATATTTTGACTCTCTTGTACCTGCTATCTTTAGATACTCTGCCATTAAATGCGTTAATTATTTAAAGCCTGCTTGAGCCTGAGATTTAAGTCCTACTGGGCGTTATCGCTCGCCCTACGTTATTTGATGTTGCGTTCTCAGGTGAGACCGAGGATGACACATACACTCACGAGGAAGGGAATGACCAAGAGTGAAGCCAGGAGTACACTCGAGTCATTATGTCATCTTAGAGTTGTAGTTAGTTATTTCCTTTTATTGAAATGTAATTGGGCCCTATAGAATGGCTCTAATATTAGTGGTTGTAACTAAACATTTGAAAAGTTATTAATGAGAAAGATTTGTTTTAGTATTTTTTTTTTTTTTTTAATGTAGCCAGACCAAAGAGGTAGGTAGGGGCAACCTCACAATGTGAGAGGGCCACTACCTTCCCAAGCGGCTAGGGGGTTAGATTTTATATATATAAGGTGAAGGGGGGTACAAAGAAGGCCTACGGCCTGATAAAGGGAGTACCCACCTTATCTTGGTGGTAACTCTCCTTGACACTGGAGGGCAAATCGCCCCAGTGGTTCCAGCTGATAAAAGAAGGACAGTAAAGAGCGAAACTAGCAAGGGCATCCGCAACTTTGTTGGCTTCACGGTGAATATGAGTGATCTCAGCTTGCATGTTTTGAGTCATGACGGAGATGCTTTGGAGGATGCAAGCGATGTCCCACGGGCTGAGCTGCTGTTCAGACACAATCTGCTGGAGGTTGAGGGAGTCAGTCTCAACCATTACCTCAAGTATATCATATCTGCGGCACATGGAGATACCGTCCCTCAGAGCTAATGCTTCAGCTGCCAAGCTGGAGTTTAATCCGTAATAGGCGTGGGCAAAAGCGCACAGCATATTACCATTGTGATCTCGAACAATACCTCCACCTCCGGCTTCACCCGAGGCCGGATTGAAAGAACCATCAATGTTCAGTTTCAGTCTTCCTGAAGGAGGATTGATCCACTGGACTGTAGATGGGTTTCTCACATGAAGCTTATCCTGTACCATGCCAACTGGACCAAGGGCGGCTAGCCATACCTGTGGAATTTTCTGAAATCTGTACGAAATGCAGATCGTCCGGACGGAGAGCAGACATCTGTTAATGATGTGTTTTGCAGACATCTCCTGGTCTTGATATCTAGCATTGTTACGGCTGCACCAGATTTCCCACAGCAGTGACATGAAAGTGCAGCGAATCAGACGAGCAGTGGCTGCATCAGATTCCCGGCAAGCAAGGAAGGTGGTTAGGTTGTCATCTACAACTGTTATATCTGAATTTTCAAAGTGCAGAAGGTAGGATAACTCGCCCCATATTTGAACTGCAATGTTGCTTTTAAAAAAGAGGTGGAGGATGGTTTCTTCTTGGTGATCAGAACAGCAATAGCATTTTGAGGCAAGAGGGACGCCTTGCTCCTTCACAGTCCCATCAACCGGCACCGCATTGAGGAGCATCCGCCAGACGAGGACAGACCATTTAAGAGGAAGGTAGGGGGACCAGAGAACAGCCCAGCGGTGATCAGCTTCAACCACCATAATGGATCTGACCGATTTGGTGGAGAGGAGACCATTTTTAGCAGGGCGCCAAATCCAGGTGTCTTGGCTATTGTTGCTGGTCAAGAACTTGGTGAACAGGTTTCTGGGGCAGTGCCGTATCGCTGTTTGCAGCTGAGTACCAGTGGGATCACTGAACACCTGTTGAATGGTGCAGTGCTTACCGGGCAATGTGTTCCAGATGTCTTCAGGTAGGTAGTCCTTAAGTGGGGTGTTTCCAGTCCAAGTGTCATACCAGAAATGTGCCTTTGATCCGCTGTCCATGGCAATAACCCTGTGGTTCTTGTGGATAATTTGAGCTGCACACCGCCATAGTCTCCTATCCGCAGCTGCCATAAAAGGGAGGTGAGCTTCAGAATAGTGGCAATTGTACAGATGTTTCCCCCTAAAGAATTTAGCCCATATAGAGTTGGTCGTCAAGGCTCTCCATAGTAGTTTGGTACGAAGCGCCGTTTGCATATGATTCAGATTCATAACTCCCAGTCCTCCACATTCTCTAGGCTGAGCAATAGTGTTCCAATTTTTCCAGTGTTTTTTGGGTGATCCCTCATAAGACCCCCAGAAGAAGTTGGCGAGGATCTTATGGAAAGCTCTCACAATTGTTGCTGGGATAGACAGTGCATTCATGGTGTAGATGGGCATGGCAGACAGGACGTGTTGGATCAAGATCAGTTTCCCCCTGGCAGACAGAAATTCCGTTTTCCATCCTTGCAATTTGGTGACCGTCTTCGCAATGATATTTGCAAAATGGGCAGGTTTTTGACGGCCCGAATGAATGGATACACCCAGGTATTTAACTGGCAATTGTGCTCTGACAAAACCAGTCGTGCTGCATATTTTCTGAACCAGGCCATTTTCAGCAGTAGTAGGCACGTAGAAGGAGCTTTTGTGTTTGTTTATAAGCTGGCCGGAGGCTTCTTCATAGTTTTGTAGAAAGACCATGAGTCTACATAGGTGCCTTACATTCCCATTGGCGAAGATGAGGGTGTCGTCTGCAAAGAGGAGGTGTGAGACTGCAGGGCATCTTGCATTTGTCTGGTACCATGCGCCACTGCTATTCTGGAAGAGATTGCGAAGGCCTCTGCTGAGAGCTTCTTCCGCAAGAATGAAAAGAGCTGGGGCCACCGGGTCCCCTTGTCGAACCCCCCGGGAGGATTTAAAGAAGCCATGAATTTTGCCGTTGAGGAGAACGGAGAACCAGCAATTAGTGAGCAGCGGTTCAATGTTGGATATGTTTTGAAGAGAGAAACCAAATCTGTGTAGCGCACCATACAAGAAATCCCATTCAAGCCTGTCATACGCCTTTGCCATATCAAGTTTGATGATAATGTTACCCCCTCTGCATGGTCTGCCCAGATGTTGGAGCATATCTTTCGTCAGGAGGATATTTTCCGCGATGCTTCGACCTTTGGTGAACGCCCCTTGTTCCTCGGATATCAGATTTGGTAGAAGAGTGCCCAGCCTGTCTGAAATAGTTCGGGAGATGATCTTGTACAGGAAGTTTGATAAGCTAATAGGCCTGAAATCAGAGCAAACTTTAGGATTTTCAGTTTTTGGAATCAAAGTGATAAGAGCAGAAGTGAGGGCGGTAGGCAGCTGATAGCCACAAAAGAAGGACTGAACCGCTGCTGTGACATCAGTGCTTATGAATTCCCAGCAAGCATGGAAAAAGTGACCAGAGAAACCGTCCGGTCCCGGCGCACTGTCGGGGTCCATACTGAAGACAACTTCTCTGATTTCCTCAGGGGATGGAACTTTGCACAACATCAAATTGTCATTTTCTGTGAGCAGTTGAGGTATGTGCTCAAGGATACCCGGGCGGATCTGGTGAGGGGCTGAGCTGAACGCCTTAGAAAAGTGGTCTACAAACATGTTTGCAATCTCCTCATCACCATTCACAGCTGAACCATCCTCTCTGTGCAGCTTAGATATCTGAGAATGCTTTCTTTGGGTGAGGGCATAAGCATGAAAAAATTTGGTATTATGATCTCCATCCTTCAACCATTTCATTCTGGATTTCTGACGCCATAACCTTTCCTCTTGCAGAAGAATTTTTTCCATGTTAGTTTTAGCGGAGATGAAAGCATCATAGTTGAGGTGTGAGCTGTCCTCCTCGTATGCATTTTGAGTGGAAGCAAGGGCCGCTTCAGCTTGTTGCATGTTGATGGAGACATTACCGAACACATCCTTGTTCCAATTTCTGTAAAACATCTTCATGTACTTCATCTTGTGAATGATGTTGAGCATGGGATTAGAGGAGGCGGGTGCCATCCTCCAAGCATTTTCAGAATCCTCCAGGAACTTGTCATGAGCACACCACATATGTTGAAAGGTAAACCTTGAGGGGCCCGGTTTAGTATTATTCAATGTGTAATGGTTTGATGTCTAGTATACGCTCTATACCTTTTTCTTGCAACTGCCTTCGCGCTCCGATATTCCGCGTCGGGGCGTGACACTATCTCCCAGTCTCGGAGTCAAGGACGAAAGGTCCAACTATCACTCCACAACCAAACAGTAATACCCAAGAATAGTGGAGTCCAACCAACATCACACCTGCAAACCACATGACTGTAAGCCCATGCCTGGCACCTTTAGAGACTCTGTGCGGCGGAACGCCTCGGCCAAGCCCGTTAAACCAATAACGTACTTGATCCAAATCCGCCTCCCACGAACGGGCCGAAGCCTCGGAAGGGATACCAAACCACAGTCCGTGTAAACACAAAGGAACACATCACATTTTATAAATACTTCACAATTTACATAGCCAAATTTCCATAAAAACTGAAAAGAAGTACAAGAGCCTGGGGCATACCCCGAGGTACAACTGAAGAAAGTAAACAACTAACTAAGCCACACTGCTGGAGCTGCCACTACATAGCTGGAGGTACCGACCCTGTACCGCTACGGCGCGGCTCTGAACCGGACGACGGTCGTGAAACGTCCTCCTCGCTTTCACCTGTGGGGGTAGGGGTGAGCCTCTCTAGTCACTGGCTCAGTAGGGAACTCCCCCAACACCGAGCAAACCAAAAACCACAGATACAAAGCTATAAACAATATCAACAATTTATAGAACAGCTAAGCAGGATATTAAAGCTGTAAAAGTACTCACCGTCTGCCGACTACGAGAAACAACTTTAATAATTAAACGGCAAACCAATATAGGTGTACAAGCTAAAGTAGAGACTGCCAACACGAGTCACGTGAACTGGTTCGTGACACCAGTAACTGACTCGGACAAACTAACACAGGTCTACCTCTCAGTCTCGCAGCCACGGACGAAAGGTCCAGCTGCCGCTCCACGTGAAAAGGTCAAGCAACTGTGGAGACCAACGAAACACCACCACCTGCGGACCACACGGTCGCAGGCCCATGCTTGACACCTCTAGAGATCCTGGCCCGGAACACTCTAGAGTGAGGCACTGGAAAAGGACTAGCTGGGGTCCAGTACGTCTAATGGTGTCCGTACCCCCAATTACGAGCGCACTACAAGTGACTAAAGACAAACACAAGTGTCATTGTCCCACTGTCGTCTTTCCCTCAGCCGGACGTGCAACTCAAACATAGGAGTGAGGGTGTCCAGGTCAGACGACACAGACCTCGACGGTACAACACAAGTACCGGGACAAAGTCCCGAGCTAACAGCCTGGCTCACAAAGAATTTGGGGCACCCAACTGGAGAGGTAACCACAGTAGGCGTCGTACTACTTGCCACGTACACAGAACCACGTGCACGTCACACACAAACCACGTGAAACCTCAAGTAAACCACAAGTAACAACGGTCCACTACACGTGAACCCAACCGGACTCGCGTAATTAAAGTGCAGCAACGAAAGTAGGTAACTAACTGCATACCTTGTATGCTAAACACGAAAACTATGTGCACTCAGTGCACCTCAGGTGCCAACGCACATGCATTATCGATAAATACCATAATTAGTCATTCATGTTTATAACCAGTAGGCAGAAACATCGACTGCCGCTTACAGGAAATCGACGGCAAGGGATCTGGCCGTCTACATCCTGGCTGATGAGCTTGGCGACAAACGATGTTGATGCCAAGTTCTTCGGCCTCTAACCCTAAAGAAACCCTAATCCGAATCTATGGGTTTTCCAACCGTTAGAACAACGGAAAAACATACTGTAATGATCCCTCTAACTTCCATGCATCATATTTAAACCAAAACAACATGTTTTACTGCCTAAATTTACCAAACCACCCATTAACCCTGCATGGTGCAACTTAACCCGAAATGCATTAAATCTGTTGTTTCAGGTGGTTAAGTCATATTTTAATGATCCTACGGAGCTAACAGGGTTCGTCCCCTACCTCAGAACACGCTAGAACCTCCCGCAATCTCCCGGTTCACGTCGAACCCTCTGCGAGCTCCCACGGGAATTGCACCACGACATTTCCTTGCACAATTCGGCAGCGCCACGCGTTCTACGATCGTCCAACCACCCTTCGGTACCTACTGGGAGCTTTAGGAACACTGGGACAAGAAGCTGGGGCAAGGGAGAATGAGAACAGGGTAGGAAACCTGCCCTCGGGTAACCCTATAACCTGCAGAATTCTCAGGTTGGCGTCAACCCCTCTGCCGCCAAGAACAACCGCCACCCTAAATGTCCACAGCTACTGCTGCCAAGATCATGCAGTCAACGTCCACTTACCTGGACGCCAACCTGTCAACGGCCACTCCTGGCCGCCAACTCCAACTGAACTGCAGCAGGTCCTATTTCATTTCAGGACCAAACCTGCACCTCACCTGCTCAAGCCACACATCCACACCATACATTCCACAGAACCAACTCACATTGGCCTCACAATGGCCTACACAACCAACACACACATGATCCGCATGGATCCGAAAAGCACGCGACGTTACATTACTATCATCTAAAAATAAAATTTTGACCTCGAAATTCATAATACAATTTAAAGTTAAACAACATAAACATACACACCTTTACAAGCACTATCATCTAAAAAGAAAATACAAAAGCTTATGTAAACAGATAGGGATACTCTTTAGCTATTTCCTCGGCTAACTCCCAGATATCCTCACCACCCAACCTATTTTCCCATCTCACTTGAACCAACTCAATTTCTTTATTCCTCAGCTTCTTTATCTTTCAATCTGTGATCTGCACCGGATACTCTGGCATAGTCATGTCCGGTCTCAGGTCACCACCTTGATATCTAATTATTTGAGCTGGATCTTCAATACACTTTCTCAACATAGAGACATGGAAAATATCATGCACATCTGCAAAATCAGCTGGCAAATCCAACCTATAAGCTACTTCCCCAATTCTTTCGATCACCTGGAAAGGTCCCACATACCTTGGACTCAACTTTCCAAACTTACCAAACCTCATGATACCTTTACTAGGGGAAACCCTTAAGAAAACAAAAACTCCCACCTCAAACTGGAGTGGACTCCTCCGCACATCTGCATAACTCTTTTGCCTACTTTGAGTTGCTTGCAATTTTTCTTTAATAAGCTTTACTACTTCAGTGATTTGCTGAATCAATTCAGGACCCACTAACTGCCTTTCTCCCACTTCATGCCAGTTTAATGGGGTTCTACATGGCCTTCCATATAAAGCTTCATACGGTGCCATCCCAAGACTGGTATGATAGCTATTATTGTAGGCAAATTCAACCATTCCCAAATGATGCTCCTAGCTACCTCCCCAAACTAAACAACAAGCCCGCAACATATCTTCAATTGTCTGAATAGTCCTCTCTGTCTGACCATCTATTTGGGGATGATAAGCGGAGCTATACCTCAACTCAGAACCAATTACTCTTTGCAAATTTCTCCAAAAACCAGAAGTAAATCTTGGATCTCTATCAGACACAATAGTCTTCGGAATACCATGCAGTGGAACAATTCTTTCAACATAAATATTTGCTAATCTGTCCACTGTCCAAGACATACTTACTGCCACTAATCTGCACACTTTGGTCAATCTGTCAACAAATACCCATATTCCATTATGCCCGGAACTCGACCTTGGTAAACCTGCCACAAAGTCCATAGCAATATCATCCCATTTCCACTGTGGAATGGGTAACGGTTGCAACAAACCTCCAGGCTTATGATGTTCCGCTTTAATCTGCTGACAGCTAACACACCTCGCAACAAATTCTTCTATTTCTTTTTTCATATGAGGCCACCAGAAATGCTTTCTCAAATCGTGGTACATTTTAGTACTACCCGGATGGATAGTGTACCTAGATTTATGAGCCTCTTCCAACACTCGTTGCTTTACTTCTCTTTCAGCTGGAACAAACAACCTGCCTCTGAGCCTGACCACACAATTATCATCAATGGAAACTCCTTCCATTTTCACAATTTATGCTAAACTTGCATCTGCTCTCTGAGCCTCAATAATCTGCCAATACAAAGACGGCTCTACAGCACTAGCAGCTAGTACCGCCCGTCGCTGACTACTGGGCACATACAAGGAATTCTCTGCTATTTCTTCATACAACTTCCATTCTTTAATCATCATCAAGCTTACATATGCCTTTTTACTCAAGGCATCAGCTACAACATTGGCCTTACCCGGATGGTAAGCCAAACTGAAATCATAATCCTTCAAATATTCAATCCATCTGCGCTGACGAAGGTTTAAATCCTTCTGCGAGAAGATATACTTCAAGCTTTTATGATCTGTAGAGATATCAAATCTCTCGCCATACAAATAATGCCTCCATATTTTCAAGGCAAACACAACTGCTGCCAATTCTAAATCATGAGTGTGGTAATTCTCCTCTACTAGCTTTAATTGCCTGGACGCATAAGCTATTACTTTACCATGCTGCATAAGCACTGTGCCAAGTCCTCTCCTTGAAGCATCTGCATATACCACAAAACCACCACTTCCTGCCGGTAATGTCAATATGGGTGCAGTTGTAAGTCTTTTCTTCAATTCCATAAAACTTTTCTGACATTCACCGGACCATACAAACGGCACACCTTTTCTGGTCAACTTAGTCATAGGTGTCGTAATCTTAGAAAAATCTTGAATGAAGCGCCTATAATTACCTGCTAATCCCAGAAAACTTCTAATCTCAGTAATTGTCTTAGGCACTTCCCATCTCATCACTGCTTCCACTTTACTTGGGTCTACTGCTACTCCTTTAGCTGAGATGACATGACCCAAAAACTGAATTTCTTTCAACCAAAATTCACACTTACTTAATTTGGCAAATAACTGGTTATCCCTTAACAACTGCAGGGTAAACCTCTGCATGCTCCTCTTCAGATGCTGAATAAATCAGAATATCATCTATAAAGACCACAATAAATTGATCTAAATATGGATGAAAAATTCTATTCATCAGATCCATAAATCCTGCAGGAGCATTAGTCAACCCAAATGGCATAACCACGAACTCATAGTGACCATATCTGGTTCTGAAGGCTGTCTTATCTATATATTCCTCTTTAATTCTCAACTGATGGTACCCGGACCTCAAATCAATTTTAGAAAACACTTTTGCTGATTGCAACTGATCAAACAAATCATCTATCCACGGCAACGGGTACTTATTCTTAATGGTCACATCATTCAACTTTCTATAATCAATACACATCTGAAAACTTCCATCTTTCTTTTTCACAAATAAAACCGGCGCTCCCCACGGGGAATGACTCGGTCTAATAAAACCTTTCTGCAACAATTCTTCTAACTGCTTTTTCAATTCCTTAAGTTCTGCTGGTGCCATCCGATATGGAGCTTTAGAGATCGGCATGGTACCTGGCAGCAACTCAATAGTAAAGTCCACCTCTCTATGTGGAGCTAAACTAGGCAAATCCTCAGGAAAAATATCAGCAAATTCCCTAACCACGGGAACTGCTTCTACTGGCTGACTGGCTTCTACCAGACTTATCGAGGCTAAATAAGCTACACACCCATCATTTATCAACTTTCTAGCTTTAATTGCAGAAATTAGAAACTTGGAGGTATAAAAAGGCATACCTTGATATTCAAATACTGCACCATTAGGATGACAAAATCTGATCCTTTTCTTTCTGCAATCTAACATTGCTCCATACATTTCAAGCCAATCCATACCCAGAATAATATCATAATCTGACAACCGCAGGGTATATAACCGACCCGGCATCTGGTTCCCTTCAATCATAACAGGAGCTTCATCTATATAGCTCGAAGTGAGTAAAAACTCACCTGAAGGAACCTCCACTACTAACTCACAAGACTTCTCTTCTAAAGGATGAGCTATACAATCCAGAAATTCTTCGAAAATAAAAGAATGAGAGGCACCCAAATCAAATAAAACTCTTGCTGAATATTCATAAAGAGGTAAAGTACCTTCTATCATATTCGATGCCTCCGCCTGGGCTCGGGTGAAAGCCATAACCCGGCCTCTTCCTCGCTTCTGCGGTGCCCCTCTGCCACGACCTGCCTGTGGCTGCTGAAACTGCTGAGGTTGCTGCTGCTGCACACCTCTTCCATATCCATATTCTCTCAGATAGGGACAATTGCGGATCAAATGTCCCGGCTGATTACAATTATAACACCGATACCCTGGTGGAACTATAGGCTGCCTGGCAGTACTCTGCTATGACTCCTCCACCTCAGGTCTACCTCGGCCCTGCTGAAACTGCGGACGACCTCCCCATCCTCTTCCTTTGCCTTTAAATGCTTGCTTTAATTTCTGGCCCCATTTACCAAAGCCTGATGAAGAAGGTCCTGCTGGTGCTTTACCCTTACTCGCACCCACTGACTGCTGCGGTAGCCGAAAACTACCTGAACCTGACTCGCCCACCTGAGGAGTCCGAATAGACCTTTCCAGTGTAGCTGCTCTCTGAGCTGCCTCTTCCACTGTCTTGCACATAAGAGGTACTATCGCATCCTGCAATTCCACTCTCAAGCCTCTGATAAAATACTCAACCATCATATTATTATCTGAAACCACATATGGCGCATAACGGCTAAGTGCCATAAATCTCATCTGGTATTCCAAAACTGAAGAATTACCTTGCTGGAGAGTCCAAAACTACTCTCTTTTTACTTGCTGCACTTGGATCGGAAAGAATGTATCATTAAATACATCGAGAAATTCCGACCACGTAATAGCCTCCTCTGCCATGCCTGCAAAGGTGGTCTGCATCTTCAGTCGCCACCATTCCAATGCAAAACCCCTCAACTGATAAGCAGCTAACACCACTCTATCCGCTGCCGGACACCTCATAGTCGCAAAAACTTTTTCAATTTCATGAACCCAGTGCTCTGTTGTATCTGGGTTCGGCCCTCCTAAATAAGTAGGCGGCTGTAATCTCAGAAACTTCTCCACCTGCATCACAGGTTCTTCTGCTATCAACACTGGCGATGGTGGTGGCACAGGTGCTGCAAAAGGCACCTCTACTCTTGGCGGAACTGGAGCTACAGGTACAGCCTCTCCATCTCCAGGTGGTACTGCAACCAGTGGTACCGGCGCCTGCTGATCCATTCTTGCCCGGATATTCGTGAGGCTTTCACAGATTCTTTCAATCATATGTTGGGTACTCTCCTCCGGATCATTTCCTCCACCACCCCAATCTCTTCTATCAGCCATACCAGAGATTTCTACATAAACAAATCACCAAACAAAAATCAAAACAACAAATTATCAAAAACCAGGGTCCCTACCAGCAGTGTACAAAGACCGAAATAAGGCTATGTATCCTTCTAATTCCCTTATATTAACACGGACCTTGCTCTGATACCAACTGTGGCGGAACGCCTCGGCCAAGCCCGTTAAACCAATAACGTACTTGATCCGAGTCCGCCTCCCGCGAACGGGCCGAAGCCTCGCAAGGGATACCAAACCACAATCCGTATAAACACAAAGGAACACACCACATTTTATAAATACTTCACAATTTAATAGCCAAATTTCCATAAAAACTGAAAAGAAGTACAAGAGCCTGGGGCATACCCCGAGGTACAACTGAAGAAAGTAAACAACTAACTAAGCCACACTGCTGGAGCTGCCACTACATAGCTGGAGGTACCGACCCTGTACCGCTACGGCGCGGCTCTGAACCGGACGACGGTCGTGAAACGTCCTCCTCGCTCTCACCTGTGGGGGTAGGGGTGAGCCTCTCTAGTCACTGGCTCAGTAGGGAACTCCCCCAACACTGAGCAAACCAAAAACCACAGATACAAAGCTATAAACAATATCAATAATTTATAGAACAGCTAAGCAGGATATTAAAGCTGTAAAAGTACTCACCATCTGCCGACAACGAGAAACAACTTTAATAATTAAACGGCAAACCAGTACAGGTGTACAAGCTAAAGTAGAGACTGTCAAACACGAGTCACGTAAACTGGTTCGCGACACCAGTAACTGACTCGGACAAACTAACACAGGTCTACCTCTTAGTCTCACAGCCACGGACGAAAGGTCCAGCTGCCGCTCCATGTGAAAAGGTCAAGCAACTGTGGGGACCAACTAAACACCACCACCTGCGGACCACACGGTCGCAGGCCCATGCTTGACACCTCTAGAGATCCTGGCCCGAAACACTCTAGAGTGAGGCACTGGAAAAGGACTAGCTGGGGTCCAGTACATCTACTGGTGTCCGTACCCCCAACTACGAGCGCGCTACAAGTGACTAAAGACAAACACAAGTGTCACTGTCCCACTGTCGTCTTTCCCTCAGCCGGACGTACAACTCAAACACAGGAGTGAGGGTGTCCAGGTCAAACGACACAGACCTCGACGGTACAACACAAGTACCGGGACAAAGCCCCGAGCTAACAGCCTGGCTCACAAAGAACCTGGGGCACCCAACTGGAGAGGTAACCACGGTAGGCGTCGTACTACTTGCCACGTGCACAGAACCACGTGCACGTCACACACAAACCACGTGAAACCTCAAGTAAACCACAAGTAACAACGGTCCACTACACGTGAACCCAACCGGACTCACGTAATTAACGCGCAGCAACGAAAGTAGGTAACTAACTGCATACCTTGTATGCTAAACACGAAAACTATGTGCACTCAGTGCACCTCAGGTGCCAACGCACATGCATTATCGATAAATACCATAATTAGTCATTCATGTTTATAACCAGTAGGCGGCAACATCGACTGTCGCTTACAGGAAATCGACGGCAAGGGATCTGGCCGTCTACATCCTGGCTGATGAGCTTGGCGACAAACGATGTTGACGCCAAGTTCTTCGGCCTCTAACCCTACAGAAACCCTAATCCGAATCTATGGGTTTTCCAACCGTTAGAACAACGAAAAAACATACTGTAATGATCCCTCTAACTTCCATGCACCATATTTAAACCAAAACAACATGTTTTACTGCCTAAATTTACCAAACCACCCATTAACCCCGCATGGGCAACTTAACCCGAAATGCATTAAATCTGTTGTTTCAGGTGGTTAAGTCATATTTTAATGATCCTACGGAGCTAACAGGGTTCGTCCCCTACCTCAGAACACGCTAGAACCTCCCGCAATCTCCCAATTCACGCCGAACCCTCCGCGAGTTCCCACGGGAATTGCACCACGCCACGACGTTTCCTCGCGCAATTCAGCAACGCCACGCGTTCTACGATCGTCCAACCACCCTTCGGTACCTGCTGGGAGCTGTAGGAACACTGGGGCAAGGGAGAATGAGAACAGGGTAGGAAACCTGCCCTCGGGTGACCCTATAACCTGCAGAATTCTCAGGTTGGCGTCAACCCCTCTGCCGCCAAGAACAACCGCCACCCTAAACGTCCACAGCTACTGCCGCCAAGATCATGCAGTCAACGTCCACTTACCTGGATGCCAACCAGTCAACGGCCACCCCTGGCCGCCAACTCCAACTGAACTGCAGCAGGTCCTATTTCATTTCAGGACCAAACCTGCACCTCACATGCTCAAGCCACACATCCACACCATACATTCCACACAACCAACTCACATTGGCCTCACAACGGCCTACACAACCAACACACACATGATCCGCATGGATCCGAAAAGCACGCGACGTTACACTCTGGCCTGTGCTCTCTAAAGTGAGGCACTAGAAACATGACTAGCTGGGGCCCAGTACATCTACTGGTGTTCGTACCCCCAACCACGAGTACGCTACAAGGGACCGAGTACACCCACAACACACAAGTCTCTGCCCTATTGTAGTCTTTCCCTCAGCCGGACGTACAACTCAAACAGAGGTGTGAAGGTGTCCAGGAAGACAACACAGACCTCTACAGTACACACCATACCAGGACAAACCCTGAGCACAATAAACCACAATGTGCCTAGCTCACACAGAACCTAGGGTACCCGATTGAAGAGGCATTCCAGAATAGGCGTCGGACCACCAAACTCGACGAACACACAAGCTTCGTCGATCACTTAATGTAACAACAAAATTTATATCACAATACACATATCATAACTAGCTCGTCACTGGTCACCACGTGACCTCTGAGCAACTACACACCATTATACACATGAACTACATGACCACATTATAACCTTCCCTATCATTGGTCATACCATGACCTCCATTGCGACAACAACTCACGATACACATAAATCTCATAACTATATATAACAACATATTTAACATGATTGGCATAGTCATAATCCCATCTATTAACCTTAAGTCATGCATTACTAACATTAAACACACTTAAACATCTTAAAACCACATTGAGTAGCTAGGGCTAGGTCCACAAACGACCCTCATTGCCTAAAGCATGCGATTCACACCGGCCAGAAGAATGCAACAGGGTCTACTATTACGTTAATAACGCGACAACCTGATAGACTGTGATCACAAACACACAAGAATGCGACAGAGCCCAGCGTCGCATTAAGGACGGGATGACTCGACAGGCCGTGTTCACAAAGAAGAATGTGACGGAGCCAGGGGTAGCGACCTGAACGCGACAGCCCGACCCGTCGCCTTCTCATATAGAAACCCTATATCATGGTTCTCACAAAGAAACCACCTCAAATCCTGATTTTCACACAAACCAAGCTTCTACAAACCAATTAAACAATACTAGGAACACAACCATACATCGTCATGCTTAACATGCTTCAAATCATTCAAATAATGCAAGACAAGGAAACCCCTACCAACGAGAAGAGCTTGAGGAAGGATACACGGTCGGTGTTTTCCACGCTCCGAGTAGCTTCCACGCACCAAACCCACGTCAAGACACAAGCTTCCAAGCTGAAATCATCGGAACCCGCCGCAGCAGCCCCTCCCCGGTCGAACAGAGCTTCCTACTCTGTTTGGACGGAGGGCCAAACTTATCCCAACCAAAAAAGAGAACGTGAAATAGCTGCCTATCGCCTTCAAAACGTGACAAACCGGACCGTCACCTTCCAAGAACTCGACATGCCACGAGTCAGAAAGGCGGTGCGGAGAATGCGATGCAGGAGACTGTCACGTTCAAAACGTGACACCCCACCCTGTCGCATTCACAACCAGTGAACCTGTGGGCTATTCGGGTCCGGATTTCTGACCCAAAACACCCACGCCACGCACGGGGAACCACAACCAAGGCTCTTTAGCCCCACAATGGCCATAAGCACCACACTAGAATAGTTAAACACGGATCCGCACGACCAGGACGTTACACAAGGACTTCGCTAATCGATGCATGAGCATGTTGTTCACTAATCAAAGTCTAAATAACACTAATTAGAATGATACTAAGTTTAATGTCACTAATCAGAACATTATTCCCTAATTGCAAGCATCTAAAAGTAATCGCTATGAAAATGACTTGAATAATCACAACGATGATGACTGAGACAATCGAAACATATACTTAGTCAGTAATCGAAAAGAATATAGCTATAGCAAAACATTCACTAATCAGAGTCTCATTGAAACACTAATTGTTACAGATGTTGACCAATCGATAGAATATTCATTGTAACCAGAAAGGTCTTTGTTAGTAGCATCACTAATCTTTCCATTTACTTTAACAGTAATTAGTGCATTACTTACTCACTAATCGATTCAACACTTATGTTATAATCGATGTAAACCTTCAACTGGAATCAATAGGATGCATAGATACTAATCGATATAGTATTTACACAATAGTCGATGCGACACTCAAACTATAATGGGTATAGCACTTTAACTGGAATCGATAGGATGCATAGATACTAATGGATATAGTATTTACTCAATAGTTGATGCAACATTAAAACTATAATCGATATAGTGCTTTAACTGGAATCCATACGTGAATCACTTATATGACAACCGGTGCAGAGGTTAGTCTATAATTGATGTGGACTTAAAAGTAATTTTTAGGACATGCATGAGTTTGAAAATTTCAAAATATTTACAGTGGAAATATTTAAAGTGATAAAAGGACATTTTTTCCTTGCTAATAGACTTACGAAAAAATTAAATATTAAGCACATATTTTCAGAATTTTTGTTATCACCAAAATCTAAAAATAATTAGAGATGAGAAGTTCATTACGAGGGGCATATCATGATCGAGATCAGGATATCTGGAACACCCGCATTGAGGCTCCCAGCTTTCATAGTTCTTTGGAATAGCAAGATTATCTTGACTGGGAGGCCAAGATGTATCGCCACTTTGATTGGATGGGAATGTCTGACCCTCGACAAGCTTTCTTCGCCAAGACCATGTTGAGGGGTCGAGCTCTGACTTTTTGGACAAATTTGGAGGATCGCCTAGCACAAAGATATGAGGAGTCGATTGATACTTGGGATGAAATGAAGGCCATGCTCCAAGAGAAGTATGTCTATGTGACATATCGACATCACTTGATTGATAGGTGACAGAACATCTCTCAAGACTCCCGAACTACGTCCGAATATATCAATGAGTTTGATGATCCCTTGCTAAGATGTGGATCCTCCAAGGAGGGTGTGTTGACCCTTTCTCGAGTCCTGAGAGGACTTCAATAGGTTTATCAGCAGGAGTTGTTCCGCCAGCACGTGACCACATGCCTATCAGGTGGTGCAAGAAATGGAGTAGTTCAAGCTGGAGAGGGACACACCCCCTCGAGTTAGGCACACTTATCAACGTCCCATAGACCAGTGCGCTGCCCCTGGACCATCCCAGAAAGTTCCTACCTTCTGGGTTCCCAAAGGGTAATGCCAAAGGGAGACTGACCCAGCTTTGCCTCCTCCTCCAACTAGTTCCCTTCTTGGACCACCACCAGTCAGGTGGGAAGATCAAGGAAAGGCGTTCATGAAAGATGTTGCTCCTCAAGTAGGTACTTCCCGCATCTGTTATTTTCGTTGCCAAGGGATAGAACACTATGCTATCTCTTGCCCCAAGATAGCCCTAGCCATGAAGAATGGCGACCCTGTGGACTTTCCACAACCCCTTGTAGATGTGAGTTATGAGGCAGGCGATGATTTGCGGATGAGTTTCACTTGGAAGAAGAAGCTTTTGATATCATTCACGCCATGAGCATTGAAGAAGCGTCTAAAGGAAAAAAAATTGGGTGGTCCGGTGCGTCTTGGTCTAGCCAAAGGTGTAGCGACCCTAGATACTTATGCCCAATAAGGCTCCATATCCAAGTCCGCCTCCTGCGATCAGACCGAAGTCTCGCAAAGGATAGCTCACACAGGTGTCCAGTAAGAATATAAAAGACAACCACCATAGCATAACATGCAAAAAAGTACATGCATTTATACTCAATTACCACAAATTACATTGTCCCAATACATCATTATATGTCCAAGAGAAAAGTACAACTACCTGGGGCATACCCCGAGGGAGCAAAGCTCATACAACTACAACTCAACTACTGGTGGTACATGTCTGCCACGACACTGCTGCAAGTCAAACCAACGGCTAACACCTAAAAAGAACTATAAGGGAGTGAGCCTCAAAAAGTCACAGGCTCAGCAAGAACCTCCCAAAAACAACAACAAACTAGTAATTGGAAGAAGGAACCAAATCCTCAACCCCTAAGGGTCTCACTGGCAACACTACCAACAAACTACAACACACTTGCGTTAAACACAAATAAACTGCATTAAACTATAAAAACACTAGCTAACATAATTCACAAAAATAAAGGAAACAACAGGACTAGTGTAGAGATACCAGTCCACCACCACAGCTGAAACTGACTAACCGCGAACCACGCAAGACAACTACCTATGAAGGGTCAGACTGACAGCAAGAAGTCAGTCCACCACACAACCCATGGTAACCAGCAAGACGGAGGACTACCAACAAAAGGGTAACAACACAACAAGTGGAAGGTCACACGACACATGACCTCCACAGAGCACCAGTCCACCTTAACACTTGAAAAGGCTACCACACAATGTGCTACAACAACCAACTACCCACCCAGGGCACAGGTACCTAAAACCACAAGGTACCATGACTGAATCACAACTAGAGAGTCAACACTCACAACCACAACCACTAGAAAGCTCGAGTTGAAAGGAATGATGCCACCACGCGGGAACATACTACTAGTTCATGACGCCAGTATCAAACCCGGAAAACACAACACAAGAACTACCTCTCAGTCTTTCTGTCTAGGATGAAAGGTCCAACTACCGCTCCACAACCGCAACACAGTAAAGCCAAAGAAAAGTGGAGAGTAACCAACACCACACCTACAGACCACACAACTACAGGCCCTTGCCTGGCACCTTTAGAGACTCTGACCTGAGCTCTCTAAAGTGAGGCACTGAAAACAAAAGACTAGTTGGGGTCCAATATGTCTACTGGTGTCCGTACCCCCAACCATAAGCGCACTACAAGCCACCAAACACAAACCATAACTCACAAGTCGTTGTCCCACTGTCGTCTTTCCCTCAGTAGACGTATAATTCAAACACAAGAGTGAGAGTGTCCAGGAAGATGACATAGACCTATATGGTACACACAGTATCAGGACACGCCCCAAGCACAATGTGCCTGGCTCATAATGAACCTAGGGTTCCCAACTAAAGAGGCATTTCGGAATAGGCGCCAGACCACCAAACTAGGCAAACACACAAGCCACGCCGAATACTAAATAGACTCATAAGACTTGTACTCATAAACCACAATATACACTTGCTTGTCATTGGTCAACATATGACCTCCATAGCAGTGACACACTTGAACCACACATAACAACCACTTAACCTTAATAACATACCTAACATGATTAACATAATTAACATAACTCACTAATTAATCACAAACCAATCCTTTAACCTAAACATGCTTTACTAACAATAACCAACTTAAACACCTTACACCACGCTAGAACACCAGGGCTAGGTCAACACATGACCCTCACTGCCCAACCTCCTCAGCACAACACAAACCTCGGAAGCTAAAATGAGATGGACACAAACATCGCCTTTCAAATCGCGATGGCCCCACCAATAGCGTCAATAAATTGACTGCGACAGGGCCCAAGGTCATGACATGAACACGGCAGCCCAACACGTCGCCTTCATAATAGGCCACCAGTCAAAGCTTATGAATGTGATGGACCATATTGTCGCCTTCATGACAATCGGTACAACACTGACAGTTAGAGTGCAAATTGTGACGGACCACATTGTTGTGTTTACACCAATCACTACACACCAATCGAAACATCAGAAACACGACGACCCATAACGTCACCTTCAAGCCAATCAGGTGCATGAACGCGATGGACCCAAGCGATGTCTTCATACCAATCGATACGCACACATCAATCGGAAGAGAAACATGATGATCAAGCTCGTCACGTTCTCAACAAAACGTGATGGCTCGATCTGTCGCCTTCTCAGGTAGACGGCCGAACCCCCATTTTTTCCCAGAAAACCATTCCACAGACCACTTAAACTGTCATTTCATTCATTAAAACATAAGATATACTATCATACACTACCATAGCATAATTTTTCTAAACTCCAAAACATTTAAATCAAATGAAAACACAAAGGAAGTCTCCCTACCATTACGAAGAATCCCACATCTCCAGCATATCCACGCTCCGAACACCCTCCTCGCATGGACTCCACGTCGGACCAGCCACCTGGAAGTCGAAATTGCCAGAAAAGTAGAAAAAACTTCTCCCCACGGCTAGACAGAACCACCTCTGCTCTTTCTGGCCCAAACTAGAGCATTAAATGCCACGGTCAAAATTACGATGTAGGTAGACGTCACGTTTAAAACACCTTAAACGCGACCACCCACATTGTCTCCAATCGGAACACAAAGCACCATGCGTCACAAAGGCGGTTCCAAGAACATGATGCAGGCACCGGTCGCGTCATTAATCGCAACGTACCAACCCAACACATTCAACAACAACACTCACGATCGATTCGGCGATCGATACGAAGAACGTGATGTGTGAAGCCGTCGCATTCAAAACGCGATGACCTACCCCGTCACCTTCTTCAACAAGAAACATGTGGCTATTTGGTCTCAAACATCTGGCTCACAACACCCACACCACGCACGGTAACCTCAACCAAGGCTCAATGACCACACATTGGCCAAGAGCACCACACCAGAACCACTAAACCCGGATCCAAACGACCACTATGCTATGAAAGGAGAATGATGATTGGCACTACACATCAATCTTTCAGACTTATTGCCATCTAGGAGGCAAGGTTTGTCAAGTCATCGTTGACAACGGGAGTTTTATAAATGCCATCTCTTCCAACATGGTCACTCATCTGGGTTTAGAGATAGTGGATCATCCCCGCCCTTATCATGTGTTGTGGGTTGACACAACCTCCATTCCTGTACATCTGAGATGCCTCGTACCCATTCATCTCCACTCATATGAGGCTCAGATCTAGTGTGATGTTTTACCGATGGAGGTTAGTAGCATCATTTTGGGGAGGTCGTGGATCTTTGATGTGGATGCGACACTCTATGGTCTCTTCAACACGTGTCTTCAAGCATGGCAGACATTGTATCACCATACAATTGTCACGCCCATGAAGCTCTCCCTCTCAAGACCACCCTCCACCCAGCACCATGGCTAGCCCTACTACTCCTCAATATAACAAGCCCACCCATCTCCCAACACCTCATTCTAGTAAGACACCAGCTTCTCGTGCCCTGGAGGTGAGCACCCCTGTTGTTGCTACCTTACACATAATCATCGCCAGGGAGTTTGAACAAGAGGTAGAGACCAACGATGTGTTTTCCCTACTGTTGCAAATTAACGTCAATTAGTCTAATGAAGGGACATCTAATGGACAATCTATGGAAGTCACCATTTTTCTACAAGAATTTGCATATGTGTTTCTTAAGGACCTGTCGGAAGGTTTACCCCCAATGCGCGACATTCAACATGCCATTGATTTGAACTCGGGGTCCTCGCTTCCTGACCTAACAAATTACCACCTAAATGTAGCAAAGCCTATTGAGTTCCAAAGGCATGTCGAAGCTCTTCTGAAGCATGACTATATTCATGTCAACACGAGCTCGTGTGTTGTGCCTGCACTCCTAGCTCCAAAGAAGGATGGCACCGGGGGAATGTGCGTTGACAGCCGCACAATGAACTGCATTACTGTGAAGTATTGTTTCCATATTGTAACGCTCCGACGCAGAATATCGGAGCGGGATTACAGTTATTAAATAGTACAGAGCGGAAAATAAATACAAACCATTGCACAAATGGAATAATAGTAAGTGAACTCCAATTTCATTAATAATCCACTAAACTTCATCACAATTACAAATATTTCATCAACTTCATAATCTAACTATCGTATCAGAGCCAAAACTAGGGCCCAGAGTTCTTTATTGAAAAACCAAACTAATACATCAAAACTATCTAACTCAATCTATGCTAACTATCTATTAAAGCAAATGGTTGTTGAACGGGGTCACTCCTGAGCATCGTCCTTAGTCCCAGTTTCATGAGTGTGGTCGTCATCAGACTCACCTGAAACACATTAAATAAAACGCAGGATGAGCGAATAACGCCCAGTAGGACTTAATATCTCATGAACACAAGCATGGTTTAAATAATTAATGTCTTAATGGCCGGTTAACTAGAGAGAATAGTCATGTAGAATAAGTAACGATAACGAGAGAACAATAGCATCTGGCACAGGAAAAATAACTCAACGAGAATGATAATAGAATGGCCATGTAACGATAAATCATGTAAATTGCACAACGTGCTCTAGTAACGATAACAAGTGTATTGGTATGGATAGCACTTTGATTGTCATAGATTAATCTTGATAGTATGCTGGCACTGGATGCATGCCGTAACACATCCTTGATCATTTTAACTGCCATGGGCACTAGCACTTTTTGGGCGCTCCTCACAAGACCAGATCGGGCCCCATTGCGCTGGCATTAGTCATTTCATTATCATAGACAATCACAAGAATGGCCAAAAGAGTACCAAGAAGAGATAAGAGAGTACTAGACGAACTAGATGAGAGAGTAGAGTGAACGTGAATAGATAAGAGAATATAGAGAGCAGATGAGATAGGGGTATTATCGTAAAATCATGTTAAACATCGATAGTAACGGTTGCACGTCACACCATTGCGGCCGGCAGTCTGGTAGAAGTCACATCCACCCCATTAGCCGTGCTGTGTACACGAGTCAGGTGGTCCGGCGTGATCACAAGATAAGGAGTGAATATACTAAGGCCATAGATCGTACTGACCCCTAAGGTGTAACGGGTTTTAGGGTACAACTATCTCCTCGGCAATGGACGTATGCCAAAGCCAAGAAGACTTATGGAGGTCTTGACAAGGAGTCCCTAGCCCAGTCGAGAGTATTCCCGATGGAGAGGTGGTCCAAGTCAAGAGAAGGTGTGTAGGAAACGGGTCCGTCGTGCCTCGAGTGCTCGAAGGCAGAGGGAAAATGTTAACGGTATACAAAATGCACGTGTAAACGAAAACAAGTATATAATTAATTAGGTAAATTTAGTCATTGATTTTGCTAATTTACCAGATATATTATTGCATAAATTATGAGTGTCAAATGGAAATTAATAAGGTTAAGTGTGTGTAAGTGTAAAGAAATCATGAGATGAAGATAAATCATGCAAATTGCCTTTTAATAATTAAATTTATATCATTATTACCATTTATTAATTAACCAAGTCGAATTAACTATAACATTGTTTATTCATGGCTAATTAAGGGGTGAAAAGCATAAACAGTAGGGGCATATGCGCAATTCTTAGTTCTGGTAGAATTCTTGAAAACGCGGTGGACCTACCCGTCGCGATTCAGATCGCGGCGGAGTGGCCGGGCGCGTCAGGGGGACCGACCGGTCAGGCCTGGTCCCAGTTGGTAATCACGGCAGCTTATGCCGCCGCCGCTTCTTGACGCGACGCCATAGCCCGGCGCGACCCCGTTGATATCGCAGCGGGTCGCGCCGACGCGATATTAGGTTGGGTCTCCCCTTTTCCCCTTTTTCCAGGGTGCATCCTCTTCGATACATGGTCATTATAAATCCCATATAAAATCTCACAGTGATCCAAAAAGCATGAAACTAGTGTTAAACGAAAATAGACTCACAGATCTATCAACATGCACGATTAATTTGAAAATAGACAAGGTTTAGGCATGTTGTGATCAAGTGACACCTAAAACTCTTCTCTTCTCCTAGCCTCCTACTAAGAAATATTCTTTGTTACTTAGATTAAATATTTAGGCTGACCTGTTGTGGGATTATTCTAATTTCGTAAGCAGCCGGCGGACACCGTAACCTTCGTGTACCGATTCGGACACGTCGGTGCGCCGGGACTCTCCGCATGGCCGGCACCCGCTCACCATAAGAAATATTTTGTTACTTAGATTAAAAAAACTAATTAAGAATTTATATATATATATATATATTAATCTTTGATAGAACTGTAATTTATTATAGTAAATATTATCCTCTTTTCAATATATGTTAAGTCAAGTTATAATAAAGAACTCTTATGTTATAGTCAGAAATTATTAATTAATTTTCTCTAAAACAATTACCGAGCAATATTTGCTACATCGATAACAAATATTATTCGATCTCCAATTTGACTCTTTTGCGAGTCGAATCTCACATCTCATTAATATATGTGTAGAGGTATTCTTTAGTCCCATATTGAAAGATAGTGAGAACAAGTGTGTGCTTATGAGCAAGAGTCTCACCTCTTCTCCCAAGAGGGCCCTTTTAAAGGATAAAACCCCAAGCATAGAGACAATACCTCTTGGGAGGCACACTTAAATCACGTCTCTTCAATGTGAGATCCGATACGAATAGAAATATTTTATCAAAATATAAATGTCACTTAATTTTAGACACAAATAAATAGAGTCCTTAACACCTAAAACTCTTCTCTTCTCCTTTGACTCCAAAAATTCCATATTTATCTCCTATTTTCCTTCATTTATCCACCAAATGGGGTTGGGAAGAGAGCTAATCTCGTGGCCAAAGGGTTTGGATAGGCTAAGGGCTCTTATTTTAAATAAATACAAGTTATATAGTATTTATCCTAGCCTCCTACTATTTACTAATTAATTAAATCCGAAATAAGGATATTAAATTCCCATCCCATGATGGGCTCCACTATATTAGGCCTATTATTTTGTAATTAAGCCACTTACACAACTTGTCATGCCCCGACGTGGAATATCGAAACGCGAGGCAGTTGGAAGTAAACGGGTATAGAGCGAGGACTAGACATCAAACCATTGAACAAGAATAAATACTAAAACAAATTCATTCATTAATAATCTTCCAAATGTCTAGTTACAACCACTAATATCAGAGCCAATCTATTGGGCCCAATTACATTGAAATAAAGCAAAGGACTAAACTAGGACTCAATCATAGTACTAGGACACTAGGGCACTCATGACGTCACTCCTAGTCGTTCCCGTCCTCTTGAGTGTATAGTTCATTCTCGGTCTCACCCTAGAACACAACGAAAAATAACGCAGGGTGAGCGAGAACGCCCAGTAGGACTTAAATCTCAATAGTCAAGCAGGTTTTAAATGATTAATGTGTTAAAAGACAGAGTAACTAATGATAGAGCAAGAGAGTCAAGTAAAAGATAGCAGGATAGCATGTGAACGAAATAGCACAACATTCCAATTATAGCACGAACGTCAATTATAGCACGAATAGTAAGATGGTCATAGCACAATAGCACAAAGTATAGCAATAGCACAACTAGTATAGCATAGCACTCTTGTTGTCAACAGACAACGAGAGAATATAGCACTTTTGATTATCATTAGATTAATCTAGATCGTATGGCACTTGGATGTAATGCCGACATCCTGATCATTTAACTCCCATGGGCAAATGGCACTTTCGAGCACTCTCCCCAGGACCAGATCGGGCCCCATTGCGTTGGCATTGGTTATATTGTTTATCTTTAGACAATCAGTCAATGGCCCATACAGAGTACCAAGAATTAGATGTGAATAGACGAGATAGGAGAGTGAATGTGAATAGATGAGCTAGGAGAGTATAGACGAGAGCTAGTGGACATTGCACGTAACATGTCGAGTAAATAGGCGATAGTAACAGTTGCACAACACGCGCACTCAGTGTTGGCAGTCAGGTGGAATTCACGATCCTACCACTAGCCATGTTAAGCACGGGTGCAAAGGTCCGGCGTGATTCAAGATAAGAGCGAGCTTCTAATAGCCGTTTGGATCATATCGATCCCTCAAGAGGTATCATAGGTGTTAGGGTACAACCGGCTCGTCGACCATGTGGGAACCCATGGACAGAGGAGACTTACGGAGGTCTTTAACAAGACTCACTAGTCCGGCAGAAGGAATATCCGACGGAGAGTTCATCCAAGTCAAGAGAGTGTGTTTATATAGAAACAAGTGCTCGATGTTCTAGAGGAGTTCTAGAACAGTGGAGCGTCAAGATAGGTGTTCCAAAACATCGCGGGAAAACGTACACAAGTAGAAATTAAGCATGAGGCAATTTAATTACATAAATTACCTGATATATTATGTAACATGTTCACGCCAATTAGGCCATATTTGGATGGTTTCAAAGTGCATGCATGTGACATAAAATCATAGATGGAAATTAGTCGTGTGTATGTATTTTAAATCACATAGAAATGTTCAATGTATATTAAGTGAAATTACTGCGGGTATAACTGGGATGACAGGGTATAAGCACAATAGACAATTAGAGCATTCCAAATCAGGGGTTTTTCTGCAAAATCCTGTGTACGCGACGCAGCCCAGTAAGGCTCGCGACGGGTACAGGGTAGATCGCGATAGGTGTTTAGATGGATCGCGACGGGTCGGTCATGACAGGTAGTCAGAACGCGACAGGGGCATGTATGGGTCGCTACGAGTCGGTCAAGCCAGGCACAGCGATCGCGACGGCGATGCCTGTCGCGTTCAGGACGTGACTGGTAGACTGTCACAACCAGACCACTGAATGCGGCCTATCGGGCCATCGCGTTCTGGTGGTCTGTGCCCGAGTCCGACAGGAAGCAGACATATCTTGGATTGCGGTCCAAGAGTTTTCCTTCTTGACACAGAGGGATTCAAAAATATATAACTAATTGTACAAGTGATAAAAAATCATGAAACAAGTTGCAAATGAATCCAGACATGCAATAGTATTCCCAGTAATTAGGAATTGGTAAATAGTCATGGTTTCGACATGGTTTAATCAGATCAAACATGGAGGATAGAATACTGGAAACAGTTGAGATGCAAGATTTAATTCACAAGACATGGTGGATGGAATTCAGGACTTTCAGGGGCTAAAGAACCTAACATCCGTCAGTCCTTACAGTAAAAATCTCATGGCATGAGGACGAGTATACATGAAGATATGAATTTAAGAAGAGGGTTCGGGGTCATGAAGTTCACCGAACTTTGAAAATTTAGAACTAGAGATTTCCTTAATGGAAAAATATGAAACCAAAAGGCTTTTCTTCCTGACAGACGAGACATCCTACAGAAATTTTTTTAAGGTTTATGCTCGTGAGAATGCCTACCTTTGGTGAATTTTCTCTCATAGGGAAAGAACGTGAAGAACTCGGAGAAGAACATAAGAGCTCCTCCTTCTCCACAATTTCTCCTCCTCTTGGCCTCTCCTCCTGGTCCAGCAACCTCTTGGCACGAGCTAGGGCCGGCCATGAGGGTTTTAGGAGGGTATTTAAGCTTTTCCCCATTCCATTTCCTATTATGACTCTAATTCCT
This sequence comes from Colocasia esculenta, assembly GCA_014218235.1. Taxonomy (NCBI): domain Eukaryota; kingdom Viridiplantae; phylum Streptophyta; class Magnoliopsida; order Alismatales; family Araceae; genus Colocasia; species Colocasia esculenta. The sequence goes on along the minus strand of CM024755.1, from coordinate 60,388,548 downwards.
CTTTATTACGAATTTTCCTAATTTCTTCTCCCCTTTTTAAGCAAGAGATCTCCTAATTGGGTTGGGAGAGAGCCAGATTCGTGGCCAATCAATCAGGGTATGTTTTAGGATTCCAAGTCTTACTCAAATTAGCTATTTAATGCATTAAATACACCTTTTCTAATTAAGTAATAATTTAGTTACGAAATTAGGGAATTTTTCTATTATTCCCCATCTTATAATCCCAAATTTGACCCACTAATTTCCAATGGGTCAATATAGCAAAGCCCATTGCTCTCTTTCTTTTAATGGGTTTTGTTTAATTCTATCTTATTTGATTTCCTAGTTGATTTAATACATCTTCCTTTTATTTGATTTTCTAATTAAATAATTTAAATTTTTTATTTTCTCAAAATTTTAGGGTTGCTACATCCTCCCCCTCTTAAAAAGAATTTAGTTCCCAAATTCATATGATCATTCGGGAGAGAATGTCTTACCGAAAAGATCGGGGTAGTTCCGTCTGATGATTCCTTCCGGTTCCCATGTGGCTTCCTCCACTCCTTGATTATTCCATAGGACTTTAACCACATGGATGGTACAATTTCTGAGTTGTTGTACCTTCTGTTCCAGTATCTTGACAGGCTTCTCTTCGTATGTCATGTCTCTGTTCAGTTCCAACTTCTCATGGCGAATGACATGCGTGGGATCGTACACATATTTCCTAAGCATGGAAACATGAAACACATCGTGTACACATTCCAGATCCTGTGGTAACGCCAGCCGGTATGCTACCTCGCCAACCCTTTCGAGTACTTCAAAAGGACCGATGAATCTAGGGCTGAGTTTACCCTTTACACCGAATCTTTGAATGCCACGAGTAGGTGACACTTTTAGAAAAACATGATCACCCACTTGAAATTCCAGATCTCGCCTTCTTTTGTCGGCGTAGCTCTTTTGTCTGGACTGAGCAATCTTGAGTCGGTCTATGATTACCTGAATGTCTCTTGTCATCTTCTGCACCATGTCTGGGCCTAGCCATTGTTGTTCTCCAACCTCATTCCAGCATGCAGGAGATCTACAGTTTCTTCCATAGAGTGCTTCAAACGGTGCCATCTTAATACTCGCCTGGTAACTGTTGTTATAGGCGAACTCAATTAGGAGTAGGTGCTCATTCCAATATCCTTGGATGTCTATAGTGCAGGCTCTCAACATGTCTTCAACAATTTGGTTGGTTCTTTCTGTTTGCTCATCAGTTTGTGGATGAAATACAGTACTAAAGTTGAGTTTAGTACCTAGCGCACCTTGTAGTCCTTTCCAAAAATGAGATGTAAATCTCGGATCTCAATCTGAAACAATAGATGATGGAATGTCATGTAGTCTTACAATCTCCTTGATATATAAGGCAGCTAGTACCTCCACTGACCACTTACTTTTTATGGCAAGGTAAGTGGGAAGATTTGGTTAGCCGGTCAACAATGACCCATATTGCATCGAGTCCACCACGAGTCTTGGGTAACCCCATGATGAAATCCATGCCAATGCTTTCCCATTTCCATTCCGGAATATCTAGCGGTCTGAGTACACCAGCAGAGCACAGGTGTTCAGCGTTTACTTGTTGGCAAGTAAGGTAGTGAGCGGCATGTTCAGCTACCTCTCTTTTCATGTTCGGCCACCAAAATGTTCTTTTCATATCTTGATACATTTTGATACCTCCTGGATGAATAGTATACTTTGTCTTGTGAGCTTCATCCATTAGTCTTCTCTTTAGTTCTTCATTGTCGGGAACACATGTCCTTCCTTGAAAAACAAGCCTTCCATCTTCAGTCATTGCAAAGTTCAGTCTTTCAGTTAGAGTTTCTTTGACGTGAACTAAGAATGGATCATCGTCTTGTTAAGCTTTGATCTCCTCTAGCAGATCAGATTGAATCTTGATAGTGGCAACCAAGACTCGATCATCTCTATTTTCAATATTTAAGTCTAACCTTGCGAATTGTTCTAGTAGTTGCATCTCGCCAAGGACTACACTTGAGACAGACGCCATTGGCTTTCTACTAAGAGCATCAGCCACGACATTTCCCTTGCCTGGATCGTATTGGATGTTGAAGTTGAAATCTTTCAGATATTCTAGCCATCTTCTTTCTCCCATGTTGAGTTCTTTCTGGGAGAAAAAGTACTTCAGACTTTTATGGTCTAAGTAGACAATGAACTTCTCTCCATACAAGTAGTGTATCCAGATCTTTAGGGCGAAGACCACGGCTGCCAACACCAGATCATGCACAAGATAGTTGACTTCATGTGTCTTCAGCTTGAAGAATAGGCAATGACCTTCCCCTTTTGCATTAGTACACAACCTACCCCGATTCCTGAGGCATCGGTGTAGACAGAGAACCCTTCTCCCTCTATTGGTAGATCAAGAACAGGTGCTGAGGTAAGGCAGTCTTTGAGAGTTTAGAAACTTTTCTCACACGCTTTACTCCAGGAGTATGGATTCTCCTTTCATGTCAGATGCGTGAGAGGAACGACTGTCACGCCCCGACGCAGAATATCAGAGCGCGAAGGCAGTTGCAAGAAAAGGTATAGAGCGTATAGTAGACATCAAACCATTGTACATTGAATAATACTAAAGCAAATCTTTCTCATTAATAATTTTCCAAATGTCTAGTTACAACCACTAATATCAGAGCCATTCTATAGGGCCCAATTACATTGCAATAAAAGGAAATAACTAACTACAACTCTAAGATAACATAATGACTCGAGGGTACTCCTGGCTTCACTCTTGGTCATTCCCTTCCTCGTGAGTGTATATGTCATCCTCGATCTCACCTGAGAACACAACATCAAATAACGTAGGGTGAGCGATAATGCCCAGTAGGACTTAAATCTCAGGCTCAAGCAGGCTTTAAATAATTAACACATTTAATGGCAGAGTATCTAAAGATAGCAGGTACAAGAGAGTCGAAATGTAGTAAGAGATAGCGCAACAGGTAATAGCACGAGATCGAGTATAGTTTCCAAAAATAGCACAAGTATCGAGTATAGAACGAATAGCAGGATGGCCAACTAGCACAAGTATAATAATAGCACGATGAGTATAGCACTTGTTTGTCATTCTAGACATCGAGAGAGTATAGCACGTTTTGTGTTTTGATTGTCATATAGATAGTCGAGATAGATAGCACTTGAGTGTAATGCCAAACACTCTGATCATTTAACTCCCATGAGCACTAGCACTTTCGGGCGCACATCCCAGGACCAGATCGGGCCCTTTATATATTGCCAGGCATTGGTTATATTGTTTATCGTTAGACAATCAGTCAATGGCCAATATAGAGTACCAAGAAGTAGATGAGAGCACTAGATGAATAGACGAGATAGTAGAGTGAACGTGAATAGATGAGTGAATAGAGTATAGATGAGAGCTAATGGACATTACACGTAATGCGACGAGTAAACCGGCAATAGTAACAGTTGCACAACACGCGCACGTCGTATTGGCAGTCAAGTGGAACTCACGACCCTACCACTGGCCATGTTAAGCACAGGTCCAGAGGTCCGGCGTGATTCAAGGTAAGAGCGAACTTCTAATAGCCATTTGGATCATATAGATCCCTAAAGATGTAATGGGTGCTAGGGTACAACCGGCTCGTCGACCATGTGGGAATCCATGATCAGAGGAGACTTACGGAGGCCTTGTGCAAGAGTTCACTAGTCCGGCGAAAGGAATATCCGATGGATAGTTCACCACAAGCCAAGTAAAGTGTGTATATAAGAACGATGCTCGGCGTTCTAGAGGATTTCAAGAACAGTGGAGCGTCGATATCGGTATATAAACATTGCAAGAAACGAATACAAGTCCTTTAAAATAGGGCAATTTATATACTTTATTGCAATAAATTTCCAGATACATTATGAGATATTTTGTGCCAGATTTCAGTCATATATGGATGGTTCATGTGTGTGCATGTGTAAGAGAGATCATAGATAGAAAAGAAGTCGTGAATATGTATTTTAAATCATTCAATGTAGCTCCATTTTTAAAACAAGTTTTTACTAGGGGTATAACTGTAAAAAGAACATAAGAGCTCCTCCTTCTCCACGATTTCTCCTCCTCTTGGCCTCTCCTCCTGGTCCAGCAACCTCTTGGCACGAGCTAGGGCCGGCCATGAGGGTTTTAGGAGGGTATTTAAGCTTTTCCCCATTCCATTTCCTATTATCACTCTAATTCCCCTTTATTACGAATTTCCCTAATTTCTTCTCCCCTTTTTAAGCAAGAGATCTCCTAATTGGGTTGGAAGAGAGCAAAATTCGTGGCCAATCAATCAGGGTAGGTTTTAGGATTCCAAGTCTTACTCAAATTAGCTATTTAATGTATTAAATACACCTTTTCTAATTAAGTAATAATTTAGTTACGAAATTATGGTATTTTCCTATTATTCCCCATCTTATCATCCCAATTTTGACCCACTAATTTCCAATGGGTCAATATAGCAAAGCCCATTACTTTCTTTCTTTTAATGGGTTTTGTTTAATTCTCTCTTATTTGATTTCCTAGTTGATTTAATACATCTTCTTTTTATTTGATTTTCTAATTAAATAATATAAATATTTTATTTTTTTATTTTCCCAAAAATTTAGGTTTGCTACACAACCCATTAGGGTTTTAACTTATTGGGCTTGCTTAATTCCCTTTTTATTTTACTATTTCTCATTTATTCTAATTAAATCTACTTACCTCATTCATTTAAAATAAAAATTTTATTTTATTTGGGTTTTAAAAATAAGGGTGCTACATCCTCCCCCTCTTAAAAGAATTTGGTCCCCAAATTCATATGATCGTAAGAGGAAGAATGACTTACTAAATAACTTCGGATGATTTCGTCGCATTAATGCTTCGGGCTCCCACGTAGCCTCTTCAACTTCGTGGTTTCTCCAGAATATCTTGACCACAGATATGGGTCGGTTCCAAAGCTGTTGAATTTTCTTGTCCAAAATCTTCATCGGCTTCTCTTCATAGGTCATATCTCTGTTTAGACTGATGTCGTCATAGCTGATTACATGTGACGGGTCATACACGTACTTACTCAGCATAGACACATGGAATACGTTATGCACTGTGGAAAACTGGGGAGGTAGAGCCAGCCGGTACACTACCTCGCCAACTCGCTCCAACACTTCAAATTGACCTATGAATCTTGGTCTCAACTTGCCTTTCATCCTAAACCTTTGAAATCCTCTGGTCGGGGATACTTTCAGCATTACATGATCTCCAATTTGAAATTCTAAATCTCTTCTTCTTTTGTCTGCATAGCTCTTCTGCCTAGACTGAGCTATCTTAATCCTATCTCTGATAATCTGTATATCTCTGCTAGTGCTCTGCACCATGTCTGGTCCCAGCCATTACTTTTCTCCTACCTCGTTCCAGTGCATAGGTGATCTGCAACTTCTGCCATATAGTGCTTTAAAAGGTGTCATTTTAATGTTGGCCTGATAACTGTTGTTATAAGCAAATTCAATTAGGGACATCTGATCATTCCAATAACCTTCAAAATCTATAGTGCATGCACGTAACATATCTTCCAGAATCTGATTTGTCCTTTCTGTCTGTCCATCCGTCTGTGGGTGGAAAGCAGTGCTAAAATTGAGTTTAGTACCCAACGCTGTCTGAAGTCCCTTCCAGAATCTAGAAGTGAATCTGGGATCACGTTCTGAGACAATGGATACTGGGACTCCATGCAATCTTGCTATCTTCTTTACATACAATGCTGCTAACACATCCACACTCCAGGTGCTCTTAATGGCAAGGAAATGTGCGGACTTAGTCAAATGGTCCACAATGACCCACATAGCATCGAGTCCACCACGAGTTCGGAGTAAACCCATGATGAAATCCATGCCAATGCTTTCCCATTTCCACTTGGGTATGTCCAGGGGTCTAAGTACACCTGCAGGATGACGATGCTCGGCTTTCACTTGTTGACAAGTGAGGCAGTGTGCAGCATGCTCAGCCACCTCACGCTCCATGTTTGGCCACCAAAATGATGTTTTCATGTCTTAGTACATCTTGGTTGCGCCTGGATGTATTGTATACCCAGTTTTATGGGCTTCATCCATCAGTTTCCTTTTCAACACTTCATTGTCAGGCACACAAGTCCTGGATTAGAATAATATCCTTCCATCTTCAGCGATGGAGAAGTCTGGCTTGTCAGCTATAGTCTCCTTTACTCGGATTAGAAATGGATCATTAACATGTTGCTCTCTGATCTCTACAAAGATGTCAGGTTGAGCTTTAAGATTAGCCACTAACGTCTTATCACTTCTCTTCTCAATATTCAGATCTAGACTGGCAAATTATTCTAATAATTGCATCTCGCCCATGACTAGATAGGATAAAGAAGCTACCGGCTTCCTACTAAGTGCATCAGCTACTGCATTACCTTTACCTGGGTGGTATTGAATATTGAAATCAAAGTCTTTCAAGTACTCCAGCCATCTTCGTTGTCGCATATTAAGATCCTTCTGAGAAAATAAGTATTTTAAACTCTTGTGGTCGGAGTAGATAATAAATTGCTCCCTGTATAGGTAATGCCTCCAGATCTTGAGTGCAAATACCATAGCGGCTAGCTCTAAGTCATGGATAGGATAATTGACTTCATGTGGCTTCAACTGCCTTGAAGAATAAGCTATCACCTTTTCATTCTGCATTAACACACAGCCTAGATCGATACCAAATGCATTAGTGTAGACTGAAAAATCCTTCGCCCTCGACTGGCAACACAAGGACAGGTGCAGTAGTCAACAATTGCTTTAGTGTCTGGAAGCTCTTCTCACATTCCTTGCTCCAGACATAAGGGTTCTCTTTCCGCGTAAGTCGCGTAAGAGGTACAACTATTTTGGAGAAGTCTTTTATAAACCGTCTGTAATATCCAGCCAGTCCAAGAAAGCTTCTGATCTCTGTGACATTTGTCGGCTTTTCCCAGTTGAGTACAGCTTCTAACTTGAAAGGATCGACAGCGATACCATTCTTGGAAATAACATGGCCTAGGAATGACACCTCCTTGAGCCAAAATTCACACTTGTTCAATTTGGCGTAGAGTCGGTTGTCCCGCAAGATTTGCAGAGCGATCCTCAGATGCTCATCATGTTCTTCCTTGGTTTTGGAGTATATGAGAATATCATCAATAAAGACCATGAAGAACTTGTCGAGGTAGGGCCGATAGATGCTTTTCATCAGTTGCATAAAAGCTGTAGGAGCATTGGTTAGTCCAAAAGGCATGACTATAAATTCATAATGATCGTACCTACTCCTGAAAGCCGTCTTGTAAATATCTACATCTTTAATCCTCATCTGATGATATCCCGATCTAAGATCAATCTTAAAAAAATACTTTGCTCCTGATATTTGATCAAATAATTCATTGACACGAGACAAAGGATACTTGTTCTTGATAGTGAGATAGTTCAATTGCCTGTAATCGATGCATAACCTCATGGATCCATCCTTCTTCTTGACGAACAACACTAGTGCTCCCCAAGGAGAAGTACTCGGCTTAATAAAACCTTTTTCCAATAATTCCATCAATTGATCTTTCAATTCTTTCAATTCAGCTGGGGACATCCTGTAGGGTTGCCGTGAAATCAGTGCAGCTCAAGGTACAAGATCAATTGAGAAATTCACATCTCTCTCGGGTGGAATGCCTGGTAGCTCATCGGGATATTCTTGTGCTATATGAATGTCTGATATTTTTATTGCTTTCTTTTCAACCACAATTGCAGCAAGAAATGACACACAACCCTTTCGCATCATGTTTTGTGCCTTTATAGCAGAGACGAGAGACAAGTGCCTCTTGTGTCTACGTCCTGTAAAGGTTAATTTAGGGAATTCACTAAAGGAAATTTTCCCTCTTCTACAATCCACGATAGCCCCATACGTGGATAACCAATCGGCTCCCATAATGACATCGTAGCCCTCCATGGGCATACATATCAAATCAGCTCTAAGATTGAGATCACCAATCTTAACATCAGCTAGAGGAAAATATTTATTCAATTGAGCCTTTTCTCCTAATGGTGTAGTAACAGGCAATTCAAATCCCATGGACGCAGGTTGTTCGGTTAATGTATCAGCAAATGCTTGTAATATAAATGAATGTGTTGCACCAGTATCAAACAAAACAAATGCTGATTAAGAAAAGACTGATAGTTTATCTTCCACCACTCCACCTTCCTCAGTGGTTTCCACTTCTTGCAGGACTTGCAGTCGGCCTGGCTTCTTTTGTCCCATAGGACGCTTTTCATTTTTTTTTCAGTAATGGGCATTCGGAAATCCGATGATCTCGGCTCGCGCAACGAAGGCATGCACTTGCCTTCCTCCAGCACTCTTCTGTAGTGTGACCAGGCTTGTCACTGTGCTTGCATCTCAGTTTGTTATTTAGGGCAGTAAGAGTGGGGACTTTAGGTTTCCTCTCTTGGCTTGTTCCATCAGTGATACTTAACGGACTTTTCTTGCCGTTTGTAGGCTTGCTCGACGTTCCTGAGGTCTGCTCCTTCTTGAACATTCTGCCCTTGATGCGCTCGGTGAGTTCGGTCGCATCCTCCAAGCATTGTGCCAGTTTGACTATCTCTGGATAGGTCTGAATGTCAAATGGTGCTAGTTGAGTGATATAAGCGGGTCTGAGCCCGTTGAGGAATCTCTTCGCTTTCATCGTCTCAGTGCTAACCAGATGATTAGAGTAGCGAGCCAATCGGGAGAACTGTGCCTTATATTCTGCAACAGTCAGGTTCCTCTGTTTGAGAGCGGCGAACTCGGCGGCTTTCCTTTCTTGAACTCTTTCTGAAAAATATTTGGAGTTTAAATGCTCCTTGAATTCATTCCATGTGAACTGTACGTCTGCTCTTGTAGCCTCAAATGGACTCCCACCACGCACGGGCGTCCCTTTCTAGCTGGAATGTTTCCAACAGTAGCTTATCACCATCCGCGCATTGCATAACGTAGAAGATGCGCTCGGTCTCCTTGAGCCAATTTTCTGCCTCATCAGGGTCGGTAGTACCACTGAATCAGGGTGGATTCAGGTTGCGGAAATTTTGGTGCAATTCACCAGCTCCTCGGTTGTTATTGTTGTTATTGTTGGCTCCAACTGCTTGAAGTAGAGCCTGAGTAAGCTGTTGAATTGTTTGTTGTATGTCACGGAGTTGTGCACACTCCGCTGCCATTGTTGATGTTTAAGTTCCTTCAAAAAGAATGTACTTATAAGAAAATGAGTTTGCACTAAGGTTGTGCGTGTGTGAGTTTATTTTTTCTTATTACCCTTGGTTCTACCCATCTCACATAGGTATGGAACTTAGACTCTAGTCAAGGCAGGTTAAACCTAGATCATCCTATACTTAAGAATAACCTTGGCTCTGATACCACAAAACTGTAACGCCCCGATGCGGAATATCGGAGCGGGATTACAGTTATTAAATAGTACAGAGCGGAAAATAAATACAAACCATTGCACAAATGGAATAATACTAAATGAACTCCAATTTCATTAAGAATCCACTAAACTTCATCACAATTACAAATATTTCATCAACTTCATGATCTAACTATCATATCAGAGCCAAAACTAGGGCCCAGAGTTCTTTATTGAAAAACCAAACTAATACATCAAAACTATCTAACTCAATCTATGCTAACTATCTATTAAAGCAAATGGTTGTTGAACGGGGTCACTCCTAAGCATCATCCTCAGTCCCAACCTCGTGAGTGTGATCGTCATCAGACTCACCTGAAACACATTAAATAAAAACACAGGATGAGCGAATAACACCCAGTGGGATTTAATATCTCATGAACACAAGCATGGTTTAAATAATTAATGTCTTAATGGCAAGTTAACCAGAGAAAATAGTCATGTAGAATAAGTAACGATAACGAGAGAACAATAGCATCTGGCATAGGAAAAATAACTCAACGAGAATGATAATAGAATGACCATGTAACGATAAATCATGTAAATTGCACAACGTGCTCTAGTAACGATAACAAGTGTACTGGTATGGATAGCACTTTGATTGTCATAGATTAATCTTGATAGTATGCTGGCACTGGATACATGCCGTAACACATCCTTGATCATTTTAACTCCCATGGGCACTGGCACTTTTCGGGCGCTCCTCCCAGGACCAGATCGGGCCCCATTGCACTGGCATTAGTCATTTCTTTATCATAGACAATCACAAGAATGGCCAATAGAGTACCAAGAAGAGATAAGAGAGTACTAGACGAACTAGATGAGAGAGTAGAGTGAATGTGAACAGATAAGATAATATAGAGAGCAGATGAGATAGGGGTATTATCATAAAATCACATGAAACATCGATAGAAACGGTTGCACGGCACACCATTGCGGCTGGGAGTCTGGTAGAAGTCACATCCGCCCCACTAGCCGTGTTGTGTACACGAGCCAGGTGGTCCGACGTGATCACAAGATAAGGAGTGAACATACTAAGGCCATGGATGGTACTGACCCCTAAGGTGTAACGGGTTTTAGGGTACAACCAACTCGTCGGCAATGGACGTACGCCAAAGCCAAGAAGACTTATGGAGGCCTTGACAAGGAGTCCCTGGCCCAGTCGAGAGTATTCCCGATGGAGAGGTGGTCCAAGTCAAGAGAATGTGTGTAGGAAACGGGTCCGTCGTGCCTCGAGTGCTCGAAGGCCGAGGGAAAACAGTAACGATATACAAAACAGACGTGTAAACGAAAACAAGTATATAATTAATTAGGGAAATTTAGTCATTGATTTTGCTAATTTACTAGATATTATATTGCATAAATTATGAGGGTCAAATGGAAATTAATAAGGTTAAGTGTGTGTAACTGTAAAGAAATCATGAGATGAAGATAAATCGTGCAAATTGCCTTTTAATATTTAAATTTATATCATTATTTCCATTTATTAATTTACCAAGTCGAAGTAACTATAACATTGTTTATTCATGGCTAATTAAGGGGTATAAAGCATAAACAGCAGGGGCATATGCACAATTCTTAGTTCTGGTCGAATTCTTGAAAATGCGGCGGACCTACCCGTCGTGATTAGGGGTGAACACGGGTCGGTTCGGTCCGGTTTGGCTCATTTTTTGGCCAACCCAAACTGAACCGAACTGAAACGATTCGGTTCGGTTCAACCCGAAGTCTAATATCTTTATATCCCAAACGTCGGTTTAGTGGAATGGCTAAGTCGCTCGCTCACTCTTCCCGCAGGTGCTGGGTTCGATTCTTGGTTTTCCACATTTTTTCATAACAAAAAATGGTCGGCCGGCATGTTTTTTACCAAAAAACCTTGTGGCAAACCCTGAGGTTCGAACCCGCGCCACCCAAGAAACCAGTTGGCGTTGTTGGCCCTTTTTGGGACGGCAGCATGCTAACCTAGAGGGGGGGTGAATAGTTTTTTTCTGAAATCTGAAATAGAAACTTAAACACAGAAAAATAACACTTGAAGGTTTGGTTAGTTTAGTGTGATAAAGAGTAGCAGTGCGGAAGCAAATAAACAATCACACAAAGGACACAAGGAATTTATCCTGGTTCGGCCCTTCCCACATGGAAGTCCTACATCCAGTCCCCAAGCAACCTCTTGGGATTTCACTAACCAAGGGTATAGTCCCCCTTAAGGACACTACAACACCCAGCACCCCAGCTGGTCTTCTTCTCTTTCCCAGGCAAGAAGGCAACCCACTTCTCTTACAGGTAAAGAAGCCAACCTCCTGGTACAAACCCCAGTGAGGTTCTGCTAGACACAAACCCCTAGCTGGGTTACAAACTGTATACAGTCCTATAGCTGGACAGAAATCTTTCTTAGAAAAGAAAGATCAGATTGAGAGCTATTACAAGATGAACACTCAGGACTTAGCTCACAGTCACAGACTCTCCCCCAAGATTACAATGAGCACAGGGAGGGAATGGAAGAGAAGAAGGCTTAAAGACGATGAAGACTTCTACTTAAAAAAAAATTGCTGTAGATTTTTGGCTCAAGCTCTTCTCTCTTGTTTTGAGTGTATGTGGCGTTGATGTTCCTCACTTGGATGTACACTCCTTCAAAGATATTCTGGAAGGCTCTCTTCTATTCTTCAGCTAAGCTTCTTCTTTTATATGAGCAATTTGAATAGATCCGTTGAAGGGATCCGTTGGAGTTCTAGCCGTTGCTCATCTTCCGTCTTTCTTCTGATACTGTGTGGACTACGAGGTCTGCACACAAAGAAAAGAGTGTTAGCACAAAATAGTGTTTATGATAAACAGTGCTTACCACTGTGATTCTGCTTAACATGCTAAAAATAGATGATTATATCTTTTTCTGACAAGCATGCAGCTTTATTCTGTCAGAAGATATTTGACTTTTCATTAGGCGTCAAACATATTTGAAATATGAAGGTAATCTGTGTTTGAACAGAATCCATGAGGAAATCGTTATGAGAATGACTTATGAAATCGTTATGTGAAGAGTCGTTGCTTATTTGTAAACAAATCGTTATGTAACTTATCAAATCGTTATGAGTCTTACAGAATCGTTGTGAGAACCAAATCATTGTGAGAACAAATCGTTGTTCTTACTTATCAAATCGTTATGAGGGCAAATCGATGTGAGGGCAAATCGTTGCACTCACTTATCAAATCGTTATGAGACTTACCGAATCGTTGTGAGAACCAAATCGTTGTGAGAGCAAATCGTTGGTCTCACTTATCAAATCGTTATGAGGGCAAATCGATGTGAGGGCAAATCGTTGCACTCACTTATCAAATCGTTATGAGCCTTAGCAAATCGTTATGGAAGGCAAATCTATGTGAGGGCAAAATGTTGCGCTCACTTATCAAATCGTTATGAGACTTACCGAATCGTTGTAGCGCTTATAATTTTGGCACTTGAACTTTAATCGATGTATATGGATTAAACATCAATTTTATCAATTTAGTGCGCCATATTGCATGAATGAGAGACTTAGCATTTTGCTATGAGATTGATGCGACACAGATGAAACATGATATTCAATGAGACTTATCATCTGTAAATGGGATTGATGCAACACAGATGAAACAAAAATATTTATGAACACCTATATTTTGTTATCTCCACAATACCAAGATAATATATTTTGTTATCACCTAAATGCATCATAAATTTTGTTATCACCAAAATGCCAAGATCACAGATAACCATAGAGTGGTTCAACAGGCGCATGTGTAGCCAACTGCGCTGCATTTATTTTATGTTACAAATACATATAGTATATATATATTTGGTTTACTCGGTTTCAGAAACTGAAACCGGACTGAATTCTGCAGGGGCCCAAACCGAACCGAACTGGTCGGTTCGATTTTTCGGTTTGAACCAAATTCTGAACAGCCCTAGTCGCGATTCAGATCGCGGCGGGGCAGCCGGGCGCGTCAGGGGGACCGCCGGTCTGGCCCGGTCCCAGTTGGTAATTGCGGTAGCTTATGCCGCCGTGTTCTTGACGCGATGCCATAGCCCGGCGCGACCCCGCTGATATCGCGGCGGGTCGCGCTGACGCGATATCAGGTAGGGTCGCCCCTTTTCCCCTTTTTCCAGGGTGCATCCTCTTCGATACTTGGTCATTATAAATCCCATATAAAATCGCACGGTGATCCAAAAAGTATGAAACTAGTGTTAAACAAAAATAGACTAATAGATCTCTCAACATGTACGATTAATTTGAAAATAGACAAGGTTTAGGCATGTTGCGATCAAGTGACATATTAGTGACCTAAACATGCGCAGACAGAGTTCAATGAATTAATTAGAGATGGATACATGATGAAAATTAGGTAAACTAGGGGCGTTTGAAAGCTAACATGATGTAGTATTTATGAGAATTTTCTCATGGCATGAGGTCATGTATGCTCGAGGTTTCAGAGTAAACATGAAGGGTCAAGTACATGGAACCGAAAGGGATTCAAAGAATTAATTCTCCCTCGTGGGAGGTCAAAATGGAGCGAAGCTAGAGGGCTTTTGCTCGGGAACATGAAGTCTTCCTAGGGTAATTTTTACACAGATTTGGCTTGAGATATTGCCTACCTTTTTGTGTTGATAATAAAACTAGGGTTTGATGACGAAAAAAGGAAGAAGAAATCCCTTGCTCAAGCTCCTCTCCTTCTTGCCTCCTCGTCCTCAGCACTTCTCCTTCGTCTCCCCAGGTCTCAGCACATAAATGGGGGTTGATAGGGTCGGAGTAGTGTATATTTGGTTGCAAGTAGAGTCCTTAACACCTAAAACTCTTCTCTTCTCCTTTAACTCTGAAAATTCCATATGTATCTCCTATTGTCCTTCATTTATCCACCAAATGGGGTTGGGAAGAGAGCTAATCTCGTGGCCAAAGGGTTTGGATGGGCTAAGGGCTCTTATTTTAGATAAATACAAGTTATTTAGTATTTATCATAGCCTTCTACTATTTACTAATTAATTAAATCCGAAATTAGGATATTAAATTCTCATCCCATGATGGGCTCCACTGTATTAGGCCTATTATTTTGTAATTAAGCCACTTACACAACCCATTAGGGTTTTAACTTATTGGGCTTGCTTAATTCCCTTTTTATTTTACTATTTCTCATTTATTCTAATTAAATCTACTTACCTCATTTATTTAAAATAATTTTTTTTTATTGGGTTTTAAAAATCAAGGGTGCTACACATATTCCCTGCCTAGACGACATGTTAGGCATGATGGCAGGAGCCATGGTATTTTCAAAGACTGATCTGAAGAGTGACTATCACCAAGCCAGAATTTGACTCAGTGATGAATGGAAGACAACTTTCAAGACTAGGGATGGGCTATATGAATGGTTGGTTATGCCCTTTGGGCTGTCCAACGCCCCTAGTACCTGCATGCGGCTTATAACGGAGATCCTATGACCCTTTATTGGAGTGTTTTTTGTCTCTATTTTGATGACATCCTCATCTACAGCCACACGTGAGAGTTTATACAACAACCTCAAGAAGTGTGCTTTTATGATCTATCGGGTAACTTTCTTAGGGTTTATTGTGTCTAGTGAAGGGGTCTCTGCTGATCTGGAGAAGATTAAAGTGATTGTAGAGTGGCCTAAGCCATAAACTTTTCATGATGTGCTTAGATTTCATAGCCTAGCCACATTCTACCATCGATTCATTCATGGGTTTAGCACGGTCACAGTCCCTATCACTGACTATCTATGGAAAGGAACATTTGTTTAGACAAAGGCAACAGCTGCGGCCTTTTGAGAACTCAAGGAGCAAATGACCCAAACACCTGTGCTTCGACTCCTCAATTTCTCGAAGGTGTTTGAGGTTTCATGTGATGCATCCGGAGTTGGCATAGGAGGAGTGTTGAGTCAGGAGGGTCACCCTATCGCCTTCTTCAGTGAAAAGCTCAATGATTCTAAATTGAGGTACCACATATGACAAAAGGGTTTTATGTGGTAGTCCAAGTTTGAGATACTGGCATCACTATTTACTACTGCAAGAGTTTGTATTGTACTCAGATCACAAAGCCCTCTAATTTCTCCATGCCCAAAAGAAGCTCAATCTCCAACACAGCCATTGCATAGAATATCTACAAGCTTATAAATTTGTCCTCAAGTACAAAACTGACGTTGATGAGCTCAGTCATTGGTCAGCCCTCCTCTTAGTTGTTCATACCGAGGTCATTGGGTTTGAGAAACATCAGGAGAATTATGCGGAGTGCCCAGATTTTGGTCCCATCTATACTACCCTCTAGTCTGGCCCCTCACAAGAGTGGTGATTATGTCCTTCAGAATGTTATATTTTTTGAGGCGATAGATTGTGTGTTCCATGAACCTCTGTTCATGATTGCTTGGTGTGGGAAGTGCATGCGGGAGTTCTAGCTAGTCACTTCAACCAAAATAAGACCATCAAACTAGTTGAACACCACTTCTTCTAGCCCAATCTTAAGGGAGATGTTGCCTATATCATGGTCTGGTGCCACACCTGTGCCATAGCCAAGTAGCGCAAGTAAAATATCAGGTTGTACACTCCTCTTCCTATGCTCGACCGTCCATGGTAGGATTTGAGTATGGATTTTGTACGTGGATTGCCACATATCGTTCGGCGGCATAATTCTATATATCATGGTGGTAGTAGATGGATTTTTCAAGAATGGCTCATTTTATTCCATGTGTCAAGATCTCTGATGCGTCTAGGATTGCCCGCTTCTTCTTAAGTGAGGTCGTCCATCTACATGGGCTCCCTAAGACTATTGTCTCGGATAGGGATGTGCATTTTGTGAACTACTTGTGGAAAACACTTTGGCATCTTTTGGGGAGCAAAATCGACTTCTCCACACTTACCTTCCCCAAGCGAAGGGCCAAACAAAGGTTGTTGATAGGAGTTTGGGGGATCCTCTATGCTGCCTCATTGGAGACCATGCGAGAATCTAGGACTTGATCTTACCTTTAGTAGAATTTGCATACAATAACTCAATCAATAGGTCTACAGAAATGAGTCCTTTTGAGGTGGTTACAAGCTATAGACTTACGCGACCCATAGATGTAGTTCTCATTCCCCATCATGCCCGAGTTTTTGAGTTAGTTGAGTCATTAGTCGAGCATATTAGGAGTTTGCAAGATCACATCCTTCACAAAATTGAACTGAATAATAAAAAATATAAACATGCAACAAATTTGCACCATCACTACCACGAGTTCTAGGATGGTGATTATGCTATGGTGATGATTAGACTTGAACGGTTCCCTCCGAGAGTCGTCAAAAAGCTAGAAGCTCAGGGAGCTGAATTGTTTAAAGTGCTTAAACATGTCGAATCTAATGCTTATGTGATCGAACTACTAGATGACTATGACATCAGTTCCACATTTAATGTCTCAAATCTAGTTGATTATCAAGAGCCAATAATGACCCTCATTGAGCCTTTTAAGCCTACTACCCCCCTTGTGAGTGAACACCCCCAAGTGCCCACCAACAACCTTCAGTACAACACGACGTAAGCAAATTGACTAAATACTGGACAAGCAAGTTGTTACATCCCAAAGTGGTGACTGTCAACACTACTTGGTTCGTTGGAAAGGTAGGCCACCCTTTGAAGACACATGAGTCACATGCAAGGCGCTGCAACAAATCAATCTAGACCTCTTAGAGCAGAACCAGAGCATTCCAAACCCCTATTCTACGAGGTCGAGTTCCTCCCGAGCAGGGAGGATTGATGAGGACACCGGAACATGTGTTCGATTTGATCCAACACACGTTTATCATCCGAGGAAGCACTCAACTACGACATCAACATCCATTTGGCTAAAGGATTGATATTTGCTCTCTTTATGTATTTTTTTATTCTATTGAGCAGTCATTAGTGTGATATTTGGCCCATTAGGGGCCCAACATGGTGTTTTCCTATGATTTTTGGTGTGATTTTAACCTATTTTTAGGTTTCAAGGGTATTTTGGTCATTATCAGGTCAAATGGAATATTTGGGGTTTAAACTATATAAATACCCTTGTAATCCCCTTGGAGGCATTGAAGAGAAAGAATACAAAGAGAATCCCCTTTGACTCCCCAGCCGTCTTCCTCTCTCTCCTTCCTGGGTGCGAAGCCTCCCTTCTCCCCTTTTCCCACGCTCGTTCCGCATCACTTAGCATTTCTCCCATGACTCAGTCGACTATTCCAGTGATCCAATGCAAGTCCACTTGGGTGTCTCAGCACAAGCTGTACTTCACAAGTTGCAACAGCAAAATTCTCTAGTGAAACCATCAAAACACCAAAGCTGCAAAATTACAGGGAAAGCTCATCCTTCCATGTGTTAGAACACTGAAACCGGGAAAAATACATCCTTCACAAAATTACAGTGAAAACAACGATCAGAATATTGTTACAACAAGGAAAGGTGGAAACATAGTGGGCAGTAATGTGGGCACTCTTCTTTTCCGTATTTGTGACCAACTGGATTGTGCTGGTAATTTCAGGTTAACCTGAATGATGAAACAGCCTGCAAGAACCACCATTTCAGGTTTTATGTTATTTCAATGTTTTGAGCAAAGGAAACAAAGCACAAGCAGCAAGTAGCTTCCGAGACCATGGGTTTAGTATATAAGCAACAAATAAGCATTTTATCGATTCACCTTCTCGATCAGAGATTTGTATTTCTCCTCTGAGTTGTCCTCAAGAAACTGCAAGAGATTATTGAATCCGTCATATGAATGCTTTCATGATGTATTTATTTTCCTTCAACTGTGTTCAAGTACGGTAAAAAATACTCCCAGATCAAGTGGTGACTAAAATGTAAATGTGCTTATGATAGTGAAGTGCCCTCCACTCATTGCCTTAAAGACATTGAGTTGGATGGCCCAAGTTAGTAAACCCCTTATGGTATCAGAGCCCAGCCCACATTAAGGTTTCGGCCATTCTTACCAAGTATATCCTAGTCAACGTCACGTAGCCTAAAAAATAATATATATACATGAGCGGGCATGTTTGTGTAAAAAATAGTCCACATCCTAGTCCACGTCACTGAGCCTAAAATCAATATGTACATCAGAGGGCATGCAAGTGTAAACAATAGTCCCACATAAAGTGATGACTAAACTGTAAACATGCTTATAATAGTAGAGCCATATTCACTCATTGTTTTGAAATTTTGAGCTGAACGACCCAATTCAAGAAATTCTATGAGAGAATAATGGGGAGCACTAAGGAGGCTAGTTTTCTCACCTGTCCTGTGACAGTATACAACCTGTTGTACCAACCATTGAAAGCCATTCCAACTGCTGATACTATGTGTCTCGGACTTTCACCCGGATTTTGCAAAGTATACTCAATATAATAAAGCCCTGACAAACGAGAAAAGATCAGACAATGCTAGGACAAATAACAACTTCATGTGCATATGGTGAGGAGTAAGAACCTTACCATTAACAGACTTAGAATCAATAAGCTTTGCAGCCAAACCGGGGGGCCTTTTCCAGCTCCTATCTAATCCATTCACCTGTTTATGTAGCAAATGCACCTGAATCAATCAACAATAGACAAAGAAAACATGAACCACACAGTAGGTACAGATATACCAGTCTTTCTGCAAAAGCATCTGCACTGCCAAAAGATTCCATTCTGGTATAATCCGGCCCAACTCCAGTAATCACAATGCTGACTAAAGAAATCCATTTTTCAACCTAAGCTCATAAACAATTACCAAAACGAACAATGAAGAGGGAGATAATTGTACCATTACTGTTAGAAGCTTCACTAGGGTAAAATGCAGTAACTGATTTGAAGTTATTCGTATCTCCTGTGCCTACCTGCCAGTCTGCATGTGGTACGAGATAAGTTTGACAGGAAACTACCCAATTGCTCAGCTTCAGAAACATTTACATAAAAAATTGGTTTGGAGAGAAAAAACCTTGAAAGTGAGGAATTAGCAGTGGATGTGTACTTTTCAAACTTTGGCATATGTATCATGGTAAGCATCCACTCAACGTAGCTCTCAATGATCACACATTTCAGAAACAAAGATATAAATTCCTTACTGCAATTGTTTTATGTCCAATTGAAAGGCAGTTTTATGGTGTCTGGATGCTGCTTCCCAGTTTTTCCAGGATAGAGAGCTCTAGTTGAACATAATCAAGGGAAAAATGGACAACAGGAGACAAATAGTCCACATTTATCTATTGATTACTTAAGCCACTGGAATTGCTGACCACCAAATAGAAACTTTTTTCTGCAACATGACAAAATTTGGATCATTTATCAGATGAGAAGCTGCACATTCAGTGTCAATATAATTGAGTTTCAGAAGTGAGCACAATTTTCTGTCTACTGCAGTTCACATCTACAATTCTCACATCAAAGGGGAGGGACAGCAGCATGGACCCGGAACAGTGAGGGCTGGCCTGCAGGTCCCCTTAGACCAGTCTTCCCTGGAGTCTACCTAATGCCAGCAGGAATGATCCTAGAGATCAGGAGAGAATACAACCACAAGTTCCAAACATTGGGAAGAAGTCCACAATATGAAACAAATGTTTTTTGAGGTTAGTCACTAGGCCAGTAAAACCTATATTATCAAAAGCAATTGAGGTGCTTGCCTAGGGCATGAGACCATGCGAACCAAAGCGACCTCATCATTTAATTTCACCTTGGTGAGCCCACACCTCAGTCGCCAACATCTTTGCCCCGTATCTGGCCCACAAAGAGGCCCATTTAGGCTAGTAGTGCTCACTCTATTATCATTTAGTGTATTTGTATATATGAGTGTGAATTTGTTTACTTGCTTTTTAAAACTTTACATATAGGAATGATGGATTTAATGAGTAAACACAATCATTTGGCACATGTGAATGAGTAGTTATATGAAATATATTTGTTCTATGCACCCATTTAGGTGATATATATCTATATAATCATATTTTTGAACTACATATATTTAATAACATGTCCACCTCTCATCTTTGACTACATAGAGTAAAACACAATCATTGTAACAAGAATGATTCTCCCTCTGCATGTTCCCAAGGTTCATCAAATTCATACAAGGGCTCTATAACCCTCTACATGGTCCATCTATGTCAACTCAAAAACTCTCTTCACAAGGAACCTCCAACTTCAACTTTGTCGGATAACCATTGAAATATCCTACATGTTTCTTACTTGCAAAGGAAGGAGGAGTGAACTACCAAAATCCACCTTATAAACCCGAGGAGAACACCAGCAATTTCCTCCAAGACGAGCCACAAGCAAGAATGGAGAGAGAGCAGGGCGCCTTCACTTGGGGTCCAAGCATGCATAGGGTGCACGCCTAGATGAACTTCACAAATCCCAGTTGGACTGACTGCCTAGATCCATAGAACTTGAGACCATTGAGAACTCTAACTGCCAGCACATGGTGGGCAGAGGATAAGGCCCAACAAACCTTTAGCCAGTAACCAACTTCATCTGAAGTTTCATCACTTTTATCATGAAACCTTGTGTAGATTTCCACAAAGGCTAGCAATATGTTATGAACTGGAGACTACTTTAGGAAACTTCATCCGACGCTAACCCCTAAGGATACCTACCTATCAGCCATAAAAGATGGTCGCTGAGCAAGTGGTCCAAAAGGTAAAGGACGGTCGGAGAAGACTAGGATAAAGAAGGTGTACAGAAGCAATCCACTTAGAAAACTTCTGTCGGAGGAAACTTAAATAAGGATCCATTGTGGCGAGCTTGAAGGGGCATGGCGACCCTTCCGACACTTACAGCTGTGTACTTGGGATCAGAAAGGCCTCGATTATAATGTTAGTGGAAGTCATTTGAGGAGAAATCTAAAACATGATCATAAAGAACGGTTAAGCGATAGCAAAGTCATTAAATTTACCAAAGGAAACGACAAAAGCTATAGAACCTAGTCATGACCATAGAATTACATGGGAGAAAACATCGAGTAAATAAATCTCTGAAGTTCGAGTCTTCTGTTAATTTCACCTTGAGGAACCAATATCTGAAACTTATTAGTAGCATCTTCATAAGTGCGGAAGTTCTGCAAATCTGAACACGAGAAGCCAAAGGGCATCAAAACCATTTTAACATGATTTGGAGAAGGAGATGCCGTCAATGTAAGCGTTGGAAATCAAAGAAAGAGGGAAACAGAAGAAAGAAAACCCAAAGAGGAGCTGCCAGCCTCTGCCGAAGCACCCGCAACAACCGACGGCAGACTGAGTGCGGAAACTAGGATTTGGAACAGAGCCTGCCGCCTCTTAGTGGCATCAGAATCCTCACCAGGGTAAGAACTGCGACCCGAAAGCAAAACTGTTCCCTTTAATCCCAGGAAAAGAGAAAGAAAGAGAGAATAACGGGAATGGCGACCTATGAAGCAGGAATTCCAAGATGGGTAACCTTGTTCGTGGTTCAAAATTGGAACTTTTTGAGCAGAGAACGGCCCACTGGCTTCTGCGGCGTGGAATGGCTGGAAGAACTGGGGAAGACGAAATTGGAGGAAGTGAGAAGAAGCCAGAAATAGGGGCGGGGCGAAGGCCGACGGCTGGGGCTCCCATATAGAAGGCTGCCGCCATGAGTACGCGAGTGCTTCTCCGAGCAGAAGATGGAAGAGTTGGCCGTTGAGGGGCGGGCTCCGGAAATCGCCATTAATGGGGAGCCACATCGTCCCATCCACCCGATCCCCATCACGTTCTCCAGCCGAAGCCTCACGAGTACGATCATTTGTGGGATGCGGACATAAAATATCAGGCATTCTGCGGTCCTGAGGAGTGAGGACAGGATTTCGCACAGTAAATAAATAAATAAAAACGACAGAAAACATATATACCTTTTTGTTATAATGTATATATATACACACACATCATAAATTTGATTATCAAAATGTATTAAGAAAACAGTAGGATTTATTTAAAAAACACGTATATCGGTGTTTAAAAAAATTTATCAAGAAATATAATTGTGTTTATTTTGGGAAAAAATTTGTGTTTTTCCCCCTCTTTTCTTCGAACAAAGAGGTTCATCCTCTTAGAGGAGATCCTTTCTTAATGCCAGGTCAAGGCAGTTGCCCGTCCAAGTATTTTGCATCAGGAGATTTTTTTTTACCTTGTTTTCTCCCCTTTACTTTTCCTTTTTCCTTTCATTAGACATTGTTCGGTTCAATCCACCTTAACATGATTATATTTTACGAGTTCATTCAATCTTGTTATTTCTATCATCCCCCTTTGATAGAGCCCGACTGTAGTAATTTGAATTTTTAAAATATAAATAAATAATAAAATTCATTATCATATGCAGAACATTTTAACGGAATTAAATAAAAGTTTATGTTCAGACAATAAATTATAAATTACAATGAGTAATAAAAAAAATGAGTCAAGACATGAATAACTGAGTTAACCAATGCTGAATAAAATCTTAAGACGAATAAACTCGATAACGATAAAAGCGATTATCGTAGGTGTAAAACTCACTCAAAATCACACAAAGAGTTATGATGACAAACTAAATAAATGAATATAAATAATAGTAAAGAAATTAGGGTTGGACAAACATGTTTGGGTTAGTAAAACCATAAACTCTGACTTAAGGTGATAAAACCTAATAATGTGTTTCCATTATTTCATATAACTAACTAAAGTGAAATAGATATTTGAAGTCAAATTATGTTTATTGGGCCAATAGGTGGTCAAACAAAAAGGAAATAATGTTTAAAATTCATATTAACCGAATACCCATTAATAAAATAGGTTATTTAAGCTTAAACATGAGTTAATTGGGCCATTAATCATGACCCAAATATAATCCCAAGCCCAACATGAGAGCACAAATTTACTCCCTACTACTTGCTAATTGGTGTTGGATTAAGATGGAAATTGTAGTAACCCGGATTTTTTAAAAAATAATAATAATAATAATAATCTTGAATAAATTAGAAATTTCAAAAGAAAGGGAAATAATTAAAACCCATTAAATGAAAATAAGTAATGGACTTTATTAAATGGACCCATTAGAAATTTGTGGGCCAAAATAGAGATTTTTAAAAGGGAAATAATAGAAAAATATCATAAATTCGTAACTTAATTATTATTTAAATTGAAAATTGATATTTAATACATTAAATAGGAAGTTTGAGTTGGATTTGGATTCCTAAACCTACCCTAGTTGCTTGGCCAGAAATTTAGCTTCCATCCTAACCCAATTAGAAGTTCTCATGCTTAGAAAGGGGAGAGAAAATAGGAAATTCGGAATTTATGGGAATTAGAGTCCAAATAGGAAATGGAAAGAAAGAAAGCATAAATACTCTCTTAAAACCCCCATGGCCGGCCCTAGCTTGTACCCAAGGCTTGCTGGACTAGGAGGAGAGACCAAGGAGGAGGAAATTTCGTGGGAAGAAGCCTCTCTCAAGCTCTCTCCCTCGTTCTTCAAGTTCTAGCCCTAGAAGAGGAAAACGACCAAAGGTAGGCATTCTCATGAGCCAAATTAATGAAATTTTCATTGTAGGTTGTTCCAAACATCAGGAACAAAACCCCTTTTGTTTCACAATTTTTCGTTCACTCAATCTTTTGTTTTAAATTTTCAAAATTCTGTGAACTTCGTAACCCCGAACCCTCTTCTAAATTCTTGATCTCCATGTACGCTCAACCCCATGCCATGAAATTTTTGTTGGGGATACTGATGCATGTTAGGCGTCTTTTGCCCCCAAAAGCCCTAAATTTCATCCACCATGTCTTCCGAATTAATTCTTGCATCTCAACCGTTCATAGTATTCTATTCTCCATGTTTGACTTGATTAAAGCCTATCGAAACCATGTTTGTTTTCAAATTCCTAATTACTATAAGTACCCATGTAAGTCTAGATCCAATTGCAACTAGTTTTAGGATTTTTCATCGACTACACAATTAGATATGATTTTCTAAACAACACTATGTCAAAATAAGGTAAGTTTGGTCCGCAATCGAAGACATGTCTTTTCCCTGTCGGACTCGGGTACGGGACCTGAGAACGCGACGGCCCGATAGGCCGCGTTCTCAGGGCTGTCGCGACAGCATCTCCCGTCGTGATCAGGCTGTCGTCGCAATCTGCCTACCTGATTAGACAAGCCCGTCACGATCTTACAAGGCCCTGTCACGTTCACACTTGACCCCATCGCGACCCTTGTTAGGGTATGTTACGATCTCAGATTTTTGCATGAAACCCCCTATCTCTGCAAGTTTTGACTTTCTACAGTAACCCTTTACCCTGTTAACTCTCTTAAACACAGAAAACGAAGCTGTTAATCTTGAACATATTTTAATTAATTAAATCATTCACATGACCCTTTCATATTCCATGATTCTCTATGTCACATGCACACACTTGAACTATCTAATGGAACTTAATTTGGCCTGAAAATATTTCATAATGTATCTGATAATTTATTTCAAGTATTTATTTAAATTGTCATATTTTAAATGAACTTGTATTCGTTTCTCGCGATGTTTTGGAACACCGATACCGACGCTCCACTGTTCTAGAATTCCTCTAGAACGTCGAGCACTTGTTTCTATATACACACTCTCTTGACTTGGACGAACTCTTCGTCGGATACTCCTTCTGCCAGACTAGTGAGTCTTTGTTCAAGGCCTCCGTAAGTCTCCTCTGTCCACAAATTCTCACATGGTCAACGAGCTAGTTGTACCCTAACACCTATGAAACCCTTTAGGGATCAACATGATCCAAATGGCTATTAGAAGTTCGCTCTTATCAAGAATCACGCCGGACCTCTGGACCTATGCGTAACATGGCTAGCGGAAAGGTAGTGAATTCCACCTGACTGCCAACACCACGTGCTCGTGTTGTGCAACTGTTACTATCTCATGTTACTCGATGTGTTACGTGCATTGTCCCTTAGCTCTCATCTATACTCTACTCGCTCGTCCATTCACGTTCACTCTACTATCTCGTCTATTCATCTAGTACTCTCATCTATTTCTTGGAACTCTCTATTGGCCATTGACTGATTGTCTAAAGATAAACAATATAACCAATGCCTAACAATATATAAAGGGCCCGATCTGGTCCTGGGATGTGCGCCCGAAAGTGCTAGTGCCCATGGGAGTTAAATGATCAGAGTGTCTGGCATTACACTCAAGTGCTATCTATCTCGACTATCTAAATGACAATCAAAAGTGCTATATTCTCTCGATGTCTATTGACACAAAGTACTATATTCTCTCGTTGTCTATTGACACAAAGTGCTATACTATACCCGTTGTGCTATTTCTATACTTCGTGCTATTTGAGCTATGGCCATGTTTCTATACTCGACACTTGTGCTATGTTTAGAAAGCTTGTAATATTTCCATCATAAGCTATCCTACTATCTTTTACTTGACTCTCTCGCTCTATCGTTAGTAACTCTGCCTTTAATGCATTAATTTTTTAAAGCCTACTTGACTATTGAGATTTAAGTCCTACTGGGCATTATCGCTCACCCTGCGTTATTTGTCGTTGTGTTCTCAGGTAAGACCGAGGATGACACATACACTCAAGAGGACGGGAACGATCAGGAGTGAAGTCATGAGTACCCTAGCGTCCTAGCATTATGTTTGAGTCTTAGTTAGTCTTTTGTTTTTGTTTCAATGTAATTGGGCCCTATAGAAAGGCTCTGATATTAGTGGTTGTAACTAGACATTTGGAAAGTTATTAATGAGATGAATTTGCTTTAGTATTTAATCTTGTTCAATGGTTTAATGTCTAGTACTCGCTTTATACCCGTTTACTTGCAACTGCCTGGCGTTCCGATATTCCGCGTCTGGGCGTGACAGTTTTGTGGTATCAGAGCCTAGGTTATTCTTAAGTATAAGATGATCTAGGTTGACCTGCCTCGACTAGAGTCAATTATCCTACCTATGTAAGTTGTGGTTAGAGCCGTGGGCAACTAGCTAAAATAAAGTCACACACGCACGAATTAAATTCCACATCAATATCATGACAATAAGTTATTTTTGTAGGAACTAAGCAATCAAGATGACTGCTGAACGTGCTCAAATGAGGGGCATGCAACAGACCATTCAAGAACTGACTCGTGCCATTATGCAAGCTACCCAAGGGGGAGGTAACTGCAGTGGTGCAGGCGAGCTGCATCGTAACTTTTGGAGTCTGAAGCCACCTAGGTTCATTGGATCCACGGATCTAGATGAGGCCGAGCATTGGCTAAAAGAAACGAAAAGAATTTTCCATGTTATGCAATGTGTAGCGGGGGATAAGCTGCTACTAGCCACATTTCAACTAGAAAAGGACGCTCGCGCTTGGTGGGAGTCTATGGAAGCGACCCGAGTGAATGGTCAGTTCACTTGGGCCGAATTCAAGGAAGCTTTCAATTCCAAATACTTCTCCGAGCATGTGTAAGAAAGGAAGGCCGCAGAATTTGCTGCTCTTAAGCAAAGGAGCCTGACAGTGGCCGAATATGAAGCCCAGTTCTCTAGACTGGCAAGGTATGTTGAACACCAGGTAAGTATGGAGAAAATGAAGGCTAAGCACTTTCTTAACGGCCTTAAGTCTCAGTACATTACCCAACTGGCACCTCTCGACATCCAGACCTATGCTGAGATGGTGAAGAAAGCTCAGCTGTTGGAAGATGCCATAGACTTCACCGACCGTATCAAAGGGAAGTTTGTGAAGAAGGAAATGACCTCTGGCCAATCATCTGCTAAGCCGAACAATGGCAAGAAGCGTCCCTTCAACATCACGGAGAGACCCAGCCAAGAAAGGAAACCTAAAGCTATTGTCCCCAACACTTAAACAAAAAATAACTGCAAGCACTGTGACAAGCCAGGTCACACCGTTGACGAGTGCTGGGAAGACTGGCGCATGTCTACGCTGTGGAAGCCGCGAGCACCGCATCCTCGAGTGCCCTCTACTGAAGGAACATGAGAGGCGCCCTAATGCGCCTAAGAAACAGGGCCGACTGCAAGCCCTGCATAATGAAGAGCCCACCGAGGAAGGTGGCATGGTAGAAGGTATTCTACAAGTTTTCTCCTTCTCAGCATTTGTTTTATTTGATACTGGAGCAACTCATTCATTTATATCTCAACACTTTGTTGATACCTTGACCGCAAAACCTATATCCATGGGTTGTGAGTTCTCTGTCACAACACCACTAGGAGAGAAGGAGAAACTGAACAAATACTTTCCATCTGCCGATGTAATGATCGGAGACCATAACCTAAAAGCTGACCTGGTGTGTATGCCCATGGAAGGCTATGATGTAATTTTGGGAGCTGACTGGTTGTCCACTTATGGGGCAAGTGTAGATTGTAAGAAAGGAAGGGTGACATTTAGTAACTTTCCTAAATTGGCATTCTTTGGGATTAGACATAAGAGACAGATGTCTCTAATCTCCACCATAAAATCCCATAACATGATAAGAAAAGGTTGTTTTGCCTTCCTAGTAGCCGTAGTAGTTGAAAAGAAGGGTTCTAAGATAGAAGACATCCACATAGTCCAGGATTTCCCAGATGTATTTCTTGAAGATCTGCCAGGGATTCCCCCGGAACGAGATGTCAACTTCGCCATTGAGTTGATCCCTGGAGCTACCTCGGTATCACGACAACCGTACCGTATGTCACATGTTGAGTTAAAGGAACTGATGGAGTTGCTAGAGAAAGGGTTCATCAGATCGAGTACTTCCCCATAGGAAGCACCTGTGCTATTCGTCAATAAGAAAGATGGATCGATGAGGCTATGCATCGACTATCTCCAACTCAATCAGTTGACCATCAACAACAAATACCCATTGCTCAGGGTCGATGAATTATTTGACCAAATATCCGGAGCTCAATACTTCTCCAAGATCGATCTTCGATCTGGCTATCATCAAATGAGGATCAAGGATGACGATATCTTTAAAACGGCTTTCAGGAGCAGGTATGGACACTATGAATTCAACGTTATGCCTTTTGGTCTAACCAATGCTCCTGCAGCCTTTATGCAACTCATGAACAACATATATTAGCCATACCTTGACAAGTTCATGGTCGTCTTCATCGATGAACAGCATATATCGGCCATACCTTGATAATAGGTTTTCTGAATTTTTCCTTAATTACAATAATAAGTCACATCAAATTCTAAAACTTGGTCCGAATTATTTTTCTAAGCCCAATTTTCTTAATGGGTCATCATTACATGACGTTGGAAGTCTTTCCGACAGGTTCGTTTAATTTATGGACGCGCTATCTTTCTGTGCTAATGGTTTTCCGACTTAGTTTCCTAATTTGGATAATTAGTCACGTTGTGACGTATGCTTGGCCAATCGGATTTTTTGTTGCACGAATTTCTTCATGGAACACTTAGGGATAATATTTGGGGTCGATTTATAATTTTTACGAAATTTTTAGATGTGTTCTTGCACATATGATAATGGTATGTATGTTTCTATTATTCCATTTTTATAGAAATTTATTATTTCGAATTTTTTAAATACTGAATTTTCCGGGTTGCTATAGATGCAATGCACTAATAGGGAGAAGGTGGTACTGGCCACTTTCCAATTTACTAAGGATGCTCGAGCATGGTGGAAGGCCACATCGACCCATCTGCCTAATATAGCTGAACTAGAATGGGCAGATTTCCTGGAGATTTTTCGAGGAAAGTACTTATCAGAGAGGGTCAAGGAGAAGAAGGCAGCAGAGTTTGTCGCACTAAAATAGAAGAGCATGTCTGTGGCTGAGTATGAAGCTCAGTTCGCTCGCCCGGCAGTGTATGCCCCACATCTGGTGGGCACGGAAAGGTTGAAGGCCAACTGTTTCATGGATGGGCGCAGGCCCATGTTCATTGAGAAGCTCGGACCACACAACATCCAAACCTACACTGAGATGGTCCAAAGAGCTCAACTGGTAGAAGACACTATGGCTAAGGTGGAAGGTATAATGGGGAAAGACATCTCAAAGCCGACCTTTATAAAAAGGGGAGCAGTAGATACAACTGGAACTTTCCCCAACAACAACAATAACAACAACTACAACAACAACAAAAGGCCAACCACTGAGAAGGACTATGGCATGGAGAGAAAGATCAAAGTAGAAGAAACAATGACGGTGGAATATTGTAAATTTTGCAACAACCCTGGGCACCAAGCGAATGAGTGCTGGAAGAAGGCCGGGGCTTGCCTACGATATGGGAGTCATAAACATCGTATAACGAACTGTCCCATGCTTAAAGACCATGCTGGAAGGAACCAGGGAGTGGTAAAGCGTCAAGGACGCGTGAATGCAGTAATGCAAGCGGAGCTCCCGGAAGGAGGTGTGATTGTTAAACCCCTAGACTGATCTTATGATGTTTTTCTTATTAATACATTTCTAAGTGAGGGAGATCATTAAGAAGAAATTAGAAAGGGATAATCTAGTAGTTATACCATAGTTCATCTGGTGGAGTAAGATGGAGTTATAACAACCATGGAAGAAAACAGGAGTGAAAGGAACAAAATGAATAATACGGGTGGCCATGGGTGTAGATGTTGGACTAGCACCCACGATGTTGAAACAAGTTAGAGGAATTAAATCGGAAACGACCTCAAGGATTGTAACTATCAAAGCTAATTAATGATCTATGAATTTGGGGACCAAATTCTCTTATGTGGGGGAGGGTGTAGCACCCCGGAAAATTTAATAAGTAAAATTTTGAATAAATGGAAATAAATAATTTCCATAATATCAGATTATTTAAAACATACGTACCTCTATCATATGTGCTAAAACACATCGGAAAATTCCATAAAAATTATAAATCGGCCCCAAACATTATTACTAAATGTTTCACAAAGGAATTTGTGCCAAGACAAATCTGATTAGCCAACTTTAAAGTGTTTTGCGACTTATTATCATAATTCATGAATAAGTCAAAAAATCATTATCACACATACTTGGATGAGTCATAAAATTAAATAAAAATCATATACGGACTTCAAATAATATCCTCTAATGACCCATCAAGAAATTTGGGTCAATAAAAATTATTTGAGCTAGGTTTAAGAGTTATTGTGACCGATTATCCAAATTAGGAAATAAGTCGGAAAATCATTAACACAGAAATACGACGCAACCATAAATTAAATAAAAATGTTGGAGAGACTTCTAACATTATATATTAATAACCCAATATCATAATTGGGCCAATGGACATCACACTACAACAAATTGGGGCTATACCCACAGAATTTAGCTACAGTAGGGTAATACGTAGGTATATACCATAATTATACATGCTAAATCCGTTCGTTGCAAGGTTATGCACGCGCTTTTTTTAGCCATATGTAAATATGTATATATAGTTACGTTTTTTCCAAATCGTGAGAGAATATATTTATGTTAGCCATAGTTTATTAAAAAGTGTAACAAAAAGATATATACACCTATAGAAATCTACCAACTATAGGTATTGGTCTAGTCATAACATCTTAAAAAAATTGAAACCGTGAGTGTATAGTTGCGGCGCCAATACATTTCCCTTGCGCGGGAATAAAAAACGTGGGATATTTAGAGTTCTCCTTGGGCGGATACCTTTTTCTGCCATTGTCGTTGCGTGCCCTCGGCCACCATCGTCATCGTCCTACTCGACCACGCCCTCGCCCGCCACCGTCGTCATCCACGCGGAGCACATGCAGATCAAGGAGGTGGAGTTCATGAAGAGCAATGTCTGGGCGCAGAACTACCTCTGGGACGAGAGCTCTGAGTTCGCCATCCTCAGTTGGTCCGGCAAGTCATCCCTCATCAATGCCCTCATCTGCAAGAAGGAGGTCACACTGAGGTCCAAGAATCCAGGTTGTGAGCGCTTCCTCTACTCCGAGTCTTTCTCCCATAATCTCCCTTTCACAGATACGACTTCTTTCTCCCTTCAACTCTCTCTGCCCTCCTTTCGACCCTTGTGGATGCTTCTACTTTCCTCTCGCTATCTTTATCCTCCCACCGACACTCTTTCATGGACGGTTCTTCTCCCCTCTGCATCTCTATGTCCTCCTGCCAGCCCTTGCAGATGTGTTCCTAGTTGTGATTTGTTGTTCTAGGTAAATAAGGTTTTCCAGCAGGAGAACTACCTGGCGAACTGGATTCAGGTACCCGTGTGAGCGTGCTTGCTCTACTGCCATCTCTCATTCCATCCGGCATTGTCTTGATCCCTTTATTCTACTCCTTTCTCTGCTCTGATTGATCGAGCCTTGCAGGCATTGTTTAATTCGTTGCCCACGGAGGACTACAAAGACGACGTCCTGGTTCTGGGGGGTGATGGCCGCTACTTCAACCGGGAAGCTGCACAGGTCTCCCTCTCCCCTGAGATCCCTACCTATGGGCGTTTTTGCTCTCTGTGACTGCTGTTTTCTGTTCAAAAGTTCCAACGGCACCCAAGCTGTGTTTCACATCCGTTCTTTCTTTTTTGTCTCAAGCTGTTGAGAGAATTTGATTAGGATGGCCTAAAGATTGAAATTTTCTTTGTTGGTTTTTCATGATTCTTTTTTTTCCCCTTGAAATGCAGATAGTTATCAAGATTGCTGTAGGCAATGGTGTTGCGGAAATTCTCGTCGGCAGGTATGTGGATCTCTTGAAGCTTTTGAGTAATTACCACTTAGAAAAGTTGGCTGCTCTATGTTACTTGCCTCACTAAGTTCATAGGGAGAAAGAATTATGTTGAATTCAAATTGTTTTAAGATACAGGACTGTGAGATTGACTGATTGGACAAGTGCATAGAATGATAAAGATGTCTTACCATGGGCGACCATGCAGGAGACAAAAATGTCCACCCTAGCTTGCAGTAGACATGAATGTCAGCTGAATTTTGGCTGTTTGTTGCACAAAATCATTTTGAAATTTAGCATATGGTTATATTATTTGAAGGTTATATACTCAATTTTTCCCCTTGGGGATGAGGCCAATTCTACCAATCTTGTGTTGGCCAAGATTAGCCATGGATCAGATAGGTACTCTGATTGGGTTAGTATCAGCTAACTTCACCAGCCCATGGTTGTCAGATGTCCACTTTTGATCCCACTTTGTTGAATTGAACCCTCTTTCCTCCCTGGAAATGCATGTTTTCTAAAGCTTCCAAAATTGACCCGTGGGGAACAAAATTACTGCAATTATAATTGCTTGATCCTCAAATTAATTCTTCTATCATTTGGAATTGGACAATATAAATTTTCATTGTACGTCCATTTAATCTCAGATTGAAGCTACAAAGATTGCAGAATTTACTGGGAGAGCAAGGAGTCATAATGGTGACCTCTGAAAAGTTGAATTGGTTTTGTGTGGTCCTAGCAATGAGGTTTTCTGTAATTTCGCATATTAATGTTGCACTTCTTTACATTTTAACTTCACCTACAAGATGTGGAAAACTGTAATTTCGCATATTAATGTTGCACCTTCCTCAAAACATGAAATTGGATCCCAGGTTTCTTTGTTTTGTTTCAATTTTGCATATTTCAGTTGTTTTTGTTTAATATTTTCTTTGAAGAATTTGATTGAAACTTTTGGACTACTTTGTTCTAGGCCAAGAATGATGGTAAGTGTGCTCCATCTCCACACGTGGATGTGCATACGACCAGTGCAGTTGAGGGACAAACCGTAGATCAAGATGTAAAGTACATTACAGATTGTGGAGATGTAAACAAGGTATAGTAAACTATAGATCAATATGTAAAGTGCATTATAAATTGTGAGTTTTTTTTATTAAAATAATTATATTTTATTATTTAATTATTTAAATAATCACATTAAAAAAATAATTCCCAAAATAGTCACAAAAAAATAATTCCCAAAATTAGTCACCAAGTTGCCACGTTGGCAACTTGGTGACCGGGAGACTGGATGTTAATATGGGGTCGACATTGGAAAGACTGACAATGGAGTCGGCATTGGCATTGCCGACTCCAAAGTCGGTATTAGGAACACCGACTTTGGAGTCTGCATTGTCATTGCCGACTCCCTTATGTTAAAAAAAAAAAAAAAAAAAACCCCGCCGCGATTCCCTGTTCTTGCTTCAGGTTTATTGCTTCCCGCCGCCATGCTCATCTTTCTCTGAACTAAAGGCGGAGAAAAAACAGGACAGAAACACAAAGAGAAAAAAACATCTCAACTTTAGAAGTGGACATGGCTGCCAACTTTACATTAACACCAAGGCAATGGTTATCAGATATTTCAAATGTGCATCACCGTGGCTCGGCCTTGGTGGATTTTTGAATTCAGTGGAGTTGCAGGTTCTTATAGGTCTTGTGATTCAAATCAAAACACTCTATCTGAACCAGTGTTCTTCCAGCTATTTCTCTTAAACCATGGAGATGTAAGCAAGGTAAAGTGCATTATAGCTTGGGACTCCTACCAATGAATTTTTTTTTCCTGTAGGGACTTGACGACCCTGCTGAACTGTGAACTTCAGGGCCAACCTTTCTCATTTTTTTAAATTTTAAAGGTGGTTTCAATCATAAAGTGTCATGTTTTCCTGGTTAATATTCTTGGAGGAAGTTGTAGAGAATATTTGTATTGATTGTAATCATCCACTTCATGCCATTGGTCTAGAAACAATTATGTTTTTTTCTTGTCTGATTTTTCTGAAACATTAAATCTGGTAGAACCCAACTCCAGGTATTTTTGTGTTGCTCTTTTGGTGTAGACTGCCACTCAAATGACATGTCTTTGGTTGTCCTTGCAGCTTCTTGGGCAATATCTATGTACTTTGCAGCTTTTAGGAAACTCTGTGGATGTGTACCCTATTGGCAGGTGAGGTCTATCCTATCCATTCCTAGGTCTGTTTTGAGTAAAGCATTCCATTTTTTTCTTAGAGGGCAGGATCAAATTTTGATTGTGTTTTCTGATTCTATCCATCAATTTTGAAAACTGAAACTTGGATAGGTCATCAATTTTGATTGTGTTTTTTGATTCTATCCATCAATTTTCATTGGGTTCAAAACAATTTAAACAAGTCCAACTTAAATTGTCCACATTTTGAGTTTTAAATGTGCTTGGCTTCTGCCCTTTATGATACTTCATGATGTTTAGCCCCATGTACATTAGATGAGAATTTTTCTCTCATAGCCTATTGAACATCTCTATCACTATTTCTTTATGTTTGAGATTCTATGTGGATATTAGAACTGATGCATTGCTTCAGTTACTTTTACTTTCATATCAACCAGTTCTATTTTAATCTTTCATGTGTTTTAATCTTTCATGTGTTTTAAACCAAGGGTTCAGGAGATGATTGGAAAATACATCCCTCTCCCCATTTTAGTGGTCTATTACAGATTCTTTTTTTTTTTGGGCAATGCTCTATTATTAGATTTCAAAGAGGAAGATAGATAATAAGAATGTGTTGAATAGGAATATATATGTACTATGATCGGAAGAGGTGGTATGAAATGAAAGGAGGTGAAGAAAATGAATAAAGAACTGATAATTAAATATGTTGTGTAAATTGTTTGTTCTTTCTTTCTTCACACTCTTATAATTAAATATATTTTGTAGATTTCATGTCTTGTAGTAAGAATTTTCATTCTTTTCGTGCACAAAGTGTATAAGATGCCTTTCATAGCTTGTGATATATTATTTTTTTGCTATGCTAGGAGATTTTCCATTTTTTTCTTATTATAAAGTTCTTAATTTTGAGTCTTAAAAAATAGTAAATCAGGTGGTATTAGTTTTAGAATAGCAGTACGTCTTTTAGAATAACCTTTATCTAATATCCTATATATTTCAGTAGCAGAAGAGACCATCTCCTCTTCCAGACTTATTAAGTGTGATATACTACTTTGTATGTTTTTTCTTCTTTGTATGTATCTTTTTTTTTTTTTTTTCCTGTTTTTGACGGTGTGTATGAGTGACTTTGTAGCTATCACCTTTAGAAGATATAGATATAAAGATAGATCTAATTGTTGGTTTTGAATAGGAAGGATATATTAACTTTAAAATAGATATAAAGACTGGTTTTCAAATAGATGCAGAACTTTCTATTACTGAGACATAGGAAAGCCCCATGGTTCACATGGATGTAGATCAAAGTTTCTTACCAATTCCTTCTGCAGTTAAGGCATCCCTCTTTGAAGGTTTTGCAACACAGAACATGCTTGATTCTGAAACTGATGTCTAGTATGGAATCCAACAGTTGCTGGAAAATAGATATGGATTTAGAGGGAAACATTCTGATGCTAATAGCTAGAGTCTAATTTCATTTCTGGAGAGATCTGCTTCAGAAATGTATAACATTTTAATCAACAAACAACAGTATCCAGATGCATTGAACTTTACTGATTGTCATGGACTGGATAAGGATGAAAATTTTAAATCACAGTGGCTGCTTTCTGATCAAGGAACTTATGAAATTAATGCATTTTTGTCAAATATCAAAGATAAGATGTTTGTGCTTTTTGAATGTGGATGTTTCAAGATGGATACGCCTTGGATCTAGGTCAAGCTAGCAGGCCTGGGCTGCTTTTCTTGGGTCCAAAAAGGCTAATCTACCTGGCTCCCAAGAAAATGCCTTCTCACCTAGTCATGCACTTAAAAGATTGACAAGAATTTGTTTTTATATATAAGGATCCAGGATAGAGAATGTTTTTGAACACTTGGATACATCACTTTTCATCTTGTGCTTCCACTTCAAGCTAGAGTAATATTGCTGAATAGAATCAAGCCTTCATTATTATCTTGGACATTTTTCCATCAGGAAGGGTGCATTGGGCTTCTTCGAGGGGCAGAAATATTTGACAGCAAAAGGGTACAAGCTCCGAACATATGTCTACTGGTGGATAAAGCAAGCAATCATCAAGGCAATAGCTAAAAAGTCCCGGATCATTAGATTGCCGATAACTGTGAAGCTTCTTTCTGATAACATCTGGTATTATAGAAATTGTGTAGGTTAATCTTTCCTGCATACTAAAGTGAAGGAAAAAGAAAACAATTTGAGTTTATTATAGGGAAGCATGAACATAGAAGTTTATATATCTTTTTTTTTTCCAGTAGGTTACTTTTTCCTTCATTCCTCATCCTGCAGGTGCTTCATAGTGAGAAGTTTTGTATTATCTATTTTTTTTCCTTGGAAATATGTTCTCCAATATTTTTTTTCCCTTGAGTGGACATGTGAATGTTATGGGAATGTGAATATATGGATTTGAATGTGTTTTGCTTATGTGATGTAGATGAGTGGATATGGATTTGAATTTTCTTTTAGTTATGTGGTTGTATCTGTATTACATAATATTATATGTGCATGTGTATAGCATGCATGCTTGTAGAATAAATTTTACATGTTTACAACAGATATGGACATGTATTTAGTTTATATTTGAGTGGACATGTGAATGTTATGGATGTGAATGTGAATTTGATATGATGTGCAGGCAGTCCCTATTTACCTGGTGCAGATGATATTATGATTTTTATTAATGCTGGATATTTGAGTGGACATGTGAATGTATGGATGTGAATGTGAATATTATGGATTTAATGTTGTTTTGCCTATGTGATGCAGATGAGTGGATATGGATTTGAGTTTTATTTTAGCCATGTTAATATATCTGTATTTGTATTTCATGTTTACATCAGATGTGGATAGGTATTTAGTTTATATTTGTAAAAAAATAAAAAATTACACCTACGGTTTTTAATATTCATGACTAACTATCATTACATACAATATTTTCAAGCCATAAGTATATATATTGTAATATTTATTCATTCATTTATTTATCATCTCAAAAAAATGGTATTACTACGGTTACGAAACAATCAATATAGATGATCTCTATACTTACATTTATTTATCATCATCTCAAAAATATATTACTATGGTTATAAAACCATAAGTATAGATAGCAATACCTATGCTTTTTAGGAATATTACCTATGATTTATATAACTCTTTACCTACGGTTAATATTTGTATAATAACCCGATATATACCTACGATTATTTTTCTGTGGGTATAGTCTATTAGTCACGGGCGCATGCGTGTCGGATTCAAACCGTAGCGCATTCCGTAGGTAAATGGTTTTACCTTCGGATTTGTGGCATATACCTACGGTTATTATGCGAAGCTATAGGTCATTTTTTTTGTAGTGTCATTTGGCCCAAAAATCAACTGAAGCAAGAAAATATATAGAAATTCGCAACTTTAATTAAGCTGAAAATAGATGGGGGTAATTAGGGCAAACCCCAAGGCAATTAGCCTTTCTTGGCAACTCAAATCCGTGCTTAAACATGGTGGGAGGTTTCCTAAAGCCTCACACACTCTAATAGAGGAAGAAATCCTCAAATTAGGAAAGTAATATGCCAAAACCGCAGCCCTAGTTTCCTTGTCACGATAGGACTCCTAAACACCATGGTTGCTTAAATACTCTCCAACAAACCCTAGGGGAAGAAAATATACATTGTTGGGGTCGTGGGAGGCTTGTCTTGAGCACCCAAGGGAGGAGGAAACCGCCCCAACTCGGAGCTTCTTCCCTGCTGCGTTCTGCTTCAACCTGTGCAAACAACCCTTCTTGGAGTTGACCAAAGGTGAGTCAAACCATAACCAAACCTTGCAAGGCTTATACCCCTCAAAAGAGGGTAAAGTCTACTTCTTAACCCAACTAGAATTCCCAATTTTCCTACAGTATACACAGAGTATTATGCGTTCTTCAAACAATGGTCTGAACAAGAGATTTCTGAAGAACAAGACTTCATCAACCCCAAAGGTAGGTTTTCTCGAGCCAAACCTTAACAAATCGTATACCAATGTGTAGCACATCAAGTTAAATTTCGTTTCCCACTGATTTCATCATTTTCCATTTAGTACATCATGAGTTATAGGCGTTTTGCCAAAGTCGCGCATGTTAGGGTCTTTTCCTGTTCAAGTCAAATTATCATGCATCTTGAGGTCGTTTTAAATTATTTAAAAATCATAGTTTGCATCTATTCCTTGTTCCCTACAACTTTCATGTTGAGACTTTTGTCCAAAAAGCCCTAGTTTAGCAGATATAAGCATTGCATGGATCGAATCCCCCCCTGTGTTCTGATTTTCTACGTTTTCGGTCTGCTCCTTGAAACGCGTCCTGTCCCGAGGATGTGTTTCAAGCATCTGGTATCGCGATGCTCGTGGGCGACGCAACCCTCTGAAAGGCGTCCGCACACCCCGACACGTTTCAAGCATTGACAAGTCAACCCGCGCGTGGGTCTACGTGCCGCTTGGGAGTCAGCGTCGGTCTGAATCGCGGCTGGATGCCCCGATGCATTTCAGGCACGTTTCCCACCCAATCTATTATTAAACAATTTTTATTTAACGTGTATGGATCCTCGGACACGATTCAATGGTAAACGCACCCACATAGGTGAACGCGATTTAGCATCTTTACAGTTTCGCCTGCTTTTCACTGTGCACTGTGTTTTTAAATGCGTCCACTGTATTGGACGCATATTTCTAGGCTTACCCGCGGCCTGTTCAACATGGTATTTAGTGTGTAATTCGCATGTCTTAGGTCTGATCATTACATGTTGTCTATTTAATGGCTTAAAAGTGTTTAACCCATTTAAAAGTTATAAGTACATGAATATTATTCTAATTGCTTTCTTAATGATATGATCATTCATGAAATTTGTGATTCGCTCTTATTACTATTCTAGCTTGATTAAATGATAATTATTATCTTAAAATCTTTCAAAACCATGTGTAGTTAAATGCATTGTCATTGCATGCCATCATGTTAAGTGCTTTCTGCGAGTTTGAATCCAATGGATTGTCGATTGAGACACGCGTACATCGCTACACACTTGCACATCTAGGCAGCCCTTTCTTGCAGATTTGGAAGCTCTCTATCGGTCATTCCGAATCGGTAGACTAGTGACATTTTCTCTAAGACCTCCGTAAATCTCCGCTCTCCGTGGATTCCCACATGGAGGCCGAGTTGGTTGTACCATTGAAGTTCCCTTGAGATAGCGTGCATTTCCTCTCTCATCTTGTTCTCATGAGTGTGATTTACAATCTAGACTAAAGCCATTAATGTAATGATCGAACTAAAGTATAAATCATACCATTATGCTGCCAAATTTATCTCTAGACCATTGTTCTTATGAAATCATGTTCAATTTACTTATTACTTGTTCTCATCATCATCATGAACATGACATTACACATGCTTACATTTTGAAACTCTCACTGGCCATTGTTAATGAATGTGGGTATCTACATTTAAAAATTTAAGTGAGATGCTGACCGGGCACGGCGAGTGTCCAAGGGCTCCAGTCTAGCCCGAATGATGGAGAGTCATAAATATACTGTTAACCGTGGGGTATAATGATTACTGGCATTGCATCTGTGCTGGGAGTCATGCGTGTCGTGTTGAATGATAGATACAATAACCACATACACGTGTCCTGGTGTAAATTCTTGGTGGATCTTTCCTTCGTGTACATTAGTGTCTACGTGCCTAATTAGTGTTACGTGATAGTGCTCATGCATTCTTGCTTGCTTGCTTGCGTGATATGGCCATCCTGCATTCATTGCAATTAGTGATATCTTGTGTTCTTGAAAACTATTGACATCAAGTGAAATCTTACGTGCTTGTATAAAGTGATCTGTGACTAGTTCTATCTTGTCATCGTGTCCTAAAATCTTGTTCAATTATGATCAGAGTATCTAGCTTGTTTATGTATCATGTTTTAAATGAGTTTTATTCGTACATGCATATCATGACATTCATAGTGCTTATCTAGTTCTAAATTGTTAATCACTTATATCATTGCCCGCACATTGAGATATAAATCCTACTGGGCTAATTTGCTCATTCCCTACTTTTACCCAATCTAGGTGAC
Organism: Colocasia esculenta; assembly: GCA_014218235.1. NCBI lineage: Eukaryota > Viridiplantae > Streptophyta > Magnoliopsida > Alismatales > Araceae > Colocasia > Colocasia esculenta. The sequence goes on along the minus strand of CM024755.1, from coordinate 60,348,290 downwards.
TATGAAGTTCAAGAGGAGGAGCAAGTCGAGGATGGGAATGCGTCCGAGTGATGAGCATTCCAACTTTGAGTCTAGTTATAGTAGTTTGCTTCGAGCGTTAGATTCATGTACTAGGAAGTGATGTATTATGTTCTTCTCTTTTTATTGAGTCTTAGTCTTGTACTAGTTCTTCTGAGACAAATATGAGATTTGAATACAATTTCTATTGAGTTCAATAATTGGGCCCTATGATGATGTTTTGTTATACACTTAATGCGTGCTAGCTAGAGGCTTATTTGACGACTGTTCACGTCTCGGGATATCGACTCGAATTATTTCGAATAATTTATACCCGCTACGTAACTCTCGGGACGTGACACTTGTGATTTGCACTCGGTATTCTGGCATAGACATGTCGGGCTTCAAATCATCTCGTTCATAGCTGACTACCTGTAACGACCCTCCACGTATCGGTACGATTATACCAATCTCCATCAGTACAAAGAGCGCTGTCACAGTAGGATAGTAACCCAACACTAAACAATAATGTTGATATGTCCATGAATATTTATTTGAGTACAACGGAAATAAAAGAAATAATAAAATTCATTCCATCATCACCACGCATTCCACAGTCTATATAGTAAAAGAAAATGCTGGAGTCCACATTATTACAACTTTAAAAGAACTACATTGTCCATATGAATAACATTATTCAACTATGAAATAAAGCAACTACAAAAAAAATCTCCACAAGTAACTACTCCTTGAATGCGGCATCGACCTTCACTATTCTCTCCTCAGCTATGCCTTCCTCTATCACGGGATACCTATCTCACCTGTATGCCAACGCAAGTATTAGTCTAAAGACTCAGCAAGCAATCCAAAGACTCAACCTTAAACATATCACATCCATGTTAAGCTATCAAACAATAAAGAAAACTCATGCTATCATTTTTAACTATAACTACTTACACGACACATCTTTTAATCATCAATACATACATAAATCACCTAAACATGCTTTAGACTATCACTTGTTTATTCTAAATCATGGATACTAAACATGATATTCCATTAAGCCAAAACTATATTAACACATGGATGTAGTAACATATACCTACGTATGCTTCCTATATATACATGATACTTAATTTAATTCATGATTCAACTCATAACTTGTGTCAATCACTTCTTAAAGTAAACAAAAACCTATACATGCTTACTACATCTAATATGTAATATGATTTAACAAAACATTATCCCTATTATGGTACACACTTACTAATTAGAGCATAGATTTAAGCACAAGTAAAGAACAATCTAGCATGATATCCATTCATGTTTCACATGCACTTTACACATTTAATTACATATTTTATTTACTGTTTTAATATAAATAAATCTCATTACACATGATTTCACATTTTATAACATGAATTGAAGATTTAAAACATATTCAAGTTGGTTGGTAATAATAAGCAATTAAATCATGGAACTTTGTACTAAGTAAACATCACATCTAGTATGGAACCTAAACATTCTTTCATGTAGTTATCACATTCCTAACCACACTTTTCTTGCTGTTTTGACATGAATTAAACTCAATTACATGGAATTAGATTTATTCACACTTTATCTTATTCATTTAGCAATTTCACATGTTCATCTTTTATGTTGCATAATTCACATGTCTTCATATGTATACTCACATACACTATTACTTGAAGATTGATAACTACATGACATAATACCAACATGACATTATATTCAACAAATCAACACATAAATAAAATGAATACATACGTTTCACCTTAGTTCTCGCATGCATTTACACTCTCATTAACCTTTACTCTTCCTTACATATTCTTTCACACTTTTTCACATATTTTCTCTTGCACTTTCATTTATCACATGTCACATCATTGCACTTACCACGTGTATCATGGGCACTTACCACATGCCATATTCACATATTACTTTACACTTTATGCATATTTTATCGCTTAAATTGCTGTGACACATAGTGTTAATTACCTACTAGAGGACGCACACACCCATATCATAAAGCTCATCTCATAGCACATCACATCACATCTCATAACACATACCCGTCACATGGGCAACCTAGTGGTGAATCTTGGTAACTGCACAGACCGGGAGAAGTCCTCTCCACCCTATCTAGTGGTACTTGTCCATCTCCAGGTTTTCATCCTAATACCCTTTAGGATATAATTTTCACAACGTTGAGCCTTCCATAGAAACTTTTTTATGGTACAACTCTCAGACCTCTATGGTAGCAGTGTCAATCTCGGCCCAAATTTTATATATATTCCCTTTATCACATTATTTACATATTTCACATATACTATTTAATCACTTTACATGCACTATTTAACAATTTCACATGTTTCACTTGACCTAACATGATACTACTGTTCATCATAATAAAATAATTCATATTACAGTCCTAGACATGCAGTTAATTATGGAATCACACAAGATTACATTTAACATGCTATATGACTAATTTACATGGTTTAACTAATAAGTACACTTTCTGTCATTAAAATGAATTCAAATTTTTATCACAGGATATAACTAGTAATCATATCACATGTTTAATTTTCTAGATTTTTCAGAACATTAAATATAATTTTACTAATTAAGACAATTTTCATGCCTATTTATCAAGAAATTCAGTAATACATGAGTTACAATCAACTAGTCATGCTTAATAGCTCAAACACATGGAAACAATCATCACATGATCATATAAAATTTCCAAACCCTAATACACACTAAAGCTAATTATTCAGGATTTAACATATATAAATCATGTTTCTCTAAGAAATATAGAAATTTAATTAATTAACACCATGTAGAGAAATTCAAAATAACCTCATGATGTGGCCTAATGACTGCATATGTCTACCCATAAAATTTACAGCATGCATACTCATTCAGAAGTCCAAGTAATACAGTTTAAAGATCAAACATTGCACTTTTAAAACTCTGAAGAACTTAACTACACAGGATGTGGCCGCCCACTGTAAATGGCACAATCTGGTGCCGCCAATACAGGATCTTGGCAGCACAGGATGTGGCCGCCAAGCTCCTGCCAGCAGACCATGCAGATAGCAGATCAAAACCAGGGGAAATTGGACGTTCCAGGACACGAGGAAAAATCCAAAAAAATACTAAGACATAAAGGGACATGTGTAGGGTTGACATCAATGGGTTACTTGCCTCTAAATAAATTAACAATGAGAGAATTAACCTGAAAAAGCCCTCCTCGGCCTTGCCGAAGATGTAGCAACCTGAATTTTTGAGAAAAATAAAAACTTAAATAATAAATTAAAAAACTCAGCTAAAAGGATATTCAATGAAAAGAGTATTAAATAAAACCCATTAAATGGAAAAGAGTAGTGGACTTTGCTTAATGGATCCTCTAGAACTTATTAGGTCAAAAATATGAATTTACAAAGGGAGAATAATAAGAAAATACCCTAAATTCGGAGTTTAATTATCCTCTAATTGGAAATGGGTTATTAAAGCAATAAAAGTGGCAATTAGAGTTGGAATTGGATTCCTAAACCTACTCCATATAGTCTAGCACAAATTTAGATACTATCCTAACCCAATTAGAGATTGGAAAGCAAGAGAGGAAAGGTGGAGTTAGGAAATCTCGTAATTAAGAGGAATTTGAGTAGTAGTAGGAATATAAACTTTTATTTATATAAATACACCTCTTAAACCCTCATGGCTAGCCCTAGCTCGTGCAAAGGGGTTCTTGGACGTGGAGAAGAGGCCAAGGAGGAGGAGAAATTGAGGAGAGGAAGATCCATCAAGCTTCTTCCTTCGTTCTTGGAGTTCTAAGCCCTAGAAGATAAATCAAGTCAAAGGTAGGCATTCTCACGAGCAAAATTAAATTAAACTCGTCTGTGGGTAGTTCCAATCACCAAGAACAAAAGCCCTCTGGATTCCCTCTTTTTCATCGAGCCAATGTTTTGTTCTTGATTTTAGAAGATCTGCAAACATGATAACCCCGAAACATCATGTTTAATTCAAATCTCTATGAATACTTGATCCCATGCTACGAAATTCTTGCTGTAGATACTTCATGTTCTTAGGGATCTTTTGCCCCTAAAAGCCCTAAACTTCATCGAGCATGCTGATCGAATTTAATCAATCTTTCTCTCTGTGCCATGTTCTGAATAACTTGTTCTTTCTCATGTTCAAACCCTATATGAACCATGCTCTCTCTCTAATTCCTATTTACTGGAAGTACTCTTGCATGTCTAGTTTCATTTGCCATTGGTTTCATAATTTTTCATCGTGTATACAATTAGTTATGATTTTCTGAACGACCCTGTATCAAAATCTGATATGTCTAGACCGCAATCCAAGATAGAGCAGAACTTTGTAAGACTCAGGCCACAGACCTAAGAACGCGACGGCCCGACAGGTCGCGTTCTCAATCCCGTCGCGACGCTTCCCTTGTCGCTTTCTGAATGCGACAGTACCCTACGTCGTGTTCTAGCCTTCTGTCCTGGCAGCCCTGTCGCGACCCTTTTCAGTCCCTGTCGCGATCTGCCCTGACCCTGTCGCAACCCTTACTGTCCTACGTCGCGTTCATAGGATTTTTGATAAAAACCCATAAAATTTATTGCAGTCATACATGCAGTAAAAACACCTGTTTTAAAATGGAGCTATATTGAATGCTTTAAAATACATATTCACGACTTCTTTTCTATCTATGATCTCTCTTACACATGCACACACATGAACCATCCATATATGGCTGAAATCTAGCATAAAATATCTCTTAATGTATCTGGTAATTTATTACAATAAAGTATATTAATTGCCCAATTTTAAAGGACTTGTATTCGTTTCTTGCGTTCTTTATATACCGATATCGACACTCCACAGTTCTAGAATTCCTCTAGAACGTCGAGCACCTATTTTTATATACACACTTTACTTGGCATGTGGTGAACTCTCCGTCGGATATTCCTTTCGCCGGACTAGTGAACCCTTGCACAAGGCCTTCGTAAGTCTCCTTTGATCATGGATTCCCACATGGTCGACGAGCCGGTTGTACCCTAACACCCATTACACCTTTAGGGATCAATATGATCCAAACGGCTATTAGAAGTTTGCTCTTACCTTGAATCACGTCGGACCTCTGGACTTGTGCATAACATGGCCAGCGGAAAGATCGTGAATTCCACCTGAGTGCCAATACGACGTTCACATGTTGTGCAACTATTATTATCGTATGTTTACTCGTTGTTTTACGTGATGTACCCTTAGCTCTCATCTATACTCTACTCACTCGTCTATTCACGTTCTCTCTACTATCTCGTCTATTCATCTAGTGCTCTTAACTATTCTTGGTACTCTATACTGGTCATTGACTGATTGTCTAAAGATACAATATAACCAATGCTTGGCAATATTTAAAGGGCCCGATCTAGTCCTGGGATGTGCGCCCGAAAGTGCTAGTGCCCATGGGAGTTAAATGATCAGAGTGTTTGACATTACACTCAAGTGCTATCTATCTCGACTATCTATATGACAATCAAAACACAAAACATGCTATACTCTCTCGATGTCTAGAATGACAGACAAGTGATATACCCGTCGTGCTATTATTATACTTGTGCTAGTTGTGCTATGGCCATCTTGCTATTCGTGCTATACTCGATACTTGTGCTATTTTTGGAAACTATACTCGATCTCGTGTTATTGTGCTATCCTGTTACCGTGCTATCTCTTGTTATATTTTGACTCTCTTGTACCTGCTATCTTTAGATATTCTGCCATTAAGTGCGTTAATTATTTAAAGCCTGCTTGAGCCTAAGATTTAAGTCGTACTGGGCGATGTTCGCTCACCCTACGTTATTTGATGTTGTGTTCTCAAGTGAGACCGAGGATGACACATACACTCACGAGGAAGGGAATGACCAAGAGTGAAGCCAGGAGTACCCTCGAGTCATTATGTTATCTTAGAGTTGTAGTTAGTTATTTCCTTCTATTGCAATGTAATTGGGCCCTATAGAATGGCTCTGATATTAGTGGTTGTAACTAGACATTGAAAAGTATTAATGAAATGAATTCACTTTTGTATTATTCACTGTGCAATGGTTTGATGTCTAGTACTAGCTCTATACCCTTTTCTTGCAACTGCCTTCGCGCTCCGATATTCCGCGTCGGGGCGTGACAATTTTGTGGTATCAGAGCCTAGGTTATTCTTAGTACAGGATGATCTAGGTTAACCTGCCTCGACTAGAGTCAATTATCCCACCTATGTGAGTTGTGGTTAGAGCCAAGGGTGACTGCGGAGCGTGCCCAGATGAGAAGCATGCAACAATCCCTCTAGGAACTGACTCGTGCCATACTACAAGCCACCCAGCAAGGCAGTGGTAACCACGGAGGGAACCAACCGGGTGCAGGTGAGCTGCATCGCAATTTCAGGGGTCTGAACCCGCCTTGGTTTAGTGGGTCTACGGATCCAAATGAAGCGGAGCACTGGCTGAAGGAAACCAAAAGGATCTTCCGTGTAATGCAATGTGCAGATGGAGACAAACTCCTATTAGGAACATTCCAACTGGAGAAGGATGCCCGCGCATGGTAGGAGTCCGTGGAAGCCACAAAAGCTAACGACCAATTTAAGGAAGCTTATAATGCAAAGTACTTCTCTGAATGAGTACAGGAAAAGAAAGCTTCTGAATTCGCTGCTCTTAAACAGCGAAGCCTGACAGTAGCATAATATGAAGCCCAGTTTTCTAGACTGGCAAAATATGCTGAACATCTGATCAACACTGAGAGAATGAAGGCTAAGCGCTTTCTAAATGGCCTTAAGCTGCAATACATCACTCAACTCACACCGTTCGACATCCGGACCTACGCTGAGATGGTGAAGAGGGCTCAGCTGCTAGAAGATGCTACGGACTTCACTGACCGTATCAAAGGGAAGTTCGTCAAGAAAGAAATGACATCGGGACCAGCATCTGCCAAGTTGACCATTGGCAAAAAGCGTCCCTTCAACATCACGGAGGGATCTAGCCAAGAAAGGAATCCTAAGGTTTTCATACCCAACACTCCAACAAAGAGCCACTGCAAACATTGTGACAAGCCTGGTCACACCGCTGATGAGTGCTGGAGAAAAGCCGGAGCGTGTCTGCGCTGCAGAAGTCGTGAGCATCGCATACCCGAGTGCCCGATGCTAAAAGAAAATGAGAAGCACACCGCTATGCCTAAGAAACAGGGCAGGCTGCAAGCCCTACACAATGAAGAAACCATCGAGGAAGGTGGCGTAGTAGAAGGTACCTTGCAAGTCTTTTCTTTGCCAGCATTTGTGTTATTTGATACTGGAGCTACTCATTCATTTATATCTCAACACTTTGCTGATACCCTGACTGCAAAACCTACAACCATGGGTTGTGAATTCTCTGTCACAACACCCTTGGGGGAGAAGGAGAAATTAAACCAATACTTTCCATCTGCTGATGTAATGATCGGAGACCATAACCTAAAGGCCGACCTGGTATGTATGTCCATGGAAGGGTATGATGTCATATTGGGAGCCGACTGGTTGTCCACATATGGGGCAAGCGTTGATTGTACGAAAAGAAGGGTTCAAAAATAAAAGACATCCACATAGTCCAGGACTACCCAGATGTATTCCCTGAAGACTTACCCAGAGTTCCCCCTGAACGTGACGTCAACTTCGCCATCGAGTTAACTCCTGGAGCTGCCCCGATATCACGTCAACCGTACCGGATGTTGCCTGTCGAATTGAAAGAACTAAAAGCACAACTGATGGAGCTGCTAGAGAAGGGGTTCATCAGACCAAGTACCTCCCCTTGGGGAGCACCTGTGCTATTCTTCAAGAAGAAGGATGGGTCGATGAGACTATGCATCGACTATCGTCAACTCAACCAATTGACCATCAAGAACAAGTACCCATTGCCTAGGATCGATGAACTATTCAACCAGATATCTGGAGCCCAATACTTCTCCAAGACCAACCTTCGATCTGGTTATCATCCAATGAGGATCAAGGATGACGATATCTTCAAAACGGCTTTCAGAAGCAGGTATGGACATTACGAATTTGTTGTTATGCCTTTTGGTCTAACCAATGCTCCTGCAGCCTTTATGCAACTTATGAACATCATATATCGGCCATACCTTGACAAATTTGTGGTCGTCTTCATCGACGATATCCTCATATATTCAAAGACCAAGGAAGATCATGAAGAACACTTGAGGACCGCACTGCAAGTCTTACGAGACAACAAACTATATGCAAAATTAAGCAAGTGCGAGTTCTGGCTCGAAGAAGTGTCTTTTTTGGGCCATGTTATATCAAAGGACGACATCTCTGTTGATCCTTCCAAAGTCGAAGCTATACTCAACTGGGAGAGACCAACCAATGTCACAAAAATTAGAAGCTTCTTAGGACTGGCTGGATACTACAGGCGGTTCATAAAGGACTTCTCTAAGATTGCCGTACCACTCACGCGTCTGACATGAAAGGAGAATCCCTACTCCTAGAGTAAAGAGTGTGAGAAGAGTTTCCAAACTCTCAAGGACTGTCTTACCTCAGCACTTGTTCTCGCTCTGCCAATTGAGGGAGAAGCTTTCTCTG